>OZ029914.1:8824862-9432749 GCA_964023275.1 Norana najaformis | reverse complement strand
AATCCATGCATTTCTCTGTCTTCCTCGTTCCTGTTCGATGTCCACAATCTTGGTTCTATAATCTGTAACGCTATTCAAAAGATGTCTTAAAAGTCGAAAATTTCCTATTGAGGATTATAATTCATCGAAAGAGGCCCTGCATCTAGAGCTTCTGGACAAGGTGTTTCTTCATATGCTGGCCTAGTTAGCTACTCTGGTTAAAGCGTACGTCAAGGCGCCTCTGAACGTGAGGATGTCGGTTCTCATACCGACAGTGGCTTTATTTCAGATTTAAAAAGGTCGAAACACGATGATCTCAAATGGCGTGGCTCCCATTCAAACGGACAGCGGTGAGGAAGGCTCTCAGCCGATAAATTCATTGAAAAATGAGGAGTGTCAAGGTCATACGATAGCTCTAGAAGAATATGAAATTTCCATTTTTATTTTAACTTATTTTTGGTTACTGAAGCAGCGCGTGATCTACGATAAAAGATTTATGCAAATGATAATGGAAGAGTATGCACTTTTTATTTAGGCATAAAATTGTTGCATATTATTAAAATATAATAAAAAGCATTTTGACGAACATTCTACATGTAAGAACGTAAGGCAAATGAGTTTCCTAGGCGAGGAATGATGTTCAGTTCAACCTCATTTATGGAATTAAATGATGAAAATATGGTATACTTCAAATTATGACAAATCTAGCACCTAAACTAGACAAAGGCTCGAACTTGATTGCTTTAAAAGTTTACGACTATGCGAACCATACCAGGTTCTATTCAAAAACAAAATTAATTCTGATAAGGATAAAATTCTTTCATATAAAAATCCATTAATGAAACTGTTGCCTAAACGGTGAACTTAGTATAACACTTCTGCAGCAAGAAAAACATGAAGTATTTGTGCAAAGAAACTTTCAAAGCAATCTAGACTCCAGTTCCGGTGGTGGTGCTCACTGGGTAGCATATCACAAAAGTGGTCACTTAGCCTACTACTTCGGCAGTTATGGTCTAGAGTCACTTTACGAACTTTCTCGATATTTAAGTTGCTCTATTAGAACGCAGACGTTCCAGCTTCAGGGTCTCGATGATGCAATATGCGGTAACCTCTGCCTGTTTGTGCTCAGAGAGCTCACTGCAGGTCGAAAATTTGAAGATATCGTACTCGAAATATGTAACTAAGTACTTTTAGATTGGCGCGCTCTTTTGTAAACGCAATGCCGGTCGATAAATTTGGTGGAAGCGGTGTGGGTGCTTCAACGGGAGAGGTGAGGCAGTTTAACCTTGCCAGCTTCGTTCGTAAAACAGGCGATACCATGTTGTGGATTCTCTTCGCTGGTGGGTTTCGGATGACAGACATCGGAATGCCTCTTGTGGGCACAGATGTCGCGACAAAAGGCTATGCTGATATCATTTACCAGGATAACCTGCAGCTCGCTGGTGGAGCAATGTCGGACAGCATCAACATGGGAGGTCACAGAGTGACCGGACTCCCTACAGATGCACCAACATCTGAAAGCGATGCAGCAAGCATGACACAAGTGTCGAAGGTGGTCTCCGATGCCATAACAAAGAGCGACAGAATACCCAACCTGCCGGTACAATTGTGGTGTACGGATACGCAGAGCGGACAATACGGCCTGTTGGCAAGCTACAGTACATGGGATGCTGAAGGGTTTACAATCTACCGTTGTGACGGAAATGCCACTACTAAAATCTGCACTTTTGCAAATTCGAGACTGACGGGGCTGCAGAACCCCGAAACTGCTTAAGATGCAGCCACCAAGAGTTATGTTGACGATGTAATTATTCGTAGTAATGACGGGTACATACCACCCTTGAGCGGAAACGATTCAATATTCGGTTTTATAGTATACGCAAGTTCGTTCTACGACAAACTAAACCAGCCATACACGGCATTTAGCCCAATCGCCGAAAATGAGTGGGTAACTGCTAACCAGGCGGCTGGAGCTGCATCCAGATTCAGTGTCCAACAGCTGTACGCATTTGGAAAGTCCACCTCGCCGGTTGGAGATCTAACACAGAGCGGATTACGCAGTGGAAACTCGAAGGCTCCAACTGTGGCAGATTCACAAATATTCTGAGATCTACCGTCGTGTTGGATAAACTAGCGCAGGAGTTTGTCACTACAACAACTTCGTCGTATAGCATGTATACCGGTTAAGCATACTTACCGCGGATTCAACCAAAACTGGGCTTTCACACTTCCAAATCTTCACGCCAGCACATCCGTGGAGGTGGCAATCAACCTCCTCTCCCGATTAAAACCAAAAAAAAGACTTGCTATAGAAACATTTAGTGTTACATTGTCTTTTATTTATTGTCTCGACGAACGAGATGACGGCCGACACGCACTTCAAAATCCGGGCGTATCTGAGGCAGCAAGGGGAGTTCGACATGAGTAAATATCATCTGAACTGGACCAATGGGTTTACCATAGCGGACCGTTGGGACTATGATAACATTCGGCTCCTACGCCCGAGCGTTTGGCTGACGTGCTTCAGGAATTCCTGCATTATGAGGACGAAACCATTTACGCGTACGACACCTACAGACTCCCTTGTGCTGCAGTCAGCCTGGGTGATGATAGAACATTTCAGATAGTCGCTTTGAGGTACCCATGTGTGAGTTCTTACAATCCACCAAACAGGGTTTCAGTGGGCCATGGCTACTGGAGATTCCGCTTGTCTGGTTTTTATGACCGCGAGGTCAAATTCACTATTAGCCCGGAAGGACTAAGTAGTATCCATTTAAGAAGCTACACTATCAATGGAAGTTTTGATTTTAGCTGTATATTTAACACGTTAAGACGACGAGATGTTAAAGTTTTGGTGCGCTTGATGCGTAGTCATACTGATGGATATCCTACTGAATCAGACGTCACTGTAGTGGTAGAGAAACTATAAACATGACGCTGTATCCACCTCTCACCGTTCCTATCTTCTCAACCGAGATGACATCGTCTACAGTCTGCCTGCAGGAAATCGGTGAGCTCGAAGCCTTCTTGAGATCGTCTTCACAAGAAGTATCGTAGAGCAGTGAATGCGGCCGATGGTGCGTCTGCCGCCCTTGCATTTGTCGGTCTTGGGGTGGGTGTTGGAGGCGCAGCTGTGCTGGCGACTGGGGTTGGACTCGTGCCGGGTCTAATCCTTGAGGGTATCACCGCGATGGCTAGCCTGCTTGATATCGCTGGAGTCGTTATCAGCCGGAGATGTTCTGCAAAAGCGGCAAAGCACGAAGCAGTTTGTGTGTTAGCTAATAGCAAGCTAAACACCATCCACAGTCATATCTCGAAAGCGTTAGAAGATAATGCGATAAGAGGCGATGAGTATAAGCCGATCCTCGACGAGGTCGAAAAATATTGGGTTATGAAAGAGGAGATTCGGTGTAAGTCCGTAGATGTGGCTGTGATCGATGAAAAGACAAAAAACGAGCTGATCGAGCGCGGTCGAGAGGAAGTCCGCGCGGTGTTGATAAAAAGGCTTGCAGCACCAGAATCGCGTTTAGCCTGAGTTGTGTCGGTGTTGTGAAAGCAACGCCTAACACAGTCGAACCCTCGGCTCCACCACCATATGAGTTGGATTTTTAAAAAAAGTCGTTTTTTTATTTCTTGGGCGCAACGATCAGGTCGAATTATCGATAAAAACTTTTGGAAATAGGTGTGAAAGTTTTTGAGAACGGTGATTAAACGGGAAATCGTATTTTTCTGATATTACATCTTTGTGCGACGGTATCTAACGAGATTTCTTGTCCCGGACGTCTTAGAACTTCATAAACGGTTGCTACTACCTTTGCTTTTCTCACCGACTGTATACCTATACTGTGTTCTGCCGCATGAACGATGGCTGTTATCGCGGGACGCAGTGTGTCGTTCGTGATCTGTAATTTAGCAAATGTGGTGGTGATATGAGCATCTAAGCTGTCGAGATTCATATCTAAATATATTTATTTGTCCGCAGCTAGAGCGTAAAAATCATCACCACGCGCTATTCCATGGTTTTTAAGTTGTGCAAACTCCGCGGCTCTTTTCTTTTGAGCGTAAATCCTTTGCTGATACATACGTGCATCAAAAGTGCAGCTATAATAGACCGTCTCATCTGATTTCGTTTTACGGTGGTGCGCTGAACTTGACTGTACAACGCAGCCGTAATTTCGAGCACGTCTTTTGGAAATGGTTTTCCACCGCGGTTGTGATAAATACTGGTACTTTATAAAATCAAACATCAAGGTTGTTTGGCCAGTTTCGGTGCTAGGTCAGAATCTGGATAACAAAGCTGGGATGACAACGTGGTACTAAGGTGGAAATCAATTATGATGGCGAAGATAGTATGATGTTCAGGAGCTGAAGCAAGATGGGATAATTTGAAAATTTCGGTTTTCAATCTGCAGTGAGACTCTCCCCGAGAAAGGAAATCGGAAGAGAGCTTCCATTGACAGATTGACACATAGGCCTACACGCACTCGCTCGCTCACCTGCTCACTCACTCCAACTCTCCATCTTCCTCTGCCACTCTCTACCTCTTTCTCTTTTTCACTTTCTCTCATTTTTTTGACTCCCCGACTTTCTTGGTCCGGTCACACCTTTCTTGCAGTGACTCATTGCAAATAGTCAATCTCGATTGCATGAAGCAACAAAGGATACGTCATTGCCCCTGATGCTTTAGCCTTGTTACTGTTAATTTGCAGAGGGAACAAATGACACCTCGGAATTAAGATCATTGGCGGTCATGGAAGAGCAGCTAACGTTAATATTCATTTTCTTAAGTATCGGAAATGACCTATTTTGACCCTTTCAGATTTACGTTTCTTGAAACTGCATGTAACTCATCTATTTAAGGTTGACTTCTCGTGCGGCTTATACAGATGACCATTAGTAGGCCTAAGTGTTTTAAGTATTGGCGCTTCACATTTTCGAGTTCACACTTGTCATTTGTATCCTATAGTCGTTAACTGTCACCCTAAAACTGTGAAGTCTGTACTTTACAATATCATCGAGTCTAAGATGCGAAGCATCTGAACGGACCATAGCAGCTTCTTCTGACTGACAATGGTAAATATATTGTGACACTGTAACTGCGTATTCACCTTGATCCCTGTTCACCTGTAACTGTCTGTTCATCTTAATCACTGCTCATCTGTGACTGTCTGTTCGTCGTAGTCGCTGTTCATCTGTAGCCGTGTAATCATCTTTATCACTGTTCACCTGTAACTATGTTCATCTTAAACGCGGTTCATCTGTAACTGTCTATTCATTTCAATCGCTGTTCTGATCTGTCTGTTCATGTTAATCATTGTTCACCGTAACTGTCTCTTCATCTCATTTGCTAATTCTTATGTAATTGCCTGCTAACTTTATTTGCTGTTAATCGATAATTATCTTATGATTTCCTGTCTTTACCTCAACATTTTTACTTACTCTTTAACAAACTTCGTCAATATTTAACTAGTCTTACAAATATTCTTTATGACAAATGTTTATGAGTACTTGCCAACACATATTTCGAACTGATCTCTGCATATGCTGACGGCCATTGGCTCAGTAATTTCAACAGACGACGATGGAGGTGTTGTTAAACCAGTGAACACATCTATAAGGCTGTTAGATTCTTTAAGCTTCTGAATCTTTTCAAAACCCGTTTGCGATTGACACCAGATCCAAACTACAGTGTGTCTATCCAGGAGACAGTTGAGGATTTCTATATCGTCATTCTTCAGTTGCCGGATGAGTTTCTCCATTTGATATGATCTTCGTTTAGTTTCGCTTCGAAATTCGTTGATTCTTCGGTCCATTAATTGCCTCTTTGTTGTATCTTGGTTCAAAATGATTGCCTTTAACAAAACTGCTCAAAAACACACAAAAAATAACAGTAATTTCAGTAGCTAGTCGCTTAGCCATAGTCTACACGTTTTGTCCTATTTCCTGCATCACTGATTGCAGAATTTGCAAGGCTAATGTCATAGCTACAAATTATATCAGCAAATCGCATGATTCACTTACAAAGAATAGCTGCACACATTCCGAGTGCTTGTAGAACTATTTTATTATATATACACACAATCAAAGCTTCTCGGAGGAAGCCATGAGTTTAGACCCTTATTTATATTATGTTGTGCTATTGTATTTAATTATTTTACACTAGAAGAAACAGTGGCTTCTGCGCTTTTTCTGTAAGTTAAATTTTATATACATTTATATAGAAAAATATTTGCATATATATTGAGACTTTTCCATGTCATGTAAAACACGTTTACATTTTTCAAACGTTTTTGTTAAGTCTCTATCCATTGATGGTGCATGATAATCTACTGACTAGTGTGTTAGCCTGTCAACCAAAAGGTCGATAGTTCAGGTTTCCACTAGAGAAAAAAGTCATTTCAAGTTTAATGTTTCATCCGCGCCTTCTAGCGAACTCGGTTATTAAATGATTACATCGACCGTACATTGTCGCTTTGGAAGATCAGTCGGGAATATAGAGGACTGAGCTCCGCCTTCGTTTGTCGATACTTAGAAAATAAAATCGCTTACATTTTACACCAATGATTGCCTCTCAGAGTTCACTTTTGGAATTGTTCTTCTACTTCTTCTTCTTCATCTTTGTAAATACCTCACCAAATACGACATCGTTTATAATTGAAATTTTGATTAAAACCTCCTCCAATTCTTGCTACTCTAGTAATGAGTTTCTCGTTGGATTTGTAGAGACAACGGATGAAGTCTGAGATCTTTGCGTCATCGAAGGATCGCATCAAATGCAAGAGATCAGAATTATTGTTCTTCCTGAACAATTTCTTCGTGTTCTGGATAATTGTCTGTCTGTTGAGAAGTCTTGTTTCTACATCAGTCAGACAATCAGCGGATCTCAATCGGCTGATAAGAGCTTTTGGCTGAATATTCTCCTCCAGATATAATCGATTGCTCATAAAGATGGCGATTCGTCTATACAATGCTCCATAAAAATCTACAATTCATAGTACTGGCTACTACAAATAATCTGTATATTTCGATCTTATTTTTAATTATTTTTCAATTTTCTTATTTTTAATTCCGGTCACCAATTATAGAAAAATATGTATGACATAGGTACTTGATTATCAGCATAATTTTGCATAGCAGAGTTGTTTTGGGTGGCACCGGGTGAGGTGAGCCTGAGTGTGGCTCGGGAGCTCATTCATTGATGCATTTAAGCAGTGAAGGATATGAGCTTGAGTGTAATGTGGGTATGTGTTCTGTTTGTGAATAGATTTGAATTACTTAGTAGTTAAGTCTTTCATAGTGTCTATTATTGACAGGTGACAAAAGGTGTTCTTTGAAAGAAGGATTTAATCGAATTCAGAAATGACACTATGTTTGTATTTTGTTCCAGAGATAGTACACGTTATCTCTTTCAAAGATATTATATGTAGCGTTTAGATCGTGAAGCATAGTCTAGGAGAATAGCGACTAACATTTGGCCACTTAAGATGGTTAGATTAGATTGCGTATCATGTAGGAAGACAGAATAAAGTAATTCACAGTCAAAATACAGTTTGTATTAGAACATTGGATTAAGCGGAATTCGATAGGGAAACTTTTATTCAAATAGATGAGATTGGGCTAGCTTAGATTTGATTTCAGTGCACCACACTTGTCTGGATTAGAGGGAATGAGAGCTCACTGGATTAGACCAGGTCAGAGTGAACTGACCTAACAAGACCTGGAAAACGAGGTTTTAGTTGAAGTTTGAAATGTAAATTTTTTTAGTTCGAACTTAATGCCTCTGGCACATGGGTTTGAGAGGTGTACTTTGAAGCATAACAACAAAATTAATGTGAAGCATTGGATGATGTGAAAGCAATCATTTCTGGCCTGAACAATCAAAAATATCATACATTTGTTTTTCTTCAATGAATTAAAGACTGTGTAAGAAATATGTTGTTTTATACTGCTACTTGGGGCTCCAGTTGTTTGCGCACATATTTTTGTAAAAATAGGTGAATGATAGTTCAGGCGGGAAAAAGAAACAGAGTTGGACGAAAGGAGCGTATTTTAATATTTGATAAAGAAGTTTAAGGACAAGATCTGTGAGTTTAAAGCTAAGTTATTATCGGAAGTTTCAGTTTTGTAAGTACTGTTTTTAAACAAAAGATGGCAGGCTATATTGCATTATGTTGCGTGTTGTTCTATATTTTAGTTGAAAGTTGACATTTCTAGTTGAAAGAATTTGTATAGTGGAATTTCTGGTTCTATAAATTTGTGTGTTGTTCGTTTACATGGAACATCTTCTTGTAAGAAAATACCGATTAATGTCATGGTTGTTTTCTGTGAGGATTTTCCGAAACTTTTAACAGACTCTACTGCAACAAATTTAAGAATTTATATTTTCAGTTAATGCAACCAGACACTATTTACAAGGCGGAGACTTCTGCAACAAAATTTTAAATAATAGCTGAAACAGAGTTCGACTACATTTCAAAATGTGACAGTTGCCGACTTAGATCTTTATTATTCAATTTTTATTGAGTATTATGTTCGTCCCAGATAATTTTGTTCACTCACTGGACAGATGGCGCCAAATGGTTTTCTTGAATCTGGGCTTTGCGAGTCTTTGAAACCAACAGAAATCGACTGATAACAATCGATTGACAAGAAACTCGTCTCTCTTATCTGTTGATTGTTTTCCACTCAATGCGTAACACAAAAATGACTTTTGTAGGATGGTATCGAGCAGCTCCAGTGGAATATCGTTTATCTGAAATTATGGATGATTTTTACAGTACCATGACCAGTAGAGTCTAACCTGTTTGACTAATATTGGAACCTATTTCACTGTTCAATAAAGAATTAAGAGATCCTTAACATTGGCTTATAATACATACATATATATATAATTGTGTGAAGTTTTGGATGAAAAGTACATCTATCTGAAAACAAAAATCAAAATTAAGTCTTTAAGATGGTGAAACACAATCTAAACATGGGATATAAATTACGATGTTTAATGCTAATATTATATATATATGTGCAGTATTACTGGCATTCTTCTTGCGGTAATTGCAATTCGAATTTTTGTCACGTTTACGGTAAAAATGGAAATATTTTAAGTTGCGTGATCAGAGAGCTTGTAGATATTATAGTGTCTGAAAATATTTGCGTATAAAAGCATTGAATATGGCTATATCTTGTGACAGTCCATCACCTCAAATAACTGTTTTGCAGTTTTCTTATTATGGCGAGTAATAAGAAAACTGCAAAAGTTATTTGAGGTGACGGACTGTCACAAGCTATAGCCATATTCAGTGCTTTTATAGGGTCTGTGAACTGATCACGAGATACGACTACGAAGGATTAATCATCAATCGTTTGATATACTGTGTGCAAGTCGGAGTCTTCTGCCGTCGTCGCCATATTCGAATCGAATCGAATGACAAAGGAAAAGTGCACGGCTACATTTCAGAATTCAAATTGTGAACATTCATTCAAGGGACTGGAAGAGAGAGATTGAATTCCAAGACAGATCTTCAAGTGGGAAGGGAAGTCAATAAATAATCTATTAAGTTTAGGAATTAGCTGGCCATAGGTAATGAAACTAAGCACTTTTGAACTGCATTGTTGTCCTGTATTCTTGAGGAGGATAACTTGATTATATATGTAATCAAAACTTTATTCTTGACTGTCTATGAAGGAGTCAAAACATTAGATTAGTCACATGAATGAGCAGATGCTTGAGTTAGATGTAATCAACATGAGATCTATGTTGTAACACGGCACTACTCAAAGTTAATTTCATGTTTCTCCAAATTCCTACGTGACACAGTCAGAAATTATGTATGAGTTCTGCTTGAAGCTCACTATCAAAATCACCAAAATTCTTTAAGAAGCAAAACTTTTGAAATTGAAAAATTTGTTTTACAATGTTTCCGACCTAATTTTATATTTACAGATATGTTCTCGTCATTTTGTTGAATGATTTCAATTCAAAACTCCCTAATCCAACGTACTAAAATTGGCCGATATTTTGCGCAAAATATTTTAGCCGCTAAACAGCTAGCTACCAAACGTCGCTTTAGGAGCTTACTCGTGATATGTCAGAATCTATGTCTGAATTAACGTGCGTATCAAAATGTAAAGCCTTACTGTTGTCTTTACTGGTTGATCTTCTGTTGTTTCGAAATCTAAAAGTAGTCTTAAGTAATTTATTATTATGTACATTCTTGCATGTGTTAAACAGAAAACAAAAATTATGATATAAAATTTAAATTTTAGCCATTTTGGCCATATTGAAACAGTGGCATACCTACCTAACTAAAATAATGAGTCGAATGTGTGCGTTACTCAGTTGAGCGACTTATGTTTATGTCATAGTAAAGGCCAATGAAAACCAACGTAATTCCGTCCGTTATTGATATCCTTTGCCACTGCTACATTCCGCCATCAAATAGATTTACGGTACTAGTCATTCTGCACTTTTCTGATTTCCAGACTCACCTAAAACCCACAAGGTTTTACTGTTTTTCGTAATCGTCCAGTAATCAGAAAGGTTTCCGAAACTCTACTTGCGTATGAACCCCATTAAAGAGCCGTCTAACAATACCTCAAGAATGATTCTAGTCCAACGTCTACAGCAACGCCACCGTTGGCACCTACCAATGACAACGCGATTTCTTTTTATGAATCCAATGTCTCCACTGTCCAAATGTCTCACCATCCACCAACCAATGCTATCACTGCAAAGACAAACTAAAGGCATTACCTACATATTTTATTCTCTTCTCGTTCTTTTGCCAAAAACTTATATGATTATATGATGTTTTCTACTATTACTAATATGACATGGTTACTGACATGATTTGTTGTTTATTTCTGTTTAAATGCACGTGTAAAAGTCCTGTTAGGTGCAGTTATTTACTTATGGAGTTGGAAGATATTTCGGCTGATACGACAGATATGATAGTAGCAAGTCACCTAGTGCAGAACGTTTTCTTACGGATGCCATTTTTTACAATGAATTTCCAATTTCAAAAGATGCTTCGGGATTCGACCGTGGTAGAACAATTAAAAGTTAACGAATTCATACTTGTATCATCTATGAATTTCTGGCGTTAAAAGAAAAACTATAATTCTTTTTAATGGTTTATCCATTTGCCCAATAAATAAAACTTGATGTTATGCTATACAAAATATAGTCACCCGATGTTTGTGGGAGGAATGGTCTTCATTTTGTCTCCTCTTTTAAATGTAAGCATCGTTGGAATAGGATTCACGTATTCACTTGTTTCTCTTCTGCCTCTCCTTAATAGTTCAAGGAATTCACTTATCTCTTTGACATCCATCTCTGTGGGGTCGAAGTCCACAATGGCGCGCACTTTAATGTAGTCTGCATGTAGAAACATCAAAAGAAAATTCTTGACGCATGTTAAACGTATTTCGGAAATGTTTAATGTGATTATGTCACGTCATAACTTTTCGAAATACGTTAAATGCATATGAGATACAGAATACGTTTATCAACTTGAAACTGAACGACAAGATCACGTTAGCATGTTATTTAAACGCTGTTTACGACAAAGAAAATTAGATATTAGCTTTCCGTGGGCACTTTCTCAATCTGATATGTTACATATGATTTACACAGAGGACACTCTGCATGCCAACTGAAAGAGTTTTGAACACAAAAATAAGCATATTTTCTTAATCAAAACAGCTGGAATATGATGTTAGTTTCAGGTCGAGTGGTAATGACAGTGCATCTTTAGCGCAAGTGCAGGTTAAGGATTTTAAATTTTGGGTCACTGGTTGATGTCAACCGTGGATATTACGTGCATGCTGTAGACTGAATCTATATATGTTCTCGCTATGTTAATCAATTTTAGTTGATTTTGCTATTGTTTGAACTGTGCGTATAATTGACATGGTTATGCGTATATTAGAATAAGCGTTTTTGTTGACTATCGTGATTACTCACTTAAAATACATGGCCGGCTTAGGGCGTTTAAACTAACCAAAATAGCGAGGCCAGCATAGTCTCTAAAAATGTACTAATTACGGGGAACAAAGAATGGTTTTCTGAACTATTTTTACGTATGATCAACGTGGATGTTGATGGATTGTTTTATTCGCAATCTGCCAAAGTTTGCAAGTCATTACGATGGAAATTTCAAACTGATGTTTCGATTGCCAGCCAATCGGGATTTTACTTGGGGGATTTTCGACCAATAGCGACACGTTGCCATTGGAAGTCGTCAGCCAATAAGGGGGCGCAGTGGACGTAACTCCTTATCATTAGTAAACAAGCGAGCAGACGATGATTTCAACGATGGGCTCTGAAATCACTGCAAAGGTTGATGAAAGATGCAGACGACACTTTCGGCCAACCGTTTGACGATGTCGATTCGCGGTGAAATCCGTTGAAGAAGTTCAGTTCACGGCTGGATTTTGGGCAGGAAGGTCCTCGTTACGATTCAGCGTGACTCCGAGAAATAAGTGATCAGTTGCGGACTTGTCAAGTCGAACTGTATTCTCGAATAATGAGCATATAAAGGCTCATGTATTACGGGTTCTTCACCTGTGTTTCGGTTGCGAACTGACAAAGTTTTCGTCAAGAAACTCATGTCAGGAAGTTGTGGATCAATTCCATGTAAGTGCGTTGAAACGGACTTAGCGGCGTGAGTTGAAAGTCTTCGACTCTACGGTGCAATTACATCTCGTCAAGGAACATTCCTTTGGACGGTAACGATAATCCTTGAACAGCAAGGAATTCACGCAAAATACCTTCTACGAGAGACTTTCAACCAATGGTCTACGAGGTATGTCGGTGTGGCGAATAGAATCGTTTGTGCAGAGACAGCTAGTGGTGAGTGATAATCTACCATACTACGTCGATGCAATCTCACTGCAACTTACAGTGAAACTGTTCAGACTTCGTCAGAGTCAGTATACAGGGGGAAAATGGCCATCCAAGCTTGTGGTGGGTGGGTAGTGTTAAAGATCTAGGCTTGATAAGAAGCTGGCCTTAATTAAGTATTAATTAAGCCATTGAACTTTATAATACATTGATTGATTTGCACAAGTGACTTTGTTCATTCTTATTCACTCAGACATTATAATACAAGATGGTAGTGGAAAAGTACGAGCTATTGTAATATCATTACAATTTCCGCTAGATATTACATGTTGATTTGAGTCTGACCTATAATTATCATATCAGGAGACTAAACCCCAATTAACATGTGTATCTACCTACAGCCTAAACAAGCTTGTAGGTACCATGAGGTAATGTAAAGTGACTGCCATCTATAGTCACCAGATCTAGACAAGGGAGCACGAGACAAGGGGGTTACACATGCCAGGTTTCTTTTGTTCTATTTTGGCTCTGTTTATCCATCTGTAGCATCATAAGACTTTCACAGAATGCTATATTAGATCCTTTGCCTCGTGAGCCTAACACTGTTTGCAGAAGTGAAGGATTCCAATTATAAAATTCCTCCATTCTCAGCCCCTATACCACCGCCGTCAACTCAAAGGCCTCCAACAATTAACCAGGGCCAGTCATTGCACATTCTGGCCGCTCTGTCAAACGACCAGCCAATTCAAGTGACTGAATTCACTTGCAAAATAAGCAAAGAAAATATGAAGTTCTAGATCTATGGACTCTTAAGGCTTATTAGTTGCTTTAAAAATGTAGGATGTAACGGTTTTGACTATATTATAGGTCACTCCACAGTAGTTGACACTGATATTAGAGCTAGGCTACGCACCAGTGTACTTGTAATCATTGCACTGTTGTGCGTTTCGCCAGTGTACACGGAGTAATAAACACGTGCGTTGTTGATAAACTATATAGTATTGCATACAATAATATATATATATATCATATTACCACTGTTTTAGTGTGCACTAATCAGTAATCCAATCTTCTATGGATGTTGTCTATCTGTGTCGTAATGTCTTGCAATTCTGTTATTGAATCTAATCTAAAGACTTCTATAGCGACGTTATCATAAAGCCCAAGGCATCAGTCGATGGACGCTTCAAGTCAAAATCAAAATCACAATCAGTTGGAGAAGCCGGGTAAAATTCCGATGTGTCAGAGAAACCAGAACGCAGGCTACGATGGATAAGCAACTGACAGACGAGTTTTTGGTTTATACGTTAACGACATCAAATACTTCACAGAACGAAATGACAACGCTATTAATTATTTAAATATAATTTAAATTATATATAGTTTTATAGTAAAATACGTCGGTATATAGATTGTGAGGTGTGTATTTTGTTCCGATCATCCTATGGACAAACGCTGAATTTTAAGAGGGTTGTATATAGTGAAATATTTCGTGCGTAGGTCTATTGTTGACACCCAAGTTTATGTTGCTTATGGTAACGTTGACGCTAGCACGCGTTTTGATAGAGTTTATTATGGATGCAATTATAGGCAAGTAACCATCGTTTGATGAATCGATATTCGCGGAATCGCTTGATTCTTGGACTGATGGATACGTGAAACTAGAGCATTTGTCCAAACTAGTCTTTGCCTTTGGTAGCTACAAAGGGAATCAGAATTCATTCGAGTCCCTGTGAAGTGAAGTTTTGCGCTGATCGAAAAGTGCGAATGGAGCTGCGACATTGTCGGATGCTTAGATGTTCTGCAGTGCAACTTGTGCTTTATGGCAGTTTGTTTTTGGTGACTTTTGCTACGACGTTATGACAGTCTGACGAGGGAAGAGTTGTTTCAAATAGCAAGTTATAAGTAGATTTCAAGAAATAGATTGAAATAGACGTCTGGTACGTTTTGTCAGGTTATCTTAATGAATTCACGACACCCGACTTTGACCAAACTGGATACATATGAGAGTTACTGTATGGCAAATATTGCCATGGATTGCCCTAGGTAAAAGATATTTTCGCTTAAATGGATATATATGTACAGGTATGCATGCATAGTTAGACGCCTTTACTAAATAGGCACAGTAGACGTATTTATAGTGTGTCGATAATATGTTGATGGCCGTGAGGCCCGAGAGATATGTCTTGGTCACGGAGGTATGATGTCGTCAGCAAATCGATGTACACCTAAGGAACGGTACGATCAAGGAACAATCGTTCAAGGGAACAGGAAGTTCATGAAAGATTGGCGCTGGAAAGCATCTCTTCAGCCACGGATGCTGCCAAACAACGGACGTGTTAGGTCGAATGTAGGAGACAGGACGCTGTCCGACATCATTCAGTCGTGGCATGTCGAATGCCGGTTGGAGGACGCTGTCAGTCGACAGTCGATCGTGGCAGGTCGAACTTAAGCAGAAAGATCCTGCCAGTCAACGGGCTTAGTATGTCGAACTTCAAACAAATACGTTTCCATCGCCCACTGGAGCTACATTTCGGACGATTGGAGCTCCACGCGGGCGCAACAACTCGTCGTTGCGATGTTGGTTCGAGTGCCATCACGCGATCCTGGGCGTCAACACCGGCGAAAGATCGTTCTAAGGACAATAACCGGACATCAGAAAAGCGCGTCGTCAACTCATCCAACCTTTTCCAGGTGCAAAAAGGCACCAACCGGTCGGTGAAGGAACTGCGAATTTTCGACTAGCTGTTGGGAGAGCTTGGGAAAGGAACGACCATCGACAAGTGTCATGTAATTTGATTTAGTATCTTGTTTTGGTTTATCTATATTATTACCGTTTCTTTTTCTATTTGAAAAAGACGGAAAATAGCACCCTGTCAATTTAGTTTTAATGTCTCAACAGTGCTCTGAAACTCTCCTGCAAGTTTTGCGCAAGGCATAACTCACCATCCTCCACGAATTCGTGACAAACACTTGACTCCTTAGACAGGTAGCGCATACTTGAAGTTGTGTTACGTTACTATAATGTTCTTCTGTTTGAAGTTCCACAGACAAGGAGCTAACTGAACACGATGATGAGATTGTTGATCATATCTACCTGTAACTGATACCTTCCGCTCATTGTGCTGTTCAAAGGAATCATAACATTTTCTTCTTAGAACCTGTGGACGGATTTCTTCTTCTGAATGCAGTACTTAGCAATAAATTTGTAAAGCAATGTATGAAACCAATGTTATTGTACAGCCGGCGCCAGAACAAAAATCGCAGGCGAGCCAAGCCTATGGAGTCATGCCCAGTGTCATCACTTGTGTAAAATTTCAGCCTCAGTAGTACCGTCTCTGTTAAGCCAGACTTCGTTCTGAAGTTACATGCTTTCAAGTAGCGCGTGATCTGCGAAGCTACGATGTCCTCAATAACCTTTGTAAGGCAAGCGAGGTTTGATATCGGTCGATAGTTGCTATAATATATTCTGGATCCAGTCCTGGTCTCTTCAGCGATGCACGCTCTCAATCCGCTGGAATAGTCAGTCTGTCGCGAATTCTTTTAACTCAATTTTCAAGAAAACCCCAATTTCCAATTTCTAATTTTATTCGTCATATTTACAATATCTAATAACATATTCTATTTACAAAGACACTTCCTTCAACAGAATCATCAATTACTGGCATCCAGTCCTATCAAAAAAGGACATTGCAAGCCATCATATACATGCAGAGAACTACCAAAATAAACTCTCACGACAACCAGACGTAATAGAAGTCTCAGGCATCTGGAGTTGGCCTGTTCGGGTGGACTTCTCATCTCGCAGAATTATCACTCAGAAATACTTGACTGGATCAGGATTCCATCCTCATACACAGTCGACAATTAAAGGTAAAAGAGGTAAAAGCACTTCATACACGGTGCTTTTACCACCTTCATCAGCTTCGTATCATCCGTCGCTCCCTCTCCTTTCATGCCGTTGCTACTCTAAATCACGCCCTTATCTGCACAAGGGTGGACTTTGGTAACGCTATCTTTTTGCTGGACTCTCACTTGCCAATATTTCAAAGCTTCAGTCTGTTCTCAATGCCGCTGCCCGTCTTATTGGAGGTGTCCCTAGGTATGAACATATAAGTTCCTTTATGCGGGACACTATGCACTGGCTTCCCATTCAGCAGCGTATCCAGTTCAAGATCCTAACCCTTATGCGTAATTGTCTCGTTGGCTCTGCTCCATCATACCTCGGGGACTTCTGCACTTCGGTCTCCTTGGTTCCAGGCCGTAGCACTCTTCGGTCGGACTTCTTTCATGGAAAAGAGGAATGGTTTAGTCCATGTCAGAAGGCCATGCCGCAGACTGATGGAGGATCCGCTGCAACTGTAGTAGGATCGCTGTCATCGTGATGAAGATCGACCAAATTAGTAAACTCAGAACTTGTCAGCATGAATCGTGAGTGACGTATCTTTTGACTGTTGTTCTAACATATGGAAGCACAGAGTCTGTGCGCCTCCGGTGTTATCTTCAAAGAACGTATACTGGAAAAATCATACTTGGCTCTCTACAAAGCACAGGTCATGTTTTGTGTTTTAGATGAAAATTGGGACTAGATAAAACCATTTTACGCTTATGATTCATCAGCAGCAGGGCCTGCATTTGAGGTGAATCTCAGCGCTATCAGCATAAGAACTACAGCGTCAACAACTAAGATAAAATTATAAATTAAATAAGAAACGATTTTTACCTTTGAAAAAGAAGTAAACCTTTCCATTCTCTTCAGTGGGGAGTGTAAGTGCTGCCACTGTTATTTTCTGTGAACGAGTCAATAGGCGATTAAACCACAATTCAACGGAGTTCTTGAGATGTCCTGAGGTTTTCGACTTGTGCAGTTGTTTGAATTCTTCGTATGTCCTGCAGTAGATGTAGAGAACGATGCTTTGACCTCTCTTGGCAGCAATTACTTTCAGATTAACCAGTTCAAGTATTCGATTTGCTTCCTCGATTGATCTGTCATTTAGCATGTTTGCCATAACTGTCGAAATTTCATTTTCGGTCTCGGTGACATTCTCTCCATCAAGAGTAGCATGAACTCTCACAACAGCTGAAAAGAATCAGACATGTCGTGTCGATGGCAGAATAAATATTCATGGAGGCAAATTATCTGCACAGCAGATAACGTGATATCGTCAGTGACATGCTTCATATTTTTAGAGCCAAATACAATATTCATGTGCGCTCTGACGACAAAACAGATGATGGATCAGGATTATTGGCAATGTCACGGCTGCGAATGTCCTGTTTGAAACTAGTGTGTTCAGAAATATGGGAATAAATTATTCGAGGCGAGAAATTTTGAAAATATTCTTTTAGATTTAAAATGCGCACTCAGAAGAGATGATGAGGGCATGGAAACCTATTCAGAAGGAACAATGGATCGCGGTTTGTACGTTTAGTCTCTTAAAGTCATTCCGAAACCAAAATTTCCGTTTGCAATGATCACTCTGACTTTGAAAATATATTGGGTGCAGTCAGTGTTAAACCCGTTGTCGTTACAGCTGAAGAAGAAAGAGAGAAAATTTGGGGGTTTGGACGATACATTAGAAGTGTGTCATGTGAAATGCAGATCTTTCGCAATTTTGGTAAATATTATTCTATCATTATTAATCATCAAATATTTATATAAGGCTAATTCATGAATTCACCTCAATAAGTGGGTAGCTGGAAAAAGAAAGGTCTCTAATTGTTTGGAATGTGATGTAAAAGAAAAAGAAGGTCCTGCAAGGCTGGAGATTGTGAATTCCATAAATGAGAACCATTGTGCGAAAATATGCCGCAATCATCGAATTGGAAAAGTTCGGAGTTACGGTTTTAGCACTGAATGATACGCTGGATACTTATGTGAAGGTTGAACCATTGTTGGAATGAAGCAGAATGATAGTTTTGCCGAATTGTTAATAAATTAATGGTTGCATATGCCCAGCAGCAAATTTTCTTGAGACATTTACTTTGGCTGAATTAATGTGGCAACGTTACAAGTTGAATGCTGAGTTGTGCCCAAGTGGCATACGACGGCTGGCAGTGAATTTTCTGCCCGTGTGCTTTAAAATAAGTTGCTGACTTAGAATAAATAGAATACATTTATAAATGGGCTATCAATAGACTAGCTTCTTGACTTATACAGAAATATTTAATATTCGTAAACCCACAATCCACGAGTCATCATTTAGTCAAAGAATTTATAAATCATTGTGCCAAACATCTAGCACGTTCTTAAGATAATTAACCTAAGCCAGCATCGAATTAAGTATGAATTATTATTATACTTAATCGAAAAGACCTCCCTCGTCGGCATCCTCGCACAAACTTTGTCTTTCGGCTTGGTAGTCTTGGTTGTTGAGTCTATCGACGAATGGATTTCCATTCCACTTGTCAACAATAGAGTTCTACATCGGTAGCGGTCACTGAAGAAAGTCCAGCGCACCCCGAACTTCGTCACACCCGTCTTTTTCACCTTCAATTCTCCTCAGCTTAGCTGGTTTTCTTTCTTACTGGCGTTGACGTTAGTCTTTCTGTCGAGAGTTCACGCGACTCGAACCAACCACTACCGGGAGCTACGACCCTCTCTGGATGTCAGTGTCTTCGCTATTAGACTATAACAGTTCACTAAGAAAACTTCTCACAATATTTCACGAACTTCGTTCTATTAAATAACTTTCGAATCGTTCATTCATCGATAGAACCGTCGATCTCACAGTTCGTTTTGATTTATTCAGAGTTACTGGAGATCCTTCGCCCAACGTCCCACAACTTCGACGAATTCTGCACGGCTGGGGATGTAAAGAGCTTAGCGTTGCGCTTTGTCGCGCATCAGTAAAATCGTCTGCTTGCGACCAAACGACAAAGTCAACCGTTGAATTGAAATTTATTTAATCTTAATCGTAATCGTAATCGTAATCTCGAGATTTCTACAGCGCCCAACGAAAGCTAAGTCGCGGGAACCAGCTTATTCACAGGCGCTCAGTCAAAACAAAATCGCTAGGCAAAAGGGTTCGATTCCAGGTCAAGATCCAGGAGTCAGGCAGTCAGACAGTCGGACGGCTACGGTGGATGATGTTTGAAATTGAAGCGAGAAGAGAGATAAGGGGAAGAGGAAGAATCAGGATAAGATTTTGGAAAAGAAGTGTTTCCAGTCTTGAGTGAAAGACCTGCGCAGAAACTGAAAGAGGTGAAGTGTTGGTGAGTTCGTATGATTGACCAGACAACTGTCGCAATTCTGGCGGGAGTTTATTCCAAAGGGGTGGGGCAGCTAAGGCTATGGAGCGATTTCCAAATTTTAAGGATGAGGTGACGGGAGGGCGAAGAAGTGTTAGGACAGATGAGGAGCGGGTTGAACGGAGTGGTTGGATAGTAAATAATTGACGAAGATAGGAGGGTTGGGAGGATTGAAGTGTGTTGTAGGTGAGGGATAAGACTTTGTACTCTATTCGTTCTGGTATTTTAAGCCAGTGCAGTGATTTGAGAACAGGGGTGATGTGATGGTGTTTGGGAGTTTTGGTGACAGCACGAGCGAGAGCATTCTGGATAGCTTGTAGGCGGTTTATCTGGGTTGTGTCAATATTGAGGAAAAGTGAATTGCATTAGTCAAGTTTTGCATGGACTATGGATGTGGCAATGATAGATGCGGTTTTGAAGTCAAGCAAAGGACGGATTCTGCGAAGGTCGCGGATATGCAGAAAGCAAGAGCGGGAAAGATGGGTGATATGATCAGAAAAAGTAAGGTTCTGGTCGAAAATAACACCTAAATTACGGACAGAGGAGTTAGGATTAAAGGTGTGGGTGGAGGCAGAGTCCAGGCTGAGGGAGATAGAGGGGTCAGGAATTTTCTTGAGCTGGTCACGTAGGCCTATAAGTATGAATTCGGTTTTAGATGGGTTCAGGCATAAGAGATTAGATGTCATCCAAGAGGAGATTTGTTTAAACACACAAAGAAGATGATCTGTAGACTCATTGAAACAATTTGGACAGAAAGAGATGAATAGTTGGGTGTCATCAGCATAGAGGTGATGGTCAACGGAGGATGCTTTAATGAGTGAACTGAGTGGGGTAGTGTAGAGGATAAACAGAAGAGGTCCAAGAACGGAGCCTTGTCTAATTCCGCAAGTGAGAGGGCATGACTTAGAAGAGGCTTCCGAAGTTTTAACAGAGAAAGAGCGGGAGGAGAGATAAGACTGTATCCATAGGAGAGCAGTGTCAGCAAAACCAAACCAGGTTGAAAGTTGGTGGAGTAAGATATTGTGATCTATGGTGTCGAAGGCTGCAGAGATATCAAGGAGACAGAGGCAAGAAACCTGTTGATGAGAAATGGCAGAAACAAGCTTGTTGTAGAGAGATGTCAGCAGAGTTTCGGTTGAGTGGCGTTTAGGTTCTCTACTTTCTGTTTAGTACAAAGCACAGTGTACAGCCTTTCCCCATAGCCCAACATTAATAATTATTTTACCCTACGATGCTGGCAGATACTGATCTAAACATATACATATAACTAGATGCTGGCCGTTCTATACTTAAACATATGCATCTACACTATACAAACCCACACATCTATGCCTATCAATTCTTGTGTTCGCATTTTATCCATTTGTAGAGAAAATATGACGTTATGTCTTTTAAGATTCTGGTTTGTTGCAAAGATATACAAATTATACAAACCAACACATCTATGGTGGATAAAATACCAACACAAAAAGAACTGTAGGCACCCGAAAGGTCTTCTTTACATGGGATGGGAATCGTATCTTTGCAACAAACCAGAATCTTACATATATTCGCTATAAACAAGCAAACCAACACATCTATGGTGGATAAAATGCGAACACAAGAAGAATTGCTACATGGCATTAAAACTCGTCATATTCAAGAAATGTCTCCGTATTTGGGGACCTTAAATGGCGTTGCGCCCATTCAAACGGGCAGTGGTGGTGAAGGATCTCACCCGATTAATTCAATAAAAATGAGCAGGTTCGAGGCCATACGGTCGCTGTAGAAAAATGTGTACATTCATCGTTACATTTAGCGTCAAGGCATTCGGCAGGGAGTTTTGGATAGATTCTGAAAATACAGTATTTCCTATAACTAAGCAAAAAGGCCGTTAACACTTGCTGCTCTGACGTGACAGTCAGAGAATATTCGTGTATAGGCAATTTTTAAATTCACGGCCCCTTTAACTCTTGGCTGTCACGAACTCAAGTACCATGTATTTAATTCATGCATATATATATCATATATATATATCTGTTGGAGCTATCTGAACATGGTAGTACTCTAAACAGAACAATGTACTGAAGGCAGTATAGAATTATCAGTTATGTTTATTATTTCAGACAACAACGTATGTGGTAAATGATCATTCTGTGACCTATGCCGCAAATCTGGTATTTATGTCTTTAATAGTCTTGAAAAATAAATGTAAAGCGAGTAAAATGCGTCATATCTTTCTTCTCATTTACTACTAACATGGGCTTAAAATGCGCATTTAGGAATAATCAGAGAGTGATGTGGTGACGTTGTTGCCTTAGAACTAAAGCAAATTGAAAGTTATGTTTGTCAAAAGGTGTACAATTTGTGACTACAGTTTCACTTATTTAAAGAGACCAGGAATAAAATAACACCAAAAACAACAGCTTTTCTAGCTGTAGCTAGAAAAGAGAACAGCAATTAATATGTTGATCTTACCTCCACCTTCTTCCAATATCTCTGCAATGTGACTTTGTTTTGTCTTATGGAGGAATTTGATTGTCTGATAATAGTCGCGTAAACTGCGTCGTTGCAGACACTCCAATAGCGCTTCGTTTTTCTCGTGCGAAGTTGGCTTTGAGGAAACTGAATCCCTTTGCCTTTTGTTAATGACCTTTGAAGAAAACAGATGACCAAGGAGTTCATCACACTCCAGAAGATCAACTAAATTTCTCTGGTTGGTGTTCAATATCGAAACTTCCTTCTTAGTTAATGGCCAATCTCCTCCAATTTCAGATTTATATTCTGAAAAGATAACCCATCTTTCACAATATTAACAAGTCGTTCAATAAACTTTAGAAATTGGGATAAAAGTATAGGTTTCGCATTTGGATTTTAGGCTACAGTAATTTTCGGGCATAGGATTTAGACCCTAATATAATTACTCCTTTTAGTGTGTTGTTTTCGTCGGATTGTTAGGCACCCTAAAGGTCTTCTTTACATGGAATAGGAATCGCATCTTTGCAAGAAACCAGAATCTTACAGGACAGAAGTGTAAATTATTTAAGAAAACGATAGGACTATAAGGGCAGAGAATTTTAAGTGCAAGAGTTGTAGACTTTTTGAATGTTTTGGATGAAAGTACTGTCCCAGTGGACACCGCCGCGGACTATAAGAAAAAGCTAGGAAGGATTTATTATTAAGCATTCGAGGTTCTTTTGCAGTGGTTCTATCACAAATTATATAACTTGTGAACCACTTTAAAACACAAGTTAAACACTTTGTTATTAGCCTAGCGTTCATGGTAACTGAAACGCGACGGATTCTTTATTGTAACCTTAAGTGCAAAAATTGTCCAACTTCAGAAATACATCACTTTAGCAGGAATAAAAAGTCAAAATATACCAAGCATTGGGATGTCTGCGTTTGCGTCTCAGCAGAATTACTTCAATTGCACAGTCTTTTCATCTAAGAAGGCATTTATGGAAGCATAATACGATCTTTTGATTCAATTCGATATTTACCTCCATTTTCGTTTAAGTAATTTACAATATGTAACTGCTCTGTTTCTCTGAGCGCCGTGAACAGGCGATCACAATCATGGTTTTTCAGAATGCATTTGAGCAATTCAGAGTTTCTCTCATCGAATGTTTTACATGTCTTGATTTTTCTGACTTGTCGGTTGAAAAGTGTTCCATTGCTAAGTAGTATGTCCAGAAGTCCTGTGTCTGGATCTATGTGCTCCTTTAGAAATCTTCCGTGATGTTTAACTGTCTTTTCCGTGACGTCCTTCGTTGTTTTTCTTGCTTCTGTCGCCATCTTGTTTCATATAATACACAGACTACTGGCAATAAAAACAATTAAAACAATTTTAAGCAGATTCATATTTAGACATCAGTGCGTTAGCCTTGACGGATTAGCATCAGTCTAAACCTGCGGTTTTACTTTTTCTGTGTTTCAGTTACAGTTAAGTTGTTCATAACAGCTAAAGTTATACCCATGTACAGATAGCCGCAGTAACAAATATAATAAGATATCCTTTTAACAGCTGCTAGAGTATTTTTTGTTTCTGTATGTTTGCATTTACCTCGCGCAAAAATTGTAATAAAAATTTTAATTACGAGAGCTAAGTTTTCTTTTGTAAACATCCGACTGACAGGTAGATTTTCTCTTTCCATCTTTTTCTTCCAATAGGCCTACTGCTGCCAGTGTCATGCGAAATTTCTTCCTGCGACAAATCCTTCCGACCACGCCCACTGCCGTTGCCAGGATGAAATTTTGCTTGTATACGCGCGAAATCTCTTCCGTTGACAAATACATTCTGGATGGGTACAGGCGATTTTATAAATAATTGGTCTGTTGAGGAAGCAGATTACTCTCCATGCAAAGAAATATTGCAAATAATGCGTGCAGGTGGGATCCCGGGCTAATTACATTAGGATCATGCAATTAAATTTAGGACAAAATGTGATTCTGAGGGACGAAGCGATGTTAAGTTGGTCGTCGTAGTTCTATTTTTGGGAAGAAATTTCCGCGTCTGAAAACTGAAAAGTAAACGTTTATCACGTGGAATCTAGACTAAATAATTGTGAATGGAGCAGTAACTTAGTTTGGTCAATTAGGAACAACTGTGTGAAATTCTACATGAGTGTAGCTGTTATATAATTAACGTATAAACAAGCCAATTGAAACTGGTAACGTCTTTGTAGCGCAGTTCTATTTTTAGAAATTAAATTTTTGGCGTCATAACACCATAGGGCGTGTTGCAGTTCAAAGGTCGAAGCCGCTTTGTCAAGTTAGACCGCATATTCACGTTCACATTCGACACCATACTAGTCAATCAATCTCGACGAAGCTTCGCCAGCAAAAGTTACATATTCATCCCCATCTCAAATCAAAGCGCATCAGACACCATACTCCTCGCCCACATTACTACCAAAACACCCAGAACATATCTGTTACAATCACCAGCATCTCAGCTATAGCCTTTCAAACTTCCCATTTCAATGCATTGGACAGTATGGTCAGAACTATTGCAAGTTCGCGAGCAGAAATGACATACTCATCCCCAATGGAAACTAGAGCGCTTCACAGACCACCCAACCCATCCCTGCAATAGTTCTTGCCATGCAGAGCAATGCTCTGAAATGGAAAGTTTGAGGGCTTCCAGCGAAAATATTACTTTGTGTAACGGATAGCTATTGGTCGTTTTGGATAGTCATAAGTTTGGGATGTGTGGTCTACGAAGCGCTTTGGTTTCCATTCGGGACGAGTATGTCATTTCTGCTCGCGAATTTGCAGTAGTTTCTACCATGCAATACAATGGGCGGTTTGAAGGGGTGCTTCTGAGACTTGTTAATGTGACCACTAGTTGTTGAGCGTTCTGAATAGGCTCATGGGTAGAGTTGAAGGCTTATGAAGCGCTTTTATGTTAATGAGAGCCGAGTATGTCTATGACTAACATTTCGGTAACCATTGGGGAATCTGGACATTAGCATGACCCCGAATCAAGCGACTATGAATATGAATTCCAACATGACATAAAGTACCCGCTGAGACAAAGGAAATTGGGTCACGGGCGGAATGATTGGCGGACTTTCACAATTATTTGTTAATTGTTAATTATTAAATAATAATAATAATTATTATTATTAATTATTTGTTAAAAATGATTTACTTATCACGCGCATTCAATAGCATACCTGGAATATATCTGGCAACGAAGACGAGGCTCAGTCGTCTACGTTGCTACCTGACATCATATATCACGTGAACCAATGACAAGTTTTCGGAAGGATTTTGTCGCCGGAAGAAATTTCGCATTACACCGGCAGTGGACTGGCACGTTTTAAGTTTCGCATTTGCAGATGGCGAAAACCAATTCCTCTTTGTATAAGCGGTGCTGCCGTTAAAATTTATCTATACTACCCAGAAAGTTTAATCTCCTTATCATCTGCACAATAGTCAGTGAGTCAGTGGGTTCGTCAGCAAGATCCCAATGAATTACATTTTAAACGGACGTATAGTTGCATTAGCACACTTACAATCAGATTTACAATTCCATTTACAAATAACGATATAAAATAAAGACAGTTCAAAATTCCACAGAGAAAAGAGATTGAAGGAATGCTTTTTCGATTACATTTCTTCAAAATTTGTCCTGTATTCTGCATCATTGGTTTAAGACAGAAGCGAGGTATCTTTCACACGATTCTTTGGGGTTTAAATCCTTGCTTGAACTGTATTATTACTATCCACAATAATCCGATAGTTCAACTTTCTTAACGACAATTTGTCGAAGAATTCCGAGCTCCAAGTGTCTAACCATAATTTTTAAAAATCTCTATAGGTCCATGGACAAACATGTTCATGACTTCCTCACGTACGGATTGTGTTTCTCCAGCATAGAGCGCCCCACCAGTCAGCCCACGGTCAAGCTTAGTTTGTCATCACTCAAATTACGTACTCCGGTCAGGTCAGGGGAGTGGCGATGTTGTTGTTCTGTGCTGTCTCCAGAGTCAATAAGTTAAGAAGCCAGCTTTCCATACACTTCATCTGGGTGGGTGGTCGTAGTCCAGTGACTTCAGCCGATAACTGACGAATGTCACCTGAACAAGGAGGCATCAAAATACTAAATTATTGAAGTCGAGTACATTCGGAGGCGGCTGAATAAACGCTTCTTGACTCTATCATCTTATGAAAATACTGTAACAATCGTCAGAGCAATGGGCGCAGATAGATTGATTGGCATAATATGTAGATGAGGCGTCGTCCGAAGTTTGCATCAGTAGCTAATTCAGTCGAGTCTAAGGGTTTTTGGAGTTTATTCCTAGCGAATTAAGTCTAAATATAGTTTATTGTCGGCCATCTTCCGAAGTTGCTAAGCGATTGAGCTTCGAATCCTAGATTCGCCCGATTTGCATCGTAGCGTTATTGATAAAATCATTGCTCTAGTGATATCTCTTTTATCTTCCTTCAGCGATATCTCTAGTGATATCTCTTTTATCTTCCCTTCGAATATGTGTCCTAGTGATATAAGGACATATTCAATGTGGTCTCCGGATACTAACCACAGATCGGATGCACGTAGGAGGAAAAGGACACCTTCCCTTGAGGATATGGAAGCATTGATAAGAAATATCCAAGCACGGACCACATAGTGGTAGGAGCGGATATGAACGGTCATGTGGGAACGGATGCTGCGGGTTATGAAGGAGTACACGGAGGACAAGATTATGGCGATAGAAATGAGGAAAGAGAAAGATTCCTAGAGATAGCACAGGGATTGGATTTGACCATCGCTAATACACACTTTCAAAAATAGAATATCATCGAATAACATACAACAGTGGAAAATGTGCAAGGCAGATCGATTTCCTGTTGGTGAGACGTGAGGATAGGAAAAATATACGAGATTGCAAGGTGATTCCGGGAGAGACAGTAGGCAGCCAGCATAGAGTCCTGGTCATGAATATACAAGTGCCGATTCGACACCAGAAAAGAAAGAAGATCAAACAGAAAGAACATATCAGAACATGGAAACTGAAAGGGGATAAAAGAGATACCTACAGACTGGAAGTGCAAGCACGGCTTGCTGAAATAGAAGAAGTAACATGGGATAAACCGAAAACAAGTATGATAGAGGCACCAAAGAAGATATGCGGCACGACTAGAGGTCAGAAGAGGCAAGAACGAGAAGCCTGGTGGTGGACGGAGGAGGTACATACAGCAGTAAAGAATAAGACTTGTGGCGTTCTCGGTTGGGCTAACTGTTCACGGGGTGAGAGTACTCCAGCCCAGTTCTACGCTCAGAGCCACCCGCCTCACTGCTCCTTGTATTTTCACTGTAAAATGGCCTCTCCGTTTCGTCTCTGCCCGTTTTGTTCGTTCTCTCTAAGGACGTTTCAGGACGGGCCGCTTCCTTAAGAGAATCAGCACTGTAACATTCGGTCTCGGGATCCAACTCTGCCTCTTCCACGGTCGCCGGATGGGCAACGTCCTGAGGATGGCCTTTACTCAGAACACGATTCGTTTCTTTATCGGCAATAGTCGTTCCCTTTCTGCGTGCTCTCGTTACTACGGACTTTCTCGTAACCACTATTCTACATTTCGTAACTCTCCCGCTATCGCCAATATTCTGAGACACCAGTCGTTTTCTCGGTTCCTGGAACAGGGACACCTTACGACGAGCCTCCGCGTCTTTCCGCCATAGGCACATGGATATCGGGCGACGCATCTCTCGACTATCACCTACCTCACGCTCCATCTCCGTGTATAGTACTTCCGGAGTATGTTTCTGTACCAGGTCTCTGTTGGCAATTATCGACCAACACTGTTTCAGGGGATAGGATACCCATATGGAACACTCAAGAGAAGGTCCCCTCTCGAACATTCTGTAAAACATACGGACCTTCGTAACGACCTACGCACGAGGGGTCCTTCCCCGCAGTTCAGTTCGTCCTCTGATCAGTGTTTGGCGACACGCAAAGAGAGGAGTTGGTATCTTCCGCGTCGACTCCGGTATTATCGGGAAACCGACCCGGACTATGATGTACCCGGACTTTTCTTGGTCTGCGTTGGTATCCGCTAGCTTTCACACCCGGGTTTTTCTTTGTCTGCGTTATGATCCGAGGTGTCTTCCCATTATATCTTCCTGCCGTCTGAATTTCGACAGGGATTACCGCGGCCGCGTCTTTCCCCGAGTTTCGCACAACCCGTTTTCTTCCAACTATCGTGACTTACTCAGACCGTCTCTCGACTTCCTAACAGGGTGGCCCGAGCCCTGCCGGACCAACGGAGCCAGTCAGAAATCAGACAGATTGGTTTGTTTCGGTTGCGACCTACTCGGGAGCGCACGGACCAGTTTTCTATACGGCACAGGTCTCCTCGTACGGCAAATGCTACCCCGGGTTCACAGACATGTCTACTCGTCTTTCCCCGAGATTCGCCCAGCCTCTCTCTCTTCCGACTATCGGGACTTACTCAGACTGTCTCACGAATTCCTAACAGATTGGGCCCGAGCCCTGCCGGACCAACAGAGCCAGTTAGAAATCAGACAGATTGGTTCGTAACGGCTGCGACGTTCTCAGGAGCGCACTGACCAGATTTTCTCGTACGGGGTCTATGGGGTAGCTTCCGTAACTTTCCCACTCGTTTTACACATTATCTGATACTTGCGGACTACCGAGGTAGGCTTCCCGATGCCACCCCGTTATTTGACGCACACCTGTACCGATTTCTTACGAAGAGGGTGTTTCCCCGGGTTCTGTCCCATCTCAACGTCCACCGTCGTGGCTCAGACCGTCTCGCGATCTATGGCAGAGTGGGCCCTCGCTCTACCGGATCGGCGCCGTTAGCCCGAAACCAGACAGTGGTTATCTCGCTCGTCACGCCGAAAGCGCACAGATTAGACTTTTTCCCGGACTCTCCCGTCCGTATATTTTATCGTAACCGGGACCGTATCGAACACGGGCTTCTCCGGTCATCACCCTCGTCCGTATATATCGTATACGATCTAAATTCGCTCAATAATACTCCAACTCGTACCCGTGAAGGCTCGCGACCATTCGTCACTCTGTTTTCAGAAGGCCTGCATAACTCCTTCTGCACTGTCGTATATGTGAAGGCACGCTACCATCCTTCACGACATAGGCATCGCAGCACACGACGCCTCTTATTCAAGCCCCTTTTTCCTGTCTACGCCGGGTTACTTATATACTGGCCAGATTACTAAAAGGTAAATAAAGGTGTCTAACCGTTACCGATTACTTGCCTTAAAACAAACATTTAAGGACCTATAAATTTCAACAGTTTGGCGCGTTACTTTACGAAAATTACACTAAGAACTTTGCACGACATAATTATTTAACTATTTTTAGAATAAGCTTAAATTTAATAAAAATTAATTTCTAAGATATCCCGTGCAGTTACCGTGCACACAAGCGCAGCACTCAGCGGCTACTTAAAGCGCGTCATAGCTAATTCTGCCTCTTACCCGGCAGCGTATTCTTAGACCATACAGTGCTAGAACTATTATGCTATGTCGACCAATAGGAATGCAATTGATGTCGACCAATAGAATTCGAGTTATTAATAGTGTGACCTACTTTAGGTTTATTGCTGTCCTTCAAACTGCTTCGTTTTAAATTTAACAATAAGTAAATAATAATAATAATAATAATTAGTGGTGGTGGTGGTAGTGGTGGTAGTAGTAGTAACTTCCAATGCGCCGATGTCTAACGCACAAGGCATCAACCCATGGTGTGCCAAAACCAAGCCACACTCAGGTCAATATCCAGAAGGTCAGTCCTCAAGACAGAAACCTGGGCGGACAGGTAACTTTTAAGCTGAGAACTAAATGAAATCTTATTAGCAGAAAAATGTTAAGTGGACTGGAACTGCATAGCTAGCTCATTCGCTGTTTGTGGAGGAGCTAACCACAGCGGAGATGCTAAGATATCATGCTTCAGCTTCTTTAAATTAATTTTATGCCAAGGACGAAATTTTTCAGGCAACCATTCGAAACCAGCGCCATTGGTCGCCATTTTCGCCTAAGCTAGGTCACGCTATTTTTGGTCGACATAACCTGGTATTCCTATTGGTCGACATAGCATTACACTGGCCAACAGAAAAATTTTTTTTCTTGTTGCCTTCGGTTTTAGACCTGTTCTTGGGGTAATTTTGGGCGCTGATTCAGAAAATGTCATTGGATTGAGTGCATCAGGTCTAGTTTCTCAGATATCGTCGATTTTGTAAAGAAAACCCAGTCCACTCTTTAAACGATGTCTTTGGCAAAACTAAAATGTCATAATAAGCTTTATTTATGGCTAATTATAATTCTTGCTGATTCATATAATGCCTACATTCTTATAATGTAAAATCAGCATATCTTGCCGCGTGCTGAGATATTGCTGATTCAACGAAATAACTATTCCGTAGCCTACAGCTTACTCAGCACTAAATTCATGGCCTCATTTAGAATTTATTTGTGCTTATACAGCGTTTCATGGTTTCGAACTATGTAAATAGATTATGCTGAAGTCAGCATTTATAGCCTATATAAACCGCCTCCTGAAAGCTAGAGCAGCCGCAGTCGTCTTAGGGCATATTAAGAGTTGGTCGCAAGAACAATCTGTGAATGTGAGCATTAAATAACTACATGTTCTTACTATTTTTTAGGTTAGTCATTTAATTCCTCAGATGCGAACATCCTTAAGGTTATGACTACTTCCAGACGGAGCTACATTAACCATCCAGACATATTCTGCTACATTTGTGGGGAATGCACACTAAAAGCAAACAGGAAACCGATTTCTGAGTTTGTAAAAAGAGCATATGTAGGTTATTTTGGTGTCAAACTTGGAGATCAAGATAAGCAATGGGCTCCTCATACAGTATGCAAAACTTTTATTGAACAATTGCGCCACTGGACAATTGGAAAGAGAAGCTGCCTGAAATTTGGTGTACCGATGGTTTGGAGGGAACAGATAAACCACTTCGACGACTGTTACTTTTGTATGGTTAATATCATAGGCATCAATCGAAATAATCGTCACAAGTTGTCTTACCCTGATATACCTTCAGCCAGGAGACCTGTTCCGCATTCGGATATTGTACCAGTTCCACCTTTTCGCGAACTACCTCAGCTCTCAGACGATGACACTTGCATGTCCAATATCGGACAAGATGACGAAAGTGAAGAAAGTGGGGGCAGTGACAGTGATTTCCAATCAACTTCACACAGTGAACGTTTTGACCAAAAAGAGTTGAGTGATCTGATCAGGGACTTAAATCTTTCCAAAGAGTCCTGTGAATTGCTTGCGTCCAGACTAAAGGAAAAGAATGCACTTCAGCCTGGAACGAAAATTACAATTTATAGAAACAAAGAAAAGGATTTGCTGCCATTCTTTACCGAAGACAACAACCTAGTATTCTGTAATGACATCAGCAACTTATTGAAGAAAATTGGTCTGTCGGATTACAGCCCAGATGAGTGGCGTCTTTTTATCGACAGTTCAAAACGTAGTCTGAAATGTGTGCTTTTAAATAACGGCAACAAATTTGGTTCTATTCCAATCGGTCACTCCACCAGGATGAAAGAAGAGTACAATGCCATCTCTTTAGTACTGGAAAAGATAAAATACAAAGAACATCAATGGGTAATTTGTGTAGACTTGAAGATGGTAAATTTCCTCCTTGGTCAACAAAGTGCCTACACAAAGTATCCCTGCTTTTTGTGTCTTTGGGACAGTAGAGCCAAGCATGAACATTGGACAAGAAAAGATTGGCCTTCGAGGAAAGACATGGTGGTTGGAGCTCAAAATGTAATCAAGGAATCTTTGGTGGCACGAGATAGGATCATACTGCCACCACTACATATAAAGCTAGGCCTGATGAAACAATTTGTCAGGGCTTTGAATAAAGAAGGTTCATGCTTCGAATACATAGTGCACAAGTTACCAGGAATTACAATGGAAAAATTGAAGGCTGGAATCTTCGATGGTCCACAGATCAGGCAACTTATGAATGACCCACTTTTCATACCATCAATGAATGAAATCGAATCTTGTGCCTGGTCTTCCTTTGTTCTTGTAAGTAAAAATTTTCTTGGCAACAAGAAGGCAGACAATTATGCACAACTAGTAGAGGATATGCTTCTTCATTTCAACAAGCTTGGCTGCAACATGAGCATTAAAGTCCATTATCTCCACAGTCACTTAGATCGCTTTCCAGAGAATCTTGGTGACTTCAGCGAAGAGCAAGGTGAAAGATTTCACCAAGACATCAAAACAATGGAAAATCGATATCAAGGAAGATGGGATGCACACATGATGGCAGACTATTGCTGGAATATTATGCGCGATTGTTCCGGCAGATGCCACACTCGGAAATCGTAGAAAAGGAGCTTCTTCGGTGTCGAATGACTTGAAATTTTTATAACAAACTTGTTCTGTTTGGTATCATATAAGTACAGTTTCAGGTACTACCATTTTCTTTTAAGTATTTGTATTATTATGTTTATTTAGTGTATCACATAATAAATTGAGCACTACATAATTATAGCTATAGCCTTATGTTTTATGGGCGAGCAGAGGCAAGGACTGGTATATGGCATAATGTTCTATATCTCGAAAACTAGACCTGCTGGGAGAAAACTGGTGCCTTTTCTGGAATCAGCAGGTCAAATATACCCAGAAACAGTTCTAACATTTGAGGCAACAAATTACACTGGACAACAATTTTTTACAAAAGTCATGTTACTGAAATGAAATTAGTCAGTTCTTATCAATTTGTATGTGCTGAACACGAATATGACAGTGAAAATGCCGAATTGGCTCTAGTTTTTTTGTAATCTGAAATGAAGTAATTTTATATCGCACAATGCATGCCAATAGTGATACACTTACAGTTAATATTTGTAAAAACCAGGTCATAGACTAGTTCTTAGATTTTTTTGCATGTCTCTTGTACAGCTGTTCGGGAGCATCTCTGCGGAGTGTCCAGCAGTAGTCAGCCAACATTGTAGTGGACCATTTTCCCTGGTACCTTTGTTCCATTGTTGCGATATCTTGATGAAAACGTTCGCCATGTTCGTCACTAACCATACCACAGTTGTCAGGGAAGAAATCCAGATGGGAATGAAGAAAATGCATCTTCAGAGACATATTGCATCGAAATTTCTGGTACTGCTTGAGCATGTCTTCTACTAGTTCCTTGTAGTTTTCTGCCCTAACATTCCCCAGAAAGTCTGTAGACACTAGACGAAAAGCATTCCATGCTTGTTTCGCATCACCCTCTAGCAAGTTGTTGAAGCGGTCATCTTTGAAGAGTTCTCTAATCTGAGGACCCACAAAAACTCCCTCTTTATTCTTTGCTTCGCTGAGTCGAGGGAATTTTTCATGCAGGTATCGGAAAGCTGGCGAAGTGCGGTCCATGGCTTTCACGAAGTTCTTCACCAAACCTAGTTTGATGTGAAGGGGTGGTAGTAGGATTTTGTGAGCCTCGACCAGAGCTGGGTGCTGGATATGCTTCTGTCCAACTGCCATGTTTTGTCTGGGAGTCCATTCCTTCCGCACGTAGTGCAACTCTCTTGCTCGGCTATCCCACTCACACAAGAAACACGTATATTTTGTATATCCTTGCTGCAGTCCCATTAAAATGGCAACTACCTTCAAATCACCACACAGGTGCCATTTGTACCTGTTATAGTCAATGGAATGCAGTAGCTGTTTTAGGTTATCGTATGTCTCTTTCATGTGGACAGCATGCGCTAATGGAATAGATGGAAGACGGTTTCCATTGTGCAAAAGCACAGCCTTAAGACTCAGTGTTGAAGAGTCTACAAAGAGTCTCCATTCTTGTGGGTCATGAGTGATCTGTAAGGCATTCATGAGGTCGTCAATATTGGAACAGAATACCAGATTACCTTCTCCATTGTTGGAGTCTTGATCCTAGCAATTCTGCCTTGTTTTTGGATAAGTCCAAATCACGAACAAGGTCATTTAGTTCTTCCTGTGTTATTCTGTGTGGGGTTGATGATGCACCACAGTGAAAATCGGGATCACTGCACGCTGACGGACCAGGAGAAGAACATGTCGGCTCACCCTTGTCCTCATCAGATGAATCAAGGAAAATATATTCTGCTGGAGGTTCTGGAATAGGAAGTCCATCACCATGTGGAACTGGTCTCAATGCTGACGGAATGTTTGGGTAGACTATTGTCGACTTCTTTTGCTTCGTTATTCCACCGGAAAGAGGAGGAACCAAGCAGAAGTAACAGTCATCTACGTGGTTGCTTTGCTCTCTCCACACCATGGGAACTGCAAACGGCATTGATGGTCTTTTGCCATTCAACCACTGTGAAAGCTGTGCTGTACATGTAGCACAGCATATATGCGGGGCCCATGGCTTGTCTTGGTCACCAACCTTGCATTCGAAGTAAGCATGATATGCCTTCTTGACTTGATAAGTGATACTTTTCTTCTGGTTGGCAAATGTCACTTCCCCACAAATGTAACAAAAGTTGTCCACAGTATTTACGCACTTCCGAGGCATTACTGTTCTGTATTGTATCTAAATGGATAAAGTAATAATAGTTTTATAAAACAGTAACTTAAACTGTCTCGCACAAAGTCTGTAATATTGTAAATGCTCAACCGTTCCGACTCGCTTTATATAGTACACTGCTGACGTCATCTTACGTCAGCAGCCGACTGGCTGTAGTTTTACATTGCATCAGAAAATGACGTAATCAACTGTGCATGATGTGTCCATGATGTGTCCATGATGGGATTATGCAATGAGGTGGAATATTACATCATTCTAGACTTATTTAGGATATTGTCGCAGTCCTACTGCATAAATTTACATGGTGAAACATAAAAAATGAACTATATGAAATATTTTCAAAACGAGAGCCAATAAAAAATTTTTATGGTTATATTCGTGTTCAGCACACCAAGATGCTACACATTAGGGCTTTTTCCAGTCAGTAACGATTTCTATGTTGACCAGTGTTATGTGTTGGCCAGTGTTATTGCAATACCTTAATGCTAGAAAGTGATAGTCTTGTGCACTTCATAACAGAAGCTATTGATTATTAATACTGTTATTATTATTATTATTAATATTATTATTATTATTATTATTATTATAATTATTATTATAAAACGTGTATTTATAACGCACACATTTAAAAATGTCTCAAAGACGTGTGCTTCGAGCCTTCGACACCATCATGTTACCCAGAAAAACCGCAACATTCACAACGGGAATATGTCGCCGCAACACAACACCCAGGAACGACGAATATAATTATCCAACTTAAGTAACTTTGTATAGTGGCGACAAGAGGATTTCTAACCTAATATAAAAACAGTACAAATGACCGGAAGCAAAACTTTCAAGGATATGCATGGGGCCAGTTTTACAATGATTTTGTGGCCATGGCTCTCTTTCTTTATGTATCGATGCTAAGTGCTTAAAACTGTCTAGTTAGCCAAGGACTAAATATTGTCTTTGTAAAATTGCCCATCTGTGACGTGGTCTTTTATATTCTTATAGGCCTACTTCAATAGGCGGCATCAAACTGTGAAAGGCAAAATGACTAACGGTTTTGTTTGATCTGGTGTAGAGCCTAGACTTGTGTATATGAGCACATGTGACCACGGCCACAGGCATATATGGGCACCCCGAAATTCACTGGGGAAATTCCGACAAGATCCAAAATCAATAACCATATTGGTTTATGTCGGTGGTTTTCTCTTTTAAACTCCTCTTAGCCAATCGTTTAAGTATAAATAATCTTCTAAAAAGTGATATTTCAACAGAAAATTTCTATAGCTGTTGGTGGCTGGGGCTCTCCTAGAAAGTTTACAACTAGACAGTCGACAGCCCAGTCTGTTTGTGAAACGTTCATGGCGGAGGATATGGATTAACGCACAAATCACTCTTTAAATCAAATTTTCGATAGTAATTTGTGCAAGTTATGGACTCAAAATCGTTGGTCGACCCTGCTGCGGAATATAAGATACTCTTCTGACCTCAGGCCAGAAAATTTGGGGCGTTTGCTCTCTATCATCCTTAAGCTTTCGTGTCTTTGTAATTTAACCCTCGAATTACCAGAAATTTTTACAACCACTGAATACCACTGGGGTCAAAAACGACCCCAATGTAAACTTGGGCAGTTTTGGTTTCAATTCAGAAACTAGTTAATAAGAATAAAGCTTAAATTTAAAATGTATAGTTTATTCACTGATATTATTATATTTGGAACCAATGTTTGTCAAGAATTTGTCAAGATATAACAAACATATAAATGTCAGATTTTTTAAACAATGTCAGAGTTCCGGCTTGCAGCTGGTGCAAATGTTCTTTGAATGCTCTTTGCAAGCAGTACGCCCGCATTCAGCACAATAAATGTGTCTTTTTGTCTTTTTCCCTTGGGTAGTAGTCACAGCAAGCTCGTTTCTTGGCAGGTTTACCTGATGACATAGGCATAGATTGTTCAGCAACAGTATTTTGTCCAGTTACGCCTTCGTATGTACGCAACAAAACGAATGACAAGGCGTTGGCCCATGGCATTATTCTGCAACATGTTGGACATTAGTGCCCTTGACACATTTGTTGTCTGGATTGCACTAAATCCACAATGGCATGTTCACACAAAGCACAGGAGACGCCACTAGAAAATTTCAACACCACCTTTGGACGCATTATAGTCCAGGATCATTAGTGGTTTTCTCCAGGGTGGTTGTCATCAATCTCGGCTTGGTCGTGCAGGCTGCTGAGGAGAACTTTGGACAGTATGAAACAAGTGTGGCATCATCTCATAAGGCAAAGATGGAAGATAGTGCTTCACGACCCTTTGCGTTTATGGGGCTCTGGAGGAAGTTCCTTTCTGTTTTTCCGGATGGTGCCGAGCAGAGTCATCTTTTTTGGACAGCTTCTGCGCTAGACTAAGACTGGTGAAAAAATTGTCAGCTGTGATATTTCTATCAGAACCTTGCATGTTGCTGGTCAGGTCATGGACAACACGTTCTCCTTGATATTGTTCCCCGTCCTGACCTTATTGTCTTCCGGTGTACACCTGCAGGCGATCGACATAGGTGGTAATGCTGTCACAAAGCATCCAGAGCTTGATTCCATACTTGCCAGGCTTACTTGGGATATATTGTTTGAATGGTACTCGCCCACGATATGTCAGCAACTGTTCATCAACTGTGACATTTTCATCTGGTTCAAAAGAATCCTGTAGCGCTTTTCCCACATGTCAAATACTCTTCGTATAGGTGCAAGTTTGTCAGGATCTTGACGTTCCCTTCTGCGCGCCACATCATCAAATCTTAGGGCACGTGATATCTTCTGGAATCGATTTCTAGCCATGCTGTTGCTGAAAACTGGACGCACATCACCTGAACTCCACATCTTCTGTACTGCTTCATTTCTTGACTTGTACATGCCAGCCAAGTTAGAAAACCCTAAAAACACAGCAGCTCCTTATCAGAAATATCATTCCATATTTCGCCATAGATGGCGCTGGCTTCCTTATTTGTCCATTTTAGTATTTCTTTTAGGATAGGACTTCTCATAAATAGTTGGAAGGCTGTCAACATTTTTGGCAGCAAATCTGGTTGGACCAGGAGCACTGTGCATGACATCTGCAGTTTTCTGTTGTCCTGAGGCTTGCTTGACGACTGTTTTCTGCCATGAAGTTTTTCAATCTTTTGATTGCCAAGATTTACTCTGAAGTTCTGTTTTCCGGTGTCACTGTTACGCCCCACCATCTTTGTTTCATTCATAGAGAAATAAGTGTGCAAGTACAAAAGAACCAATTGAGTGAGAGAGAGCATGGTCTAAACAAAAGGTTTGATTAAATGTATAATAAAAACACTAAATAATCAATTACAATAGTTTCTCTTTGTAAATATACTTTCAAAAAATGAATTTCATTGCAATAAAAATGTATTTTATTATATTAACATATGCCATAATCATACAGTTTACATTGGGGTCAAAAACGACCCCATTGGTACTCAGTGTATAAATGCAATACCTGCGCCATCTGGTGACAGAAAATGCAGAATAAAACTCGGAATTTTGTATAAAACATGAATACCTATAAAGTCATAAAATTTCGTTTAGATATCACTTATGGGGGCTGAGCAGCACTAATGGGAACAACCTCTGGGGTCGTTTTTGACCCCAGCGGTAGTTCCAGGGTTAACACCCCAAATTTCGATTCAAGCCTAAATTTGGTAAATCCAATATTGATCTTGTAGGTTTAGAAACGCATTGGCATTCTTTGAAATCCTCCTGAGTGAAATAAATTGCAATGAAAAGTGCAATTACCTTAAGCCACAAGTTAAACTGAAGTACGACTACTAAGTGCAAACATTGTTGAAATTACACACTCAAACTGGAAAACAAAAGAGTATGATATAATAAGCTATTGGCTTAGATAAAATACAGGATAATATTTTCCTTATTTGTGGAGGATCATTCACTGGAAAGGTTGTATGTGAATTTTCTAACGAATAGGGAACTATATTGAAGTTGTCGTCCTAAGTGATCTAGTAGGAAGCATTCGTCAGTCATACGAAGCTGTTTTTCGTTTCCCCGCAGAAAGAATCAGACCCCACAACGGCAAAAGCGGGAACATCATTAACTGATCTGAAATATATGATAATATGTACCGCTCTTATTATTGAGCATATCATGAAGTCTAGTAATTGTACGCAACACGCCTAGGATGTGTGATGCATATGATGCCAATTTGATTACATGTATTCTCTGGAGAGTGTTGTACGGATGTTGTACCATTATTGATGTCGGTAAATCTAATGCAATGATGACCATAAGTCATTTGTCGAATAAATCCATTATATGACAAATAAGTATTATTTCAATCTCAAAAGAGTTATTACATCGCATGTCACGATGGGGTTTTGCACACTGCTTCCCACAAGTTACAACCACTAACTGCAATCGTCGTTGAAAACAGAAACCATACAGAAGTTAAGTACCTATCAGCAGGCTATTATGGCGGGTCTATTGACCTTTGTCCTACGGCCTACGAGGTTTGGACCTAATCATATAGTTCCAATGTTTAACGACATCTTATGGCATCAAAGGCCGTTGACGTCGCCCTCCTCCTTCATCCATGTTTGGGACTGGCATTACCCGACTAAAGACAGTGGCGGAATCAAGAAAGTCTGGATTCTAGCTATCTAGACCTCCTTGGCCTAATACGCCAAACCCAAATGTGGGCGCTGACGTTTCTACAACGCGCTACCATCCGTATTTATGGAAAGCTGTTTCCTCCAGCCACCAGACAGGAATGCATGAGGTAGGCAAGACGCCGGTTTCGTATAATCTAATATACCCTTGCAGCATGTCGCTCTGCCGAATTTAATTGTCTGGGTTGTCTCCCAAACCCGTCTTCCTCTCCCGAGATCATCCACAAGCAAAGGGGTCCAGGCTAACTGAGTGGCGGCCTGTACTCGCTATGTCACACCTCCATCATTGGATGTCTGCAGCATTTTTCACAGGGTGTAAAAGCAAATCACTACCTCATCGCACCCTAGTAGCACAGAGGCGCCTTCACATACGCTTTACCCAATGTGTCCTAACTATTCTAGCTGGTCATGTGGATACATGTGTCGATCCTTAGGGGACGAGAAATAAAACACTTCGTATTTACAATATGTAGGTTGGAGACTACCATGTTTATGTCTCAACATTTCAGGGTTACTAAAACAAATTTTATAAAAACATTCACGCGGCAAATAATGAAAATAACATAGATCGAATCCATTAGATGTAGAAATTGTGACCAAATGCCAAGAAGGCAACCAAGAGCCAAAAGCAAATCTTCAGGCAGATGGCCCAACCTCTGAAAAAGCACGAAGTTGCATTGTCTAAGTGAATGCAAAATTAACAACTTCAATCGGCTTGTGGAATGAAGATTTATGTTGCCAGCCAAACCTGGAACTGAAGAATGAATTAGGTAGGCGAATTCCCAAATCGCATTGCCACGTTCCTTATGCAGTGTGACTATTTATGTGATATACGGTAGAATTTTGAGCTTCACGCAGCACTCGCTAAAGCTGCTCAAGCGCCCAAAGAGGAGGGGAGGTGGTTTTCAAAGATTGGCACTACAGTAGTCAATCCTATTGCTGATTTATGTGCTCATGAATGGCGATCCATGATCTGGGATCCATGCGGCGCTGTAACTGCAGCCCAGTGCGTCCAGAGATGGGGGATGGTGGAATAGCCTCCAGAACGAGGACAAAGATATTTGAGGTTAATCGAGAAGATCTTTGCCAGGAGTGAAGTTTTGATGACTGTTACCGATACCGATAAAGTCACCGTAGACAGAAGAAAATAGGTCGACAATTTTGAACATACTTGGATTGTGTTCGTACGATGCACGAGAAACAGGAGCTGGCAGAGTGTGCCGAGTAGACACAATAAATTCCTGTAACAAAGCCAATGTTTGTACACCAATTAATTCTTCTTACAAAGCTTGTGTTTGTCCATCAATAAAGTCTTGTTGTAAAGCCTATGTTTGTCCACCAATAAATTCTTATTACAAAGCCAATGTTTGTCTACCAATAAACTCTCGTTAAATAGCCTATTTTTGTCCACCAATAAACTCTTGTTACCATGGGGTAAACGTAATGTAAATGTAAATATCCAAAATTTCTCAGCGCCACATAAACGCCGCGACAAGGTGACCAGCTAATTACACCGGCGCTATATGAAATAAAGTGCGCAAGAGCCAGGTTTTTTGCTTAGTTTCGGTGCCAGATGAGAATAGGGGAGGGGTCAAGCCAGGGATACAACATGGTGCTATGATAGAAGTCGCCGATGGTCGTGCTCATGAGATGGTGCAGGAGCGGACTGAAAAACCGCTGGAGAGAGTGCAAGCGGAGGTGTGTTAGCATTGACAGGCGAGTAAGGGAAGAATGAGTCGGATAACACGAAACTTGAGCAGGTCAGAGATTAGAGATCAGGCGGTTCTAAAGCTGTGTCTACATTGCGCCTGGCCTAATAACAGAACCTACACGGAACTCAAACATAATTTGAATATTACACATCATATTGTAGATGTAGGTATTGTATGTTGGTCACAGCGGATGATAGGGGGCCATGAAAATATAGAATTCTTTGATTCACACTGCATGTAGGCCTTAGTAGTTCTGCTTAGCAACAGTTGACAACTCGTCAAGCGTTTGAAAGGAAATCCAATAGGATGAGTGTCCTTGGCTGCAATTATTTCACTTAATCCGAGACTAAATTCTAACCATTCCATAGAGTCTCCACAAATGGGTGAGCGGAATTAGCCACGCTATCAACAAGCACTTAGCGACTCACTGCCTCTTGAGTATATATGAACCTAATATTACTCTCTGAGGAGGGTTCTTATAACTCTAAGAATGACAACAGTTAACCCGCTTCTCATTCGCAATCATTCCACTAAAGGCGTAGACCAATCTTAATTGGTTAATAGTTTAGCAGTATACAAGCTAATAACCTGAATTAAAAGGACGCCAACGAAGTTGTTGATATTAATGCCGAGAGACGGAGGCCTGTGGCGTACATTGGGCGGCGTTAGTCTAAACAAAGTGAGAGACGCCGTCAAGTTGAAGATATGGAATGATGATCGACATTAGGACATGGATACAATAAACATTACCATAAAACGATAATACACATAAAGTGTCTTATATCAGAGTTCCTTCACTGTATCTTTGTGCCAGACAATATGAGTGTGTAGTCATTTCAAAAGGCCAAATAAAAGTTTAGCTATAGGCTATTTGTCTGTACGACGCCATAGTATTGCTGACATAGACTGCTGTATGGATCTGAAACCTGGTCCATGATGATGGCAAACAAGAAAGGACTGGAAGCTGCACAACACAGACGTTTGAGGAGAATTCTTCACATTTTATGATGTGATAGGCTAAACTATTGAATTGCGCTCCTGCACCATCTCATGAGCACCATCACCGACGATTTCTACCCTAGTACCATGTTGTCTCCCTGGTTTGTAAAATGTGTAAGACAAAGGAAGGACAAGAGGAGAGTGAGAATATCATCTGAAAGCGAAGACTGAAATGGATGTAATATGTGGTGCCAGAGACGATGTGAGTTGCCGTGAGATGAGGCAAGAAGACTGCCGATGAAAATAGATCAGTGGAGAATCTGCGTTGCCCAATGTGTAGACCACCCGAGTAAGAGCTATGTAGGCCTACCAAGTATAGGCCAAAGTCACTGTTAATCATTGAAGAATTTGATGTCCATGAGCGTCACTAGTGTCTATCAATTGTGCTCACTTAAATTCGTTAGAAAATTTTCAAAACCTGATATTTTTTCTCGAGTTAGCGCTTTGCTACAAATCGGGAGAGTGTGCGGTTCAATTCCTGATTGACTGGCAACTTTGGAAGGTCGTTGACAATGGATAGTACGAAAAACACAAAACCTATTTCCTTCCTTTCACCTTGTAGTAGGTTTTACAACGCTAAACAACAGCAAACCTTTGTTCTTTAACGTCATCTTTATCTTTATATCTCTGTGACCGCAAGTTGGCCTTTGTTTGCAAGATTTTGCAAGATTCTAGAGGCGAACTGAATATATTGGTATGATCGACTTATTTTGATCTACGGCATCCACTGAGAGAAGGTTAATATAATCATCCAAAAATCAAAACAACACATTTTAGTGGAGCACTTCAAGTTTGAGTCCACTACAGATTCTAATCAAACAGAAATCTTGAAATATCGTTTTGTTCTGCACCGGATTTGGAGCCCTAACCTTTTAGCTTTATAGAAACTTTGTGTATAAAAGTTTTGGAGCAAAATTGGACCAGACAGGTTCCATTTTGTCCCAATACCACAATATAAATGGATCATTTGACCTATATTTAACCAAAGCGGAACTTGAATCTTTCGATAAAAAGCCGAATTATTCACTCTTTTCAGAAAAAAATTAATATGAAAGTTACCAAACAAAGCACAGTTAATATTACCGTTTCTCTGATACTCTTTATCTTTGTAAGGCCAGACTTAAATTTTTTACAAACTATGCCGAGTTCTGCGTATCAGGAAGCACGACAAACCAAATTCCGGAAGCTAACCATTGAGATCACGAATATTTATTTGACTGCAGTGGCGATCAGACAATTGTGGGTAAGCATCTGGCAGAAAGCCGCTTACACTTTCTTTTTCATATGTCACGTTCATTTAAATTTAACCTGGTAAATTATACGAACCATTTAAGCCACTTTATGGGCCATATATTTGAAATTTATAGCTTTATTGAGCAGTTGCGCTATCGCTATGACAAGATCACGAAGTCAGCTAGCAGGAATTATTATAGGCCTATTTAATATATAAAATCAGCATTTATAACTCCGCCACAGGAAGATGCAAACTAGCAACTCCCCGTGCCAGTCACAAGCCCGGAAAAAGGAGGAGGATTTGTCAGATGAGTGTTGATGCGCTGACAGTAAAAAACAAAGACGATTGAAATCTGATGCCAGGAAACTTAAATCCACAAACATGCCGGCCCGGACGTCGCCCGGCTAAACAAGGTCCGCGACTCCAACTGAGCAATCTGGGTTGGATCGAAACGTCAGCTACCGAAAGAAAGATTACTTCTGCTGAAGACCTACTGTCAGTAGGAACATGGAACATCCGAACACTGTGGGCAGCAGGCAAACTGCAGCTGCTTCAGGAAGAGGTGAAAAGATACAGATGCGATATTCTTGGAATTTCGGAAATGCGTTGGACACTGGCGGGAGAAATGAACGAAGGTAAACTCATATGGTCAGGAAATGAGAGCAGACATGAAGCAGGTATCGGATTCCTGTTAAACAACAAAGCCCGCGACGCGATTCGATATAAACCCGTAAGTGACAGACTATTAGTGGAAAGATTTGGAGCCCAACCATTCAACATAAGTCATTCAGGTGTATGCACCAACAGCAGAGAGCTCAGATGAAGACATCGAGAGGTTTTATGCAGATTTAACATCAACTGTTGAAGAAGTACCTGAGCGAGATGTGCTTATTGCCGGAGGAGATTGGAACACAGAGATTGGCTCAGACAACACAGGAATGGGAGAAACTCTTGGGAAGATCTGGTGATGGGGATAGAAATGAACGTGGTGAGAAGTTGCTGGAATTTGCAATGGATAACAAATTAATGATCTGTAACACTAGAAAGATTGTCGCAAATGGACATGGCGCTCTTGTGATAACAAATCCAGAAATATGATAGATCTGATATTAATCAATGTGCGATGGACAACGTCCGTACAGCAATTTCAGGGCGCTGATGTGGATTCGGATCAGAGTCTGGTGATTGCAAACATCAAAATAAAACTCAAACAGAAACACAAGGTGGAACCGCAGAAAAGAATAGATACACCAAGACTGGCTGAAAAAGAAATATAGAGTGCATATCAGAATGCAATAGAAGCAAAGCTTAAAGAACTTGACGAGGAACAGGATAAAGACAAAAGGGCAGAGCAACTGACTGCAACGGTAATGGAGGCGGCACAACAGGTGATCCCGGAACAAGAGAAGGTCAATAAAAAAAATGGATCACACCAGAGACTATGAAACTGGTGCAAGAGAAAAGAAACTGAAGATCAGAAGAGACAGCTCTGATACAGCAGAGGGGTTATACAGGGCAAAAAGCAATGAAGTACTTAAAACGGCAAAAGCAGACAAAGCCAAATGGCTCGAAGACCAATGCAGAGACATAGAAAAATATCACGGAGAATGCAAAATGAAAGAGGTATACAAGATGATCAGGAATATTAACAAAAGATGGCAGCAAAGAGTTGCAGCAATCATGGATGAAAAGGATGCAGTGCTGATGAACAAAGCAGACATTGTACAAAGATGGACAGATTACTGTAGCAACTTGTACAAACCGCAAATGGATCAAGATATCGCAGAACAGGTAATTACAGAACTGAAAGAAATATCTCCACCAGTTGAAGATATTGGAAAAGATATCTTGGAAGCAGAAGTGATAAGAACTGTGCAACGATTGAAAAACAACAAAAGTCCGGGCAACGATGGTATAACATGCGAGATGATAAAAAATGGAGGAGATATCATGATACAGGAGATACATAAGCTTTGTAATGCAATATTGAAAGAAGAACGCACGCTGGAAGAATGGAAGAAGTCAATTCTGGTTGTTCTTCACAAGAAAGAAAATGCACTGGAAAGCAATAATTATAGAACTATCGTACTGATAAGTACCTTGGTAAAGTATTGATGACGATACTAACAGAAAGACTTAGAAACCAGATTGAAGAACATCTTGCAGACGAGCAGGCGGGGTTTAGAAGAGATAGAAGTACTGTACAACAGATACTAGCACTGAGATTGGTAGGAGAAAAAGGCAGAAGAAAGAACAAGAAAATCTATAACTACTTCTTAGACTTCAATAAGGCTTTCGATAGCATACATTAGAACAAAATGTAACATGGGTGGTCTTGGAATCGTATGGAGCGGATATAAATTGACTCGTATACTGAAAGAAATCAACAGCAATGCAAAGGCAGCGGTCAGAGTGTGTGGCGAAACTGCAGTTTGGTTTGACACTAGCAGAGGTACAAGACCGGATGATCTAATATCACCAAGTCTTTTCATCACACTCCTAGAAAGAGCACTGGACAAGATCAAGAAAATGATGGAGTACCGGTCAGCGGCATAAGGATCAATAATCTTTGCTTTGCTGACGATATTGACCTGATTGGAGAAGACGAACAATGATTGGAGCACAGAGTGCAAGCGCTGAACCAAGAAGGAAACAGATATGGCCTTACCATGGATTTAAAAAAGCAAACAAAAACAATGGCATTTGGGAAAAAGAATTTAACAAAGAGATGGTCGTGGACGGCATTCAGTTTATAAAATGTTGAAAAGTTTATTTACCTTGGATGTAATATGGCGTATAACTTGGACAATAGGAAAGAAATATTAGTCAGAATTGCAAAGGCAACAGCAACACCGAAAGCCATGGATAAAATCTCGAAAAGCAAAGCTATAAAACTGGAGACAAAACTGAGCGTTTTGAAAACAATGCAGAACTATACAGACGGATACATCTCAAAGAGAACTGGATGCAGAAGGTAGTTCAGAGGAGACTGGGATTATTTGGTCACATATGCAGAATGAGCAACGATATGAAGATCAAGACATTAGTGTTCGGAATGATGGATGGACCAAACAAGAGAGGACGACCCCACAAAGAATGGATAGACGACATAATCGAATGGTGTGGAACATCATTCCAGGAGCTGAGTCAAGCCGCACTGGAAAGACAACAGTGGAAGAACATACTGAGAATGGCATCGGACACCTGCGGGCGTTGTACCCATGGTTTATGATGATGATGTTGATGATCAGCAGTTATATGCAACCTTTTGTACTGAGGGGCACTGATGTGACTACGATGTGTATGAAGCTATTTGATTAACGATTACTTCCGTTTACACGCTTGGTTTGCAATGTTTTCGTGTAAAGGATTAACGGTTCGAAATGCCGAGAAAGGAGAGCGTGAAAATGGACCGCGACGAACTTATCGAGCCATTGAAGGACGGCAAAGTAATGGAGTCTCTTACCGCACGATTAGCGAGTGTGTTAACAGCTGTTTTTGAAAGTATCATGCAAACTCGCCTGGATATAATCAAGCAGCCTTTAAAAGAAACCTTTGAGATAACAGTCCGTGAACTGGTCGACTCCCGACTCAAGTCACAAAAAGAGAAAATCACGCAGTTGGCGAATGAGAACAGCCTACTAATGCCCCGTTTCGAAAAGCTTGAGAATTATTCGAGGGCTAAAGGTTTAATAATCCACGGACTTCCAGGAACATCTACTGCAGAAAAGGTCTTAGGTCAAAGACCGGTTACTGATGCCTTGCTGAAGGAAACATCGCTGGCTACCTGTGATCGAGTCATCGACCTGTGCAGTAAGAGATTGGGAATCAATGTTAGCAGACAGGAAATTTCAGTAGCTCATCGACTCCGAAAAGGAAACAATGAGAATATCCGTCCAATTGTCGTACGCTTCACCACTCGTCGAATCCGTGATGAGGTGTACAGATCTCGCAGAGCACTTCGATCGCCGAAGGAATTTCGTGAGGACTAACGGTTACCTATCTTCATCAACCAACAACCGACCAAAACCAACGCGGACATCCTCTTTCGTGCAAGCAAACTGCTTCGCGGAGGTCGAATTGTGAAGATGTGGACTGTGAATGGAGAAGTATACATCAAGGAAAAGACATCCATGAATGAGAAACATATCCGAATAATCTCTACAAAAGGTTTACCGAAATCTGGATCAATTCCATCCATCATAAATTTCCTGTGATTCTCGAATCTCTCCTCCATTACTCCGTATGTTTCCGACTACTCGGGCTTCGGAAGACACTACAGAATAACAATAACGTGGCTGTGGGGGTTCACGTCAACATATGTGTTTCTAGTATATGTCATTCTAGTGTCCTAAATATTATTCAGCATATCCTTAGGTCTAGAAATTGTACGCAACACGCCTAGGATGTGTGATGCATACTCTGTCAATTTGATTGCATGTATTCTCTGGAGAGTGTTGTACGGACGTTAGGGCAAATTAATGTCCGTAAGTCTAATGTCATGATGTCCATTAGTCATTTGTCGAATAAATCCATCACATGAAAAATAAGCATAAGTTCAATCTCAAATAAAGTTATTACATCGCGTGTTACGATGGGCTTATGCACAATGAGGACCACAAGTTACAACCATTAAGTCCAAATGTCGCTGAAAATGAACCACACGGATGTTAAGTAATTATCTGCAGGCGGTGATGGCGGATATATTGACCTATATCCTACGGCCTGCGAGGCTTGGGCCTAATCAGAAAAGTCTGGATTCTGGTTATCTAGACCTCATAGACCTAATAAGCCGAACATAACTGCAGGCGCTGACGTTTCTACAACGCTCTATCAGCCTAATTTATGGAAAGCTGTTTCCTCTAGCCACTAGATAGGAACGTGTGAAGAAGGTAACCGGCCGGTTTGGTATAATCTAATACGCCATGCAGAATTTAATTGTCTGGGTTGTCTCCCAAAGCCATCTTCCTCTTCCGAGGTCATCCACAAAGCAATGGGGTCCAGGCTTATTGAGTGGTGGACTGTACCCGCTATCTCACACCTCCTTAATTGGATGTCTGCAGCATTTTTCACAGGGTGACAAAACAACTCACTACCTCAAAGCATCCTGGTAGCACAGAGGAGCCTTCATATACGCTTTATCCAATGTGTCCTGACTAGTCTAGATGGTTATATGGATATATGTATCGATACCTATGGGACGAGGAACATAAAACTCCGTGAATACAATATATAGATTGGAGACTACAATGATTATGTTCCAACATTTCTGGATCTCTAAAACAATTTTTGTGAAAACATTCACGCAGGAAATAATGAAATTAACAAAGACGAATACATTACATGTAGAAATAGTGACCAAATAACACGAAGGCAACCAAGAGTGTACTGAAAGATGTGTTTTTGCTTGTGAGTCCTGCGATGCGATGGATCGCTGGCGAACACAAGTCTCCTTTCAGGATATGGTGGCGAGCGGTGCTATTGATATGGCTTTATCTTCGGGGGACTTTAGGCCTTTAACAGCACGCGGGTTCGTGAATGGATCAGTCCGACCGTACACAGACGCAACACCGATTCTTTCTTTCGCACGTATATTACACGTATTTACACCGTATTTACAACAAATTCAGCAAACTCAGAGTCTATGATTCGCATCGGCCTATTAGTCTAGCGAGGTCCGTTTAAGAGATACAGGTTTATTATCTTTCTTCTGTTCTCCGGAACCTAACGCCTCTTTCGACCGTTGTTTAGCGAATGCCTTCTTCGCTTCGCACCCTTCCTTAACTTTCCCCTTCATCTGTCAATCACCCAAATTCTCCCTTTCGCCATCCGATCAGCATCCCTCTGCTCCGCCTCTCTCTCTCTCTCTTTCATTCTCTGACTCTCCCTCTGTCTCGTTTACTTCTACCTGTCAACTACGGGCGTCCTATCCGCCTCTCGTTAATTACATCCAACTGTTCCCCAGTGTTCCGTGCAAATTAATTACATAAACACAATAGCTAAATTATCGGACGTAACACAATCTATAATATGCAAAACCCTAAAATCCTCATTGTTTTTACAACTTTTCACTACATCTCCCCACTTCTGAAGCTGACGGCACCCCGCAGTAGCTTCGGAAAGTACACAGTTGGCTTTTTTTTAGGTGGGCAAACAGTTCAATTGAACGCTGATTTGTTTACAGAAGCACAGACGAGCATCGAACGGCGTTAGATTTAATGTCTTTCACAGCCGTACGTCAGCGAACTCGCCAGGCGATTTAGTTACAAGTCTACGTATCTATAACAGAAAGCACAAACAAACCAAAAACGAGTAGTATCGTTCAAATACATAACAATATAATCGCATAACACTTTAAAATTTAACTACTCGGTTAATTACGTAAGTTTCTAAGACAACATATCAGAATGAACTAAAACATATTACAGCGTAATGATATTCAATTCGTCATATACGCTCTAGATAGTCCATCTGCCAGAGAATTGTGTTTCCCCGGGACATAATGAATATCTAGATTGTACCTTTGAATTGCCAGAGCCCAAATTGTGATTCGCTGATTTTTTTTTGCCATGATCTGGATAAGCCTGTAGCCTTGTGCCATGTGTATACTACTGTAAATGATTAAGAACCAGGTGACATACAGGGACCAGATGATGCATAACAGTTCCCTTTCGATGGTACTCCTATAGGTTTCACTAGCTATCAGTCTTCTTCTATCATATTCAGTTGGTCTATCTACTCCTTCTGGGTCTAATTTCCTGCTCACTACCTGAGGTCCATCCCATTTCGCCGGTAACTCGTTCTCTGCAGAATGTCGCAAGAGTAACACCCTTACGTCAAGAGGCTCTATATCAGCCTTCTTTACTATGGCCGTTTTCGGACTAATGGCGCATGTACTTAAATAAGACTGGATACCACTTGTCCTAGCAGGCCAGGAAAATGCTTGGCACAATCGACCCTTTGTTGATTCAGTATCGCGTTGGCCAGTCCATAGAGTATGAAGCTCTAATTTGATTGTCTGTGATCTATTTTTCACGGGCAGAACAATCTGCTTGCTATCCCTCCCATTATCGTCTTGACTGTGATCCGAGCTCCTTTGCCGAAAAAGCAGACCACCCTCAATCATATACCTGTTATCTGCAGAGGGCGCTCGTTTACAATATTCTGATAACGTGGTATCTTGTTTTGGTGCTGCAGTGAATTCAGTGACTTCGTTAATTACAGTTTTAATCGGCTCTTTTGAACTGTCATTTTGGCTCTCGCTCCCACTACAGACGCTTCGCTGTGCTGTATTGAATTCAGGGACTTCTTCGTTAATTAGGGTATTAATCGGTTCCTTTGAATTTTCCTCCTGGCTTTCGCTCTCACTAACGACGCTTTGCTGTGCGGTTTCGGATCGCGCAGGCGTCGTTAAGTTAATTACCTTATCTCCCTCACCTGAGATCCGTTTATCATCTGCCTCTGAGCTTTCACTTCCAGTGCCATATGTTTCCACTTCGTGATCGTCACTAATTACCCCTACATCGCTGGGCTCATCGGTCGCTTCGTCGTTTGCCGTGACAGCGCTAGGTGGCTCCCTCGGGTTTACGGTTTCCCTTTGATCCTTAATGTCGTAATTACGGGTGCGGGTAGCTATACATGCTTGGGGTAAGCTAACGGGATCCCAATTACATGCACCCACCGGGTCGACCAAGTCTGGATTATTTACAAATAGATCATGGCCTATTAGCAAGTCTGTTTGAAGTCCAGGGACCACACCCGCTTTGATCGTTATCCTTCTGTCTGTACCAAAATGTGGCGAGGAAATTTCAATTTCTTGTGTAGAAATATATTTCACAAGCCCAAAAGCACACTGCACGGTTACTGGCTTCCCCTTCCTGGCAGATGAACTATCTTTTACAAGTTCTGAATTTACCAACGTAACCTGGGCTCCTGTATCCCTCAGGGCCTCAACAGAAATATTATTTACAAACAAAGGTACAACGAATCGTTTTTGGTAATCCACAATTTTGTCTAAGTTGGACTTTTGCTTAACGAATTTTACTTGGGCATTTCCCTGTCCTTGAGAATTGTGTTTGTTAAACTTGCTGTTGTAGAAATGATTTCTTTGGTCCGTTCGATGATGGCCATTCCCAAAATGCATTGGCCTTGCATTTTGCTCTAGGTTTTTGTCCTGGGCCTTTTGTTCCGCTGTATCGTGGTATGTGGAATGGGTTTGTTTACTTTCCCACTGATTATCATTATGGTTTGCATTAAAAGGCCTTGGCTTATAGCCCTGTTTTTGCTCGAGGTGATTTACCTTCCTTCCCTCTAGCGTGCATTCGTAGTGGAGATTGGCAAAGTCAGCCACTTCAGCAGCAGTTCGGGGCTGTCTCGCCTCCACAAAATATCGAGTGTCACTTGGCAAAGACTCTTTCAGCCTTTCCAAAATTACATCATCTTTAAGAGCATCAAAATTAGTAATATCCTTTGACTCTAAATAATATTGAAACACATCACGCAACTGATCTAAAAACTGTGGGTATGACTGTTTGCCTGTTCTGTGAATAGATCTGAACTTATCCAGATAGAACTTCGCGTTCATCCTACATGCGCTCAGCAATGACGATTTCGTTTGCCTGTAATCGGCACAGATTTCCATAGGCAATCTATTGTAATGCATTCTGAGGGAGGAATTTAACAAAGATGGAAGAAGCCTAGCCCATCGAGCTTCCTCAATACCATGCAAAAAGGCAACCTTCTCGAAAGAATGGAAATAGGAAACCGGATCTTCAGATTCATGCATGTTGGGTAGTTTTGCATAAGCAGACACAGCAGTAGCATCTACATCATTTCTTGCGTTATTCGATTGCAATAAACCCAACTGTGCTTTCTCGCGCAATAGAGTAAGCTCCATCTCCATTCGCCGCTCCTCAGCCTGCAAACGTTCTTTCTCAGCCTGCGAACGCCGCTCCTCAGCCTGCACTTTCTCTTTCTCTGCTTGAATCAGTTTCAGCCTCATCTGGCCTTCACTGATACTAGCTTCGCCTGTCTCAACCTGCTCCACTCCATCTCCGTCTTCCTCCACATTTCCATTTTCCTTCAGTATACGAATCATTTCACGTTTATCTAAACCTTCTGGATTGATATTTCTCCGTCTGCACTCTTCTTCCAAATCCTTCTTCTTCATTTTGTCAAACATTTCAATGTAAAATTCTACTAGTTAATACAGTACAATAAATGACAATTCTCTATAAGTTTCACGTATACCAATAGACACAATAAGATAATGCAATTATATTACGCAACAGTAATAGTAATAGGTTTACAGCTTCTGCATTCACACTCTCAAAATCACAGGTCAAGTGCTTCTCTGAAACACAGAACAAAATGACGAATGATCAGTTATTAACGACTCGGAATGCGCTCACCAGATTTCGTTCCAGATTTGTCGAATGTGTAGTTTTGGGGAAACTGCCGCATCCGCTGGAAACTGATTTCTTGTTGAGCTCCGACCTCCGTTACACTGCGTCACTTGTTCTTGGCTTCTCCCGACTCCTCCTTTGGTTGCTGAAATGGTAGTTGTTTGTTGAAACGGTTGTTCCCTTGGTTGTTATTCTCGGCTTAGTTCGTCTCAGCACATCGGTCGAATCCTGCAGATGTCGGGGTCACGTTGTAGGTATCCGTTGACACACGAATCAAGTCCTTCACTGTCACAATGTACTGAAAGAAATGTTTTTGCTTGTGGGTCCTGCGATGCGATGGATCGCTGGCGAACACAAGTCTCCTTTCAGGATATGGTGGCGAGCGGTGCTATTGATATGGCTTTATCTTCGGGGGACTTTTAGGCCTTTAACAGCACGCGGGTTCGTGAATGGATCAGTCCGACCGTACAGAGACTTAACACGGATTCTTTCTTTCGCACGTATATTACACGTATTTACACCGTATTTACAACAAATTCAGCAAACTCAGAGTCTATGATTCGCATCGGCCTATTAGTCTAGCGAGGTCCGTTTAAGAGATACAGGTTTATTATCTTTCTTCTGTTCTCCGGAACCTAACGCCTCTTTCGACCGTTGTTTAGCGAATGCCTTCTTCGCTTCGCACCCTTCCTTAACTTTCCCCTTCATCTGTCAATCACCCAAATTCTCCCTTTCGCCATCCGATCAGCATCCCTCTGCTCCGCCTCTCTCTCTCTCTCTTTCATTCTCTGACTCTCCCTCTGTCTCGTTTACTTCTACCTGTCAACTACGGGCGTCCTATCCGCCTCTCGTTAATTACATCCAACTGTTCCCCAGTGTTCCGTGCAAATTAATTACATAAACACAATAGCTAAATTATCGGACGTAACACAATCTATAATATGCAAAACCCTGAAATCCTCATTGTTTTTACAACTTTTCACTACAAAGAGCCATAAGCAAATCTCCTGACAGAGGGCCCAACCACTGTAAAAGCTCGAAGTTGCATTGTCGAAGTGCATGTAAAAGCCACAACTTCAATCGGCTTTTGGAACGAAGATATCTACTGCCAGCTAAATCTGGAACTGGACAATGAAGTGGGCAGGCGAATTCCCAAATCGCATTGCCACATTCCGCAAATGGTGTGACTATTGTATGAGACATAGTCAAATTTATGAAATTATTACTCTTGTGTGATATATGGTTGAATTTTGAGCATCGGCCAACAACTCTAGCAGCTGCACGCAGCACTCGCTAAAGCTGCTCAAGCGCCCAAAGAGGTGGTTTTCAAAGACTGGCACTATGGTTGTCAACCCTACTGCTGATTTATGTGATCAGAAATGGTGATCTGTGATCTCAGATCAATGCGGCGCTGCCACTGCAGCCCACTGCGTCCACTGGTGGCGGATCGTGGAAGAAGACAGAAGGAAATGAGTCGACAATTTCCAACATGCTTGGAGTGTGCTAGTATGATGCACGTGAAAAAGGAGGGAGCAGAGTGATCCGAATAAACACAATAAATTATTGTCACAAAGTCAATGTTTGTGCACCAATAAATTCTTGTTACAAAATCAATGTATGTCTACCAATAAATTCTTGTTAAAGAGCCTTTCTTTGTCCATCAATAAACTCTTGTTACCATGGGGTAAATGTAATGTAAATGTAAATCTCCAAAATATCTCAACGCCACACAAACGCCGCGACAAAGGGGCCAGTCTATATGAAATAAAGTCCGCAAGAGCCAGGTTTTTTGTTTAGTTTTGGTGTCAAGTGAGAATAGTGCAGGGGTCAAACCAGGGATACAACATGGTGCTACGGTAGAAGTCGTCGATGATGGTGCTCATGAGAAGGTGCAGGAGCGGAAGCAGGATAGGATAGCTTGGAAAGTTCGGTTTTCAGGCATTGACCGAAAAGCCGCAGGAGAGTACAAGCGGATGTGATAGGCGAGTAAGGAGGGATGACTCAGATAACGCGAAACTAGAGCAGATCAGATATTAGATGTCTGGCGTTTCTAAAACTGTGTTGACATCGAGCCTCGCCTAATAACAAAGCCTACACATTACACAAACATAATTTGAATAATGCACATCATATTGTAGATTTGTGTATTGTATGATGGTCACAGCAGATGACAGGGCGCAGTAAAACATATGGAAGTCTTTGATTCATTTTGCATGTAGGCCTTAGTAGTTCTGCTTAATAACAATTGACAACACGTCAAGCGCTTGAAAGGAAATCCAATGAGATGAGTGTCCTTGGCTGCGATTATTTCGCTTGATCTGAGTCTAAATTCTAACCAATCCGTAGCGCCTCCGTGACCGGAATTAACCATGCTATCAGCAAGAACATAGCGAATCACTGACTCTTGGGTATATATGAGGAGGTTTCTTTTAACTCTAAGACTTATGCTAAGATGACTGACAACAATTAGCCCGCTTATTAATCGTAATCGTAATCGTAATTGTACTTCCAAGATTTCTACAGCGCTCAACGAAAGCTGCGCCGTGGGACCAGCTTATTCACAGGCGCTCAGTCAAAACAAAATCGATAGGCAAAAGGGTTCGGTTACGGGTCAAGATCCAAGAGTCAGGCAGTCAATCATTCCACTAAAGGCGTAGACCAATCCTAATTGGTTAATAGTTTAACTAACAGTGTACAAGCTGATAATCTGAATTAAAAGAACGCCAACGAAGTTGTTGATATTAATACCGATAGACGAAGTTCTGTAGCATACACTGGGCGGCGTTAATCTAAACTAAAATGAGAGACGCCAACGAGTCGACGATAGGGAATGATTGACATTAGGGCATGGATACAATAAACATTGCTATGGATGCTGGATAGAACGCTCATACACAAAAAGTGTCTGCTATCAGAGTTCATTCACTGTATCTTTGTGCCAGACACTATGAGTGTGTAGTCATTTCAAAAGGCCAAATAAGCGTTTACCTACAGGCTGTTTGTCTATACGACGCCATAGTATTAAGCAGACTGCTGTACGGATCTGAAACCTGGTGAATGATGGTGGCAAACAAGAAAGGACTGGAAGGTGCATGTGATAGATGTTTGAGGAGAATCCTTCACATTTCATGATGTTAAATCCTAAAATATTGAATTGTGCTCCTGCACTATCTCATGAGCACCATCACCGACGATTTCTACCCTGGTACCCTATTGTCTCCCTGGCTTGTAAAATGTGCAAGAGAAAGGACAGGACAAGAGGAGAGTGAGAATATGACCTGAAAGCGAAGACTGAAATGGATGCAATATGTGGTGCCAGAGACGATGTGAGATGCCGTGAGAGGAGGCAAGAAGACCGGCGATGAAAATAGATGAGTGGAGAATCTGCGTTGCCCGATGTGTAGACCTCCCGAGTACGGACTATGTACTTAGTATAGGTAAAAGTCACTGTTTAATCATAGAACAATTTGATGTCTATTAGCGTCACTAGTGTCTATCAATTATGCTCACTTAAAATCGTTAGAAAAATTTCAAAACTGTGTGTCTTTTCTCTAGCTAGCGCTACGGTACAAATCGGGCGTGTTTGTGTTTTTTAATCCTGATTGACTGGCAACTTCGATAGGTCGTCGACAATGGATAATTCGAAAATCACAAAAACGTTTTTCCTTCCTTTCATCTTGTAGTAGTTATTACAACACTAAACAACAGCATAACCTTTGTTCTTTTACTTCGGCTTTATCTTTATATCTCTGTGACCGCATGTTGGCCTTTCTTTGCAAGATTTTGCAAGATTCTGCAAGATTCTAGAAGTGAGCTGAACATATTGGTACGATCAAGTTATTTTAATCTACAGCATCCACTGAAAGAAGGCTAATATAATCATCCAAAAATCAAAGTAACACATTTTAGTGGAGCACTTCAAGGTCGAGTTCACTAGAGATTCTATTCAAGCAGAAATCTTGAAATATTGTTTTGTCATGCATGGGATTTGATTTCCGCTTATTGAAACATTGTGTATAAAGGTTTTGGGACAAAACTGGACCACACAGTTTCCATTTTGTCCAAATACCACAATATACATGGATCACTTGACCTATATTTAACCATAGCGGAACTTGAATCTTTCGATAAAATAAGGTAAAATTATCATTCAAATCGCAAAAAAATAAATATAAAAGTTACCAAACAAAGGGCAGTGTAATGTTACCTTTTCTGTGATACTCTTAATCTTTGTAAGGAAAACTTTTTTACAAACTATGCCGAGTGCTGCATATCAGGAAGCACGACAAGCCAAATTCCGGAAGCTAACCGTTGAGATCACGAATATTTATTAGACTGCTGATGCGAGCTAAAACTGATGGAGTGGCCATCAGAGACTTATGGGTAAGCATCTGGCAGAAAGTCATTTACACTTTCGTTTTCATATGTCACGTTCATTTAAATTTAACCTGGTAAGTTATACGAACCATTTAAGCAACCTTATGGACCATGTATTTGAAATTTATAGCTCTGATGAGCGGTTGTGCTGTCGCTATGACAAGTTCACGAAGTCAGCTAGCAGGAATTAGTATAGGCCTACTTAATGTGAAATGATAATTAACCGGCCAAGAATGAGAAATCAGCAGATAATTTTACCTAATGTGATTCCCGGTTTAACCAGGGTACCAGAGATGACAATATTGGGTGTTACCCTATCGAGGATGTTAAATTTTGATTCTCATATAGATCGGATTCATAGTCAGGCGCGTCAGTCTTTATATACCATACGAATTCTTGCATCACATGGCCTAACTGGCTCTCGGCTCTACGACGTTGTCCGAGCCACAACACTGGCCAGGATGCTGTACGCCTTTCCGGTGTGGTGGGGCTATGCTGGGGCACAGGCTAGAGCTCGGCTCCAGGCTTTGATGCGGAGACTTGTGCGTCTCCGCTATCTTCCTGGGAACTCCCCAACGTTCGATAAACTCTGTGGCACAGCTGATGCTCGTCTCTTTAAAGCAATCTTGAACAACCCAAATCATGTCTTACATCAGCTACTCCCACCAATTAAAACCCTCAGTTATTCCCTACGGCCCCACACCCATGATCGTATTATTCCTCCTGCTGATAATTTAACGCGTTAATGTTTTATTGTTAGGAAGTTGTATGAATATTAAGTTTTCTTGTGTTCTTAAATACTTGTAAACCGATGTGCGATTAGCAATTGGTTAATAAAGAATATACTTACTTACTTACTTACTTTTTAATATATTGTATCAGCGGTTATATGCAACATATTGTATTGAGGGGCACTGATGTGACTATGATGTCTATGGAGCTAAGTGATTAATGATTAATTCTGTTTATACGCTTGGCTTCCAATGTTTTCGTATAAAGGATTAACGGTTCGAAATGCCGAGAAAGGAGATCGTGAAAATGGACCGCGACTAACTAATCGAGCCACTGACGGACGACAAAGTAATGGAGTCTCTTACCGCACGACTAACGGGTGCGTTAACAGCTGTTTTTGAACGTATCATACAAACTTACCTGAATATAATGAAGCAGCCTTTGAAAGAAACCTTTGAGACTCAAGTCACAAAAAGAGAAAATCACCCAGCTGGCGAATGAGAACAGCCAATTAACGCCCGTTTGGAAAAGCTGGAGAATTATTCGAGGGCTGAAAATTTAATAATCCACGGACTTCCAGAAACATCTACTGCATAAAAGGTCTCAGGTCAAAGGCTGGGTAATGATACCTTGCTGAAGGAAACATCGCTGGATACCCACGATCGAGTCATCGACCTGTGAATCAATGTTAGCAGACAGGATATTTCAGTAACTCATCGACTCCAAAAAGGAAAGAACGAGAATATCCATCTAATTGTCGTACGCTTCACCTCTCGTCGAATCCGTGATGAGGTATATAGATCTCGCAGAGCACTTCGATCGTCGAAGGAATCTCGTGAGGACTAACGGTTACCTATCTTCATCAACGAACAACTGACCAAAAGCAATGCGGACATCTTTCGTGCACGCAAACCGCTTCGCGGAGGTCGAATTGTGGGCATGCACACATACATACATACATACACACATACAAACATACACACATACATACATACATATATACACACATACATTTACACATACAAGTATATACAAACATATACACACATGCATACGTGCAATCGTATCCCAATCAATTGCAATATATACATACATTCGTACATACATGTATGCATACCTAAATACATACATGAATGAGAAACCTATCCGAATAATTATCTGGATGAAAGATTTACCGAATGAAGACTAGCCAACATTTGAGCTCATGATTAAAGTCGGGCAAAATGCCTGAAGGAATCGGACAAGAGAAAAATATTGTCATTTGTTCATTCAAAGCATTTATATAGCGCCTCTTTGGAATAAATATGCCACAAATCAAACAAGACATCACTGTGATAATTCTGGACAAGATTTATTAACTTTCTTCAGTTAAAGAGGCAAAGTTCTTTAAGAGATGTTAGAAAACTTAAAACTTCATAATAAATGCAATGATAAAGAAAAATACATATTACCTGCCTGACTCTTGGATCTCGACCGGGTACCGTTTTTAATCCTCCTGCCTAACGATTTTGTTTTGCCAGAGTGCCTGTGAATGAGCTGATTCTCGCGACTTAGCTTTCGTTTGGCACTGTGTAAATCTCAAGTGTACGATTCAGCCTACGATTACGAACTCCATTTCCCTGCGCATCCTTTGATCACATATTAATTACAAGAATATATTCATATAATCCGCCAATTTTGAAGAAGAATTAGTAAGTAGTTTTATTAATTGCATTATCTCCATAGATGATGACAATACATCTGTTACCAATCTAAGATATAGCAAAATAATATAATCGTTTGATTTCTATAAACCATGGTCTATTCACTAGGTGGCCACATAGTATTTGTCAGAAAGTTTTATTAGCTCTAATAAATCCGCTTGAATTTAGTTCTCTCTCAGGACGAAAACCATCTGGCGAATGCATTGGAACTAGTTTAGAAATTTAAAAAATACTATATAATGCGAAAATTCGTCTGTACTAACTTTTGCTCTACATTAAATGTCCTAAATTAATTGTAGGAGAATCTGAGGTAGTTTCAGCAAGAGGCGCATATAATATAGTAAGTAGAAGGTCGCTTTGTTGACCTACCAAGGCTTCACAATCCACACAAAGTGGAAATCAATTTGAATCTAAACGATCCATAGTTCTGTTGTTATTATTGTAAAGCTTGAAATTTATAAATTCAATTAAATGTAGCGCAACATCACCTAAAAACGTATATTTACCGCATATCGCCATCAAATCTCTTACCATATCTCACTTTGGCCTACTACAATTACCAATACCACAACCACCATCCAAGAAAATTCAGCAGCATATCTCGGAATCTCCCAATATTTAACATACCAACAAACTGAACCTATTTAAGTTGGCATTCGATCGACCATCTAAGAAAATATCCTGGTTTAATAACTAAGTACGACGTTTGAAATAAACAGTTCTTTATCACAAAATGAAGTTTCCAAAAACCAAGCACATTACTTTCGAAGCTAAAAAGTTCTTCACCTATTAAAATTAGGAAAATTAAACTGAGCTAAATATCTTATCATAGTAAATGAAAAGTCATGAGATGCATCCTAGAATCTTAATGGTCAGCTCATAAAAAAGGAATTGATCACCTTACTAAATAACAGATGTGAATGATTTATTTTCGATTATTAACAAGAAATTATAGAAGAAGATACAAACTGAGAACAAATTACCTTGATGTTAAGCTCGATTTTTAACCAAGTCAAGGAGAGTATTCACGATGATGATAGTAACGTGAACCAAAGACAGATAAACGCAGACACATCAGAGGGCATAGACAAGTAATGAATTTTAAACACAGAGATATCGACAAGTACACAATTCCATCAACAAACACCAGTCCACAGATAGAAACAGACACAGAGAATGTTCTCAAGTGCACTGTGAAGGTCAAATCATAGTAAAGTTATGGAACGCCGTTGCATTCTGGACTACACTGTTAGCCACGACCTTGTAGAAGGACAAAACTGTTTGTGTTAAAATTTATCGCAGATACAATTGTTATAAAGTCGCGCTAAAATTTATGAGAATAACAATATAGCTAAGGTGTTTGTTTTTAAAGATTTAAAAAAAAATGGAAGGCAAGGACAAGGTATCTTTGGTCTTTATTGACATTTAGCTACATGGGCAAGTGCGTACGCCAAGAAGCCTCTGTGTGTGAGGATCCCAGGTTCGCGTCCAGGTGGTGGCTTATTTCAAAGATGTAAATCTCGGTCTAGGACGGTCCGTGCGCGGGGCCTTAAATGGCGTGGCGCCCATTGAAACGGGCAGCGGTAGTGAAAGAGCTTACCCGATAAATTCATTGCAAAATGAGCAGGTTCGATGTTATACTGTCGCTATTTAAAACCTATACATTTACATTTCTCTCCTTCAAGAGACACCCTAAATTAGAATATGATAATCAGCGGCGCTCAATACACTTCAACAAACGTCATCGTCATATTTTGCAGTCTATAAAGAAATCATGATACCATATGCATGTGAAATTACGCCTATCATTAAAACTTGCAAAACTTACTCGTGGACGTTGCTGTTTCCTTACATTATGGTGCCCTTATTGATTTCTCCGGTTTTTTTCCGAATTTTACTTTCGATACCGCTTATAATATATTGATATCTTGCAGGGATAAATTTGGAAAAATTTCGGAGTGTTTTTGACCATTGCAATGTAATCGTGCAAAATTTCAATTTGTATATTTGTGCTTACATGTTTTCTATAGGTCTTTGTCAATGAATTGATCAAATGTTTTTGCGAAGAAAAGAAAAACAGACTGTCAACTATTCTAAAATATTTAATCGATTTTTTAAAAATGGATTTAAGTCGAATCTATTATAATATTATTATGTCTATTCTATTTTCAATCTGCTCGATTCTGAATTAAGCAGGCGATGGTAATATTTATAATAATAAAAAATTAGTAACCTCTACTGCGCCGGCGTCTAATGCACAAGGCACCAACCAATGGCGTACCAAAGCCAAGCCGAAAAAAGTCAATATCCAGAAGATTAGTCCACAAGACTGTAGCGGACCTCCATTTAATGCGCATTTGATTAGTATTATCTTGTGTTCTGTGTGCATACTTGTTAATGTTAACTTTAGTGTACAAAATAGATAGGGTAGCTGATGAAGATTTTAGATTCAAGATTAGCCGGCCAGCTATAGAGTAAGTAGGATTTTAATATTAATGAATGGCCAGCTTGGGTAAATAAGTAGATTTTAGTTAGTTTAGCTAGGCGTTGATATTGTGTTGACTGAGAGTTACTGTGTGAGTCAAACGTTCAATGGGGATACTGTGGATATTGATTCGCAGAATTTAAGGACGCCATTGAATTTCCAGACGACAGTTTACCATAGAAACCAGATCGGGTGATCGTCTTTTTGACACGTATGATGTCCACGTCACGCTTCGTGCAGACGACCTGTGAAGGGTATTTAAAGGAAAAAACGTTGAAAACCAACAGCCTTGTGATGGGCAACTGAGCTGATAAGATCATGTGAACTGCTATCACAATTCTCGTGTGAAAATGAAGTTTTCTAGTAATTTAAGTGTAATTAATTACTGTGTACCTCGTGAATATTCGAGTCTTAATTGCGACAGATTTAGTCGAAGGACTCACCGATTGGAAGATGGTTGAATCGGTCGTTAATCGAAATTTGGAAGTAATCCGTAGCCAAAGACGTGGCTGAGGGTACTGTGAATCTTTTCACGACGCAAGGTTGACGAACACTACTCGTTTAACTTATCAAAAGTTAAATATTATCGGTGTAACTGTCATCGAATGAAGTCTGAGGGTCAGTGAACTGATCACGAGAAACGATTACGAATGAACGGTCATCAATCGTTTGTTATACTGTGTGCGAGTCGGAGTCTTCTGCCGGCGTCGCCATATTCGAATCAAAAAAATCGAAAGAGAAAGGAAAATTGGACGGCTACACCAGAATCCAAACTGTAATCATTCATCCAAGGAACTGGAAGAGAGATATTGAATACCAAGACAGATCTTCAAGTGGGAAGGGAAGTCTATAAATTATCTTTTACGTTTAGGAATTAGCTGGCCATAGGTAAGCAAACTAAGCACCTTTGAACTGCATTGTTGTCACGTATTCTTGCAGAGAATAACTTGATAATATGTGTAATCAAAACTTCATTCTTTGACTGTCTGTGAACGAGTCTAAACAGTAGATTAGTCATATGAATGAGCGATGCTTGAGTTATGTGTAGTCAACATGAGCTCTGTGTTGTAACACGGCGTGACTCGAGTGTTTATAGCTATCTATATAACCCGTTTTCATCAGCTTTGGAAGCGCCACAAAGACAGAGAGGCAAACTATGGTGCATAAGTAATTTGAAAAAGGTAGGTTTTAAGTTGAGAACGAAATTACAAAATCGGTTGAGCAGAACGAACTGACACAGGGAGGGAGTTCCAAAATTTAAGTCCAGCAAGTGAAAAATCACGTTTACCCAGAACAGTTCTAGTCCAAGGTATGATCAGAGAAACACAATCAGATGACCTTGAGGAGAATGGTAAGTCTTGGGAATAAGGAATGATTTTAAGTATTGTGATTGGCCGGAGTTCAATGTCCTATAAACTGTAAGCCTCCATTTGAAACAAATCCTTTGTTGAACAGGAAGCCAATGCAAAGATTTAAGCACAGGAGTTATATGCTCATATTTTGATTTATTTGTAATGGCTCTAGCCTAGGAGTTCTGAACTCTGGAGTTTCTACTTTTTAAATTTTGTGTTACAAACAAGAAACGAGGCACAGCAGTCTAGGCGACTGGAAACCAATGAGTCTGCCCAAAATATTCAATAAGACATTGGGACAACGCCAAATTCAGCGTATGTCACGAATGTACATGTACGATAACCTACAAATACCATCTACATAGTCAGTAAGAGACATAGTAGAATCAAAAACAGCGCACAAGTCACGAGCAGCATCAGTCAACTCAACAAGTCAGTCACCCAGCTTTAAGAATTTAAGCCATTCAAACTTATTTAGTGGAGTGCCCAGTAGTAGAAATGTCTTTGATGTGTTAAGGAGGAGTTTTTTTAGTCGCCAACCAACGGCTAAATTGATCCAAAAGAAATCGTGCATCTCCAAAGTTTGCAAGTCTGAAACCAGAGCCTATCTGTCGAATATATATATAATCGATACTAGCTATACGGCATTCGGATAAAAAGTACAGTGCATGAAACACGATGCATAAGGTCGAATAATTATTGTAACCAAAAACACATTCACTAAAATGCATCCAATAACACGTTCACCACAGCCTAGACTAGATCAATGCCCGATGTGATAACATACTTTTTAGTATGTTATCATAACAAAAGAGAAAATACAAAGAGTACTCAAATATCGGATTTTGGGTGATTATGTGACAAGGCTCCGCTTTTAGGTGGGGGATCTCAAATCTGAGGTTCCCGATCTCAGATCTGGGAGCGATCCAGATGAATCTAACCATTGACTGCTCGCCTCCTAAATATTTGGCTCTAATTTCCACACTGCAACTCTGGATTGTGGTCAAGAATTGTTCAAAGAGAAACCTCTTACTTAGCCTGGTTAAAGGGCTCTGCTTTGGTTTTCTTCAACACACGAAAGTAAAACATTCAGAACTTTATGGGTAGAGCTTCACTTTATGGCTAGTCCTTCAAGGACACCAACATTGTGCAATGTCCTCAAGGCACAATTCTCAATTAGTTCGGACTTCCATTAAGATTTTCTGCCGAATCTTTCTGATGTCCAGCTGCAGTCAGTTCTCAATGCGGGTTGCTCACCAAAATTTTGAAAATAGTATGATTAAAACAGTACGATTAAATGAAATTGCGAAACATAAATTATTTACCTGAGAACTCGTTCTGATGTTTTCGCATTTGATTCACGACATGCTTCTCCTCCTCCTCGAATAAACTTCTCTACCGCATCTACCCATTCTGTCGTCTCTTCCTCCACTGTCACTTTGAGTTCTGACACCGTGCCATCTACAACATAAAATCGATCCTAAACAATTTATTTATATGAAACAAATGGATATTCAGTGGATACAAGAATGCAGATATTAACGTTAACATTAAGAAACCACCTAAAAATGAAGCATTTGGGTAATTTGTAGTCAATTAACTAATTTGTATCTTAAAAATTGTAACAGAGATCGTGATAAAAGCAGGTACATCGTGAAAACAGCAAGTTTTTAAAGCCTTCGCTACTGACATGCAATAGCCTAAAATTAGCATAATTGTCTAGTTAAAAGAAATAAATTGGAGGAGAGGAAGTCACTGTTGTTTTTGTTGACGATGATAATGATGATCATAATGGTAATAATAGCAGTAGTAGCAGTAGTAGCAATAGTAATGGTAGTAGTTTTGGTGGTGGTAGTTTTAGTAGTGGTAGTAATAGTAGTAGTATACTTTAAAAAATTGATCGTTATTTTCTTCTGTTTCTTTGTGTTTATATTGTCCAAAATGATATAGATAGATATTGCTCAAATGTTTGGTGTGTACTAAGATGAACCACTTCAATTTTTAGCCGAATCATTGCATATAAGTGTTTACCTCGTTTCAATTCTTTATCAAGATCGGATTTGCGTTCTTTCCACTTCTTCCGCTCTGAAAGTAATTTTTCTTTTTTCTTTTTTTCCTTCTCCAATTCTAACTCTTTTTGCCTTAAACGTTTCTTTAACATTTCATTCTCTGAAAAAAAGATAAATTAAATTTGTAGCTTAAAATTGCCACACTTCTGCCCTTTTTGCTGCACATAATCACATCACATGTTGTACGGATAAGGGTGACGTGACATTGGGTATGGTGATAGCGGGTAATAGACTCCTCCTTAACCCTTCGAATTCTAAATTTCTACTACTGGGCACTCCTTAGCGACTTAAGTAGCTTGAATGGCTTAAATCTTTAAAAATGGGCAATCCACCTGTCAAGTTGACTGATGTCGCTTATAACTTAGACGTTGTTTTAATTCTACTATGTCTCTTTTCCCCCTCAATTTCACCTAGTATATTTATCACTTACTTGGAAAGAGTCATGCAGGACATACGAGATAATGGAACTGGAATCTCAGTGCAGAGAGAACTCATCAATAACCTACGATTTGCAGATGACATTGACCTGTTGGAGAACAGCTGCGACAGGCTGCAGGAAAATGTGTGCGGACTGAACCTACTTGCCGAACGTGCTGGACTAAAAATAAATGTGGATAAAACAAAAACAATGGTATTTGGCAAGGAGACAATAGACATGGAAATTAAAGTGCAAGATGAGGTGATTGAAAATGTAAAGGAGTTTGTGTACTTAGGAAGTCTCATGACATGGAATAATGATTGCGCAAAAGACATAAAGGCAAGAATAGTAAAGGCAAAAGGAGTTATGGCAGGGCTAAACAACATCTGGAAAAGCAGGAAAAGCAGCCACAAGACCAAACTAAACGTCTTGAAAACATGTGTGTTTAGCACAGCTCTGTATGCATGTGAGGCATAGACAATCAAAAAGACGGATAAAGATAAGATATTAGCATTTGAAATGTACTGCAATAGACGAATATTACATCTGAATTGGACAATGAAGGTAACAAATACGGAGGTCCGAAGAAGACTGAGCATAAAAGAAGATCTAATACAAGTAATAATGAGAAGGAAATTACGCTTGTTTGGACATATATGCAGGATGGATGACAGTAGAAAAATAAAAAGCGTGATGATGGGAATTATGGACGGAAATGGGAGACGAGGAAGACCTAACAGGGAGTGGACAGATGATATAAGGGATTGGTGTAAGCAAGACTTGCACGCCTTGATAAGAACAGCACAAGATCGGGAACTGTGGAGACAAGTGACAATGCATGCAGTGGACACCTACGGGCTCTCGGCCCATGGACCAATATGATGATAATGTCTCTTTTACTCATTAGGCTTATAAGCTCGTAAAAACCACGGGTCATGAAAATATTTGAGCTCTTCTTTGACGTCTCTGATAATCATGATAGTGTTGCTGATTATGACGGTGAAATAACTTATGGAGATGGGGCACAGATAGTTTTTAAAATGTTGTTAAATTCCACATGGTAATAGTTTGTAGCTCAAGTGCCTACCAGGGTTGGCACACTATGGGCTCAATGGATTTGGCTATATGGGAAGAAAAAGATCATCGTAATCGATATTAATCATAATTTCGACAATTTCTTTAGCATTACTCAAAAGCGAAACCCGTAAACTGACGCCCATCATGGCATTTGTTAATTGTACACGATTTTCTCAAGCGAACGCATGCCTCGACCCTGCTCATTTTTCACCACCGCTGCCCGTTTGAATTGGTTCTATGGCAGTTAACGTTCCCATGTGTGGACCGTGCTACCAAGAGATTCAAATCTATGAAATGAGCGAGGGTCGGTATGCGAACTGGCATCCTCACGCACAGAAGTGTCGACGTACGCCTAGTATTTAACCAATGAAGCTAACCAGGTAATGGTGAGCGTACGTTACAGTTCATATTATTATAAATTCTGCATTTAATAAGCGCCACTATTTAATGACTAAGCATAAATCGATGACGCTGAGCAATTGTGAGTGAAGCACTTGCTTAAGGTCCCTACACAGCAACCGTCCGAGGGGAGGCTCGAACCTGTATTACGCGTAACAAGCCAAGCGCTCTAACCAATTGCCTGCCGTGTCCCACTATCCATGGTTGCTTAAGAGTTAGCTTAAGCAACTGCTTCTTTTAATATTTAATATACTCCATTTATTCGCAAGATAATCACTGACCTTCCACACGATGTCAGTCAATTCGCTAGATGGCACATTCCTCATAAGCTGCGTGCCGCGTTAAATCTTCAGTTGACAATCTCCATCTGGCGAATGTAATGGAACTAGAACGGATTGGCTCATGACTCGTCATGAGTGATTTGCTTTCATAACCATTAAAAATTATTAAATTCTTTATTTTTAATAGCGTAAGATTGAATTTATTTAAACTTAACTTCAGTATTGTTCTGCTGTGTCTATTTGCAAATTTAAATTTCATAAATATTTGTCTTTTTCAAGTTGTAAAATTTCATTGAGCTTAACTTTAATTTTACTACTATTTTACAGGTACTCCAGTTTGCGAGAGCCAGCTAGTTTGTTGGTCAGCACTGGTGCCATGTGAGGCATCAATTAGACGGGGTAAATTTGAATTAGAAAAAGGACTCATATTCGATTTTACGACGTTCCTTTGGACTGATCTGGTGGATTTCTACCGCTTACATTTCGGTTTCACTTAGCATTAAGCCGAAATTGCCTAATATACTCTTTAGCGCAATAGAAGTTTAGGAATTAAACAAGATTTATATCGTTTAAAACAATTTGACTCACCGAAAGTCGGACAAATGCCTGCGAGAACTGGACAAGACAAAAATGTAAATGAATCATTCATTCAGTGCATTTATACAGCGCCTCCATGGGATAAATATATGCCATACATAGCTAGATCACTCCGATAATTCTGGACAAGATTTTAATAATTCTCTTAAGTGAAAACAGGAAGGCATTTGCTGATAAGTTCTCATCGAGATTTTAGAGAAATTAACATCAGTTTAATTAGGCCATATATACTTCATTATCAATCTACTGATAAAATAAACATAAAATTACTTTGATTGCAAGTTAAGATATTATTATATTTTGATTAATTATCTAAACTCAAAAATCAAAATTCGTGCTCCATTGTCCTCCTCGCTGTCAGCCACAAACAGTCGGTTATTTGTCTGATCCAGAAGAATTCTCGATGGACGTCGTAATCCGTGTTTTTCTTCTGAGAGAATTTCTCTCTTAAATTCCAAATTAGAATCCAATAACAAAACTTGACTGTTTTCTCGATCGACAACCAACACGAATCCATTTCCATCGACGGCCAAATATACTGGATTAGTCGATCCAGGTTTTCCACCGAATGACTTCTTAAGTGTTCCATCCCCATCCACAATACACACTCTATGCAGATCATCTCCGATCCAGCCAAGACTGACCAGGAAATGACCATTGGTCAGTTTTATAGCATGCAATGGAAGAAGAATATCTGGGTATAATCTAACTGGCCAACGAAAACCTTTGTCTGATGATAGATTCATTTCGCGGATCAATTGTCCATCCGACGAGTATTCATTTAATTTTTTTTTATCAAAAACAGTTAATATGACATTAGATTCATCTGTAACAGACAAAGCCCATCCGTAATCGTATCCTGTTGACCATTTCTTTATTAAATTTCCATTTGGATCAACTCTCAAGATTTCACTCGACCGACCATAATATTCCTTTAAATCCAAGATGTAGAGACATTTATTTCTGCTGCAGGATACTATGTCTATTGGATCAATTAATTCCTTCAAATTCCATCGACGACTGAAACTCAATTTCATCGAATCGTAAACTTCAACTTCTGAACTCTTTACAACAAACAATTTTTCGTCTAAGATCGTCATTCCACTGATCGATTTATTTTTCACTTCCGCAGCTTTTGTTCTGATTGTCTGAACTAAAACTGGGTCCAAGTTGAATCGAAGTTTACCTGAAAATAGGAACAAATTTATTAGTTTTCTATAAATATCATATCAGTCTTTCATCTTTAAGATATCACTTCTCAAAAAACTTCAAGAGGCGACGACGACTCCTACCATGATATCTGGGGATCAGACCCAATTCTGACACAAGACGAGACATAGGCCTAAACATTGAGAGACACCTAGAGCGACCGAAAAACACAACAATCGATACAGATATAGAGTCAGGCAGAAAGACATAAAGAGCCCCTAAGTCCGTCAAGTGCATTGCCGAGGTCGTCGAATCACAGCGAAGTATGGAACGCCGATTCCTTGAAAATGTATCGTCGCATATAACTCATAAGAACTGATTATATAAGATACAACCATAAGTTTTCTTTACTCTTGATTATAGAGAAATTGTACAATAATTTAATCTTCAAATTCCATATTTCTGCTACAAAGTTGACTGGATTATTCGAACCGACGATAAAAAATGATCAGTTTTTAAGGACCGCTGCAGTTGAAAAAGCCTTCAATCTAATGATCGGCGCCCAATAGCCGTTGCGTGAAAACTAAAGTCATCATCACTTCTATAATCAATAAATAAGATATATCACTGTAATCTTGTGAAAATACGCTTTTCTGTTATTATTTTAAACCGTTATGGGTTATTAAAATCATAAAGCCTTTGATTTCTCTCGTTTTGGTACGGTATGTGGATTACCGCGGACACACATAAACACATTCAGACAATGCTGCACCAATCTGTGTATGTATGGCGTTATTCTTATAACGCCTGAATAATGACAATACTACTTTATTATACTACCATGATCTACGCTACGTACAGGCTACTCAATGCTACTAGCTACTAAGTGTTCCGGTAGCCTTTATCGTGCGGGCGTCCGTATTAGAATGCCATGTCCAGGGCAGTGTTCGTACCGCGTGGCGTTGTGGTAGAGGCTTACGGCTGACCAATCATATCCTTACATCTCCCTTCATTAAAAACTTCGGACCCTCTCCCTTCGCTACGCTAATTCAACTAAGAATAATCAAGCGTCAACAAACTAGACTAAAGGACATCTAAGTTTCTAGTCGTCTGCTTTGACAGTCCTAGTTCCGGTATCTAGCCGGTGTTCGCGCTAGACGACCCGAGCGTGTTCTCAGTTCAGGTGGTTTCTGCTCCGCGTTTGGTCTGTGTGCGTGTGAGCCAGTTTGTTTACGGTTGGGTCCTTCGTTAGGTGGTGGGGTAGGTGGGCTCGCCTCTGGTGCTGGTGACGGGGTGGAGGTTTCGTCGTCCTCGCTGTCCGTTCGAATCAGAATAGGCAGTTCGCCGCTGAAAGCGCACGTGCTTGGATGTCCGTCGACGCGTAGTACCATCGACGCGCATTCTGACCGTTTGACCGACAGGCAGGGTGGGACGCTGCTTGGTGCCGCGGTCGTAGTAAAAGGCCTGACGTTCCTTTGATGCGGTCAGCGCCGCCTGAGCTGAGGCTGAAGTGGGTGTTGCCAAGAGTGCTGCCTTTGTTGGCAACTGAGTCCGCGTGCGTCGGCCGAAGATGAGCTGTGCGGGGCTCTGTCCCAGGTGGGCAGCTGTGGTGGTCGGTTGCGTGGGAGGCGAAGTGGGGCTGGGCTGTCTTCCCCGCTGCCCGTCTTTGGCTGTTTGAGTCTCGGAGGTTTGGCATTCGTTTTCGCCCTCTGAGCTTCGGCTGAGGAGGGGTTTGACAATAGGGGAGCAGCTGTCGGTCGGTTGTTTCGGGTCTGTGGTTGAAATTTGGCACCAACGTCGCACTTTGTTGCTCCATCGCTTATCGCTGTCGTTCTGCACCCATTAGCGCCGAAGTGACTCTTCAGTATCTTGTCTGTAGCGCCCCGGGAGATAACACGTTATTCTTTGAATGCAGGGCCTCCGCTGCTAATGAGTTCATCTGCGAACTCCGGGTACGGTCGTAAAACTGCCGTTACCTCCGCTTTTGAATGAGGCGATCCCGTTGCTATTAGCTCCTGATATTCATTATCGGCTTCTGCAGCGGTTCGACTGGCATTGATCATTCGTTCCGGAATGAGCCTGTTTATACACTCGAGCTGCTGATCCCTTATCGACGCATCTGGTAACTCGGTTCCGAGTGTTCTGTTACCGTTCACAGATGCCGTCTGGACAGCGTTTATCGTTTGTTGTGAAACCGCTAGGTGTCGCTTCTGTAGTTGGTGTGTCGCTAGTTCTTCAGGCTCTGCCTCTTGGGATCTGTCGCTAGCATTGGCGGAGGGATAGGCGTGCGAAGAGCTCTTTGCGTCGTTGACTTCGTCGTTAAGCTCGTTAATTGCAAAGTGTCCATCGCCTGCTTGCTGGCCAACGCTGTCGAGAATCTCTGCGGATTCTGCGACACTCTCCGCCTTTGTCATGCAGCTTTCCTTGTCCCGCATGCATTATGTTTTCAGCGATGTTTTGAGAGCTGTTTTGAGAGACGGCTTTCAGACCTATATTCTCATCGACCGCTCTCACGAGATCCAGGTCCCGGCATGGCTTAAAGCCTAGTATGGCCTGCCCATGCTTCTCTTCAACGTAAAAGTCTGCAGCATATTCTTGCGCGTTGCGTAAGTGTCTCAGCGTTAACGTTATCATACCTCTCGTCTGTAGCTCCTTCCGGTCGAACATTCGCAGTGTTGCCTCTGCCGGACGTATTTCATGGCTTCGACCGAGGGCACTGACGACTGATGCAGGAATTACGTTGTCTGTCGCGCCGCAGTCAAGTAGGAATCGGATCGTCTGTTCGTCGATTTGCATGTGCGTATGCCAGCGATCATTGTTCGGGGTCCCGAGCGTCAGCAATTCCTCTTCGCGGTCCAGTACGCATAATTGCGTCATGCGTCCGGCTATAGTACTTACATTTTCGGCCAACCTGGGTATTATCTCGACCATAGGCTGCTTTGTTTTGCTGTCGCGAGTGGGGCCGTCTGCTGCTGCTGCGCGCCGGCTGCGTCCGGGAGAGGGCGTCGACGTGCTGGTCAAAGTCTGTCACAGCTCTGAGCTGGTTTCCTGCTGCCTCACAGGAACTGCACACGTCGATAGCCCTTTCGAGCGTTAACTCGCGAATTTGCAGGAGTTTTCGTCGCGTTGAGTCATCTTGAATGCCCATGAGAATGCGATCCCGAACCACGATGTCGCCCAAGAAAAGGTCAAAACGCTCACCTTTGTCTTGGTCGCGTTTGTAGAAAAGATAGCGCTCGTATGTTACGTTGACTGATCCTATATAAGAATTCTTGTAGCGCCGCCACTACTCTGTCGACGTCTCGTCGGTGCGTTTCTGGTAGCTGTAGACTTCTGAAGGCGTCGTATGCCTCTCCGCCGAGGCAGGTTAGGAAGATGGCTGCCCTCTTTTCTGAACTGGCGTCTGTCAGATCCGCTGCCAGCTCATAAGTTTGCCACTGTTCCTTGAATCTCTGCCAGTTGTCGGCAACGTTGCTTCCTGTTACGCGTAACGTATCGGGTAGTCTCAAGTTCGTATTCATTTCCAGTTTTCTCAGAGTCCGACCTATCGAAGCTTATCTATTCGAGTTTGTCGACCTAGCTGTATGGAGCGAGTGTGTTCAGATCAACACTTCTGACACCATATGGCGTTATTCTTATAACGCCTGGATAATGACATTACTACATTATTATAGTAACATGATCAACGCTACGTACAGGCTACTCAATGCTACTAGCTACTAAGTGTTCCGGTAGTGTTTATCGTGCGGGCGTCTGTATTAGAAGGGCATGTCCAGGGCAGTGTCCGTGCCGCGTGGCGTTGTGGTTGGGGCGTGGCCTAACGGCTGGCCAATCATATCCTTACAGTATGTGATGGCCGGGATATGGCAGCCTCATTGTCACGGCCAAGATCAACGGTCAGCATGAAGGCGACTACAACATCCGCCTGAGGTCGCCATTATAACATCGGAAAACAGACTAGGTCTTCCGATGAGCCTATCTGGGAATAGAGACGTGAATCCCTCACAGACTCCGACAGCTATAGCGAGGGACATGTATAGGGGATAGACAATGCAGCTTTATGGTCATGAATAGACACCCCGTATACATTGGACGATACCAGGGAAGGGGACCATGTTCGGCGGACTTGGTTAAAAGGAGAATGCACTCAGGCGGGGAGGGAAGATTAAGATTCGAACACAGTGAAGTAGAGATCGGACGGAACACAGCGAGTGAACGCCAGCTAAGAAGAACTCTTTAGATCGAACGCTAACTTTCTTTCCGCTAGTTTTATTAATTAATATATTCTTTATTAAAATATCTCTTCGTATTGAGCATCACGTCTCGTTCGTGCTAGACTAGAGTAGAATCGAGGACGTGACATTCATCCCAAAGCTAATATGCAAACTTGAAGACTTTACATCATCAAATATGACGTAATTATCAAATAAAATGTAGAACTTTAAATAGCAAAATATTTCGAATTCGATTGTAAAATGCGGAACTTCTATTGGCCGTTATTATTTAAAGACTTCAACAGCTACCGATTGATCTGTGCATTTCTTGTATCTGGCTGATGAGCTGTTCCTTCTCTACTATCCATGCATTTCTCTCTCTTCCTCGTTCCTGTTCGAGGTCCACAATCTTGGTTCTACAATCTGTAACAGAATTTAAAAGGACTCCTTAAAAGTAAAAAAAATTACTTATTGAGGATTATAATTCATCTAGCGCTTCTGGCCAAGCTGTTTCTTTATACGCTTGCCTGGTAAGCCACTGTGGTTAAAACGTGTGTCAAGCGCCTCTGTGCGTGAGGATGCCGGTTCGCATACCGATAGTGACTATATTTCACAGATTTTAATCTCGGGCTAGCACGATCCGTACACGGGGATCTTAAATGACAAGATCAAATGTAAAATGTGATAGCATACAAAAACAGATGACGAAGAAATACAAAAAAAGTACGCAACAGATAAGATTTTGAGCGTTGGAGCTCCGTTTTTAGGTGGCGATATCGCCACCTAAAAACGGAGCTACAACATAAAATCGATCTTAAACATTTTGTTTTACACTAATGAACATTTACTTTTGATCCCAGTGATCAGTTGTCTTAATTTATAAACAAGACAGTTGTCTTAATTTATAAACAAAACTCCTTTCAGGAGCATGCTCGAAGGAACTTGAACATCCTAGAAACTTGATCTAAAATGTTATTTAGTCAACCTCTATCCGTTAGCAGATTTAAATGCTTCTCATGACTTGCCTCCATCAGCTTTATTATCCTACTTAATTCCTTTAGAACTTCTCCTCTCTCTTTTCGTAGATCGTTGCTTTGCTTCTGCCACCGCTCAAGTTGCCTAGATAGAGCATCAACACGTCTTCTTGACTCGTCCAGTTCGGTAGCTGTCGTCTTGAACGTTTCATCGAGATGGCGCTGGTTGTTTCTAACCTATCATAATTCTTCTTTTAACGTGCTGATATTTGCTTTAAGTTGCCTCTCTGATTGGGATGCGCAGTTCTCTGTAGATTCTTTTACTTTTTGTAAGATCTCGCGCAAATCTTCAAATTCGACCAGCTTTCTGTGCAGCCGTCCCCAATAGCTGAGTTCATTCCGGAGATAACCAGATCGAACAGACTGTCAATTCTTTGGGTCTTTTTTTCACAATGCCAAGCTGCATTCTTATCAGCATTTTCTGAATTAATAGCCTCTCACTTAGGCTCAAGCGAAGTAAAAGGGTCTGCTTTGACACTCTTCAACACATGAAGACTCTTCGGCACTTTTTGGCTTGACTTGATGGGCACCTGTATTGTGCCGTCTACTTTAGTTTCCAACCTCGGAATTATTTTTCACGAGAAGTTGTCATCATGGCACATCTCTCAATTTGTTCAGACTTTTCTTAATACTGTATCGACTCTGTGATGTCCAGCTGCAGTCATATCACAAAACCGTTGCCCATCAAAATTTCTAAAATAGTTTGATTAAAACAGTTTAATTGAATTAAATTACGTAACGTAAATTATCTACCTGATAATTCTTTCTGTAGTGCTTGCATTTGATTCATGAGATGCTCCTTCTCTTCTGCCCATACTTTCGCTTCTTGCTCCAGTTTCTCTTTGTGTTCTGAAACCGTTCCATCATAAACAATTTGTTTATGTGAAATATACCATTCAGCCGATATTAAAATGCAGAAATTAACGCTTGTTAACGACAATAAACCACCTAAAAATGAAGCATTTTGTGGTTTGTACTAGATTAATATCCGATAACTAATTTATATCTTCGAAATAGCTACAAAGTTCGTGAAAAAAAACAGGTACCACGTGAAAACAGAACTTTTATTTAAGGTTAAGCTAATGACATGCATAAGTTAAATTAGCTTAATGATCTCGTGGAAACAAATAATTGAAAAAGAGGAGACACTGTTGTTGTTGATGATGATGATGATGATGATGGTGGTGGTCGTCGTAGTAGTTGTAGAAAGTGGTAGTAGTAGTCGTAATAGTAGCAGTAGTATACTTTAAAAAAATTGGTCGTCATTTTCTTCAGTTTCTTTGTATTTATATTGTCCAAAATGATAGAGATAGATATTGCTCAAATGTTTTGTGTGTACTAAGATCAGCCTCTTCAATTTTTAGCTCAGTCATTGCATATTAGTGTTTACCTCGTTTCAATTCTTTATCAAGTTCGGATTTGCGTTCTTCCCATTTCTTCTGCTCTGAAAGTAATTCCTCTTTTTCCTTCTTCCATTCTAACTGTTTTTGCCATAAACGTTTCTTTAACATTTCGTTCTCTGAAAAAAGAAAAATTTAATTTTGTAGCTTAAAATTGCGACACTTCTGCCCTTTTTGCTGCTCATAATGACATCCCATGTTCTACTGATAAGGATGACGTGATATCAGGTATGGTGTTAGTGTTAACCCTTCGAAATCTAAATTTCTACTACTGTGCACTCCACAGCGACTTAAGTAATTTGAATGGCTTAAATCTTTAAAATTTGGTGACTCACATGTCAAGTTGGTTGATGTTGTTAGTAACTTAGACGTTGTTTTTAAATCTACTATGTCTCTCACCAACTATGTAAATGGTATTTTGTAAGTCGTCATACATGTATATACATGACATACACAGAATTAGGCATTATGTCCCCATGTCTTCAGTGATACCACTGGCAAACGTTTCTGTTGCCTTGATTACTGTAACTCGCTTCTTACTGGTATCATAAAGTCAAATTTGCAGGAACTCCAGAGAGTTCAGAACTTCGGCTGTCCAAAAATAGCAAGTCAAAATATGAGCGCATAACCTCTGAACTATAATGTCTGCACTTGTTTCCTGATCGGCAAGGGAATTGTTTCAAATTGGGGCTTAAAGTTTATAAAACACCGAACTCTGGCCAACCGCGATACTTAAAATGTGTTCTCGTTCCCAAACTTATCGTTATTCAATTAGATCAACAGATTGCCTATCTCTGGTGATACCTGAGACTAGAACTGTTGTTGGTAAACGTGATTTTCGGTTGCTAGACAGATTTTGAGACATTAAGATGTATGTATGTCTGGCAGAGCAGAAAAGGCGCTATGACAACTCTGTGCAGGATGACGAATGTGGGTTATATTTTTATGGTCCGGTTAGCGTTTGTAGGTTAGAGGCCTGTTTGAGAGTGAACGCAGCACGTGAAAGAGACAGTGCGCAATTAATCCAAAAAGTAATCATGAAAGTGTACCCCAAGCTACATGAGTAAGAGGAGGGAAAAGTCGGCAAGTTTAGGGTAGAAGCTTCAACCCAGGGAATGCAGGTCACTGGAAACTGTCAGGCCAATGAGCCGTATGCAACCGGATGAATGCCAGAGAAGAAAGAGGATCGAAATCGATCATCGAGAAATTCTATTATTTTTTTGTTAAAGTAAAGTTGTACAGCTGGCGCAAAAATGCTGTGTTATCCTACCGTCGGTCTGTGTGTTTATGGTGTATTTTAACACAAGTGTAATAAAGATATTTGTGTAATGTTTGGAACATTTCCTTTGTGAGTTATAGGTTAAGCTATAGTTACTCTTAGGAACAGTGAGACTATGGCATTGCTATAACGTATACATAGCTTCATTTCTCTATAGCAACAGCAACTAGTTGACCAGACCCTTTTTCAGAGAATTTATATGACTAGATCCTTCACTACAGTTGCCAGTTTCAGTAATGGACGCAAAGCTAGCTTAGATCCTGCATCGTGGGCTCTATTAGTTCGAGACAGAAATCTCTAATATAATGTCAAGGACGGAGTGCACACTAATTGCTTTTTCAATATAGGCGCTGTAAAATAAGACTTTTATTAAAGCAAATTTAAACAGACCACACACTGTGTGAAAAAATGCTTTTGGAGACAGTAACATCAAATTTCTGATTTCTTATCTGATTAGTTAAATTAGTTTTTTCCTATTTTAATAGATAGCAAGTTTATTTTCCAAGTTCGATCGACCTTTCATTATTGCTGGACCTGCAAGTCGGTAATTATAATTCTGTTTTATGGCAACTTTAGAATAGGTCTAAAAATAAATCATTTCTTGCCTTCAGTTAAAGTCATTTTCGTGACGATAAGTTGATACATGTAAGTGTTCTCATTCTCCAATGCTTGTAGTACAACGGTAAAAGCTCTGTTGTGCATACAGGTGAATAAATCGTGAAGGAGAGCCCGACAGCGTTCTTGCGGCGTTGCATTTTCTGCTTTTATTTTTCTCCATTGCGCGATGGTGATTATTTCATCTTGCAGCAAATAGTCGCTCAATCGATCTGGGTCAACATTGGCTGTAAATATTGCTTGTGTGTTGAAAATACGACTCTTTATTTCATCATTGGTCAAGGGCTCTAAAACGTAATTGTAAGTTTAAGATTATCGTATTTTAAATATCAGACTATCGATTATTTAACTAAATCGGCATTGGTCATCAGTCGCCTGGATATCTTTTACTCGCCTCTTACCGTTATCACAAAGTCAAATATGCAGAAACTTCAGAGTTCAGAACTCTTTGGCTTGAGCCATAATTGATTCGTCATAACATTATCACAATAACTCCTGTAAGGGGTCTACTTAAATCTTTGCATTGGCTTCCTGTTCAGCAAAGAATTTCTTTTAACTGCCCTCCAACTAAGTTTTGAAGGTACCATCATTTCTGTTTTGCTATTTTACATTTTAATTTTACATTTTAATCGTGTTGTTCACACAATACTCATTGCTTGATGAAAGAAATACTTTATTAAGGCTAATTTTCAGCCTAGTTGTTTCTATCACAGCACTGCTTCATGTGTTTTGCCATAGTTCTATCGCCAAGTTGGAAAGTGCGCTATATGAATTATATGATTCAGAGCAGCAAGACAGCTAGCCAGTAGAAACGGAGGGGGCTGCAAGTTATACAGCGTGGAAGGGCTATTGTTGGTAGCAATGCAGGTGAGCTATGGAATGCAAGAGGGGTGTAGCTTAGTCAAAAGGATTCTGCTGGAGTAAGCTGAGCAATCCACAGGTAGCACTCTCCAGGTACACCCGGGGCTTTACAACTAAGCACGAGAGGTCCACGTGATAGCCAGATGGACGTCCACATGTACACAAATGACTTCGGCGAAAGAGAACCAAAAGACACACGAATGCTGATGTCAGCGGGCAGACAGAGTAGGGTCTTGGGTACTGACCGGCCAAGAAGGAATGCGCCCAGAGTCCAGAGGATTCAGATACAAAGAGCTCGCAGATTGCACACAAGGGTGAGTCGGCAGAGAAGACCAGAAGAGGAGAGTCGCACACGGGTCCCGTCAGAGGAAGGATCCATCGAGGAACAGCGGAAGATGGGGTAGGCATAAGATCAGGAGAGACTGTCGACGAGCGACCGTAGGAATTTATGTAGAATGTAGTTAATACTAATGTAGTAGGAATTAGATTAGATTAGATTAGGTTGATTGATGTTAATTCATATGCAGTCTCTGTATAACCGTATAACCTGAACGTAAGTGTATTAATAATTATTTTATATTAATCCAATGTCTCATTATTCATTCATTATCAGAACATTTGTGTAGCCTACATCCTTATAATGTAAAATCAGCATATCTTGCCGCGTGCTGAGATATTGCTGATTCAACGAAATAACTATTCCGTAGCCTACAGCTTACTCAGCACTAAATTCATGGCCTCATTAAGAATTTATTTGTGCTTATACAGCGTTTCATGGTTTCGAACTATGTAAATAGATTATGCTGAAGTCAGCATTTATAGCCTATATAAACCGCCTCCTGAAAGCTAGAGCAGCCGCAGTCGTCTTAGGGCATATTAAGAGTTGGTCGCAAGAACAATCTGTGAATGTGAGCATTAAATAACTACATGTTCTTACTATTTTTTAGGTTAGTCATTTAATTCCTCAGATGCGAACATCCTTAAGGTTATGGCTACTTCCAGACGGAGCTGCATTAACCATCCAGACATATTCTGCTACATTTGTGGGGAATACACACTAAAAGCAAACAGGAAACCGATTTCTGAGTTTGTAAAAAGAGCATATGTAGGTTATTTTGGTGTCAAACTTGGAGATCAAGATAAGCAATGGGCTCCTCATACAGTATGCAAAACTTGTATTGAACAATTGCGCCACTGGACAATTGGAAAGAGAAGCTGCCTGAAATTTGGTGTACCGATGGTTTGCAGGGAACAGATAAACCACTTCGACGACTGTTACTTTTGTATGGTTAATATCATAGGCATCAATCGAAATAATCGTCACAAGTTGTCTTACCCTGATATATCTTCAGCCAGGAGACCTGTTCCGCATTCGGATATTGTACCAGTTCCACCTTTTCGCGAACTACCTCAGCTCTCAGACGATGACACTTGCATGTCCAATATCGGACAAGATGACGAAAGTGAAGAAAGTGGGGGCAGTGACAGTGATTTCCAATCAACTTCACACAGTGAACGTTTTGACCAAAAAGAGTTGAGTGATCTGATCAGGGACTTAAATCTTTCCAAAGAGTCCTCTGAATTGCTTGCGTCCAGACTAAAGGAAAAGAATGCACTTCAGCCTGGAACGAAAATTACAATTTATAGAAACAGAGAAAAGGATTTGCTGCCATTCTTTACCGAAGACAACAACCTAGTATTCTGTAATGACATCAGCAACTTATTGAAGAAAATTGGTCTGTCGGATTACAGCCCAGATGAGTGGCGTCTTTTTATCGACAGTTCAAAACGTAGTCTGAAATGTGTGCTTTTAAATAACGGCAACAAATTTGGTTCTATTCCAATCGGTCACTCCACCAGGATGAAAGAAGAGTACAATGCCATCTCTTTAGTACTGGAAAAGATAAAATACAAAGAACATCAATGGGTAATTTGTGTAGACTTGAAGATGGTAAATTTCCTCCTTGGTCAACAAAGTGGCTACACAAAGTATCCCTGCTTTTTGTGTCTTTGGGACAGTAGAGCCAAGCATGAACATTGGACAAGAAAAGATTGGCCTTCGAGGAAAGACATGGTGGTTGGAGCTCAAAATGTAATCAAGGAATCTTTGGTGGCACGAGATAGGATCATACTGCCACCACTACATATAAAGCTAGGCCTGATGAAACAATTTGTCAGGGCTTTGAATAAAGAAGGTTCATGCTTCGAATACATAGTACACAAGTTACCAGGAATTACAATGGAAAAATTGAAGGCTGGAATCTTCGATGGTCCACAGATCAGGCAACTTATGAATGACCCACTTTTCATACCATCAGTGAATGAAATCGAGTCTTGTGCCTGGTCTTCCTTTGTTCTTGTAACTAAAAATTTTCTTGGCAACAAGAAGGCAGACAATTATACACAACTAGTAGAGGATATGCTTCTTCATTTCAACAACCTTGGCTGCAACATGAGCATTAAAGTCCATTATCTCCACAGTCACTTAGATCGCTTTCCAGAGAATCTTGGTGACTTCAGCGAAGAGCAAGGTGAAAGATTTCACCAAGACATCAAAACAATGGAAAATCGATATCAAGGAAGATGGGATGCACACATGATGGCAGACTATTGCTGGAATATTATGCGCGATTGTTCCGGCAGATGCCACACTCGGAAATCGTAGAAAAGGAGCTTCTTCGGTGTCGAATGACTTGAAATTTTTATAACAAACTTGTTCTGTTTGGTATCATATAAGTACAGTTTCAGGTACTACCATTTTCTTTTAAGTATTTGTATTATTATGTTTATTTAGTGTATCACATAATAAATTGAGCACTACATAATTATAGCTATAGCCTTATGTTTTATGGGCGAGCAGAGGCAAGGACTGGTATATGGCATAATGTTCTATATCTCGAAAACTAGACCCGCTGGGAGAAAACTGATGCCTTTTCTGGAATCAGCAGGTCAAATATACCCAGAAACAGTTCTAACATTTGAGGCAACAAATTATGTGTTGGCCAGTGTTATTTTATATTAATCCAATGTCTCATTATTCATTCATTATCAGAACATTTGTGTAGCGCCTGTTCAAGAGTATTAACACTTCGAACTGCTAGTTTCTAGAGTGCCAGTCCTTAATACCCAATGCATCACTTAAGACACACCACAATCCATGTAGCTAGTTCACCCACAGTGAATAGAGCATTTAGTCGAACCATTAGGCCACACAGGGTCTAGGCTATAGTTCACACTCAATTAATGCTGCGGCATAGAGAATGATTACCTCAATAGTGGAACTAACGAAGAAATGAAGTATGCACCTAATGTTCTAATGGCCGCTTTTGTCTTTGATCTTAGCGTCATTTCTAGGCTGGTGCATTTGCTCGAAATTTCTCTAAGAAGAGTTTTCTGCCAAACAGAGTACTGCTAAGGATCGTAACCGTTTTGCGTTTAATATTCATTGAAGATATACACGAGAATGACTAATAGATCGAGGGGTCAATCGCAGTATGGCTGAAAGAGGAAGAATCATGTAGATTAATACTGTGGCTGATTATTTACTTGATTCATTCATCTTGTCTCCTTTGTTGAAGTCTCAGTAAAGAGATAACATCAATATTCTCCTCTGAGAGCCGTCAAATGTGGGTTATAATCTGCAAAGTACATATATATTGTTAAGGATTAAAACGGTATGAAAACATTCTTTAGAGAGATTAATAGTGCCGTCACATAGATTAGTACAGTCCACTCCCATTGAGTCATGACAGGGTGATCTATGCAGTCCGTATTAAATACTGCCAAGCTGGCGCGAAATGACGCGTCTTTCGTAACGGTTTTTAATTCGATTATAACCACATATACGTCGTCAAAAACTCTTCAAAACCTCCAAAACACTTCAGGATTAAACTCAAACGATGAATATAATCCTCGATTAACGATTATATTATTATTTTTAGACTGATCCTCGAATGTACTCCTCAAATATGATCCTCTAATGATAGAGTAATACACCAAACGAATACGCGATTGTATAACCCGCATTAAACAGTGGGTTATGTATGAATATGTACGTCGGTTGTAACCTAGGTTTAGTGAAAGTTACACAAATACGGAAAACCTGTAAGTGTTGTATCTTTAGCGCGCGGATAAGATATGATGCGTTCAGCTGATTCCCAGAGCAAAGATAATTCTTCACGAGATGGATTCGTCCTTGCGTTCTCAATATCCATACTATAAATAACACAATTTTTGCAACAAGTACAATGTGTTACCTAAGATTAGTTTAATTATAAGGACAGCGACGGAGGTTTTGATATTAATGCCGATAGGCGGAGGTCTATAGCATACATTGGCCGGCTTTAGTCTAAATTATGAGGAAAGAAGTCGATGACATGGAATGATGATTGACAGTATGGTATGGATAGAGTAACTATTACTGTGGATACTGGATAGAACGCTCATAGACATAAAATGTCTGATATCAGATTTCATTCACTCTATCTTTCTGACAGATATTGTGTTTAATCATTTCAGAAGCCAAATAAACATTTAACTGTAGACCATTCGTCTATATGAAGCCATAGTATAGAGCACACTGGTGTATGGATATTACACCAGGTCAAAGACGCTGGAAAACTGGAAGCAGCACATTAGAGACGGTTCGTAATTTAATCGTAATCATCGTCGCAGTTGCAGGTTTATATAGCACCTCTTCAAAAAACCTACTCAGAAGTGCTCCAAACCTGATATCACAATCCACGATCAAATAGAATGGTCTTCAATCGCTGACGAATTAAAGGTAGAGAAAGGGAAAGAAGCTCATGTCGCAGGTCCGATAGCAGACTGTTTTAGGGTGAAGAATGAACCACGACGAAGGTACCTTGGTGCTTTGCGAAAGAACGGGACGTAGGGACAACCAGAATACGCTGTGCTGCAGAGAGAAAACGTCTACGGCAGGGGTAGATGATACTGAAATACAAAGTTCCCTAAGATAGTGAGTAGCGCTTCCAACCAAGTACAGTGGTTACGCATCAGCAAGAGGATCTTAAACTCGGTGCGCTTTCGCATGGGCAACCAATGCAGCTCATCCCGTATGTATATAAGTAGAAATAATATTATGACCAAACTTTGCAATCATACCGATTAACCGAGCAGCAACGTTTCAAACAGTACGAAAAAGAGCGATACCTGCACAGGTGGCGCTGCCATAGTCGACCCTAGTACATATGAATGCGTGCATCAGATTAGAAGCAGCCACAGAAGAGAGCGAACGACGTAAAGTGCGGATCTGGCGCAGATGATAAAAGCGTGTTCTACATACTGTCTTAACATGCTAAGACAAGGTCAATTCTTGGTCCAAGGTCACACCCACGTCACGCACAGAAGTAGAAAAGGAAGCAGTGGGAAATTGGAGCTGTAAGTAAAGAAAGTCTCTCTTTTGGAGATGCCAGTGGGTGCCAACCCAGATCAGTTGGGTTTTAGAGGGATTGTGCCGGAGAATTCTTCACATTTCTTGAAGTGATAGCCTAACATATTGAATTGCGCTCCTGCACCATCTCATGAGCACCATCGTCGACGATTTCTACCGTAACACCATGTTGTTTCCCTGGCTTGTAAAATATGTAAGAGAAAGAATAGGGTAAGAGGTTGATAAGAATATCATCAGAAAGAGCAGACTGAAGAGGATTCCCATCATTAATCATTGTGCTGCCAACCAAATGATGAACTGGATCATTAAAGGGAGACAACCACACAGGCTACCTGTAGGTAGACTGTTGCTATTGACTTTGAATGCACTCGCAGGAAATGCCTGACTTTGGCAAGGTAACTGCAATTTTTTTTGTCGTCGGCCCATAGGATAAGCAAAGCTAGGGCCGGTGTTTAGGGTTAGGTTGGATATAGGCCTAGATCTCCACATTAGGATCTGTTTTGGAAACGTTCATTTATCCCTTCTATGCTGGTTTTCGCGAAAGATGGAATCACCTATTTACGCATTGATCATATGCATCCAACTGCTGGATGCGTCAATCTGCCACGTAGCGAAAGTTTGCAGGGGGTTGATGTGACGTCGGACATAAGATAACGGTATAACATGGACATTCTCGCGCATTTACTGAAGTCAGCAGTGAATTATAGGCAAGTCTAGACTCGTTTGCTGATGTGAAGGGAAAAAGCTATACAAAGCGGCCGCAAATACATTGTAAAAGACAGCGACAAAATCTTATAGCGATAGTATGTCGTGTACGCAGTTGATTGCTTGAGTTTAAAATGTTCGATTAGAATTTCTAGTGAAGTGCTTCATTAAAAATGTCTTTTAAATTTTGGATGACCATATTACCCTTCTCTCAGTGGATGCTACAGGTCAAAATAACTTGATAATAACGCAGCTCGACTCTACAATCTTGCAGAGTCATGTAAACAAAGGCCAGATAACCAGATTTTTTAGAAAAATTTCCTATGTTCAAATGTGATGAAAAATACTTTTACACAGTTATACTAATCATCATCATCATCTTCTTCTTCATCTTCTTCTTTATCTTCATCATCATCATTATTACCATCATCTTCTTTCAATCTTCAACTATAAGGACGCTTCTATTTGTAGCTGATGACAGCCACGTTGACAGGGCCTGAAGGAGACTCGGTAGTGGCGTTATACAAGTGTTCCGTTAAACGGGCATGACTTTGGCTTTTCTAAAGGCTGATTTCGGCCGATTGAGCGTCTTTCATTGGTCTTTTTGCAACCTTATTACGGGCCGAATTAATCGAGGACAGATTGTGCAGTAAACGCAGATCTAGATTCAACGCGTGGGTTTTAATCTTTAACCTCTCTCACTGGACATCGTCGTTAATTATCTTCTTAGAACCATCGAAATAATTCGCCATTAACAGACATATAAATCAATTTAATGACCACAAATACGACACTAGATTCGTTTAGAAATGGGCAGGGTCGCTCAGTCTTAGCGGAACAGTATAGACAAGATAGTCGACGGAGTCGGTCAGACAATCGTTTTGGTTAGAAAGGACTAAAAGTTCGTCGAGGCATCCTCAGTCATATCCAATAAATCTATTCTATAGAACTTACCTAAGAGGCTAAGACTGACATTAAACTAGTCTTATCTTTAAAACTACCGATGTCACCAAACTTCACTCAGATCGCAACCTTTACTCCACCATATCCTTCTGTACTATCCAGACTCTACTGCATGCGATGGTCTGATATCGTATATTTGAGGTGCCGAAGACTGAGATGAAAATAGACCACAGAGGAGGGTAAATAGACTGTAAATGTAAATTTTATAAAAATCTCAGCGCCAAAAATAAGCCGCGACAGGGATACCTGTTTATAGACAGGCGCCACATCAAATCAAGAGCCATGTTGTTTGGTCAGTTTCGGGATCAGGTCAGATTCCGGTGGGTCAAGCCAAGGAGATCACAGAAGGTGGTACGGTAGAAATCGTCGGTGATGGTGCTTATGAGATGGTGCAGGAACGGAAGCAGGATTGGATAGCTTGAAATGTTCGGTTTTCAGTAACTGACCGAGCAATTGCAAGCGGGGGAATGTGCTCGCATTGACATGCAAGTGAGGGTGAAAATTGGGATAACGCGAAACTAGGGGAGGTCAGAGATTAGAGATCAGGTGTTTGTACAACTGCGTTGACATCGAATCAGGCCTAAGAGCAGAACCTTCGCAGTGCTTAAACAGATTTTAAATAGTACACATCATATTATATAAGAAGGTATTGCAATTTGGGCACAGCGGACGAGAGGCTGCCGTAAGAGATGTAAAGTCTTTGACTCATGTGTCTTCTTCTTCTTTTCAACCGTCCTCGGTACGAGGGTTGGTCGCATTGTAGACGATTCTTTTCCATCCACTCCTATCCTCGGTTCCTCTCAGCAACTTCTCTGTGGCTATACCAGACCATTCGCTGATGTTGTCCATCCACCTCTTCCTTGGTCTTCCTCTTGCTCTTGCTCCCGGAACTGTTCCTTGCATGATCTCCTTCTCCAAGCAATCACCCTGTTTACTCATTATGTGTCCGAAGTACGACATCTTTCTTCTTTTGATTGATTCAAGTAGACTCCTTTCCACACCAGCCGTCTCTAGCACCCACTCATTTGTTCTTTTTTCTGTCCATGATATTCTAAGTATTTTCCGTATGCACTTCATTTCAAATGCCTTAATTCTATCCTCATCCCTCTTCTTGATTGTCCAGCTCTCACATCCGTACATCATACTGGCCAAATCAGCGTCTTCATTAATTTTAACTTTGTGTGTACTTTGATGTTATGGCACTTCCACAATTTCATCAGTTCTGCTCCCGTTCCCTGTCCTCTTGCAATTCTTACTCTTATCTCCCTACTACACTCAACATCTTCTGTCACGCGCGATCCCAGGTATGCGAACGCGTCCACTTGTTCTATCCTGATATCTTGCACCTTGATGATACATTGTGCCCCTGCCATTGCCATGCATTTTGTTTTCCCCATATTGATCTCCAGCCCTTTCTTTCGGCCCTCTCTATCCAGTCGAGACACCAAGTCCTGCAAATCCGCTTCTGTGCTTGCCATTAACACTATATCGTCCGCATAACGTAGATTTGTTTTCCTTCTTCCTCCAATTTGAATACCTCCTTTGTATCCCTCTAGAGCATCCCTCATGACCATTTCGGATACTATGTTAAACAAGGTTGGTGAAATCACACACCCCTGTCTCACTCCTCTTTTTATTCTAAACCCACTTGACAATAAGCCTCCAATTTTTACCTTCGCCGTCTGTTTGCTATACATTTCTGCTATCAAATTTATAATGTGTACTGGGTAGCCCATCTCCATCATTGACAGCCATAGCTTCTCATGTGACACACAATCGAAAGCCTTCCTAAAGTCGACGAAACACATGTACAGCGGTTGTTGATGCTCTCTCATCTTTTCCATGATAATTCTCAGGTTCGTCACCTGCTCTCTTGTCCCTTTTCCACGTCGGAATCCTGCTTGAACATCCGCCAATTCCGCTTCTGTTCTACTTCTTATCCTTTCCAGTATGATCTTTAGGATTATCTTGCTCGCGTATGATACCAGTGCTATGGTCCTGTAGTTCTTACATTGTTTCAAATCTCCAGTTTTTGGTATTGGTATATATATTGATTCCGTCCAATCCCCCGGCCATTCCCCCGTTTCCCACACCTCGACACATATTGCATTCTGTCTGTTGCCGTGTCACCCGCGAACTTGAACAACTCTGCTGGTACCCCATCCGGGCCCGCACTTTTCCTTTTAGCCGTATCTTTTATCGCACGCTCAACCTCAGATCTCAATGGGGCAGGTTCCTTTAGGTGTTCTCCCTTTATTTTACATGTGTCCTCCCCTTCATATAACTCCTCACAGTACTCCTTCCATCTTTCGGCAACTTCTACTCTTGTTGTAATCTCCTCGTCTGTTTTTGATTTTACACAAGTCAGCTGTGGTCTGAACTTTCCTGTAAGCATCCTTACAGACTGGTAGACCCTCCTGATGTCCCCTTATTGTTTGAGTCCTCCAAGTCCTGGCATATGTCCTGGATTTGTTTTTGTTTATCTTCTCGTATTCTCCTCTGTACCTCTCTCTTCAATTCCCCGTACCTCTCATTATCTCGCGTCTTTGCTTCCCTTTTTTCCATAATCATTATCCAAGGCTTGCACTTTTGTTTCTTCCTGTATCCCACGGTTGCCTCTGCCGCCTCGAGTAATACTTTTTTCGTTTCTTCCCATAATGCATTCGGTTTTCTTTCTTCCTCCCACTGCCCTAATTCTTTGAATCTATTTTTAACCTCCACTTTGTACGCCTCCGCCTTTCGGTCGTTCAGATCCTCTATGTTCAGCCTTTTTATCAGCTCCACGTTCCTCTTTTTTATGAGTTTGATCTTCAAATTTGCTATTAACCCATTAGCGCCCATTGATCCCATTTGGGAACACGTGGATGAATTTAAGTATAAAATAAGTGTGTTATTTTATTTAGTTGCTGTGGGTAGCTTTTGACTGTTAGATAGTCCATACACTACTTTTTAGACTAATCATGAGTTTGCAGTAATTTCTGTATGTGGTAGCCATCTTTGAATTTGCGTGTTTTTGTGAACATTCGGTTGCGTCCGGTTTTTCATCTGCATTTGAGGTAAGGAAATTTTAATTTGGAAAATGTATATGTGATGTAAGTGTAACATAGCGTAGCTATAGTTATGCCAGAGTTGATTGTAAAAAAGAAATGTATTGAGGTAGAAATGTTTGATAAATCTTTGATGTTCCCAAATGGGAACAATGGGCACAAGAGGTACTGTGTTCCCATTTGGGAACATCAAGGGGAAATGCATTGAGTGATTGAAAGCATCACACCAAGAGAATTACTGCTGTCCACATTTACACAACAATATGAGATAAATTAGAATTTTTAGTTTAAGCAGTAATCGCGCTTTTTGTACGATTGTGTTTTCAGATGTTGAAAAGAAAGTTCTCCTTGTCAGAGGCAATTGCTATGGTACAGCCTGATGCAGATAGCGAAGCATGTTGTTCACCCAACAGGGGCTTCAGATGCAATGTCTGCTATTGACAAAGATGTTGACATATAGTTATTATGCCACCAGCGATAGTGGATGGTGTATCAGAGGAAGAATTTGCGGATGAAGATGACCTATTACCGTCGATTCTTCAATCTGATGTTTCTGGGCCAGTTACTGTTTTTGTGCATAGAGGTGCAGACGATGCGAGTCAGGTACAAGAATCTCATGCACTCCAAAGTTAAAGAAACTGAAAGTGGACTTTTTATCGCAACCCAAATGGGTCAAGAAAAGAGCAAATACGCATGAAATAGCCACCACTGACACTGAGAATGTTAGCAACAAGCATCCTGAACTAATTGGCATGTCACCATATGAGCCGGACCGCTTCATGTCTAACTATCGCCCAGTGTTTCGCTCAAGAAGTGGTGCTGGCGACTCTTTATCAACGGTTTGAACAAAGCCGTTGTTGCTGCTTGGCGTCTTCACGTTGAGGTCGTTGGATAGTTTGATCACCTGGAGTTCCGACGGCACATTGTCCGAACAATGCTACAATGGTCGTACAAGCCTCCAACAGCACTGTCAGGACCAGCTAGCCAATCAGTCATTGATATTCGCTATGATGGAGCCGACCATCACCTGGTTCCAAGTACCAGGCAAGCAAGATATCGCTCGTGTAAGAAGAACACAAGGCTTCATCGCACAAAGTGCATGGCTCCACTTCACCTGCACTGCGAGCAGCAGTATCATACTCGCATTTGAGACAGACAATTTGCAGTCTGCAGCAGGTCTCTGAGAAATATCAAGAATATGTTAAAGGTGTGATCATTGTGTTCAGTTGCAGGATTAGGCTGTCACAAATGACAAAGTTAACACTGACACTGCTTTATGATGTTTTAAAAACTAGTTATTCAACGCTGATGTGTGGTTTTAACACTCTATCAAAGCAGCCTGTGCTGTGCATAAAATACACTATGGTAGTAACTGAAAACTTTCACTTTAATAGGTACTCTGCGATAATTTTGCATGTTGTTCCCAAATGGGAACACAGTATCATATGTGCCCATTGTTCCCAAATGGGAACAACACGCCACCTAGCGGCTGATCGCCAAATCACATAAATGTAAGTTCCTAGGACCTAACCTTTGCATCATTTGTCATATTCCGAAGTATCACAATGATTGGCAATTGGGGGAAAGCTTGGGCTCTAATGGGTTAACAAGTTGTGATCCGAGTCGCAATCCGCTCCTGGATATGCCCTGCAATTTCTGATGCTGTCCGCCCATTTCTTTGCAATAGCAATGTAATCTATCTGGTTTCTTGTTTTCCCATCTGGTGACGTCCATGTATATAACCTCCTCGGATGTTGTGGGAACCATGTGTTACTTAACCTCAGATCATTGTCCAGACAGAATTCAACTAATCTCTCCCCTGCTTCATTTCCTGTTTCCAATCCCCCTTTTCCCACTACTGCTGCATATTCATCCGTTTTTTCCCAACTTTTGCATTAAAATCCCCCATCACTATCAAAATGTCTCTTTTTGGAGCTTTTTTTATTGTCTTTTCCGCGTCCCCATAGAAACGATCAATATCCTCTTCTTTACAGTTGTTCGTCGGTGCGTATACTTGTATAATGCTGATTTTCCTAGGTTTTGCATTGACTCGAACCATCAGTATTCTGTCATTCACTGTACGATACTCTTCTATACTTCCACCTATCTTCCTACTTATCCATATCGCCACTCCACTCTGCCCTTTTTGTCCACCACCCGAGAAAACTATTGTGTGCCCATCATTCGTAGTAAAGTGCCCCTGTCCGTCCCATCGTACTTCCGCTAATCCACATATGTCCACTCTGTTCCTCATCAATTCCTCCCCCAATACTTGAACCTTCCCCAGTTGTAACATGCTTCTCACATTCCATGTTCCGATCCTTAACATTTTCCTCATTTGTACTTTCCCATTCTCTCTTCCAGTATCCAATTTTTCGTCTCCGCCCTGGTTGCTCAGCAGGCGACGCGGACCTTTTTGACCCGGGCGTCGTCCGAGCCGGTATGAGTTTTGAATTGATTCGTCCATAATGCTCATTGGAAAAATGAGGTGGTAGATTCCCCTGCCTTTCCACCTCGCAGTGGCGGTCTATCGCGAATTTATCACCTTAGACCAGCCTAAACAGTGATCAACCGTTGTCGTAATTTTCGATCCTCCGCCCGATCTCCGATGCAAGACCCGTTGCTGCCCAGGCCTTCGCCGCCCACGTTAGCCAGTTTTTCAGGGTTCCTGCAGAGACTTCCCACCTCGGGAAGCGCCCTGGGTGATACTTCAGCTTACGCCTTCACCACTGATGGTATAGCCTCTGCAGGCAATCCCTTACTTGACTGTTACACCCCCTCACCACTGTGAGGTGTGGGTCGTAGTAAAACTGCTTGACAAAAGTTTGTAATCGTAATTTTAAACTCCAAATTTCTAAAGCGTAACTTTAAAGATAAGCGCAGGGCACCAGCTTATTCACGAGCGATGCGTCAAGACATTGGGGTTGTCCAAAGATGTCAAGAACCAAGTCCGGTTGAGAGAAGACTAAGTAAGTAATGCATTTGTTAACAATAACAATAATAACAATTAACTAACAAAAATTAATAACAATACTAAAATACCTGAACGAATTGAGTACAAAGTCCTATCACTTACCTACAACATACTTCAATCTTCCCAGCCCTCCTATCTCCATCAGTTATTTACAATACAATCGCTTCGCTAAACCCGCTCCTCTTCTGCCCTAACACTTCTCCGCCCTCCCGTCACCTCATCCTCAAAATTTGATAATCGCTCCGTAGCCATAGCTGCCCCACCACTCTGGAATAAATCCCCCCACAGAACTGCGACAGTTTTCTGACCCATCATACAAACTCATAGATGCTCCACCGCTTACAATTTCTGCTTCGGCCTTTCACTCAAAACTCAAAACATTCCTCTTTCACAGATCCTATCCCGACACCCTTTCTTCCTCTTATCTCTCTCTCCTCTCCAACTCCAAACACCACCACCCTCGTAGCTGCCACGCTGTCTCTCGGCTTGACTTTTGGATCTTGACCTGGAACCGAACCCTTTTTGCCTATGGATTTTGTTTTGACTGAGCGCATGGGAATAAGCTGGTCTCGACGGCGCGGCTTTCGTTGGGCGCTGTAGAAATCTCGGAATTACGATTACAATTACGATTACGATTACGATAACAGGAAACACATCGCCACTAACCGCCTCTTGAGTAGGCAGTTCTCTGAGGGTAGACCGGTTCTGGCCACGCCCACTAACCTGTAAGTAAAGGACAACTAACACGCGTCGCCAGAGACACAGACACTCGACCGTTAACCTCCGGAGGACATAGCTCACGTACATACTAGCCCGCTGTATAACTGTAGATCTTAGTGTAGACTTGTAGATTCTTACCTTAATAGTAAAATAGCATTTACGGCAATAAAGCATATCGTTACACTACATGAATCGAATAAAATTATATCAGAAGAGTTCTTTTAACTCTAAGATCTATGCTGAGATAACAGACAACATTTAACCCGAACCTTAATTGTAATCATTCCACTAAAGGCGTAGACCAATCTCAGTTAGTTAATAGTTTAACATAGTACAAGCTGATCATCTGAATTAAACGGACAGAGACGGAATTGGTGACATTAACACTGATAGATGGAAGCCTGTATCATACACTACCGGGCTGCGGTATTATCGAATTACTTTGACCTGTAGCATCCACTGAGAGAAGGCTAATATATTCATCCAAAATCAAAACCACATTTTTTAGTGGAGCACTTCAAGTTTGAGTCCACTATAGATTATAATCAAACAGAAATCGTAAAATATCGTTCTGTCCAGCGCGGGATTTTATAGAAACATTGTGTAAAAAAGTTTTGGGGCAAAATTGGACCAGATTGGTTCCATTTTGTCTCAATACCACAATATATATGGATCACTTGACTTGTAGCGGATCACGAATATTTCAATAAAATAAGCCAAAATATTTACTGAGTTTAAAGAATAATAACTTTAAAAGTTACCAAACAGAGCAAAGTGCAATATTACCGTTTCTGTGATTCTCTTAATCTTTGTAAATTCAAAGTTAACTGTTTTTCGTTACAAACTGTGCAGAGTTCTGCGTACAAGGAAGTGCGATAAGCGAACTTCCAGAGCGAGCCATAGAGTTCTAAGGTCTAAGTTAATTGTTTTCTTTATGAACTATGTACAGTGCTGCGTACCATGAACCACGATAAGCCAACTTCAATAGCTAGCCATAGAGATCATGAATATTTAAATGACTGCAGCTGCTGCTGCTGCTAGCTAAAGTGATGTAATGGCGATAAGAGATTTGGGGGTATCTGGCAGAAACCTCTTACACTTTAGTTTTCCTGTGTCACGTTCATTTAAGTTTGAGCTTGTAAATTATACGAACCATATAAGCAACCTCATGGGCCATGTATTTGAAATTTATAGTTTTATTAAGCAGGTCTACTGTCACTATAGCAAGTTCACTAAGTCAATTAGCAGAAATTATTGTATTTAATTTAAAATATCGGTGGTTATATGCAAACTATGTAGTGAGGAGAAATCATCTGACACTGGTGCCTGTGGAGTTAATTGTTTAATGGCAACCTATTGCTGTATCTATAGCGTTCTTAGATTCTATTCTTCTATTTATTGACATGTTATACCCCTTCTTTCGCACTGGTGAAGCAATCCAGTCTTTTTTCTAAATTTGAGATCCGATATAAATACAGCATAAGAGAAATTGTTCGATCTAAGGTAGTATAGGCATACTCAATCCGTTATTAGCATATCTATTACATGGGGTACTGATATTGGCAAGTCATTCAGCAGGCATACTCATTCCGTTATTAGCATATCTATTACATGGGGTACTGACATTGGCAAGACTTTCAGCTAAGTACATTCAATAGCTGCGACTCGACAACCGAACAGTCTTTCCTTGCCATTTCGATAATTCGATGTGGACAACGAATTGCTACTTTCACGTGACACATCAGGACTTGAACCACGTGTCATGGATGCATTGGAGAAGAGTCTGCTTATTAGGCATCCTATCCAGCGACAATGCAAGATCACTGGAGGATTCAGGGGATTAAAATTTTACCGTGGTCCAGATATTGGATGGCGAAAATTTCTAATGACCTCTTTAAAGTAATTCGCCTTTTGCGTCGGTTCTATTCTGTCCTTTTTTCTTAATTTTAAACATTTTCCTTCATTATTCACATTAGTTTTCCTAGTTTTTTCCGTTATTTCCTTTAATTTAATATCTTATCATGACATTTTTTACTTTAAAATTGCTGTGAGCATCTCTCACCGAAATCGATTTGGGGTCAACTTATTGATTTGCCTCCGTAAGAAATGGGGACATAGCCGAAGTGTCTCGAGATCAACCCTTGCGCAAGGTTATCGTGCTCCGTAGATAGCTAAATAGAATAACGAATGGTTGCTTACTCCATAACGACTCTGTTTTGTTGCAAACGACCGTTGTAGGTACAACCATTGTTTATTTTGTTTGGCCCTAAATAGAATTAAGATGCAACACAGCACAGTCATTGTGGAATAAAAAGTGAGAATATAGTCAGAACAAATTCTCTTCCTCTGATAGAAAGATGGCATTGCTGAAGCCAAGAAACTCGCCTCCGATGATCGGACAATATCGGTTCATGATGTAAACAAACCGGTCAGACTTTGAAAGCCCCAGTTTAATCAAGGAGGCAATGACTATAGCCCAAACGTTGACCATTTACTCTGTGACTATTTTTCTGGACTGATCTTGATGCAGTTGAAGGTCTCGCCACGCGGTTCATGTCCAACGCACTTGTGGCCAGAATCTCCTCCGAGCTCATTAATTGCAAGGTAATAGTTGATTGGTTTCGCACTCGACTGCAATGTGAACGGAACCTCCACATCCACAATGGGCATCATCTCTACAAAGCGATCTACCCCAATAGTAAGGGCTGTACTTGGCCAGCTATGGTATGTACGATGCGACCTTTCCTTGGGAATTGGTTCGACATGCCCAGTAGATGCCATCGATGGTAGAACAGAACTTAGAAAATTCTGGAATGGCAAAGTCGCCGGTGAATGCGCGTCTGATGAGAACAATGTAGTTCCTAATGCAATCAATGAATTCATCTTTGTCAAGCTGGACTTCTAAGCGTTCGTCGTGGTCACACTGTTGTCGGTATGCATTGATCTTATTCATCAACTCAAACAGTCGCGGGGTCGTTCCTTCATAGGAATGAAGGAATGAAGGAAGGAAGCGAGGGAGAAAAGAAGGAAGAAATTAAGGAAGGAAAGAAGAAACGAAGGAAGCGAGGGAGGAATGCAGGATCATCTCCAGGGAACCACTTAGGTATAAAATGTAAACCAATGCTACATGTAAACTCACAGCGCTTTTAAGAGTCATGGAAAAGGCGCTATATTAAGTGTCATGATACATGCAAACATACATTCATAAATGCATGCATTTCAGTAATTTCTACATGCACAAACAGGCCTGTAATGTTAGAGAGCTGACTCCATTATTATTATTTTTTAACCGAAGTAAGAGTATCCCATAGGAACAAAAATTGCTACATTAAGAGGCGCTATAAATGTCAACAGAAATAAAACTGGAGAAAACAGTGAAACATATTATTTTCAAATTCAAAAGGCGAGTAGTTGTGATTATGGAATGGCTACGGATGTTACGAATAAAGCGTACATTTCTCAAGGACAAAGAGCAGCTTGGTAGCTATGGCTACAGTTGGTAGCCCTAAAGAGTGGCACGCCTACGATTCCTCGCTCAGCCGATGGACACATGGCGTGTTAGTAAATGTCTTACTTACTTACTGACTTACTTACTTTCTGCCTTCCTGGTTCAGCGAATGGTTATGGTGGCTATTGGCTCGGACAACTAGGTTTGGGCACCAGCTGCATTCAATGTTCCGCCAAGGCTCTGTTTTGGTGCCTATTCTGTACATTACACACGCTGTAAACGGCCGACCTGACACAAATCATTATCAGTCTTCTGGATCTCGAGTTCATCAATCCTCTGATGACGTCCAGCTGAACATAGCATTCCATGCATCCATCTGACGCATTCAGAAGCACAGAATATCGTTGCTGAAGTGCAGGTATGGATGTCATCAAATCGACTGAGTCTGAATTCGATCAAAATGCACTACGTTGATTTGGCACAAGACGAAAGAGAGCAAATATGGACAAGGAGACGACAGCGACCGAGTTCCAAGACTGAGTACAACGTGTCTTCAGCGACCTTGGTGCTCTTTTGCCCGAGAACTTAGCTATGACGAATCGCGTTAACTATCTTTGTATTAATTATCAATACGTCTGATCGCGGTAACACGTCGAACTGAATTGTTAGACGCAGCCGTGACCCTGTTCCATTCGTTCATGTTTACGCCCTTGGACTATTGCTGTGCTGTTCTTGCAGGCCCACCAACCTATCTTTTACCTCTCCACCCTCCCGTCACCTCATCCGTAAAATTTTTGATTCGATTCATAGCATAGCTGCCCCACCCCTCTGCAAGAAACTCCCGCCAGAATGACGACAATTATCTGACCTATCATATGAACTCAACAACACTTCTCCATTTACAATTTCAGAATAGGTCTTTCACTCAAAACTGAAAACACTCCTCTTCCACATATCCACTCCTGATTTCACATCTTTCCATTACCTATCTTGCCGCTCCAATTCTAAATGTCTGCCGGGCTCTTGGATCTTGACTTGGAACCGAACCCTTTCTGCCTAAAACGATTTTCTTTTCACAGAGTGCCTGTGAAAAAGATGACTCCCGCGACTTAGCTTTCATTGGGCGCTGTAGATATCTCGAGCTTAAGATAACGATACGATTACGATCGTATGCATCAGCAACAGTCTGCCCTAAATATGCCGCCTGAATATGAAACCTGACAAATTCTCCGACGTTTCGGGATATAAGCGAGAAACACTGCATCGGCTCCTTGTCTAGGAAGGAATTAGTTTAAAGATATTTCACTTGGGACCTTCTTATCCCACGCTACCGTACTGCGGCTCGTCCACAGAGCGCTATCTCGTGCATTGGTCCATCTTTCTGGATCAGACTTTTTGCAGGTTTTTAAAAGGCGCTATACAAATGTTCAGAAGCATACTTACATACACTGTATTCAATCACTAAAAGCGTTTTATAATGATATGTTAATTATTGTCTAGTGGTTATCGTTCAGGACTGTAATTCGAGAGATTGGGGTTCAGAATTTTTTGTTTCGAAATTTCGGCTCCACATGCGTACCATACTCAACTCAGCGATAATGAGTACAATGTCAGTGGGATGATCAGGTGTCGAGGGAGAGGACCGATCACTCGCCCTCATATGATAAGGATTAGAAAAATGAAGTCGCTAATACTTCATATCCAAGGCTGCCTCACGGTTACCTTAAGAAACAGCTTCGATAAATGTTTAGTATACTCCGCTGATTCGCCATTTAGCCAATGACCTTCCATACGATGTCAGCCAATTCGCTAGATGGCCCATTCCCTTAAAGTGCAGGACTCAATCTTCAGTTGACAATCTCCATCTGGCGAATGAAATGGAAATAGAACGGATTGGCCCTTGAGTGGTTTTCTTTCATAGCCGTTTAGAATATCACTAAATCTTCATTTTTAGCAGGGTAAGGTTGACTTTATTTAAACTGAACTTCAGTATTAATGTTATTTATATTGTAATTCGATCTCTTTTCTCTGCAGCGGCTATTCGTACCTTTAAGTTTAATAAATATCTGTCTTTTTCGAGTTGCTTTTTAAAATTTCATCAAACTTTAACTTAGTTTTAGTATTATTTTACCAGTACTCAAGTTAGCCAGAACCAACTAGTTCCCTGGTCTGTATTGCTGCCAACTCAGGAACCAATTTGAGGAGGTAAATTTGAATTTAAAAACTACTCGTATTCGATTTGATCACGTTCCCTTGGATTGCTATGCTGGATTTCTACTGCTTGCACTTCGTTTTCACTTAGTATTCAGCCGAAGCTGTATAATTTACACTTTGGCGCTATAGACGTTTAGGAATAAAACAAGATTTTTATCGTTTAAAACAATTTGTCTTATTATAAAAGTCTGGCAAAATGCCTGCGAGAACTGGACAAGACAAAACTGTAGTCATTCATTCATTTATTCATTCAATGCATTTATATAGCGCCTCCATGTGATAAATATATGCCATTCACAGCTAGATCACTCCTATGATTCTTGACAAGATTTTAAAAATAATCCACTTAAGAAAACGAAGTAAGGCATCTGATTGTAAGTTCTCATAGATATTTTATAAAAAATGACTAAAGTTTAATTAGGCCACAAACTTCATTATAAATCTACTTATAAAATTAAAAGGAAATTACCTTGACTGCAAATTAAATTAATTATTATTATATTTCGCTAATTATAAATATTGAAACTCGAAAACCAAAATTTGTTCATCGGCCACAAACAGTCGATTATTTGTCTGATCCAGAAGAATTCTCAACGGAAGTCGTAATCCGTGTTTTTCTTCTGAGAGAATTTCTCTCTTAAATTCCAAATCTGAATCCAATAACAAAACTCGACTGTTTTCTCGATCGACGACCAACACGAATCCATTTCCATCGACGGCCAAATGTACTGGATTAGTCATTTGTCCGTTGGTAGATCCACGTTTTCCACCGAATGACTTCTTAAGTTTTCCATCCCCATCCACAATGCACACTCTGCGCAGATCATCTCCAGTCCAGCCATGACTGACCAGGAAATGACCATTGGTCAGTTTTATAGCATGCAATGGAAGAAGAATATCTAGGTATGATCTAACTGACCTACGAAAACCTTTGTCTGATGATAGATTCATTTCACGGATCAATTGTCCATCCGACGAATATTCATTTAATTTATTTTTATAAAAACCAGTTAATATGACATTAGATTCATCTGTAACTGACAGACCGCGTCCCCAATCGTCTCCTGTTGACCAACTCTTTATTAAATTTCCATTTGGATCAACTCTCAAGATTTCACTCGACTGACCATAAGATCCCTTTAAATCCAAGATGTAGAGACATTTATTTCTGCTGCAGGATCCTATGTCCAGTGGATGAATTAATTCCTTCAAATTCCATCGACGACTGAAATTCAATTTCATCGAATCGTAAACTTCAACTTCTGAACTCTTTACACCGACAACAAACAATTTTTCGTCTAAGATCGTCATTCCACTGATCGATTTATTTTTCACTTCAGCGGCTTTTGTTCTGATCGTCTGAACTAAAACTGGGTCCAAGTTGAATCGAAGTTTACCTGAAAAAAGGAACAAATTTATTAGTTTTCTATAAAAATCATATCAGTCTTTCATCTTTAAGTTAAGATATCACTTCTCAAAAAACTTCAAGAGGCGACGACGACTACTATGATGATATCTGAGGATGAGACACAAATTCCGGCAGAAGACGAGACATAGGCCTAAACATTGAGAGACACCTAGAGCGACCAAAAGACACAACAACCGATACAGTTATAGAGACAGGCAGAAAGACATAAAGAGCCCCTAAGTCCGTCAAATGCATTCCCAAGGTCGTCGAATCACTGCGAAGTATGGAACGCCGATTCCTTGAAAATGTATCGTCGCATATAACTCATAGGAACTGATTATATAAGATAAAACCATAAGTTTTCTTTACTCTTGATTATAGAAAAATTGTGCAATTATTTAATCTTCAATTTCCATATTTCTGCTACAACGTTGACTGGATTATTCGAACCGACGATAAAAAATGATTAGTTTTTAAGGATCGGTGCAGTTGAAAAAGCCTTCAATGTAATGATCGGCGCCCAATAGCCGTTGCGTGAAAACTAAAGTCATCATCACTTAAGTCATAATCAATAAATAAGATATATCACTGTAATCTTGTGAAAATACGCTTTTCTGTTATTATTTTAAACCGTTATGGGTTATTAAAATCATAAAGCCTTTGATTTCTCTCGTTTTGGTACGGTATGTTGATTACCGCGGACACATATAAACACATTCAGACAATGCTGCACCAATCTGTGTATGTATGGCGTTATTCTTTTAACGCCTGGATAATGACAATACTAATTTATTATACTACTATGATCTACGCTACGTACAGGCTACTCAATACTACTAGCTACTAAATGTTCCGGTAGTGTTTATTGTGCGGGCGTCCGTATTAGAATGCCATGTCCAGGGCAGTATCCGTGCCGCGTGGCGTTGTGGTAGAGGCGTGGCCTAACGGCTGGCCAATCATATCCTTACATCTCCCTTCATTAAAAACTTCGGACCCTCTCCCTTCGCTACGCTAATTCAACTAAGAATAATCAGGCGTCAAGAAACTAGACTATAGGACATCTAAGTTTCTAGTCGTCTGCTTTGACAGTCCTAGTTCCGGTATCTAGCCGGTGTTCGCACTAGACGACCCGAGCGTGTTCTCAGTTCAGGTGGTTTCTGGTTCGCGTTTAGTCTGGGTGCGTGTGGGCCAGTTTGTTTATGGTTGGGTCCTTCGTTAAGTGGGGGGTAGGTGGGTTCGCCTCTGGTGCTGGTTAGATAGCGTTCGTATGTTACGTTGACTGATCCTATATAGAATTCTTGTGGCGCCGCCACTACTCTGTCGACGTCTCGTCGGTGCTTTTCCGGTAGCTGTGGACTTCTGAAGGCGTCGTATGCCTCTCCGCCGAGGCAGGTTAGGACGATGGCTGCCCTCTTTTCTGAACTGGCGTCTGTCAGATCCGCTGCCAGCTCATAAGTTTGCCACTGTTCCTTGAATCTCTGCCAGTTGTCGGCAACGTTGCTTCCTGTTACGCGTAACGGATCGGGTAGTCTCAAGTTCGTATTCATTTCCAGTTTTTTCAGAGTCCGACCTATCGAAGCTTATCTATTCGAGTTTGTCGACCTAGCTGTATGGAGCGAGTGTGTTCAGATCAACACTTCTGACACCATATGGCGTTATTCTTATAACGCCTGGATAATGACAATACTACTTTATTATGCTACCATGATCTACGCTACGTACAGGCTACTCAATGCTACTAGTTACTAAGTGTTCCGGTAGTGTTTATCGTGCGGGCGTCTGTATTAGAATGCCATGTCCAGGGCAGTGTCCGTGCCGCGTGGCGTTGTGGTAGGGGCGTGGCCTAACGGCTGGCCAATCAAATCCTTACAGTATGTGATGGCCGGGATATGGCAGCCTCATTGTCACGGCCAAGATCAACGGTCAGCATGAAGGCGACTACAACATCCGCCTGAGGTCGCCATTATAACATCGGAAAACAGACTATGTCTTCCGATGAGCCTATCTGGGGATAGAGACGTGAATCCCTCACAGACTCCGACAGCTATAGCGAGGGACATGTATAGGTGATAGACAATGCAGCTTTATGGTCGTGAATAGACACCCCGTAAACATTGGACGATACCAGGGAAGGGGACCATGTTCGGCGGACTTGGTTAAAAGGAGAATGCACTCAGGCGGGGAGGGAAGCTTAAGATTCGAACACAGTGAAGTAGAGATCGGACGGAACACAACGAGTGAATGCCAGCTAAGAAGAACTCTTTAGATCGAACGCTAACTTTCTTTCCGCTAGTTTTATTAATTAATATATTCTTTATTAAAATATCTCTTCGTATTGAGCGGACCCATCACGTCTCGTTCGTCCTAGACTAGAGTAGAATCGAGGACGTGACACTCGTCCCAAAGCCTAATATGCAAACTTGTAGACTTTACATCATACAATATGACGTAATTATCAAATAAAATGTAGAACTTTAAATAGCAAAATATTTCGAACTCGATTGTAAAATGCAGAACTTCTATTGGCCGTTATAATTTAAAGACTTCAACAGCTACCGATTGATCTCTGCATTTCTTGTATCTGGCTTATGAGCTGTTCCTTCTCTATTATCCATGCATTTATCTCTTTTCCTCGTTCCTGTTCGAGGTCCACAATCTTGGTTCTACAATCTGTAACAGAATTTAAAAGGACTTCTTAAAAGTAAAAAAAATTACTTATTGAGGATTATAATTCATCTAGCCCTCCTGGACAAGCTGTTTCTTTATACGCTTGCCTGGTGACCCACTGTGGTTAAAACGTGTGTCAAGAGCCTCTGTGCGTGAGGATGCCGGTTCGCATACCGATAGTGACCATATTTCACAGATTTTAATCTCGGGCTAGCACGATCCGTACGCGGGGATCTTAAATGACAAGATCAAATGTAAAATGTGATAGCATACAAAAACAGATGACGAAGAAATACAAAAAAAGTACGCAACAGATAAGATTTTGAGTGTTGGAGCTCCGTTTTTAGGTGGCGATACTCCTCTTTTAAGTTGCGGATCTCATTGTTCCAGTAGTGGATCTCAAGTCAGAGGTGCCGGATCTCAGAATAAAGGGGGAAGGGGGTGATTCGGCTAAATTTGACCAGTGACCTGCTCGCCAAACTCTTTGAATATAATTTCCACACTGCCAAACTGCATTCTTATCAACGTTTGCTCAAAGAAAAGCCTCTCACTTAGGCTCAAGCGAAGTAAAGGGGATCTGCTTTGGTGCTCTTCAACACACGAAAATGAAACATTCAGCATTTTTTGTGACTAGACTATTATTGACACCTACATTGTGCTGTCTACTCTAGTTTGTAGCCTCGGAGTTATTTTTTTACCACAAGTTGTCTACATGTTACATTTCTCAATTTTTCGGATTTCATTAAGATTCTCTCCCCACTCTGTGACGTTCAGCTGCAGTCAGATCTAAAAGCCGGAGCCCAACAAAATCTCGAAAACATTACGATTAAAACTTTTTGATTAAATTAAATACGTGACATTAATTATCTACCTGAAAATTCTTTCTGGAGTTCTTGCATTTGATTGACGAGCTGCTCCTTCTCTTCTGCCCATAATTTCCTCTCTTGCTCCAATTTCTGTTTGAGTTCTGACACCGTGCTATCTAGAACATAAAATCTATATTAATAGTTACTGGCCTAGTTTTTAGAGTTATTTAAATTTACCTGATAATCGGCGCCAAATAGTCGTATACACAAGAGACGTCATATTTCAATTTGAAAATCTATAGATTAACGCAATACCACAATCCTATGAAGTTTGAATCTACTCTTTGGTTTAGTGTAACACTGATTGACGGTAGTATTCTGTTCTAAGGTTAACTTTACTGTCTAAAACAAAGACAAAATTAAAAAAAAACTCTGAAGACGAAGCACTTAGTAATTCATTGTAGATAAACATAAATTAACTGACATATACCGTGTAAATGGCTACAAATGGCGTTGCCTTCCGTGGCATTCAAGATTATTCTGCATGATCTGGACGAGATGTATTTTTTATATTCTCCGGATATTTTTTAAAATCTGGAAGAATCAGGTCTATACCTGGGGGCCTAAAATAATAATATTAAAATGTGTGCGAATTGTGCATTTGCAAAACCTTTTGCATGATCGCCAGCCACTGCCATTTTCCAGTACATGAATCTTCAATTAAAAAAAATCTAAATTCACTAGCACCGTGATCACTGTAGGTTGTCAGACCTAGCGCCATATGGAGACGAAGATTTCCGAAGTTGTCATTTAAAATAAGCCATTTTGCTTTACAATAATGAACATTTACTTTTGATCCCAGTGATCAGTTGTCTTAATTTATAAACAAAACTCCTTACAGGAGCATGCTCGAAGAAAAACTGTATTCCTAGAAACTTGATCTAGTGTAAAATGTTATTTAGGCAACCTCTATCCGTTAGCAGATTTAAATGCTTCTCATGACTTGCCTCCATCAGCTTTATTATCCTACTTAATTCCTTTACAACATCTCCTCTCTTTTCGTAGATCGTTGCTTTGCTTCTGCCACTGCTCAAGTTGCCTAGATAGAGCATCAACGCGTCTTCTTGACTCGTCCAGTTCGGTAGCTGTCGTCTTGAACGTTTCATCGAGATGGCGCTGGTTGTTTCTAAGCTATCATAATTCTTCTTTTAACGTGCTGATATTTGCTTTAAGTTGCCTCTCTGATTGGGATGCGCAGTTCTCTGTAGATTCTTTTACTTTTTGTAAGATCTCGCGCAAATCTTCAAATTCGACCAGCTTTCTGTGCAGCCGTCCCCAATAGCTGAGTTCATTCCGGAGATGACCAGATCGAACAGACTGTCACCGGTCGGCTCGGGACGTGTTGGACCTGACACAAGCTGCTTCGAACCAAAGACGTCAAGTACAGTGGTAAGATCGTCGCAGATGCTGGACCCCTTGTTTTCAGGGCAGTAGAAATCTCCGCAGATGATGAGACGATCGCTGCCAATCATAGAGGTAATTGCTGCAAGAAGGTTGCTGAATTTATGATAGAAGTCGTTAAGGTTCGAATCTGGCCATTGGTAGATGTCGATGAAGAGGAACGGGAGGATGCTAGTGACAATGCGAACACCTTGGAAGTGGAACTGCTTGTTGTCATCGTTTTCTGAAGTGGATGAGTTCTGGCGATGTCTCACGGTGGTTGGTCACCAGACAGCTGCCGCTGCCAGTTTATCCAGAGCAGAACAGTGGACATGTCTGGTCATGCACCCTGGCGTAGCCATGTCGTATTTGATGGCGTTTGGATCTTCACCAGAAATGCAAGTCTCACAGACACCCAACACCTCTAACTAGTTTGACTCTATCAGGTTGAGAATGATTGCGGCTTTGTCGACGGCGCTGAGAAGAACCCAAAAAGTCATGGTGTTCTGCGACTTCCCTCAACCACAAGTCGTGCTACTGTATGACATCCAGTTGCGCCAAATACACTCGACCTGCTTCAGTGGTTAAATTGCTCAAAATGAAATCGTGGATCTCCAAATTTTTGCACTTCTGAAACCTAAGCCTATCTGGCGAATTTATTACCAACGCGTGCTATTCGCTATTCGGATAAAACATATATTCAATGAAACATGAGGCAAAACGTTGATTATATTGTAATCAACAATACATTCACCTAAAACCATCAAATAACACGTTACATAAGACTAGACTAGATCAAATGTCAACTGTGATAGCAAAACAGGAACAGATAACAAAAAAGTACAAAAAGTACCCAAAGATAAGATTTTGGGTATTTGATCTCCGCTTTTAGGTGGCGGTAGGCCTACTTCTCTTTTAGCTGGCGGAACTCATTATTCCGGTGGTGGATCTCAAGTTAGAGGTGCCGGATCTGAGATCGGGAGCGGAGGGGAATCCGGCTGAATTTAATCAGTGACCTGCTCGCCCAATTCTTTGGGTCTTATTTTCACAATGCAAAGCTGCATTCTTATCAACATTTTCTGAATGAATAGCCTCTCACTTAGGCTCAAGCGAAGTAAAATGGTCTGATTTGACACTCTTCAACACATGAAGACTCTTCAGCACTTTTTGGCTTGACTTGATGGGCACCTGTATTGTGCCGTCTACTTTAGTTTCCAACCTCGGAATTATTTTTCACTAGAAGTTGTCATCATGGCACATCTCTCAATTTGTTCAGACTTTTCTTAATACTGTATCGACTCTGTGATGTCCAGCTGTAGTCATATCACAAAACCGTTGCCCATCAAAATTTCTAAAATAGTTTGATTAAAACAGTTTAATTGAATTAAATTACGTAACGTAAATTATCTACCTGATAATTCTTTCTGTAGTGCTTGCATTTGATTCATGAGATGCTCCTTCTCTTCTGCCCATACTTTCGCTTCTTGCTCCAGTTTCTCTTTGTGTTCTGAAACCGTCCCATCATAAACAATTTGTTTATGTGAAATATACCATTCAGCCGATATTAAAATGCAGAAATTAACGCTTGTTAGCGACAATAAACCACCTAAAAATTATGCATTTTGTGGTTTGTACTAGATTAATATCCGATAACTAATTTATATCTTCGAAATAGCTACAAAGTTCGCGAAAAAAAACAGGTACCACGTGAAAACAGAACTTTTATTTAAGGTTAAGCTAATGACATGCATAAGTTAAATTAGCTTAATGATCTCGTGGAAACAAATAATTGAAAAAGAGGAGACACTGTTGTTGTTGATGATGATGATGGTCCTCGTCGTCGTAGTAGTAGTAGTGGTAGTAGTAGTCGTAATAGTAGCTGTAGTATACGTAAAAAACAATTGGTCGTCATTTTCTTATGTTTCTTTGTATTTATATTGTCCAAAGTGATAGAGATAGATATTGCTCAAATGTTTTGTGTGTACTAAGATCAGCCTCTTCAATTTTTAGCTCAGTCATTGCATATTAGTGTTTACCTCGTTTCAATTCTTTATCAAGTTCGGATTTGCGTTCTTCCCACTTCTTCTGCTCTGAAAGTAATTCCTCTTTTTCCTTCTTCCATTCTAACTGTTTTTGCTCTAAACGTTTCTTTAACATTTCGTTCTCTGAAAAAAGAAAAAATTAATTTGTAGCTTAAAATTGCGACACTTCTGCCCTTTTTGCTGCTCATAATGACATCATAATGTTTTACGGATAAGGGTGACTTGACATCAGGTATGGTGATGGCCGATAATAGACTACTTAACATTCGAAGTCTAAATTTCTACAACTGGGCACTCCACAGCGACTTAAGTAGTTTGAATGGATTAAATCTTTAAAACCGGGCGACTCACTTGTCAAATTGGTTGATGTTGCTAGCAACTTAGACGTTGTTTATAATTCTACTATGTCTCCCACCAACTATGTAAATGGTATTTGTAAGTCGTCATACATGTATATTCATGACATGTGCAGAATTAGGCGTCATTTCTCCATGTCTTCAGTGATACCTCTGGCAAACGTATCTGTTGCCTTGCTTACTGTAACTAGCTTCTAACTGGTATCACAAAGTCAGATTTGCAGAAACTCCACAGAGTTCAGAACTTCGGCTAGAGCTATAATTCGCACGTCAAAATATGAGCGCATAACCTCTGAACCTGCTTCCTGTTCGGCAAGGGAATTGTTTCAAATTGGGGCCCATAGTTTATAAAACATTGAACAGTGGCCAACCACAATACATAAAATCAGTTCTCGCTCCCAAACTTATCGTTATTCAACTAGTCAACTGATTGCCTATCTCTAGTGATACCTGAGACTAGAACTGTTGCTTGTAAACGGGATTTTCGGTTGCTAGACAAAGATTTTGGGACATTAAGATGACTGTGTGTCTGGCAGAGCAGAAAAGGCGCTATGAAAAGTGTGCAGTATGACGATTGTGGGTTAAATTTTTATGCTCCGGTTAGCGTTTGTAGGTTAGAGGCCAGTTTGAGAGTGAACGCAACACGTGATAGAGATAGTGCGCAATTAATCCAAAAAGGAATCATGAAAGTGTTCTCCAGGCTACATGAGTAAGAGAACGAGAAAGTCGGTTAGTTTAAGGTAGAAGCCTCAACCGAGGGGAATGCAGGTCACTGGAGACTATCAGGCCAATGAGCCATATACAACCGGATGAATGCCAGGGAAGAAAGAGGATCGAAATCGATGATGAAGAAATTCTAATAATTTTTTTGTTAAAGTAAAGTTGGACAGCTGGTGTAAAAATGCTGTGTTATCATACAGTCGATAAAGTATGTGTGTTTATGGTGTATTTTAACACGAGTGTAATAAATATATTTGTGTAATGTTTGGGACATTTCTTTTGTGAGTTATAAGATAAGCTATAGTTATTCTTACGAACAGTAAGACTAAGGCATTGCCATAACGTATCCATAGGTTCATTTCTCTATGGCAACAGCATTTAGTTGACCAGACTCTTTTATCAGAGAATTTATATGGCTAGATTCTTCACTACAGCTGCCAGTTTCAGCAATGCTAGTTTAGATCCTGCATCACCGGCTATGTTAGTTCGAGACAGAAATCTCTAATATAATGTCAAGGAAGGAGTGGACACTAAATGCTTTTTCAATATATATGCGCTGGAAGTAAGACTTTTATTAAAGCAAATTTAAACAGGCCACACACTGTGCGAAATAATGCTTTTGGAGATAGTAACATCAAATTTCTGATTTCTTATCTGATTAGTTAAATTGGCTTTTTTTCGTACTTTAAAAGACAGCGAGTTTATTTTCCAATTCAGGCCCACCCTTCATTATTGCTGGACCTTCAGGTCGGTTATTATAATTCTGTTTTATGGCAACTTTAGAATAGGACTAAAAATAAATCATTTCTTGCCTTCAGATAAAGTCATTTTCGTGACGATAAGCTGATAGATGTAAGTGTTCTCTTTCTGCAATGCTTGTAGTACAACAGTAAAAGCTCTGTCGTGCATACAGGTGAATAAATCGTGAAGGAGAGCCCGACAGCGATCTTGCCGCGTTGCATTCTCTGTTTTTATTTTTTCCCATTGCGTGAAGGTGATAACATCTTCTTGCCGCAAATAATCGCTCAAACGATCTGGGTCAACATTGGCTGTAAATACTGCCTGTATGTTAGAAATACGACCCTTTATTTCATCATTGGTCAAGGGCTCTGAAACGTAATTGTAAGAGTATCGTATTTTAAATATGCGACTATCGATTATTGAACTAAATCTGCATTGGTCGTCAATCGACTGAAAATCTGTAACTCGCCTCTTACCGTTATCACAAAGTCAAACATGCAGAGACTTCAGAGTTCAGAGCTCTCTGGCTTGAGCCAAAATTAATTCGTCGAAATATGAGCACAATAACTCCTGTAGGGGTTTACTTAAATCTTTGCATTGGCTTCCTGTTCAGCAAGGAATTTGTTTTAACTGCCTTCCAACTAAGTTTTGAAGGTACTGTCATTTTCACTTTTGCTGTTTTACATTTTAGTTTTACATTTTAGTTTTACATTTTAATCGTGTTGTTCACAAAATACTCATTGCTTAATGAAAGAAATGCTTTACTTAGGCTAATTTTCAGCCTAAATAGTTGTGTCTACCACAGAACTGCTTAATGTGTTTTGCCATAGTTCACACTCAATTAATGCTGCTGAAGAGACAATGATTGCCTCTATAATGGATCTAATGAATAAATGAAGTTTCCACCTAATGTTCTAATGGCCGCTTTTATTTTTGATCTTGGCGTGATTTGTAGGCTGGAGGATTTGTTCCAAATTTCTCTAAGAAGAGTTTTCTGCCAAATAGAGTACTGCTAAGGATCATAACCATTTTGCGTTAATATTCATTGAAGATATACATACGAATGACTAATAGATCGCGGGTCAATGGCAGTATGATTAAAAGAGGAAGAACCCTGTAGATTAATACTGTAGCTGATTACTTACTTGATTCATTCATCTATTTTCTTTGTTGAAATCTCAGTGAAGGGATAACATCAATATTCTCCTCTGAGAGCCGTCAAATGTAGGCTACAATCTGCAAAGGACATATATATTTTGAGGGATTGCTAGTGCTGTCACATAGATTAGTACAGTCCACTCCCATTGAGTCATGACAGGACGATCTATGCAGTCCGCTATTAAATACAGCAGACTGCTAGACTTTTTATGCATCGAAGCAGCGCTGATGACAATATTTCGTCGATTAGGAAAACCAATGCAAACAGGTTCGTTATGGAATCTAGCAGCTTGTCATCATGCACTTTGCATGTAAATTAAACTAAGCATAACTACACGTGCAATCCGAAGCGGCTGTAAAAAGATATAGACCAGCTAAGTAACAATCTAAACTAAACACAGTCTAACTGACAATATAATTAACTTCTGTTTATCACACTACTTACTCCTAATGCGCTGTTATATAATTCACGCGATATAATTCGATGGTCAATGCAAATGATATTGTAATATAAAAAAATCCATTGGAAAATCCAGCTTGAATTCGATGTGTATGAGAAACCAAAAGTTAGGCTACAGTGGATAATCAAGTTGAAACAGATGACTATTAATCATAAACCTGAACGACATCTAAGAATTTACAGAACGGAAAGAACTGGACAGTAAATTCCAAAACCTTGGACCAGCCGTTGCGAACCCTCGAAAGTCTTATTGAACTGGTGTTAAAGGATAAATTCTTGATAAATGGTTAGAGATAATCATGGTAGGTGAGTATGATCAGGGTAATATTTAAAGGAAGTGACGAGTAAGTAAGAAAAGAAGACTACATCAGAGCCCTGTGCTCATGTCTCTATACAGTCGTTGCATTCAGCGCTCGTGGGGACTTGCTAGTCTCGCGCCCCTGCACAACGATGCTTTCATGCTACTTCATGTTATGCGTGCATTGAACCGTCTTTCTGGAATAGGTTACCATTAAAATATCAGTCGTAAAATATAAATTATATATGAGTCCCAGCAATTATTAGTAAATACTGTAGTTCTCGGGTGCCGCTTCCTAGAGTAAAACCAATCTAATAATCTTGTTCGTACTGCTATATGTGTGATCAGGTGTATTGTCGGGCTCGAATACCGATCACATGTCTTTTTTCCTGCGAATAAAATATTTACTTACTGACTATAGACGACGGCATAAGAAATAAAACAGAACCATAAATTTTGCCGCTAAATGTCTCTTGCCTGACCTGCAAATGTCAGCAAACACAGCAAGCCTATTTGTAAATCTAACGTTGGCCACACTTTTATGGCCCATTCACCTAACCACTTCAATACCAAACACAACATGTCTTAGTTGGCATGCTTGCAATTTATAAAATCAGTCATCGCTTCATTTCTGAATATTACAAGAAATTTGAATCTTTGGAAGTAATGTTGTCCTATACTTCCTGATATCCAAAGGATACGTTGGCTTTCTGTATAGCAAGCGTAAACATGCTGAATCCATGTGGGGATTCCCCTTGCCATATAATTTGTGCGAGAGTCAATAACTGATTTATTAGGTACAGAGTAACTCACACGTTAATTAGATGAAACAAAATGCTGCAAATGCATCTCGTAAGGGAGGGCAATTATAAGTTAATATAAGTTAATTATAAGTTAATATTACCAGTGCATTTTACCTCGTAATCTTAAGGTAAACGAGTAATATAAATGATGTGAAAACGTACAGAACTTCGCTCACTCTCAGCCGTAAGTACTTTGATTACCTCAACAACGCACTTCGTACCTAGCAGGTAAAAATACTTGAGACAACAACAGGTAAAAATTATGTAGCTCAGAGTCATTTAGTCTAGTGCACCAAAACTCGTTTCCGCTGCATGTCCGTTCCTCCGAGTCTCTCTGGACTTTAGATCCAAAAATAAATTAATAATAGAATTTTAAATCGGGAGGACGAACCAATATTCCTACTGATTGACTAAATTTATGGATGTACACTGCCGACATCTTCGCCTCTCAGAACGTTTGTAAGCGATCGTATTACCACTGGCTCTCCAACCACCACTCGTAACGGACACACGTTGTTGTTTAGTTAATTAGTTAGTAACTCCTGTCGTACTGGTGTGTAATGTCTCAAACGATGGCGCACCAAAACCAAGCCGCAATCAGGTCAATATCCAGTGTCCTTTTATTGATCGTTTAATAATTTTGGGCTCCTTACAGCGAGATTCTTCGACCAAGTTTTGTACAACAGGCCTATGGTGTAGGTGACCAGTCGTAAGGATGCAGAATGCTGTCGCTTGTGCTCTCACTAAAATTCCCAAACATCATCACGTCATTTATGTACTAAAATCACTTCACTTTCTTAACCATGATCGGGTCAGATCCTTCACCATCGCTGCCCGTTTGAATGAGTGCCACACCACTTAAGGTCCCGTGAATGGACCGCGCTAGCCCGAGATTAAAATCTCTTCAAAAATCTAGTAACGGAACGGAAAAGCATACTTTTCTAAAGGAAAAAGAGCGGGAATACTGGGATAGCTTTATCGTCTCCGACTCAAAGGACAGCTGGATGGAGGCTTTGACATAATTTGTCAACAATCATGGGTCGCAGACAAAGTTCACGGAGACCGTCGTGTTGTGAAGAAGGGTATTCTTGCGCCACTTGATGAAGAAGGTCTCCGATGTTCGCCGTGATACAGAGGGCTCATCTCCACACAAGAACTGGATGACCGAATTCTTCTTCGATCGCTTTTAAAGGGATACCGACGTTGGATTCAAATCGCTTCCACTGTCTTTGATGCCAAAGGCATTCACACTGGACCCTATTTTGACCTTCCCACTTAAAGATTTTGCTGATGGGCTGCTGCCGTTTGTGATTTGGCTCTGCAACGTCTCACTGGGTCAGAAGCGTGCAGTCAATCGACAATTAATTAACAACATGGCATGGACCCTGATAACATCAGCAGTTACCGCCTATCTCTAACCTAACCTTCATGTCAAAGGTTATTAAGTAAGTTTTGGTGAAGCAAAGGCACAAGTCTTTCGTGCAACCTCATGCCCAAGCAACATTCAAGCTTCAGAAAAGGTCATTCCATTGAGACGGCTGTATTGCGGCTCATCTCGTATTATCTGTGACGCCATCGACTCCAGATACTCGACGATGCTTTCTCTGTTGTGCATGAGTGCAGAGTTTGACACAGCGAATCGTATCATCCTCCTTACTCGACTTAGAACAACGTATACAATGGCTAATAAACTTACAGAGTGGCTCATCTTCCTGGTTCAGCAAATTATGATGATAGCTTATGGATCAAAAAACCCGTTCTGGGCACCAGCTCTATTTTGATGTTCCGCAAGGCTATCTGCTGGTGCCTCTTATGTGCATATCGTAGATGACCGATCTGACGCAGCTCATCATCAATCTTCTGTAATTCGGGTTCTTCGATATGTTGTACGTCCAGCTGTACACAACATGTCATCCATCTGACGCACTCGCTTGGGCCTCTAAAGCATAGAATATTGTTGTTGGTGTGCAGTCATGGATGTCATCAAATGGGCTTAAGCTGAATTCGACAAAAGTGCAGTACATATGGCTTGGCACACGACGATCGAGATCAAAAATGGCAAGGAGACGATAGCGGCCGAGTTCCAAGGATGGGCACCACAACGTGTCGTCTGCGAACCCGGCGTTCTTTTCGAAGAGGACTTAGCTATGGCGGATCGCATTAACTCTTTAGCTGCCACCTGTCTGGAATAAACTCCCGCTAGAATTACGACAATTATCTGACCTATCACATGAGCTCATCAACAAGTCTCCTTTTGCATCACTAAAACAATAAAAACTATAACACGTCTCCTTTTGTACTCGAACCCTTTGTGCTCTGCATGTGCTAGACCTATGCTATAGGCTTATTCGTTTTAACATCTTTGTAGTTCAAATAGGACCTACTTACACATTTAGCTGTCGTGTTCGGTTTTATATTTACAAATGCATGGTTCGGTGGTCTCAGTGAAAACCACACGTCATACATCGACTTCGTAAAACTATAGCAGACAGTATGACAGGTAGTCAAAAGGAAGTTTTGAATAGAGTTTATACAGAGCACACAAGTCGTGCGGTTTGATTTATGCTTCAATATGTGTTTGAAAACATGTGGACTTGCTCGATGTAAATACACAGCGGCCTTCTCAGAAGAGGTTCGAATCTGAAAATATCACGATGTTAACTTATTTATTTATATTTATTTATTGCGGTACTCACGCTGCTAGAACCAGTTAGTCCCTTCGTCAGCATCGGTGCCAAGTCAAGCATTTAGACTGAATAAGTTACGTTTCCTGGATTTTTCAATGTTTCCTTGGGTTGCTTAAAATGCTGATTTCGACTGTTTGCCTTCAGTTCACTTAGCAGTTAGCACAGGCTTCATACATCACGCTATGGTGCCATAGAGGTTCAAAGATTGTTAAAATATACACTATTTTAATACAAATTGGGCTCATCATAAAAGTCGGCCAAAATGCTTTCCATAACTGGACAAGACAAAGTCATTCGTTTATTCAAAACACTTAACCCTTATTTACAGCATTTACAAGTTACATAACGCGTATAAGGGCCATGTCGCAGACAAGAGAGATATATGTTTTGAGTTGACAGTCGCCATGTGATGAATGTAATGAAACCAGAAGACGGTTTAGTCTTCAACTGGTGTTCTGGCACAGACGTCTGGAATTTTCTATTTGTTTTATTTTTATCGTGTAAAGTAATATGAATTTCAGTGTTTACAGTAATTTTCTTGTAATACTAGTTATTGTAAAGAAAACTTATCTGTCACCTTATGTAATCAGTTGCATTCATAGTTATATGCGACGATACATTTTCTAGGAATCGGCGTTCCTTACAACGAACGCTATACTTCTACGGCTTTTTCATATTGTCCTGGTACATATGTGAACTTGTAGCTATGGGTATCTACAAATATTAACAATTTATTTACTGCATATATTAAGTCTACAGTCCAAACCGCCGTTAGAAACCAAAATGTGTTGCACTCTTCTTGTCACCAGACTTCGGGAAGTACTTATTTCTTTCCGATACCCGAAGTCGTATTAATGCAGTTAGGCTCTGATATCTGCCTCCTATTAGGAAGAGTACAGTTTCTCAGCTTATGTTGCTTGCAGTGAACTGAAACTTCTTGATGCCATTCTACGCGGCAGTGAGATAAATCGCATTTGTAAGAGAAGTCCGGTGGAAAATGTGATGCATCACAGAAATGATAAGTTAGGCTTCCGTGGTAAAATAGTTAAGTATCTTACAGAAAACATTGCACTCGCCTTGCTGTACAAATGAAGTGTGTCAAACACGCTTTATCTTAATTCTTTCCTAGTCACCTCAATTTCGTTGAATTCCTTGTTTATCTCCGAAGTCACAATTCTTTTACTGTGGAGTTTCGGCATCAACAACGCTTTTGAGGAGTTTCATTTGAACAGGCGAGTGTCAACCTTGCAACAACATTATTCTCATGTTAACCAGATTTCGTTTGCTGTTGCTGCAGATAGTTGAGAAAATCTGACAAAGAGAGGACAATTTGAATCGATTCTTAAATGGCTTGGACTATTACAGTGCTGTCTATTCAGTTTAACTTATGAAGAACCTTTTTAGAACCGTTAGATATCCGTGTTTCTGTGATATAGAGAAATTCTTAAAAGGCGCTATACAAATGTTCAGAGAACATACGTACATTGTATTCAATCACGAAATACACAAAATACTGATCAGTTAATAATAGTCCAGCGGTCAGTGTACTGGACTGTTATTCGAGAGGTTGGGGTTCAAATCAGCATTCGTATCATTCCTCGTTTATCTAAACCTTCCGGATTTATATTTCTCCGTCTGCACTCTTCTTCCAAATCCTTCTTTGTCATTTTGTCAAACATTTCAATGTAAAATTCTACCAGTTAATACAGTACGATAAATGACAAATCTCTATAAGTTTCACGTATACCAACAGACACAATAAGATAATTCAATTACAGTAATAGTAATAGCTTTACAGCTTCCGCCTTCACACTCAATAAATCATAAAATCAGCGCTTCTCTGAAACACAGAACAAGAATGACGAATGATCAGTGATTAACGACTTGGATCGCGCTCACCAGATCTCGATCCAGGTTTGTCGAATGTGTAGTTTTCAGGAAACCGCCGCATCCGCTGGAACTGATTTCTTTCTGAGCTCCGACTCCGTTACGCAGCGTCACTTGTTGCTGGCTTCTTCAGACTCTTCCTTTGGTTGCTGAAATGGTCGTTGTTTGCTGAAACGGTTGCTTCTTTGTTGTTCTTCTCGGCTGAATTCGTCTCAGTACATCGGGCGAATACTGTTGATGCCGGCGTCACGTTGTAGATATCCGTTGACACGCGAATCAAGTCCTTCACTGTCACAATGTACTGAAAGAAAGATTATGAGTCCTGCGCCTTCAAATGGTCGCCGGCGAACACAAAATCTCCTTTCAGGATCTTGGTGGCGAGCGGTGATATTGATTAGAGGCTTAATTTCTTCGGGGGTCTTTAGGCCTTTAACAGCATGCGGGTCCTTTAATGGATCTGTCCGACCGTACAGAGACGTAACGACGATTATTTCTTTCACACGTCTATTACAAGTATGTACACCGTATTTACAGCAAATTCAGCAAAATCAGAGTCTTTTGATTCGCATCGGCCTGTTAATCTGGCGAGATCCGTTTAAGAGATCCAGAATTATTCTTAATCTTTCTGCTCTCAGGAGCCTAACGCCTGCTCGACGTTATACAGCGAATGCCCTCTTCGCTTGGCACCCTTGCTTAACTTTCCTCTCCGTCTGTCAATCATTCAACTTCTCCCTTTCGCCATCCTATCAGCATCCCTCTGTTCCGCATCTCTCTCTCTCTTCCTCTCTCTCTCTCTCTCTCTCTCTCTCTCTCTCTCTCTCTTTCTGTCTCTCTTTTACCTCCACCTGTCAATCACGGGGCGTCCTATCCACCTCGCGGTAATGATAGCTTCGCCTAACTGTTCCCCAGTGTTCCGCACAGATTAATTACACAAACACATAAGCTAAATTATCCGACATAATACGATCTACATTAGGCAAAAACTAAAATCCTCATTGTTTTCCAACTCTTCACCACACCTACTCTTGATTATAGAAAAGATTTGTTATTATTTGAGCTACTAATTATATTATTTTCTGAGGAAACATTAACTGGATTTTTCAAACTTACGATGTAAAAGTAATTAGTAGTCTTAAAAGACTGTTGCAGTTGAAAATGCCTTTAATCTAGTGATCGGCACCAAATAACTGTTGCGTGAAAACAACTTACGACATCAACACTTTGACAATCTATAAACAAAACATAATACCCTAATCTTGTGAAACTAGGCTTTTCTACTACTAATTTAAACCGTTATCGTTTATTAAGATCATAAAGACTTATTTCTCCCGCTATGGCGGAGGTATGTGGATTCCCGCCGGCATACACACATTCGAAAATGTTGCACCAATGTGTGTATGATGGTTGGGTTGTGGCAGCCTCATCGAAAAGCATGATCTGCGACCTTTATGGACATTACCTTACATGAAATAATTTGTATTCATCACATAAAATGCAGAACTTTAAATACCAAAATTTGAATTGTATTGTGACAAGCAGAACTTGTATTGACCGTTATTATTTAAAGACGTTAACAGCTACCGATTGATCTCTGCATTCCTTGTATCTAGCTGATGAGCTGTTCCTTCTCTTCTATCCATGCATTTTATCTCTTTTCTAGTTCCTGCTCGATGTCCACAATCTTGTTTCTACAATCTGTAACAGTATTCAAAGAATGCCTTAAAAGTAAAAAATAGCTATTGAGAATTACAACTCATCTAGTGCTTGTGGACAAATGCCTTTATACGCTGGCCTGGTTAGCTACATTGGTTCTAGCGTACGTCACGGCGCCTCTATGCTTGAGTACAGTATGTCGTTCGCATACCGATAGTGGCTATATTTCAGAGATTTTAATATCTGGCTTGCGCGGTGCGTACACGAGGATCTTAAATGACATGGCACCCTTTCAAGCGGGCAGCAGTTGTGAAGGATCTCATCCGATTAATTCACTGAAAAATTAAAAGGGTCGAGGATATACGGTCGCTATAGAAAAACATGTACATTTGCATTTATACTTATGTTGTGGCTGTTGAAGCAGTGCGTAATTTACGATAAAAGATTTATACAACTGACAAGTTTGCTACGTGAGAAATGATATTCACATCACCAGAAAATTTTATGCTATTGATAATGGAAGAGTATGCACATTTTATTTAGTCATAAACTTATTACTATCTAAGAACGATAACTTGATAGGAGAACGAACGTAAGGCAAACAAGTTCACATCAACCGGAAAAGTTTGGACGCTTTTGCGCGCTTTCACCCTCTCAGGCGCTTCGCGCTTAAATCTTTTATGATTTCACATTTTAATTTCGATCTCCTACTCATATTTCGAATAAAACGCATCAGCAACACTGCCCATGAAGATACCCAAAGAGTCATATCAACCTTGGGGTTGAAACGGGTAAAGTGAAGCAAGACAGATATTGCCTCATTATTTGCATAGTAAGTAACGGCTACTGTGAGAGAAAAACAACAATTTTCAATTGAATGTCAATAGAATCATGACTGAATTGACTCTTGAAAACCAAAACTATTATGCTAGCTGAAATACTTTCTAGACATTGTTCTTGAACATCCATGGCTGCAGGTTACGAGTAAAGTTGTATTTGGGAAGTTATTTTAAGATATTCCATATGCGATTCATCAATGTTAGAAAGAAGCAAGCCTTCAAATCGGCTGTGAGAAATGCAACTGGTGATGAAGCATCGAAAATACCGGGACAACAGACTCCAGCGAGCAAAATGAGCAGAGGCATTGGGACAGACCATTGATACATAGATATTTCAATGTGATTTACCTGTCTTCGTTTTCTCACAATCTTCATTCGCTTGTTCTTGGCTCTTCAGCAAAGATTTCACTGCATTTCGCTCAGTGTCCAATTCCTGCCTCAATTTGTCGTTGTCTTCTTGCAGTGTCTTGCTTCTTGTATTCTCGCTGCCCAGTTCTTGTTTAAGTCTCTGGGCGTTGGCTCGAAGACTTATTTTGATCTTTTTTTCTCTATATCGAGTTCTTCCCTAAGTTTCTCAATTATTGTCCGTTCAGTTGTACTTGCTTTATTTTGCCTCGAGTTGCATTCTAGTAAAAATTTATTCGATAATTTGAAACCTAATATCTTTGATTTTCTTTTTTAAATTATACTATCAAAATCTCATTGAATAATACACAAAGCAGAGTAGCAACCTAATCTGTTTGCAGACAACTACATCACTGGATTTCTCTTATTTACTTTGATGTTTCAGATATATAAGCCAAAATTGTAATAATAGCACCTGAAATTGCATAAACAATCAAAAGATGCTTGGTATTTGGCAACAGAAGCCACTTTCCTTCAATCTTCCCAATCATGTTATCTCCCAAAAACTCCTCGAATTCCGACTTCGTGAAGCAAAACTTAAAGGATAGAATTTCTCGTTCAATTAGAGACAGACACTGTTGTTGTAATTCGATTGCCCTAAAGGATAAATCCGAAACTGCCCGACATAATCGTAATCGTAATCCCGAGACTTCTACAGTGCCCAACGAAAGCTAAGTCGCGGGAACCAGTTTATTCACAGGTGCTCAGTCAAAACAAAATCGATAAGCAGAAAGGTTCTGGTTCAAGGTCAAGATCAAGGAGTCAGGCAGGCAAACAGGCAGGCAGTCCGACGGCTACGGCGGATGATGCTTCGGATTAGAGCGGAGAGAGACAGTTAAGAGGAAGAATCAGGATAAGAATTGGCGTGCCTGTATTAGAGATACAATTACACAGAGTTGAATAAATATGTTTACGTATTTAGAGAAAATATTTTAATAGCCTCTCATGTTTTTCGACTTGATATGAAATTTATTGTTTTATGTTATATTAGGAAAGAACAGACGGTAGACCTGCCAGATTTGAAGATAAACAAGGATCGGTACCCGATTTTCAAAATTTGACTTCGTAGTAAAAAGCTGAACAGCTAAAAGTTTGCTTCAGTTGAATCAATACTTACTAACAAATTTGGACTATTACAAGGCCTACCAAACTATCGTATACACCAGCTACAGGCTTTCCTTAACTGTGCCTCCAGTATCATGATAAACCTTCCAAATTCTCGCACTTTTTGGGCTATATGCCAGAAAAACTGCATTGGCTCCCCGTCGAGGAAAGAATTAGAATAAAGATCCTCTACTTGGGACATTGTTATCCCACGCTCCCGCACTGCGGCTCGAATACAGCGCGCGTTCTCGTCCATTGGTCCATCTTTCTGGAACAGTCTTTGTTGGAAATCCGAACTGTTCCAACTAATGCACAAGAAGCATTTTCAGCTAAACTTAAAATGCATCTTTTAGAACTGTTAGGTAGCCATGTTTCAGTGCTTTTGAGAGGCAATTAAAAGGCGCTATAGAAACGTTCAGAAACATACAAATATACATTATATTCAATCACAATAAACGCTAAATAATGGTCTGTTAGTCTACTGGCAAGCGTATTTGACTGTTATTCGAGAGGATGGGGGTTCTAATCCCCACCAGAGCAGAATTTTTTTGTTTCTTGATTTCGGCTCCACTTCCGCTCCATAGTCAACTCAGCTATAATAAGTACAATGACAGTGGGACGATCAGGCGGCGAAGGAGAGGACAGAAGAAAATGCCGAGGCTAAGAAAAATGAAGTCGCGAATACTTCATATTCATGGTTGCCTCAGGGTTAGCTTAAGCTAAGGAAAAGGTTCGTTTAATCTTTTGCGTACTCCGCTGATTCTCCAGATGGCTACTGACCTTCTACACGATGTTAGCCAATTAGCCATATAACGCATTCCACATAATAGAACTAGCTTTCATGTGACTGGGGAATATAATGGAACTAGAGAGGCTTGGCTATTGGGAGTTTATATTCGACAGGCGTTTAGAATTTTTCTAAATTCTTTATTCTTTATAGTATAAAATTGAATTTAATTTACCCGAACTTTAGCATTAATATCATTTTTATTGCAATTAAATCTCTTTGCTCTGCAGTGGCTATTCGTAATTTCTTAATTTCATAAAAACCTCGACGTTTCCCAAGTTGCTTTTTAAAATTTCATTGAACTTAACTTTAGTTTTATTATTATTTTACCAGTACTCAAGTTAACGAGAGCCAACTAGTTTATTGGTCAGTATTGGTGCCAACTCAGGCACCAATTTGAGGAGGTAAACTTGAATTCAAAAAAGCACTCGTATTGGATTTTACCACATTCCCTTGAATTGCTCTGCTGGATTTCTACCGCTTGCATATCGGTTTCACTTGGTTGTCCGAAGTTGTCGAATTTTTCACTTTGGCGCTATACAAGCTCAGGAATAAAACAACATTTATATCGTTTGAAACAAATTGACTCACCAGAAAAGTCGAGCCCAAATGCTGCAAGATCTGGACAAGACCAAAATGTAGTCATTCGCTCATTCAATGCATTTATACAGCGCCGCCATGGGATAAATATGCCATACGCCAGCTACACATCACTCCGATTGCTCTGGACAAGATTTAGTAATTCTTTTATGTGAAAGCGGTGAAGTATTTGTATGTTCTTATAGAGATTGTAGAAAAATTAGCAAAAACTTAACAAGGCCATAAACTTCCTTATCAATCTGCTGAACAAATAAAGTAAAATTACCCGATTGCAAGTTCAAATATTACTATAATTCCCTTAATTATCTAAACTCAAAAATCAAAATTCGTACATCATTGTGTATGTTCTTCTCAAACGCCCATTCGTTGTCAGCCACAAACAGTCGATTGTTTGTCTCATCCAGAAGAATCTTCTGTGGACGTCGTAATCCATGTTTTTCCTCTGAGATAACTTCTCTCTTAAATTCCAAATCTGGATCCAATAATAAAACTCGTTTGTTCCCTCGATCAGCAACAATCACGAATCCATTTTCATCGACGGCCAAATAGATTGGACAAATCATTTGTCTAACGGTTGATCCACGTTTTCCACCGAATGACTTCTTAAGTTTTCCAGCCCCATCCACAACACACACTCTGTGCGGATCATCATCAAAGTGGCCATGACTGCATGATCGCATACCGATAGTGGCTATATTTCAGAGATTTTAATCTCTGGCTTGCACGGTCCGTGCACGGGAACCTTAAATTGTGTGGCGCCCATTCAAACGGGCAGCGGTGGTGAAGGATCTTACCCCATAAATTCATTGAAAAATGAATAGGGTCGAGACCATACTGTCGCTGTAGAAAAACTTGTAAATTTACATTTATATTTACTCCCATTTTTGTTGCTGAAGCAGTGCGGAATTTGTTAGGTGAGGAAAGATGTTCAAGCCACTCTAATTTATGGAGTTAAATGATGAAATTATTGAGGCACACTTCAAATTATGACAAATCTAGCATCCAAACTAGACAAAGTCTCGAACTTGATTGCTTCAGAAGCTTACATCTATGCGAACCGTACCAAGTTGCCTACAAGAACATAATTCATTCACATAAGAAGAAAATTATTTCATATAAAAAAATCCATTCAAGTTACTGTCGACTAAGCAATGAACTCTAATGTAACACTGCTGTAGCGAAAAAAACATCGAGTATTTGTCGAAAGAAAATTTGCAAAAAGGAGGCGACTTTTTAGACTCACCCATTTAGTCTTGCTGCAACTGTAATTCAGTTAATTGCATCACAAGCGCAGGTTCATGCATGGAACACCGTTTCCATAATATCAGTATGATAGCACGTTTTACAAAATCAGTAAAGAAATTAACTGAAGCAAAAATTGAAATGAAAGACTTCTGCATTAGTAAACCAGTGGAATTTTAAAACTGATTTCGTTATTTATAGATTTTTATTTTAAACAACATCGAATTATAATGCACCTTACTTCGCAAACCTAGAAGACGATAACCCAAAAGTAATATGAAATAAGTTTTTGGATTGTGGAGTCTTTGGTACGTCATAAGCCAGCGATTTTATAGCGTATTTTAAAAAAGATATTTTTAACCAATTGCCGCCAGATCCTTGTGTCGGTCACAATTAGCGAGTATAACACTGGCCAACACATAATTTGTTGCCTCAAATGTTAGAACTGTTTCTGGGTATATTTGACCTGCTGATTCCAGAAAAGGCACCAGTTTTCTCCCAGCAGGTCTAGTTTTCGAGATATAGAGATAATGGACTTTAATGCTCATGTTGCAGCCAAGCTTGTTGAAATGAGGAAGCATATCCTCTACTAGTTGTGCATAATTGTCTGCCTTCTTGTTGCCAAGAAAATTTTTAGTTACAAGAACAAAGGAAGACCAGGCACAAGATTCGATTTCATTCACTGATGGTATGAAAAGTGGGTCATTCATAAGTTGCCTGATCTGTGGACCATCGAAGATTTCAGCCTTCAATTTTTCCATTGTAATTCCTGGTAACTTGTGTACTATGTATTCGAAGCATGAACCTTCTTTATTCAAAGCCCTGACAAATTGTTTCATCAGGCCTAGCTTTATATGTAGTGGTGGCAGTATGATCCTATCTCGTGCCACCAAAGATTCCTTGATTACATTTTGAGCTCCAACCACCATGTCTTTCCTCGAAGGCCAATCTTTTCTTGTCCAATGTTCATGATTGGCTCTACTGTCCCAAAGCTGACACAAAAAGCAGGGATACTTTGTGTAGCCACTTTGTTGACCAAGGAGGAAATTTACCATCTTCAAGTCTACACAAATTACCCATTGATGTTCTTTGTATTTTATCTTTTCCAGTACTAAAGAGATGGCATTGTACTCGTCTTTCATCCTGGTGGAGTGACCGATTGGAATAGAACCAAATTTGTTGCCGTTATTTAAAAGCACACATTTCAGATTACGTTTTGAACTGTCGATAAAAAGACGCCACTCATCTGGGCTGTAATCCGACAGACCAATTTTCTTCAATAAGTTGCTGATGTCATTACAGAATACTAGGTTGTTGTCTTCCGTAAAGAATGGCAGCAAATCCTTTTCTCTGTTTCTAGAAATTGTAATTTTCGTTCCAGGCTGAAGTGCATTCTTTTCCTTTAGTCTGGACGCAAGCAATTCAGAGCACTCTTTGGAAAGATTTAAGTCCCTGATCAGATCACTCAACTCTTTTTGGTCAAAACGTTCACTGTGTGAAGTTGATTGGAAATCACTGTCACTGCCCCCACTTTCTTCACTTTCGTCATCTTGTCCGATATTGGACATGCAAGTGTCATCGTCTGAGAGCTGAGGTAGTTCGCGAAAAGGTGGAACTGGTACAATATCCGAATGCGGAACAGGTCTCCTGGCTGAAGGTATATCAGGGTAAGACAACTTGTGACGATTATTTCGATTGATGCCTATGATATTAACCATACAAAAGTAACAGTCGTCGAAGTGGTTTATCTGTTCCCTCCAAACCATTGGTACACCAAATTTTAGGCAGCTTCTCTTTCCAGTTGTCCAGTGGCGCAATTGTTCAATACAAGTTTTGCATACTGTATGAGGAGCCCATTGCTTATCTTGATCTCCAAGTTTGACACCAAAATAACCTACATATGCTCTTTTTACAAACTCAGAAATCGGTTTCCTGTTTGCTTTTAGTGTGTATTCCCCACAAATGTAGCAGAATATGTCTGGATGGTTAATGCAGCTCCGTCTGGAAGTAGCCATAACCTTAAGGATGTTCGCATCTGAGGAATTAAGTGACTAACCTAAAAAATAGTAAGAACATGTAGTTATTTAATGTTCACATTCACAGATTGTTCTTGCGACCAACTCTTAATATGCCCTAAGACGACTGCGGCTGCTCTAGCTTTCAGGAGGCGGTTTATATAGGCTATAAATGCTGACTTCAGCATAATCTATTTACATAGTTTGAAACCATGAAACGCTGTATAAGCACAAATAAATTCTGAATGAGGCCATGAATTTAGTGCTGAGTAAGCTGTAGGCTACGGAATAGTTATTTCGTTGAATCAGCAAAATCTCAGCACGCGGCAAGATATGCTGATTTTACATTATAAGGATGTAGGCATTATATGAATCAGCAAGAATTATAATTAGCCATAAATAAAGCTTATTATGACATTTTAGTTTTGTCAAAGACATCGTTTAAACAGTGGACTGGGTTTTCTTTACAAAATCGACGATATCTCAGAAACTAGACCTGATGCACTCAATCCAATGACATTTTCTGAATCAGCGCCCAAAATTACCCCAAGAACAGGTCTAAAACCGAAGGCAACAAGAAAAAAAAATTTTTCTGTTGGCCAGTGTAATGACTAGGTCTATATGTCTGAAATGTTAGCTTGAGCCATATTTTTGGTCAGTGCCAGGCGTCTAAGTACACGTTGCTCTGCGTCTAAGTACACGTTGCTCTGTGTAAGTCACATTCAATACAAATTTGTGAAAGATACGATTTGCAATGGTTGCCTTATATCGCTGTCCGAGATCTCAAACGGAAAATTTTGTGTGTTTTGCGATCTTTCACCCGCGCAGCACTTCGCACTGAAATATTTATGAATTCACAGTTGAATTTCTACCTCCAATTCAAATTTATGTCAAAATTAATGAGACCCATCAGCAACATTGCTCAAGCAGGTACGCAGCGAGTCATTTCAAACTTGAGGTTGGAATGAATGGAGTGAATCAAGACAGATAGGCCCTGTTAGTGCATTGTAAACAGAGGCTGATGTGTCAGAAAACAACAATTTATATTGAATTTCAATATAAACGGGACCGAATTGAAACTTGAAACTAAAAATATTAAACTTAAATACTTTTCTAGACAGTTTTATTGAATAACTAGGCTCCTAATAAAATTGGGTTTGAAAATTGATATAAAGCTCTAGAAAATGATCCAAAGTGATCTATATAATATGCGATTTAACAATGTTAGAAGAAGCACAACTTTAGGTTATAGCGTGCGATCAAGCACCAAATATCCCGGGACAACAGATTCCATCTAGCCAAATGAGCAGAGGCATTGAAACAGACCACTGATACATAGATGTTGTAATGTGATTTACCTGTCTTCGTCTTTTCGCAATCTTCATTCGCTTGTTCCTTGCTCTTCATCAAAGTTATCATTGCGTTTCGCTGAGTGTCCAATTCCTGCCTCAAGTTCGTTTTTTCGATTTGTAATGTCTTGCTTGTTGTTTTCTCACATTCCAGCTCTTGTCCAGGTTTAACGGCGTTGGCTTGAATGTTTCTGTTCGTCATTTTCTCTTTGTCCAGTTCTTGCATAAGTTTCTCAGCTTTTGTTCGCTCACTTGTACTTGCTTTCTTTTGCCCTGAGTTGCACTCTTCTGAAAATGTATTGAATAATTTGTAACCTAATATCTTTAATTTCCTTTTAAAAAAACTATAATATCGGAAAATAATTGCATAACACACAAAGCAAACTGTTAGCAAATTACCGGATTGCAAAGAACAAAGTCACAACATTTCCTTAATTTGTTTTGATGTCTAAGACATGAAAGCCATAATTGTAACAGAAGAGCATCGTTTTTATAAGCGATAGAAGAATGCATGTTGTCTGTAGCAATAGAAGCCACTTACCTACAATCTCCTCAATCAAGTTTTCATTTTCCAAAAACTTCTCGAATTCTGATTTTGCGAAGCAGAACTTAAAGGGTAGAATTTCACGTTCAGTTATGGACTCACACTGTTGTCGCAATTCGATTGCCCTAATGGTTAAGTCCGAAACTGACCGACATATATCGCTTGCTGATCCTTTAGCTATTATCTTCTGGCAATGAGAACTGTAATTTTGTAAGCATGACAGATGTGCATCAATATCATCATCTTTCATTTGGATTTCTTTTAATTTGCTTTGGCTTATTGAAGTGAGACTTTGCAGAAGAGAATCTGCCTGTGTATCCACAAACTGTTTCAACTCACCTCTTCTGCTGATGACATCAAATTCCAACCTCCTCACTTTCTGATGCATATCCTCTTTTAACTTGACGAGTTCATCTTTTTTCCTCGGAATATGAGAGCTGCAGTGATTTATTGCTTCAATATTATTTTCTATTTGCTTACGAAAACCGTCCACAAATTTGCTGGTATGAGAACCGTCATGATTTTTATGGTCGTCAATGAAGCAGATGGCGCAAACAACTATTTTGCAATCAGCACAGTATACATCTAGAACCTTTTGTTCATGTCGTTCACAAACACTCGGTGCTAGACCGGGAATCACATTCTGATCACCTTCATGTTCATTGAATGGCACCAGTTTATGATTCTTTGTTAACTTTAATTTTCCATGATATCTGCAGCATTCTTCGCACAACTTCTGCTTGCATTCAGTACAGTAAATGTCAGCTGTAGGTGTTTCCTTTCCCGTTTTCTCATTATCTTCCAGACATGCGTCGCATAAAGATGTTGATGACGAGGATGAGTTTGAAACCTTTGCTAATTGTATCAGCTTCGCAATGAAAAAATTATTAGGTAGTGCACGAAACCCTTCTTGAGGAACCTGAAACTGTCGCCTAGAGATTGGACAAGGCATCTCATCACCGGGTCCTTTGTTGGTTTTAAGCCCGATCTCTTGAAGGCATTTCATGCAGAATGTGTGAATGCATGGTAAGGCTTTTGGATCGATGTAGACATTCGTACATATGCAACAACTAATTGTGTCGAGTTTTTGCTTGTCAAATTCAGCAGTGTTGGAATCTCCGGCAGCCATCTTTTTATCCGAGTTCTAAGGTCGATAACTCACTTTCAGTTTCAGTATTCGCCTCTCTTCGTTGTTGCCAAAGTTTTCTTCTTGAAATCTTTGGCTGTTTGTATAAATCGCAACTGTAATCGCATCCTCGAGGTGTGCTATACGCCGAAAAAGATAAATCCTGGGCACCAACTTATTTGTCTGCGTTTTCTCAAAAACAAAATCGGAAAAGTAAGTATGATCAGGTTCGCTTCCAAATCCGGATTCAACAGTCAAGTTGGAAGACAAATAGGAGCATAGGCTAGTTCACGTGATTCTGTTCTATTAATAGCGCTGTGTCTTAAACAGAGTCCACAGATTAGAGATCTTTTATTGGAAAGCTGTTGTAATATACCTCTATTAGATGCACGATCAGCAGACAATGTTAATAAAGATAAATCGCTATGCTAAATCGATTTACAAAATCTGCAAAAACATTATGGAATTGAAGGATCATTGCCGACATTGCCTTCACTCATATGTGCAATTCTGATTGATTCTTGTCCATTTGCGACCACATTATCGAATATCCTGCTACAAATGATGAACTAGCAGCTATGAGTATTAATAAACATGCACAATTTATTTAATAACTTTTGTAAGTCACCAGTACGAGGCAGTGAAGTAAATCACTACGATGACTATTGTGCTGTGTTTCGAACGATTTAATTATTAATGTACGAATATTTTCAGGAAGAAAGGCAAAACCCGCAAAATCGTCCAAATACTGAGAAACTCAATAAAATATTTATTTTCTAAACTTCAACAGTAACTGGAACTATTTATAAGTTTATAATTTAATGACTTCTATAGTGCCGCTATCATAATTAACAAGACATCAATCGATGTCGGCTTCAAGTAAAACCATAGTAAAAAATGATATTTGTAAGGGAAGCCCCGTCGGAAATATGATTGTTCAAAGAAATCATAACTTAGGCTGCCTTGGGAAAATAATTATTATCCTACACAATTTAGTGCTCCACATCGCTGTACAAATGAGGTGTGTCAAATACGCTTTATATTCATTATTTTTCTAGCCACTCAATGTCACTGAATTCCTTTTTATTTCCGACATCACAATTCGTTTACTGTGGGTTATCGGCCTCAACAAAGCTTTTGTCGAGTTTCTCTTGAAGATGCGAGGGTAAACTTAGCTATGAAAAATGCAACAGCATTGCTAGTCTCATGTTAGCTAGATTTCACTTCGTTTGCTGTTGGTACAGGTAGTTGAGAAAACTGGCAAAGAGAGGACAATTTGAATAGAAGAGAGTTAGAAGTAAATCAAGCAATGATAGGAATGTTCAGGGCAAAATAAAGAAGTTGTGGTGTCCCAATCCAACTGGTGCTTTTCCGCCATATCTCATCCACGTAGATGTAAAAGTAGCAACGAAGATGAAGAAAAGCAGTCGCTTGAGCTAGCGTGGGAAGCAACTATGGGTCGTGAGGCATGGTAGCTGATTGTGGGATAATGGATTCGAGCCTCCTCTAGGGCGGTTGCTGTGTTGGGATCTTGATCAAGCTCTACATTCACAATTGTCATCACCATTGATTGATGCTTATTCGTTAGATAGTGGCGTTTTAAATTAAATCTACCTCTAAAAATATATCTTTAAAATAAATCGGGCTCATCTTGATCACATTTCCTTATATTTGGTAAACCTATAGACTGGCTCTTGCCTCTTTTGGTTTGACCGAATGATGATGGTGGCTGTTGGATCGAAAACTTGGCCACCAGATCCATTAGGTGTTCCTCAGGGCTCTGTTTTTTGCTGCCTCTTGTGTCAAATGTCGAATTGTATCGTTGGACGCAGCCGTGACCTTGGTCCATTCGTTCACCTTAACAAGCTTGATCTGCTGCAGTGCTGTTCTTACAAGCCTACCAAACTACTGTATACATCTGTTACACTTTGTCCTTAACTGTGCCGCCTGAATCATGCAAACTCTCGCACGTTTCGGGCTACATGCAAGAAACACTGCATTGCCTCCCCGTCGAAGAAAGAGTTAGATATTTAATCTTCTACATGGGACCTTCTTGTTCCAAGGTGCCGTGGGCGGCTCAAGCACAAAGCGCGTTCTCGACCATTGGTTCATCTTTCTGGAATAGTCTTAGTTTAGAAATCCGTACTGTTCCAGCTAATGCACAAGAAACATTTTCAGCAAAAACTTAAGACGCAGAAAGCCATGTTTCAGTGCTTTTGAAAGGTAGTCAAAAGGCGCTACACAAAGTTTCAGAAACATATATATATATAACATTCAATCCTGAAAAACGCTAAATAAATCAGATAGTGTAGTGGTCAGCATAGGCACACTGAATTGTTGCTCGAGAGGTGGAGGTTCAAATCCCAGTAAGGGCAAAGTTTTTTGTCTCGAGATTTTGGCTCAACTTGGGCCCCTAGTCAACTCAGCTATAATGAGTACAATGTCAGATGATAGCTTCCCCTCCTCTGTGTACTTATCATGATTTTGATGAATGTTTCTTCTCCTTTGCCTGACCGGTCAGTTGTCACCCCAAAGTAACACTTTTGATCATATATTGCTGCCACATACTGCCCTTGTTGATAGTTGGTGGCATCCAGTCTGTCCTCAGTTGCTTGTAGTCTTTTTCTCTCACTTCCATCAGAAAAGCAAATTCCTTTCTTCACAGAAAGCTGTTCAGTCTTCAGATAATCCAAAACGAATTTCTGAAAGGTGTACACTATGACATTGCAAGAATCATACCGTTGCTTATAACACACAGACTAATGCTGCTCATGTCCTCACCACTGTTGCGATAATATACAACAAATGGATGAAGAGTGGCTTATGAATTGTCCCAGTGGTGTCCTTACACAACATCTTGGACAATAAATGAATAATTTTCTGTAGTTACCAGATGCACTGCTCAGATTCAAGATTTTCTTTGTCTGCCAATATATGGTGTTTGTGATTTACTGCTGAGATAACTTTACTTTTCTAATGGATGTGCTGGTCAGTAGAAGCATTATAAGAACTTTGTTAATCTGACCCACCAATAAGCTGACTTTGAATACAATGCGGAATTGCGCTTATTTGCAACATCACATGGGAAAAGTTATAGAGTTTTCAGGCATTGATTACACTGGACAACAAATTTTTACAAAAGTCATGTTACTGAAATGAAATTAGTCAGTTCTTATCAATTTGTATGTGCTGAACACGAATATGACAGTGAAAATGCCGAATTGGCTCTAGTTTTTTTGTAATCTGAAATGAAGTAATTTTATATCGCACAATGCATGCCAATAGTGATACACTTACAGTTAATATTTGTAAAAACCAGGTCATAGACTAGTTCTTAGATTTTTTTGCCTGTCTCTTGTACAGCTGTTCGGGAGCATCTCTGCGGAGTGTCCAGCAGTAGTCAGCCAACATTGTAGTGGACCATTTTCCCTGGTACCTTTGCTCCATTGTTGCGATATCTTGATGAAAACGTTCGCCATGTTCGTCACTAACCATACCACAGTTGTCAGGGAAGAAATCGAGATGGGAATGAAGGAAATGCATCTTCAGAGACATATTGCAGCGAAATTTCTGGTACTGCTTGAGCATGTCTTCTACTAGTTCCTTGTAGTTTTCTGCCCTAACATTCCCCAGAAAGTCTGTAGACACTAGACGAAAAGCATTCCATGCTTGTTTCGCATCACCCTCCAGCAAGTTGTTGAAGCGGTCATCTTTGAAGTGTTCTCTAATCTGAGGACCCACAAAAACTCCCTCTTTAATCTTTGCTTTGCTGAGTCGAGGGAATTTTTCATGCAGGTATCGGAAAGCTGGCGAAGTGCGGTCCATGGCTTTCATGAAGTTCTTCACCAAACCTAGTTTGATGTGAAGGGGTGGTTGTAGGATTTTGTGAGCCTCGACCAGAGCTGGGTGCTGGATATTCTTCTGTCCAACTGCCATGTTTTGTCTGGGAGTCCATTCCTTCCGCACGTAGTGCAACTCTCTTGCTCGGCTATCCCACTCACACAAGAAACACATATATTTTGTATATCCTTGCTGCAGTCCCATTAAAATGGCAACTACCTTCAAATCACCACACAGGTGCCATTTGTACCTGTTATAGTCAATGGAATGCAGTAGCTGTTTTAGGTTATCGTATGTCTCTTTCATGTGGACAGCATGCGCTAATGGAATAGATGGAAGACGGTTTCCATTGTGCAAAAGCACAGCCTTAAGACTCATTGTTGAAGAGTCTACAAACAGTCTCCATTCTTGTGGGTCATGAGTGATCTGTAAGGCATTCATGAGGTCGTCAATATTTGAACAGAATACCAGATTACCTTCCTTCATAAAGAAAGGTTCCAACTGCTGATGGCGCTTTCTATATGAAGTAATTGTGACATCTTCTTCTAGAAGATTCCATTGTTGGAGTCTTGATCCTAGCAATTCTGCCTTGTTTTTGGATAAGTCCAAATCACGAACAAGGTCATTTAGTTCTTCCTGTGTTATTCTGTGTGGGGTTGATGATGCACCACAGTGAAAATCGGGATCACTGCACGCTGACGGACCAGGAGAAGAACATGTCGGCTCACCCTTGTCCTCATCAGATGAATCAAGGAAAATATATTCTGCTGGAGGTTCTGGAATAGGAAGTCCATCACCATGTGGAACTGGTCTCAATGCTGACGGAATGTTTGGGTAGACTATTGTCGACTTCTTTTGCTTCGTTATTCCACCGGAAAGAGGAGGAACCAAGCAGAAGTAACAGTCATCTACGTGGTTGCTTTGCTCTCTCCACACCATGGGAACTGCAAACGGCATTGATGGTCTTTTGCCATTCAACCACTGTGAAAGCTGTGTTGTACATGTAGCACAGCATATATGCGGGGCCCATGGCTTGTCTTGGTCACCAACCTTGCATTCGAAGTAAGCATGATATGCCTTCTTGACTTGATAAGTGATACTTTTCTTCTGGTTGGCAAATGTCACTTCCCCACAAATGTAACAAAAGTTGTCCACAGTATTTACGCACTTCTGAGGCATTACTGTTCTGTATTGTATCTAAATGGATAAAGTAATAATAGTTTTATAAAACAGTAACTTAAACTGTCTCGCACAAAGTCTGTAATATTGTAAATGCTCAACCGTTCCGACTCGCTTTATATAGTACACTGCTGACGTCATCTTACGTCAGCAGCCGACTGGCTGTAGTTTTACATTGCATCAGAAAATGACGTAATCAACTGTGCATGATGTGTCCATGATGGGATTATGCAATGAGGTGGAATATTACATCATTCTAGACTTATTTAGGATATTGTCGCAGTCCTACTGCATAAATTTACATGGTGAAACATAAAAAATGAACTATATGAAATATTTTCAAAACGAGAGCCAATAAAAAATTTTTATGGTTATATTCGTGTTCAGCACACCAAGATGCTACACATTAGGGCCTTTTCCAGTCAGTAACGATTTCTATGTTGACCAGTGTTCAATCAAAAATTGTTGTTTTCTCCTACAAAAGCTAGAAAAATAAAATATATGTCTTGCTTCACTCTATATCCGTTCCAACGCCAGGGTTGAAATGACTTGCTGTGTATCTTCGGAGGCAATTTTGCTGAAATTGAAATGTGAAGTGATAAAAGATTTAAACACGAGGCGGATAAAAGCAGGCAAAATTTTCCGGTTGGTGTGAACATCATTCCTCACTTAGGAAACTTGTTTGCCATACCTTCGTTCTCCAACCGTGTTATCGTACTTCGATTGTTCGACTAAAGGCCTATATATTCTAATAATATGTAATAAGTTTATGCCTACATAAAATATGCATACCCATGAATTGTAATAATGTTTTAGCGTAAATTACGCACTGATTCAGTAACCAAAAAACATGTATGAATGTAATTGTACATGTTTTCTATAGCGACAGTATGGCCTCGACCATTTTCATTTTTCAGTGAATTTGGCCTGATCGGGCGAGATTCTTCACCACTGCTGTCCGTTTTAAAAGACGCCACGCCATTTAACGTCCTCGTGTACGTACCGCGCTAGTCCAGATTAAATTTTTTGATACAGCCTCTATCGGCATGCGAAGAGGCATCCTCACGCACAGAGACGTCTTATCGTACTCTTGAACCAGTATATCTAACCAGACCAGCCTATAAAGGAAAGCTTTATTCACAAGCGGTGGATGTAAGACCTCTTTCGAAAAATTGTTGTTCTCAATAGTTATTTTAAATTTTATTTCATCCGTTTGAATGCCGTTACAGATTGCAAACCCCAGATTTTGGACCTTGAACAGAAACCAGAAATGGAGAGTAATGCATGGATAGGAGAGAAGGACCAGCTAATGTGCCAGATACAAGAACAGTACCGATCAATCGGTAGCTGTTATCGTCTATAATGATAATGGTCAAAAGAAGTTCTGCTTGTCACAACCCAATTCAAAATTTCGCTATTCACAGTTCTGCATTTTATGTGATGAATACAAACTATTTTATATATTGCAAAGTCTACAAAAGACGCAGATCAGGCTTCTCGATAAGGCTGGCACAACATAGCCATCATTTGCACATTGGTGCAACATTTTCTGAATGTGTGTAGGACGGCGGGAATTCCCGTCCCCTGCCCTAGCGAGAGAAATCGAAGTCTGTTTGATCCTAATAAGCAATAACGGTTTAAATTAGTGGTAGAAAGCCGTTGTTTCACAAGATTACGGTAATATATCTTATTTATCGATTATAAAAGTGACGATGACGAAAGTTGCTTTCACGAACAGGTATTTGGTGCCGATCATTAGAGTAAAGGCTTTTATAATTGCAACAGTCTTTTAAGACTATTAATTACTTTAACATAGTAGTATAATATTATTGTTGTTGTTAAGAAAAGCTAGGCTCATCCAATCATGAACAATGCAATCGGTTGACAATGTGACTGGTTGCAAAATACGCTGGTCTTGTACCTATGTCACATTTCCCATCCAGTTTACCTATTGTTGCAGTGATGTTTCCATTCGTGCTTCAACCAAAAAGAACCTTCTAGGCCTATTTTTCTCCACGTTATTGCTGAACAAGGCAATAAATGAACAAAGCATATTCTGCTATCACGTGTAAACCCATACTTAATGCTATGTCAAACATATGTGTGTCGCATTGCTGACATTTTCACATATACGAAATGTACAGACTTCCCGTGACTGTGAGCATAGTTTCACTGTTCGCTAAGCGTAACACAGTTCACAAATCATAGACTCGTGTGTGCTTTAGATTCTTCAGACACCGAAACTTTCGAATACCGACGGACTCCGTTCTTAATCAAGGAAATCAAGACCTCAATGTCTGATCTGAAGGATAAGCCGATCTGGGGACTGGCGATCCTCGACAGAGAACTGTTCGTCAGAACACAAAGGATGTCGAAGATAGACGTCTTCAGCAAAAACACGTTCAGCTTCAAACATTGGGTTCCTGATAGGCTCGACCTCTTCAACTCAAGAGACATAGTGTCCTGCCCTAGATACAGGTGTCTGTATGTGATTGACTGGAACGAGAAATTCATGCAGAACGAAATTTTGCGGTTAAATCCAAGTGGAAGAGTCATTCGCAAATGGTCTACTGGCGAAGACATGGGATTGCTTTCGATAGCGAGTGACGCAAACGTCATCCTCACGGTTACTACCGAAAACAAGTTGAACGAATACTCACCAGAGGGCCAGCTGATCAGAGAAGTCAACCTGTCCCCGGATTCGCCCAGCCCATGGCATGCAGTGAATCTGACCAACGGTCATTTCGTGGTCAGTCAAGACGTAGATCGCGTACACACAGTGTCCCTAGTGGACCGCGATGGACATAATATGCGGTCATTTAGCAAAAAAGGCAAGACCAATCTCAAGGGTTCAGTGCACGTTGTCGTTGACAGCGGAGGAACGGTGTTGCTGGCTGATACGTTCAAGAACCGTGCGTTGCTGTTGAGTCCGGATTTGCATTACAACAGGATGTTAGTGTCAAAGAGTTACGACCTGAGATATCTTGTCAGGATGCAACTGGATGAGTCCAGTGGACGGCTGTTTCTTGCGGGCAATGAATACGATTACTTTGGTGGAAGAAAGTGGAGAGATGGACGAATTCTCGTCTTCGATGTAGGCGCAGCAAATGCGTGTTAAGGAAATACACGGTCAGCAAATGCATGTTAAGGAACTGTACGCTCAGAAATTATCTGTTAAGGAATTGTATTATTATCAAATGTATATTAAGGAACTGTACGTTTGGATAATATGGGATAAGGATTTTTATTATCAGCAAATGTATGTTTAAAAATTTTACTGTTGTCAAATGCATGTTAAGGAACTGTACGCTTAGAAAATGTATGTTAAAGAAGTTTATTAGCAAATATATGTCTAGAAATTTTATTATTAGCAAATGCATGTTAAGAGATTGTACGGTCAGCAAATGCACGTTACGAAAATATGTTCGGAAAATGCGCATTAAGGAAATGTACGTTAGGGAAATAAACGCTCAGTAAATTAACGTCGAGAAGTGTACTCTCAGCAAATATTCGGTGAACAATACGCGTTCGTTCAGTATAAATTACAACCAGGAAAGCAAAGCATTTCAAGATCCTATTATCAGGCATAGGCCAAATTCAGAATGTCCTAATCATATGTACGTTCTTCATTCTCGGCACAGCGTTACCGAACGACCACTATTTGTAAAATTCTTATAATTGTTCATCGTCACATGTATAATAACCACAAAGAGCTCGGTTGTTCTTATTAGTCGAATTTAACAGGTTTTAGCAGTTACATGTTTTCATCATTATCATCATCATCGTCGTCGTCGTCATCATCATCACCACTATCTTCTCCTCCTCCTCCTCCTCCTCCTTCTCCTTCAGGGTTCTGCCCTCAGGCAAGACTAAGAATCCAACGACGCCATTTTTCTCTGTTCTGTAACTTCTTCTTGGCTTCTTTCTAGTTCTGTCTGATTCCTTTGTCTATCATCTTCCAGTCCAACAGCACAGTTTTTGACCTTCCTACGGCTTTCTTTCCTTCTATTTTTCTTCAAGTTCAGTCTTTATGAATGAATTTTTTTTCACGATGTATGTGACCCATCCAGTTATCTTCTTTCTTCTTTATTGTATTCATCAGAGTAAAATGTAAAATGTCGATATAAACGTTTTCTAAAGTGACTGTTTGGCCTCGACCCTGGTCTTTTTCAATTCATTTATCGGATGAAATTCTTCACCACTTCTGCCCATTTGACAGGGCGCCACGCCAGTTCAGATTCCGTGTATGGACTGTGCTAGCCTAAACAGCAACCGCCTAACTGGAGGCTCGAACCCGGACTTTTCGCGTTTTAAGTCAAGCGCTTTAGCTAAACGTTTACCGCGTTCCACATAAGAATGCCGTTCCCCATAATAACCCATGGCTGCCCATGAGGCTAACTCAGAGGATAGCTTTTCTTCTCCCACAATGCTATATTTCCTTTTACGTGGATGAGATATGGGGGGAAGCCACAGTTGGATTGGGACACCATAACCTCTTCATTTGGCCCTGAACATTCTTGTCGTTGCTTGATTTGCTTCTACTTATTTTCTTTCCAAATTGTTTTCTCCTTGCCAGTTTTCTCAAGTATCTTTACCAATAGGAAACAAAGAGAAGTCTCGTTAACATGAAACTGATTCTGCTGCATTTCTATTCGCAAGTTCGCGCTCGCATCTTCAAGAGAAACTCCTCAAAATCATTGTTGATCCAGAAAACCCTCAGCAAAAGAATTGTGATGTCGGAGATAAAAAAGGAGATAAAAAAGCCCAAATGAAGTGGCTAGAAAACTCATGAAGATAAAGCATATTTGTCACACCCTGTTTTTACAGCTGTTTGATGTATGATGCTAAAATATTTTCCCGCCGCAGACTTAATTATGATTTCTGTGACGCTACATCTACATCTGACATGTACTGTATTGATTGCACGCAGAATTTGTGCGAAGAATGCTGCATACATCATAGAAAATAAGAGTTAACAAAGATTCATAAATTGATTCCAGCAAATGAGAAGAAAGCAAGTGACGAAAATGTTGTGGCAAATCTAGCACCGAGTGTTTGTGAACTCCATGAGCAAAAGGTTCTCGATATATATTGCGCTGAGTGCAAAATTGTGGTGTGTGCTGTCTGTTTCATTGACGGCCATAAACATCACGAAGGTTATCTTGTCAGCAAAATTGTAAACGGCTTTCGTAAGCAGATAGAAAACAATATTGAAACAATAAATCATTGCAGCTCTGAAACTCAGAAGAGAAAAGATGAACCCGTCAAGATAAAAGAGGATATGCAGCAGAGAGTGCAGAAGTTGGAATTTGATGTCATTAGCAGAAGAGATGAGCTGAAACAGTCTGTGGATACAGAGACAAATTCTCTTTTGCAAAGTCTCTGTTCAATAAGACAAAGCAAATTGAAAGAAATCCAAATGGAAGATAGTGATATTGATTCACATCTGTCGTGCTTAGAGAGTTACAGTTCTTATTGCCAGAAGGTGATGGCTAAAGGATCAGCTAGCGACATCTATCGGACAGTTTCGGACTTATCCGTTAGGGCAATCGAACTACAACAGCAGTGTCAGTCCCTAATTGAACGAGAAATTCCACCTTTTAAGTTCTTCTTCACGAAATCGGAATTCGAGGAGTTTCTGGAAGATGAAAACTTGATTGGGAAGATTGAAGGTAAGTGGCTCTTAATTCTACATACAATATACGTTCTTTTATCGCTTGTGAAATACGATGTTCTTCCGTTACAGTGATTTCTTTCATATCTTAGACATCAATGTAAATTATAGGAATGCGATGATGTAGTTCTTTGCAAACCGATTAGTTCGTTAACAGTTTGCTTTGTGTGTTATGCAATTAGATTACGATATTATAGTTTTAAAAACGAAATCGAAATATAAGGTTTAAAATTATCTAATACATTTTTAGATAAATGCAACTTGAGACCAGAGAAAACAAGGACAAAGGAACGAAAAACAGCCGAGAAGCTTAGGGAAGAACTGGACACAGAGGAAATGAAGAACAGAGGCCCTCAAGCCATTGCGAATAAACTTGAACAAGAGCTGGAATGCGAGAAAACGACAAGCAAGGCACTGCAAGTCGAAAACACCAACCAGAGGCAGGAATTGGGCACTGAGCGAAACGCAATGAAAACTTTGATGAAGAGCAAAGAAGATGCGAATGAAAATTGCAAGATGAAGTCAGGTAAATCATATTAAATTATCAATATTTGAAGGGTCTTCCTGTTCCTCTGCTCATTTGGCTCGATCCAATGCGTTGTCTTGCATATTAGATGTTTGATCGCTAGTTGTATTCTTATAGCCGATTTGATGATGTGCTTCTATCGCTGCTAAATCGCATGTGATATAGGACACTTTGGATCATTTTTTAAAGATCTTTAGATCAATTTTCAAACCGAACCTTATTGGTAGCCTGAAAGTTCAATAATGCTGTCTAGAAAGGTATATAAATTTAATATTTTTGGTTTTCAAGTGTCAGTTCAGTCCTGTTTATATTGAAATTCAATATAAATTGTTGTTTTTCTTTCTGAGCAGCCTTTGCTTACTATGCAGTAATTGGGCCTATCTGTCTTGCCTCATTCCATTCGTTTCAAAAGCCAGTTTGAAGTGACTCGCTTCGCTGCGTGGTCAATAATGCTGATGCGTCTCATTGCTTTTGACGTTAATTTAAATAAGAGATCGAAGACTCCTGAAGCGCACGAAATATTCCGTTTGGGATTTCGGAGAGTGGCATAAGGCAATCGTTGCAAAGCGTATCTTTCACAAGTTTGTACTGAATGTGACTTATGAAGAGCAATGTGTTCACAGACACCTGGCGTTGTCCAAAAACTTGGCACAAGCCAACATTTCATACCTTTGCACCTAGTCATTATACTTGTCAATTGCGACCGATACAAAGATCTGGCGGCAATTGAGAGAAAATATCTCTTCTGAAAATATGCTCTAAATCGTTGCCTTATGAAGTTGCCCAAGACTCCACAATCCAAAAACTTATTTCGTATTACTCGTGGGATACAGGTTTGCTTAGCAAGATGCGTTAAAATTCGATGCTGTTTAAAACTAGAAATCTATAAATACCTGAGTCATTGTTAAAATTCCACTGGTTAAATAATGCAGAGCTCCTTCATTTCAATTTTTGCTTCAATTAATTTCTTTACTTTTTTCTAAAAAGTGCTGTCAAACTAATCCCACGAATCACCCACCGTAGCTGCCAAGCTGTGTCTCTGCCTGACTTTTGGATCTTGACCTGGAATCGATTTTTTGACTGAGGGCCTGTGAATAAGCTGGTCCGCAGTAGAAATCTCGGGGTTACGATTACGAATATTATGGGTACGGCGTTCCATGCTTGAACTTGAGCTTGTGACGCAATTAACTGAATTACAGTTGCAGCAACATTACATGTGAAAGTCTGAAAAGTCGGCTGCTTTAAAAGTTTTCTTTGAACAAATTTATATTCGATTTTATTCTCGCTGCAACAGTGTTGTTTTAAGTTCACCGTTTAATGAACACTTTCTTGAATGGATTTTTGAAACGTTGGCCCCTACGTCATCTAGGGGCGACATGCGCTGTTGGGGGCATTGAACGAAGGATTAGCGAACCTTCTGTTGTCTTGACTAGGATTCGAACCCTTTTCGGGAGGAATGACTAACCTTACTCGCCGTCCTCCTTGACCATAATATGGAGGAATCCTACTGTTTAATCTAGCACTGCGACGTATGGGTGGAAAGTCCTGCGTTGCAGTTCTCTTAGAATGTTTACCACATGGCGATTCAGCTTCCAAAGCTTGATTGGTGTCCGCGCTTTCTGAGTCGACCCTGAGAGCAGATGAGGATTCTTTGTAGCCCCTCAACAGACTTAAAATCGGGTCATAAATTATCTTCTTCACTAACTTGGCGCCACAAAATTTGCTCTCTCAGCCCTGAGAAACACTCCACCAGTCGTTCTTCCAGGGGATACTGGCGCTCCAAAACTTTGTGTTTTAACCGAGAGTGACTTACCATTAATTGTTCTTGCAGCTCAGTCTGTGCCCTTGTCTGAATCTAAATCGGCGGACGCAAGACACCCTCTGCCATTTTTACAAGAACTTCAGAGTCAACAACACAGTCAATTGAATTTAATTATTATTACAGAAGGGAACCGAATCAAATCTATATTGTCACCTTGATGTACTTCGAGGATAATATTGTTTCATTTAAACTCACTTTCAACTCTAATAATTGTCTGCAATAGTAAGACTCAGAGCTCCCCCAATTTCTGGCTTCAAGTTTAAGAAATCGTTTAGATCAGGAAATTAAATCAACTCCATGCCCCAAAATTCTCGGCAATGTCCTCAACAACGTTCTCCCTAAAGAAAGTGACGACGCCGACGCCGATCCCTCCCAGCGGCAGTATTGACTGAGCGGCTTGGCCGACGACAACCACAACTAGCATCTGCTAACCGACGACGAGCCTCGAAGCGTTTCACAAATTTATGAGAAGAAAGAGCTCCGTAATTTTAAGTTTCGTAGCTGTGAAGTATCCACCCATCGAAGAATTCAACTAATTCTTATAAGTTTCAAACATTTATACAGCTCACTCGATCGCACTCAGACTATATTGATTTGAACACGGTCCGTCATCGACTCCACGCTTACCTATCGCACACAGTCCGCTGCATCTTTAAACTGTGATATCGAATCAGCATATCTACAAAAAATTTCTCGAAATCGCAAAATTTCTTTAAATCAACGAATTTTGGCGATACAGGCCCTACTTCGTCAATATCCGGTCACCGACTTCGGCAGAAAGGGTTCAAATCTTCGCCACCCACCACGATCGGTGACAGCGTGAGAGCCCAGGAATCGGCCGTGAGAACGTTTCACGCCATCGCGAAGACATATATATAACATCACCACCAGCCGCGAATTTTACTTAGCTCAACCCAGGAAAGAATTGAATAATTCGTTTCATTTTATATGAAATTATTTTCTTATGTGAATTAATTATGAACTTACTAGCAAATGCTTTACCGCTTTCTCTTAAACGAATTGTCGGAGAGATGTTTAGCTGTGTGTGGGATGGAGGCGCTATGTAAATGCATTAAATGAACGACTGACTAAATTTTGCCGGTTGTTGCAGGCATTTGCCCGACTTTCATTGTTTTAAATGATATAAAACTTTTGTTTTATATTAAACTTCAATAGCACCACTATCTAAAGTTGAAAACTTCGGCTAAGTGAAACCGACATGCAAGCGGTCGAAATCCAGCAGAGTGATCCAAGGGAACGTGGTAAATCACAATACGAATGATTTTTCCAATTCAAATTCACCTCTTCAGATGGCTGACATTGCACCAATGCTAACCAACAAACTGGCTGGCTCTGGTTAACTTGAGTAAAGGAAAAATAATAATAAAACCAAGGTTCAATTAAATTTCAAAAAGCACGCGGAAAAGGTAAAGATATTTATGAAATTTGGAAATAACACATAGCCGCTGCAGAGAAGAGAACTAACTACAATTAAAATAATATCTGTATTACTAAAGTTTGGATCAATAAAGACAAGCCGCTTTAGTTCCACTGCATTCGCCAGATGAAGTGTCACCTGAAGAGCAAATAGCTAGTTCTATTATGCGGAATGCGCCATCTGGCGAATTGGCTGACATCGTGTGGAAGGTCAGTGGCCATATAGCGAATCAGCGGATTATACAAAAGATTTGAAGAACCTCTTCCTTAGCTTAAGCTAACCCTGAGGCAACCATGGATATGAAGTATTAGCGACTCTGGTTTTCTTAGCCTCGGCATTTTAGGCTACTTGAGACTAATTTGAGCCTAGATTAGATGTTAGGCTATTCGAGCCTAACATCTAATCTCCTGTGCTTGAACCCATCCAAAACCGAATTCATACTTAAAGCTCTACGCGACCAGCTCAAGAAAATTTCAGATTCCTCTATCTCTGTCAGCCTGGACTCTACCTCCACACACATCTTTAACACTAACTCTTCTGTCCGTAACCTAGGTGTGATCTTCGACCAAAATCTCAGCTTCTCTGATCACATTACCCATCTCTTTTGCTCTTGCTTTATGTATATCCGCGACCTTCGCAGAATCCGCCCTATGCTTGACTTTAAAACTGCTTCAATCCTCGCCACATCCATAACCGTGCTAAATTAGACTATTGCAATTAACTATTCCTGAACATAGGCTCCACCCAAATAAACCGCCTTCAAGCCATACAGAATGCTCTTGCTCGTGCTGTCACAAAACCACCCAAACACCATCACATAACTCTTGTTCTTAAATCACCACACTGGCTTAAATTACCTGAACGAATCGAGTACAAAGTCCTATGACTTACCTACAACATTCTTCAATCTTCCCAACCCTCCTACCTTCGTCAGTTATTTACAATACAACCGCTTCGCTCAACCCGCTCCTCTTCTGCCCTAACAATTCTCCGCCCTCCCATCACCTCATCCTTAAAATTTGGTAATCGCTTCATAGCCATAACTGCCCCACCACTCTGGAATAAACTCCCCCCAGAATTGCGACAGTTTTCTGACCCGTCATACAAACTCATCGATGCTCCATCGCTTGCAATTTCTGCTTCGGCCTTTCACTCAAAACTCAAAACATTCCTCTTTCACAGATCGTACCCTGACACCCCTTCTTCCTCTTATCTCTCTCTCCTCTCCAACCCCAAACACCACCCCCACCCGCGAAGCTGCCACGCTGTCTCTCCGACTGACTTTTGGATCTTGATCTGGAACCGGACCCTTTTGCCTATCGATTTTGTTTTGACTGAGCGTCTGTAATTAGCTGGTCCCCGCGGCGCGGCTTTCGTTGGGCGCTGTAGAAATCTCGGAATTACGATTGCGAATTACGATTACTAATTTTACATTAATTCTATTTTCCCCATTGCCGACTGATCGTCCCACTGACATTGTACCCAACGTAGCTGAGTTGACTAGATGGCGCAAGTGGAGCCGAAATCTCGAAACGGAATTTGCCCTTCCTTGAATATGAACACCAACCTGTAATTATAATGAGCCAGATTTATCTTAAAAATAACTTTATTCATTTTAAAGAGAAATTTATTTTAAAACGCCACTATCTAATGGCTAAGCATCAATCGATGACATTGAGCTAGTGCAAATGAGGCACTTTTTCAAGTTCCCTACGCAGCAACCAAATGAGGCGAGGCTCGAAAGCGGATTTCCGCGAACCAAGTCAAGCGGTTTAACCAATCGGCTACCGTACCCCCACAATCAACTACCAACCCCTACAACGCTTGGCTTGCCTCTCAGGCTAGCTCAAGGGACGGTTTTTCTTCTTCTTAAAAGCTACATTTACATATGCATGGATGAGATATTGCGCAAAAGCAACAGTTGGATTGTTACACCACAACTTCTTCATTTGGCCTGAACGTTCTGTGTTACTGACCTTACGTGCGTAATGAGTGCAACAAGTAATTAAAAATAAATAAGTAAATCTCGTGATATTTTCAGATTCGAAACTCTTCTGAGACGGCCGCTGTGTAGTTGCCTTGAGCAAGTCCATGACGCACGATTGCTTAGGGCGTTCGATTGGTGCTTATTAACAGACATTGGCACATCATGCTTCTCAATGGTAAATAGAATATCGAAACTGCAAAAATAAGCTAACCTAGTCTGGTAACTTCTAAAGCTCTGGTATCGTAACGCAAAAAAGCATCAGTTGATTGTCGCCTCTAAGCAAAGCAGTATTTTAAACCCACAATCCATTGGACAGGACCATAGATCCCTGAGACCAGAAGACATGCTCCGGAGGATGAGCAATGCGAGAATGATAAGACCAGACATGACCTGACCTGAACAACACCTTCACGAAATAACTTTTAACAGCGGCCCTTGTGCAGCCAGAAGGCTTTTGTTCAGAGCTTCGTGGCGTAATAAACGAAGGACGTTGTAGCCTATTATCAAACAGCGTGCACTCCTTTTTGGTGTTCAGACTATGCCCATTGCTTTATGGTGTTCAGACTATGCTCACTGCTTATTCCACAACGACTGTGCTATGCTGTCTCTTTATTCTATTTCGCTCTAAACAGAATAATGACTGGTTGTGCCAAAGACAGTCGATTGCAACACGACAGTTTTTAAAGAGCAAACAAATATTCCTTAACTTATTAGCGATCTTCGAGGCTTGCTCAAAGTTGGGTCCAAAGAGTTAGTCATTATATACTGTAAGTCTGAATGCGTTCTGCTTAGGGCACGTTGACTATATCATGATTCTGCACGAACAGTAATATATTAAATGTGTTATAAGACACATTTCTTCATTCATTAGAAATGCAAAGAACAACGTGACGTGACATTTATGTCAGCCGTAGCTGACGTATAGGGCAGGCATAGAATATCCCTATTAATATTTATGTGTGATGGCATGGAGTTTTAACTGTCGTGCTCAGTGTTATATGTGGCTTCTCCACCCTAGTGGTTTTGTGAGAGCATTTGATGATCAAGCGATGACAGCATTTACTTTTTTATTATAACTTTGTGAAGAGAGATGTAGTGTGTATGAGCTAAAACTCGTATGTTGCTTACATTCAGAACACTTACCTTGGAAAGAAATATTCATACAATTAGTTGGTGGGTAAAGTTTTCAAAATTGTTTTGAAACGAGCATCTTCACACAGTTTCAAACAATTATAAAAAGACGTGCGGGACTAAAAGCTGCGTTATTTTTTATTACTTTACAGTTGTGTGTCAATGTAAATGGTTATGTGGACATTTACTGATCATGAGATGACATAACGTTGAGTAGTCTTATATGCTGTACAAAAACAACTAAGGAAACAAAACAACTGACACAAAGCATAAATTTTAATTAATTGCCAGTATTACTGTAATTTGTTGCAAAATTTGCATCAACAGAGGACTATTAGCTGTAAATAGTATAGCAATGTTCTGTGCAACTTTAACCTGGCTCCAAAATTACAGGTCATTCTGTTGTGAGAAGTTAATCTAATGTCTCTGAATAATGTTTACAATATTAATAGTTTGAAATGTGCAAAGATATGAGGCGGCGGTTTTATAAGACAGCGTGGAGAAGAAAAAATGAGCGCTGAATAAAGGATTGTTGTATTTAATGTCACGCCCATTCCCTTTGTAGGACATCTATCAACTGAATTGTCTGCCATGCATGGGCCTTTCATGAAACGACAGATTCCTCAGATCCTAGACTCTTTCAAAAAGTTCTATATCAGTGAAATACTTAACTCATGGGATCAGAAAATAATCGGAAAATTCTGCGAAAGGGTTTTTCAATTCATTGACAACCATATAAGTTCTTATTTGTAGGCTTTATTTGTTTGAATAAAGGAGGAACACAGTTATCAATAACATATCTGCATCACGCTTATGGTTGGATTTCCAGCGAATATCTTGAGACGTGATGAGTGGTTCTTGATGTGCTCTTCCATCTAATGATCCCATAAACACATAGGCCTACACTATATTTCACCACGAGGACACCTAAATTATTTAATGTAATGGTTACTCTATTACATCAAGCAGGTTCATAGTTGCTTATACACTTTCAGAAACATTGGACCCGTTTCATAGCTCTGGTCATTTTTCATTGAATTTATCGGGCACCCACAGGTAGCATTCTACCATTCCCTTCAACACCATCTCAGACTCAATCCATCGAAGTCTGAGTTCCTATGGTGCATCACCCCCCCCCCGGCGTCACCATCTACTCGACGGCAGTTCATTCATCGTCAACGATGTAGTAGTTCGACCAGCCGACATCATCCACAACCTTGGAGCACACTTTGACAGCTGTCTGACCAGGTCGGCTCATGTGAGCCAACTCCTTCGGGGCTGTTTCTACCAAGTGGGTCGTATAAAATCCATCCGCAGATTCCTACCTCAACAGCCATCACCAAGGACAACAGCTTCATAGACTCCAGGGTTGATTACTGCAACATGCTACTTGCGGATCTGCCTGCTTGTCAGCTAGATTGGGTGCAGTCAGTGCTGAACTCTGCCGCATCTGTCTCACCTACGGCCGGACACCATCCGATCATATTAGTGACCTGCTGCGCGACAATCTGCACTGGCTGCGCGCTCCTTAACGGATCACATAAAAACTGTGTCTGATCACCTATACAGCAATGAACGGCCTTGTCACACCCTATTATTTCCTTTTAACTATTTCACAACAATGTATTGATTACATATGAATTGCTAGCAATCTATATTTAGTGAGCACTTGAGCCGGGTGTATGCTACAACTGGTGATCTACTATTGACTTGCAATTTAACCCAAGTCATTACTCTGTCAAACCCTTACAATAGAATAAAATGTTTGATGATATGATGTCTCGTTACAATCACTGTCAATTTAAGTTTATGAGTTTCATTACAAATAAATGTCAAAATGTTTTGAGTTCAATGTCTATACGATAGAATTTCTAATCCAATTACCTAGCTTACCTAAGACCAGTTCGTTATATTCTTATTAATATGTGAATTTGCATTTCCCTTCCCACGTTGATCATAGCTGACACGTGTCATCAGTTACAGTTCCCTCATGGGCGAATCATCATCGTTCCTGCAGATTCATTCTGGAGATGATGCAGTTTTCCACTCGAATTCCATCGAAATGAAGACATGTAAATGAACTGAACTGGCGTATAATTTCCTTCTGTTTCTTTCGACAGAAACTCCACTTTCACGGATATTTCGTAGCAAAGTCTAATGTTCGCCAAAGAGTTTTGACGATGAATTTCCACTAGATAATTCTCGTGCCTTTTCGACGATTCCTTACGAAAGCAGTTCCTTCGCAGTTCGCTTAACTTAGTTGAAGGAGTTACTCGACATTTTGACTCAATTCGCCTAACGAATGCAATCCTTGCAGTTGGCTTACACGACAAATCAAGGCAACGATTTACTTCACGCTGCTGCTAACAAGACGTCCGACAGGCAAGTCAGAGTTCACATTTCTACCAAACCACTTAGGAAACCTCTTTCTAACGAGTCGAAAATCTGACATAAGTAGCTCAAAATTCAAATCAACCCTAAGAAATACTAAGGATTTTATCACGAGTTCACCCTTTCGTGTCCGGCGTAAGACTCCTCTCATTTTAACCTTCACCGCCTCTTACGCCCTCTCTGAAATACGCCTGCTCGATGAAGGCGACGTTCATCTTCAATGAACCAGCGATCGTTTGATTTTTAATGGCGTCCATTTGAATCTGCCTAGTCATCCACCGATCTTGTCCTCGTAGATTTCAAGCTTGTAACACGTCCGCCATCACGACACAGCAGATATAAATTTATCAGTACTAATCCTATGTATCTATCTAGGCTGGTCATTATCATTAAACTATAGCTTATACCCTTAGGTGCTGGTCTGCCTACTAAATCACTATATTTGCACTACCATAGGCAAACTAGATACACATTAAGCATATTAAATTATATAATATAAGTCTAGCTAAGTACCCTAATAATATATACACAAGTTACCCACAAAATCAAATGCGAATTAAAGAGGGGGATCGCTACAGGCCTTATGCCGGATTATATCTCTGAATTTTGTACCCGAGTGGGAGACAATGAGAACAAATGTCGGCTGCGATCCTCGTCGAGGAATCTTCTGCAGGTCCCACGGTCTTCCTCACGGTTTGACGGAAGCTCTTTCTCGATTGCTGGATCCACTGCGTGGAATAGCCTTCCCGACCACGTGAAGAACGCTCCATCCATGGATACGTGTATATATAAGAAAGACTAGAACGTTTCTGTTTAAATTACTCTTTGACTGCAGTTAATTCATTCAATTGTCTCTATACAGCGCCCTTATTTCTGTCTCGGCCGTGTAGCGGCGCTATAGAATTTGTGTTATCAACAATATTATTATTTATTACTTGCCACTGTAACAATATATATATATATACAGCCTAAACACTAGATTCACAACTCCACACACAATCTAAACTCTCTAGACTAGGCAGGACGCATGCAAACATATATATATAGAAGTATATATATATACATTAAATCATTCGACAAGCTAAGACATATACAACCGTTAAATCATTCGACAAGCTAAGACCCTAAAGTGTGGAATCGCTAAAAAGAGAAATTTATCGAATGCATAAGGGACAACATTGTTCTCATCAGACGCGCATTCACCAGCGACTTTGCTCCTCCAGAATTTTCTAAGCTCTGGTCTTCCATCGATAGCATCTACTGGGCATGTAAGTGTCAAAGAGTTACGGCTTCAGATGTCTCGTCAGGATGCAACTGGACTTTGGTGGAGGAAAGTGGAGAACTGGACAAATTCTCCACTTCGACTTAGGCGAAGCAAAAGCATTAAGGAAATACACGGTCAGCAAATGCATTTATATCGCAGGATTTACCTAATTTACTTTGATATTTCAGATATATAAACCCAAATTGTAATAATACCACATCAAATTGCATAAACGATCAAAGAATGCCTGCCATTTGGCAACAAAAGCCACTTACCTTCAATCTCTCCAATCATGTTTTCATTTCCCAAAAGCTTCTCGAAATCTGACTTCTTGAAGCATAACTCTAAGGATGGAATTTCTCGCTGAATCAGAGACTGACACTGTTCTTGCAATTCCACTGCCTTAACGGATAAGTCCAAAACTGCCCGACAGATGTCGCTACCCGATCCTTTAGCCATTATTTTCTGACAATAGGAACTGTAACCTTGTAAGCACGACATATGTGAATCAACATCAACATCTTCTATTTGGATTTCTTTCGAATTGCTTTGTCTTATTGAATAGAGACTTTGCAAAAGAGAATTTGTCTGTGTATCCACAAACTGTTTCAGCTCATCTCTTCTGTTCAAGATATCAGATTGCAACTTCTCCACTTTCTGTTGCATATCCTCTTTTATCTTGACAAGTTCATCTTTTTTCTTCTGAGCCTGAGGGCTGCAGTGATTTAATGTTTCAAAATTGTTTTCTATTTGCTTACGAAATCCGTCCACAAATTTGCCAACATGAGAACCTTCGTGATTTTTATGGCCGTCCATGAAACAGACAGCGCATACAACTGTTTTACAGTCAGTGCAGTATACATTCAAAACATTTTGCTCATGGAGTTCACAAACACTTGGTACAAGATTGGCCATCACATTTTCGTCGCCTACTTGTTCATTTATTGACATCAATTTATGATTCTTTAATAACTTTAATTTCCTATGATGTCTGCAGCATTCTTCGCACAAATTCTGCTTACATTCAGTACAGAACATGTCAGCTGTAGATGTGTCTTTTCCCGTTTTCTCATTATCCTCCAGACATGCGTCGCATAAAGTTGTTGATGATGGAGATGAGTTCGAAACATTCGATACTTGTATCAGCTTCGCAATGAAAAAATTATTAGGGAGTGCAGAAAACCCCTTTTTGAGAATCTTAAACTGTCGCCTAGAGATTGGACAAGGCATCTCATCTCCGGGTCCTTTGTTGGTTTTAAGCCCGATCTCTTGAAGGCATTTCATGCAGAATGTATGAATGCATGGTAAGGCTTTTGGATCGGTGTATGCAATTGTGTCGTCGAGTTCTAGCTTTCCAAATTCAGTAGTTTTTGAATCTCCGGCACCCATTTTATTGTGTGAATTTTAAGCTCGATAACTCACTTTCAATGTCACGATTCGATTCGCTGCGTTATTGGTATGAATCACAATTATAATCGTATTTCGAGATTTATTCATCGTCCAAAAAGGTAAGTCATGGAGAAACCAACTAATCGCACGCATTTTGTCAAAAACAAAATCGGTAAGGCAGGTGTGATCAGTTTCGCATCGAAATTCAGATCCAGCGGTGAAACATAATGATAAACAGGTGCACAGGTCAGTTTGATAACATTTATTTAACGGCGCAGTCATACCGAGATGGCTGACGTCATATGTGCATAGGCCACGTAGATCTGTACTGATTCTAGCGATGTGTCAACACAGAGTCCACAGATTAGAGATCTCTTATGGGACACTCGCTATTATCTACCTTTAGCTCATGCATGAGCAGTAGATAATCCTGTTAAAAGTAAATCGCAATAAATTTACCTTATGTCAAAAACATTATTAAATAGAAGAATTATTGCTAAAATTGCCTTCACTCATATGTGTAAATCTGACTGTTTCTTTTCCATTTGCGACCACAATATCATAATGTCCTTGTACATGTATCGAACTTCTAGCTATGATTATCAATAAACAAGAAGAACTTATTTGGCACATATTGTGAATCAGCAGTTCAATCCGCCGTCATAAGTAGAAGTTTGTCACACACTTATTGTCACCAGCTTCGTGATGCCCTTATTTCCTTCCGAAACTCGAGGTCGTAATAATTATTATGTAGGTAGGCGTTGATATCTGCCTCCTATTCGGTAGCCTTTAATTTCTTAGCTCACGTGTTTTGTTGTGAATTGGACCTCAGATGCGTAACTTCTAAATCCCATTCTACGAGGCAGTCAGATAAATCATTAATATGATTCTCAGGTTTTCTTGTTTTCTTGACGTTTGAACAATTTAAGTGTAAGTTCACGGATAAGCTCAAGGGGAGAGGCAATAACCACAAGACACTGAGAAACTCAATAAAATTTATTTTTTTCAAATTTAACTGTGACTGGAACGAATTCTAATTTTCTGATCTAATTAAATAATGTCGTTTTTATAATTGGCAAAGCATCAATTGATGGTTGCTTCAAGGAAAACTGCAGTAAAAATCAGAAGCCCCATTTATAAGAGACTTCACGGACTTGACTCAGCGCTCGTGAATGAGATGGTGCCCTGTGCTTAACTTAAAAGGAGTGCTTTAGAAATTTCGAGTTTACGATCACGAATACGATTACGATTACAAAAGAAGCCCAGTCGAAAATGTGATACGTCAGAGAAATCATAAGTGAGGCTACGTTAGGAAAATAACTAAATATCTTACACAATACAATGCACTGAATTCGCTGCAAAATTAGATATGTCAAAAGCGCTTCAGTGACGCGTATTGTCGTACATTTGCTGTGGCACTATCACAGAAACCTCGCATTAACACATTGATTGCCACCATATTTATTATCCTAACGCCACAGAATTTTTGGGAAATGTTCAAAATGAAGTAACTGAATTTTGTTAATTTATCAAAATCTTGTTTTGTTTCATGAAACAAAATCAGAAAAAATGTCATCTCTAGGCCTATGATGTCTTTCTTTGGGCTTATTATTGTTTTAGTGTTGATCCAAGTTGAACTGGTCACAAGTGACACTTTTCAAATATTCTGTAGTCCTATTCTGGAAAACATTGCACAATAACATACAACATGAACGTTCAAGAGTTATTGTCGATGCTAATGCACATGTGCCCAAAGCTTCAGCATCTGTATGATACTGCTCAAAAAACAACGCACATTGCTCGTTCTGACATGCAAATTTTGCGAGAGTATCGAGTTTCTTTATGAATTCCATTCTTGTTGCAGTTTATACATTTCTTGGTGTTGGTAGCCATCTGCTCTGTCGATGGTAGCAGGTCAAGCAAATGTTGCCCTGTCAGTCGTGACATCTCAGATGTCTTGTGATGTAGCCTGCGAATGGCGTAATGCTACGGTGATACCTACCATAAATTGTAGGCCTTCTAGTTACTGAGCAGCTATCGTCCAGCACCTAACTGCTTTGACCTTCAACCGAAACCACATTTGATTCTTTCAGCCTCCGAATGTCTGTTGCAGTAAGTAGGCATTTTTATGGGCATGTCCAGTAAATGATGTACAATCTTCTTATACCACTTCGAAGACTTTCTGAGTGGAATGTAGTAAGCTGATCAGAGCGATCAACTGCGCTCACGTAGTTCTTTTAGTCCACTACAGTCTTGTTTCCTTATCTGTTCAGAAATACTCACCCATCCTATTCATTCTTGGTCCCAAAGTCTACTTATTTATGAAGCCAGCCGTCGGATAGCACCTACCCGTCAAAAGAATTATAACATGCACTCCGGTTTATGCATGGCTTCCCATATACAATGTAGCTAGTGACAAGATATCTCGTCCTCGGCGCCTGAAAACGTGGAAAATACGATCCGATATTTCGTCCTCGGCAGGTAATGTGTAATATGGCGCCATTCCACACGTCTATACATAACACACGTCTATAAATAGACCCACATAGACCTACGCCTGCCAATACTCCAAAGCGAAAACGAAGATTTTGTTGCTCATAAGCTGAAGTTTGAGTAAATTGCTGTCAAAAGATTAGTCAAAACGACAAACAGTCGGAAAAGAGGCGTTATATAACGATTTCAACAGCGATTTTACTCATTAGGCTTATAAGCTCGTAAAAACCACGGGTCAGGAAAATATTTGAGCTCTTCTTTGACGTCTCTGATAATTATGATAGTTTTGCTGATTATGACGGTGAAATAACACTGGCCAACAGAAAAAAATTTTTTTCTTGTTGCCTTCGGTTTTAGACCTGTTCTTGGGGTAATTTTGGGCGCTGATTCAGAAAATGTCATTGGATTGAGTGCATCAGGTCTAGTTTCTCAGATATCGTCGATTTTGTAAAGAAAACCCAGTCCACTCTTTAAACGATGTCTTTGACAAAACTAAAATGTCATAATAAGCTTTATTTATGGCTAATTATAATTCTTGCTGATTCATATAATGCCTACATCCTTATAATGTAAAATCAGCATATCTTGCCGCGTGCTGAGATATTGCTGATTCAACGAAATAACTATTCCGTAGCCTACAGCTTACTCAGCACTAAATTCATGGCCTCATTTAGAATTTATTTGTGCTTATACAGCGTTTCATGGTTTCGAACTATGTAAATAGATTATGCTGAAGTCAGCATTTATAGCCTATATAAACCGCCTCCTGAAAGCTAGAGCAGCCGCAGTCGTCTTAGGGCATATTAAGAGTTGGTCGCAAGAACAATCTGTGAATGTGAACATTAAATAACTACATGTTCTTACTATTTTTTAGGTTAGTCACTTAATTCCTCAGATGCGAACATCCTTAAGGTTATGGCTACTTCCAGACGGAGCTGCATTAACCATCCAGACATATTCTGCTACATTTGTGGGGAATACACACTAAAAGCAAACAGGAAACCGATTTCTGAGTTTGTAAAAAGAGCATATGTAGGTTATTTTGGTGTCAAACTTGGAGATCAAGATAAGCAATGGGCTCCTCATACAGTATGCAAAACTTGTATTGAACAATTGCGCCACTGGACAACTGGAAAGAGAAGCTGCCTGAAATTTGGTGTACCGATGGTTTGGAGGGAACAGATAAACCACTTCGACGACTGTTACTTTTGTATGGTTAATATCATAGGCATCAATCGAAATAATCGTCACAAGTTCTCTTACCCTGATATACCTTCAGCCAGGAGACCTGTTCCGCATTCGGATATTGTACCAGTTCCACCTTTTCGCGAACTACCTCAGCTCTCAGACGATGAGACTTGCATGTCCAATATCGGACAAGATGACGAAAGTGAAGAAAGTGGGGGCAGTGACAGTGATTTCCAATCAACTTCACACAGTGAACGTTTTGACCAAAAAGAGTTGAGTGATCTGATCAGGGACTTAAATCTTTCCAAAGAGTCCTCTGAATTGCTTGCGTCCAGACTAAAGGAAAAGAATGCACTTCAGCCTGGAACGAAAATTACAATTTATAGAAACAGAGAAAAGGATTTGCTGCCATTCTTTACCGAAGACAACAACCTAGTATTCTGTAATGACATCAGCAACTTATTGAAGAAAATTGGTCTGTCGGATTACAGCCCAGATGAGTGGCGTCTTTTTATCGACAGTTTAAAACGTAGTCTGAAATGTGTGCTTTTAAATAACGGCAACAAATTTGGTTCTATTCCAATCGGTCACTCCACCAGGATGAAAGAAGAGTACAATGCCATCTCTTTAGTACTGGAAAAGATAAAATACAAAGAACATCAATGGGTAATTTGTGTAGACTTGAAGATGGTAAATTTCCTCCTTGGTCAACAAAGTGGCTACACAAAGTATCCCTGCTTTTTGTGTCTTTGGGACAGTAGAGCCAAGCATGAACATTGGACAAGAAAAGATTGGCCTTCGAGGAAAGACATGGTGGTTGGAGCTCAAAATGTAATCAAGGAATCTTTGGTGGCACGAGATAGGATCATACTGCCACCACTACATATAAAGCTAGGCCTGATGAAACAATTTGTCAGGGCTTTGAATAAAGAAGGTTCATGCTTCGAATACATAGTACACAAGTTACCAGGAATTACAATGGAAAAATTGAAGGCTGGAATCTTCGATGGTCCACAGATCAGGCAACTTATGAATGACCCACTTTTCATACTATCAATGAATGAAATCGAATCTTGTGACTGGTCTTCCTTTGTTCTTGTAACTAAAAATTTTCTTGGCAACAAGAAGGCAGACAATTATGCACAACTAGTAGAGGATATGCTTCTTCATTTCAACAAGCTTGGCTGCAACATGAGCATTAAAGTCCATTATCTCCACAGTCACTTAGATCGCTTTCCAGAGAATCTTGGTGACTTCAGCGAAGAGCAAGGTGAAAGATTTCACCAAGACATCAAAACAATGGAAAATCGATATCAAGGAAGATGGGATGCACACATGATGGCAGACTATTGCTGGAATATTATGCGCGATTGTTCCGGCAGATGCCACACTCGGAAATCGTACAAAAGGAGCTTCTTCGGTGTCGAATGACTTGAAATTTTTATGACAAACTTGTTCTGTTTGGTATCATATAAGTACAGTTTCAGGTACTACCATTTTCTTTTAAGTATTTGTATTATTATGTTTATTTAGTGTATCACATAATAAATTGAGCACTACATAATTATAGCTATAGACTTATGTTTTATGGGCGAGCAGAGGCAAGGACTGGTATATGGCATAATGTTCTATATCTCGAAAACTAGACCTGCTGGGAGAAAACTGGTGCCTTTTCTGGAATCAGCAGGTCAAATGTACCCAGAAACAGTTCTAACATTTGAGGCAACAAATTATGTGTTGGCCAGTGTAACTTATGGAGATGGGCATAGATAGTTTTTAAAATGATCAGTTAAATTCCACATGGTAATAGGTTGTAGCTCAAGTGCCTACCAGGGTTGGCACACTATGGGCCCAATGGATTTGGCTATGAGTGAAGAAAACGATCATCGTAATCGATATTAATCATAATTTCGACAATTTCTTTAGCATTACTCAAAAGCGAAACCCGTAAACTGACGCCCATCATGGCATTTGTTAATTGTACACGATTTTCTCTAGCGAACGCATGCCTCGACCCTGCTCATTTTTCACCACCGCTGCCCGTTTGAATTGGTTCTATGGCAGTTGATGTCCCCATGTGTGGACCGTGCTACCAAGAGATTCAAATCTATGAAATGAGCCAGGGTCGGTATGCGAACTGCCATCCTCACGCACAGAAGTGTCTTGACGTACGCCTACCATTTAACCAATGAAGCTAACCAGGTAATGGTGATCATACGTTACTTGTCGCTTGACAGTTTCGAATTAACTGCGAAGGCAAGTGTGCCTAGTTGGCTACTTTTAATTAAAGAATTGGAGTAAGAAGTCGATTTTACTTTTTTGAACCCTATTTCAAATTTTTTTAGATTTTCTGCGAGTTAGTAATCTTTACGCGTTTAGGATATTGCAATGCTATTCTTGCAGACCTATCAAACTATCTAGCAATTCTGCGCCCTCCCGTCACCTCATCCGTAAATTTCGGATTCATTTATAGCCATAGCTGTCCAACCTCTCTGGAATAAACTCCGGCCACAATTACAACAATATATCGGACCCATCATACGAACTCAACAACATTTCTCCGTTAATAATTTCAGAATAGGTCTTTCACTGAAAACTGAAAAGACTCCTTTTCCAGAAATCCTATCCTGATTCTACCTGTTTCCATTATCTATCTTGCTGCTCCAATTCTAAACGTCTTACAGTCTGCCTACCTGACTCTTGAATCTTGGCCTGGAACCGAACCCTTCCTGCGTATCGATTTTTTTTTGCCGGAGTGCTTGTGAAGAAGCTGATTCCCGCACTTAGCTTTCATTGGGCGCTGTAGAAATCTTGAGTTCTCGATCACAATACAATTACGATCGTAGACATCAACTGGAGTCTGCCCAAAATGTGCCACCCGAATCGTGACAAACCTGCCAAATTCTCGCACGTTTCGGGCTAGAAACACTTCTTGTCCCATGCTGCAGTACTGCGGTCCAGTGGTCCATATTTGCGGAATAGTCTCTTGCGTGGACTTTAAAAAGCGCTATAAAAATGTGCAGTAACATACAATCATTATATTAAATCACGATAAACGCCTTATTATGATATTTTAGTAATAGTCTTGCGGTTAGCATACTGGGCTGCTATTCGAGAGGTTGGGGTTCAAATCGTTGCCATCGCAGAATTTCTTGTTTCGAAATTTCGGCTCCACGTGCGTACCCAAGTCAACTCAGCTATAAGGAATACAATGTCAGTGGGACGATCAGCCGTCTTGAGAGGGCTGGCCACCCACATTCATATGCAGAGGATAAGAAAATGAAGTTTCTAACAGTTCATATTATTATAAATACTGCATTTAATAAGCGCCACTATTTAATGACTAAGCATAAATCGATGACGCTGAGCAATTGTGAGTGAAGGACTTGCTCAAGGTCCCTACGCAGCAACCGTCCGAGGGGAGGCTCGAACCTGTATTACGCGTAACAAGCCAAGCGCTCTAACCAATTGCCTGCCGTGTCCCATTATCCATGGCTGCATAATTTAAGGGTTAGCTTAAACAACTGCTTCTTTTAATATTTAATATACTCCATTGATTCGCAAGATAATCACTGACCTTCCACACGATGTCAGTCAATTCGCTAGATGGCACACTCCTCATAAGCTGCGTGCCGCGTTACAATCTTCAGTTGACAATCTCCATCTGGCGAATGTAATGGAACTAGAACGGATTAGCTCATGACCCGTCATGAGTGGTGTGCATTCATTACCATTAAAAATTACTAAATTCTTTATTTTTAATAGAGTAAAGTTGAATTTATTTAAACTTAACTTCAGTATTGTTCTGCTGTGTCTACTTGCAAATTTAAATTTCATAAATATTTGTCTTTTTCAAGTTGCTTTGTAAAATTTCATTGAGCTTAACTTTAATTTTACTACTATTTTACAGGTACTCCAGTTTGCGAGAGCCAGCTAGTTTGTTGGTCAGAATTGGTGCCACGTGAGGCATCAATTTGTCGGGGTAAATTTGAATTAGAAAAAGGACTCATATTCGATTTTACGACGTTCCCTTGGGCTGATCTGTTGGATTTCTACCGCTTACATTTCGGTTTCACTTAGCATTCAGCCGAAAATGCCTAATATACTCTTTAGCGCAATAGAAGTTTAGGAATTAAACAAGATTTATATCGTTTAAAACAATTTGACTCACCAAAAGTCGGACAAATGCTTGCGAAAACTGGAGAAGACAAAAATGTAAATCAATCATTCATTCAGTACATTTATACAGCGCCTCCATGGGATAAATATATGCCATACATAGCTAGATCACTCCGGTAATTCTGGACAAGATTTTAATAATTCTCTTAAGTGAAAACAGTAAGGCATTTGCTTATAAGTTCTCATCGAGATTTTAGAGAAATTAACAACAGTTTAATTAGGCCATATATACTTCAATATCAATCTACTGATAAAATAAACATAAAATTACTTTGATTGCAAGTTAAGATATTATTATATTTTGATTAATTATCCAAACACAAAAATCAAAATTCGTCCTCCACTGTCCTCCTCGTTGTCAGCCACAAACAGTCGGTTATTTGTCTGATCCAGAAGAATTCTCGATGGACGTCGTAATCCGTGTTTAGCTTTTGAGAGAATTTCTGTCTTAAATTCCAAATCTGAATCCAATAACAAAACTCGAATGTTTTCTCGATCGACGACTAACACGAATCCATTTCCATCGACGGCAAAATATACTGGATTAGTCATTTGTCCGTTGGTCGATCCTCGTACTCCACCGAATGACTTCTTAAGTTTTCCATCCCCATCCACAATACACACTCTGTGCAGATCATCATGATAAACGCCATGACTGACAACGACATGACCGCTGGTCAGTTTTATAGCATGCCATGGATGAAGAATATCTGGGTATGATCTAACTGGCCCACGAAAACCTTTGTCTGATGATAGATTCATTTCGCGGATCAATTGTCCATCCGACGAATATTCATTTAATTTATTTTTATGAAAAACAGCTAAAATGACATTAGATTCATCTGTAACAGACAGACCTGATCCCCAATCGCCTTCTGTTGACCAATTTTTTATTAAATTTCCATTTGGATCAACTCTCAAGATTTCACTCGACCGACCATGAGGTCTTATTAAATGGAAGATGTAGAGACATTTATTTCTGTTGCAGGATCCTATGTCCACTGGAAAAATTAATTCCTTCAAATTCCATCGACGACTGAAACTGAATTTCATCGAATCGTAAACTTCAACTTCTGAACTCCTGTCACTCACAACAAACAATACTTTGTCTAAGATGGTCAATCCGTTGATCGATTTCTTTTTCTCTTCAGCGGCTTTTGTTCTGATCGTCTGAACTAAGACTGGATCCAAGTTGAATCGAAGTTTACCTGAAAATAGAAACAAATTTATTAGTTTTCTATAAATATCATATCAGTCTTTCATCTTTAAGATATCACTTCTCAAAAAAACTTCAAGAGGCGACGACGACTACTATGATGATATCTGGGGATCAGACACAAATTCTGGCAGAAGACGAACATAGGCCTAAACATTGAGAGACACCTAGAGCGACCGAAAGACACAACAACCGATACAGATATAGAGACAGGCAGAAAGACATAAAGAACCCCTAAGTCCGTCAAATGCACTGCCAAGGTCGTCGAATCACAGCGAAGTATGGAACGCCGATTCCTTGAAAATGTATCGTCGCTTATAATGATAAGAACTGATTATATAAGATAAAACCATAAGTTTTCTTGACTCTTGATTATAGAAAAATTGTGCAGTTATTTAATCTTCAAATTCCATATTTCTGCTACAACGTTGACTGGATTATTCGAACCGACGATAAAAAATGATTAGTTTTTAAGGACCGCTGCAGTTGAAAAAGCCTTCAATGTAATGATCGGCGCCCAATAGCCGTTGCGTGAAAACTAAAGTCATCATCACTAAAGTCATAATCAATAAATAAGATATATCACTGTAATCTTGTGAAAATGCGCTTTCGTGTTATTATTTTAAAAAGTTATGGGTTATTAAAATCATAAAGCCTTTGATTTCTCTCTTTTAGTACGGTATGTGGATTACCGCGGACACATATAAACACATTCAGACAATGCTGCACCAATCTGTGTATGTATGGCGTTATTCTTATAACGCCTGGATAATGACAATCCTACTTTATTACACTGGCCAACAGAAAAATTTTTTTTCTTGTTGCCTTCGGTTTTAGACCTGTTCTTGGGGTAATTTTGGGCGCTGATTCAGAAAATGTCATTGGATTGAGTGAATCAGGTCTAGTTTCTCAGATATCGTCGATTTTGTAAAGAAAACCCAGTCCACTCTTTAAACGATGTCTTTGACAAAACTAAAATGTCATAATAAGCTTTATTTATGGCTAATTATAATTCTTGCTGATTCATATAATGCCTACATCTTTATAATGTAAAATCAGCATATCTTGCCGCGTGCTGAGATATTGCTGATTCAACGAAATAACTATTCCGTAGCCTACAGCTTACTCAGCACTAAATTCATGGCCTCATTTAGAATTTATTTGTGCTTATACAGCGTTTCATGGTTTCGAACTATGTAAATAGATTATGCTGAAGTCAGCATTTATAGCCTATATAAACCGCCTCCTGAAAGCTAGAGCAGCCGCAGTCGTCTTAGGGCATATTAAGAGTTGGTCGCAAGAACAATCTGTGAATGTGAGCATTAAATAACTACATGTTCTTACTATTTTTTAGGTTAGTCATTTAATTCCTCAGATGCGAACATCCTTAAGGTTATGGCTACTTCCAGACGGAGCTGCATTAACCATCCAGACATATTCTGCTACATTTGTGGGGAATACACACTAAAAGCAAACAGGAAACCGATTTCTGAGTTTGTAAAAAGAGCATATGTAGGTTATTTTGGTGTCAAACTTGGAGATCAAGATAAGCAATGGGCTCCTCATACAGTATGCAAAACTTGTATTGAACAATTGCGCCACTGGACAACTGGAAAGAGAAGCTGCCTGAAATTTGGTGTACCGATGGTTTGGAGGGAACAGATAAACCACTTCGACGACTGTTACTTTTGTATGGTTAATATCATAGGCATCAATCGAAATAATCGTCACAAGTTCTCTTACCCTGATATACCTTCAGCCAGGAGACCTGTTCCGCATTCGGATATTGTACCAGTTCCACCTTTTCGCGAACTACCTCAGCTCTCAGACGATGAGACTTGCATGTCCAATATCGGACAAGATGACGAAAGTGAAGAAAGTGGGGGCAGTGACAGTGATTTCCAATCAACTTCACACAGTGAACGTTTTGACCAAAAAGAGTTGAGTGATCTGATCAGGGACTTAAATCTTTCCAAAGAGTCCTCTGAATTGCTTGCGTCCAGACTAAAGGAAAAGAATGCACTTCAGCCTGGAACGAAAATTACAATTTATAGAAACAGAGAAAAGGATTTGCTGCCATTCTTTACCGAAGACAACAACCTAGTATTCTGTAATGACATCAGCAACTTATTGAAGAAAATTGGTCTGTCGGATTACAGCCCAGATGAGTGGCGTCTTTTTATCGACAGTTCAAAACGTAGTCTGAAATGTGTGCTTTTAAATAACGGCAACAAATTTGGTTCTATTCCAATCGGTCACTCCACCAGGATGAAAGAAGAGTACAATGCCATCTCTTTAGTACTGGAAAAGATAAAATACAAAGAACATCAATGGGTAATTTGTGTAGACTTGAAGATGGTAAATTTCCTCCTTGGTCAACAAAGTGGCTACACAAAGTATCCCTGCTTTTTGTGTCTTTGGGACAGTAGAGCCAAGCATGAACATTGGACAAGAAAAGATTGGCCTTCGAGGAAAGACATGGTGGTTGGAGCTCAAAATGTAATCAAGGAATCTTTGGTGGCACGAGATAGGATCATACTGCCACCACTACATATAAAGCTAGGCCTGATGAAACAATTTGTCAGGGCTTTGAATAAAGAAGGTTCATGCTTCGAATACATAATACACAAGTTACCAGGAATTACAATGGAAAAATTGAAGGCTGGAATCTTCGATGGTCCACAGATCAGGCAATTTATGAATGACCCACTTTTCATACTATCAATGAATGAAATCGAATCTTGTGCCTGGTCTTCCTTTGTTCTTGTAACTAAAAATTTTCTTGGCAACAAGAAGGCAGACAATTATGCACAACTAGTAGAGGATATGCTTCTTCATTTCAACGAGCTTGGCTGCAACATGAGCATTAAAGTCCATTATCTCCACAGTCACTTAGATCGCTTTCCAGAGAATCTTGGTGACTTCAGCGAAGAGCAAGGTGAAAGATTTCACCAAGACATCAAAACAATGGAAAATCGATATCAAGGAAGATGGGATGCACACATGATGGCAGACTATTGCTGGAATATTATGCGCGATTGTTCCGGCAGATGCCACACTCGGAAATCGTACAAAAGGAGCTTCTTCGGTGTCGAATGACTTGAAATTTTTATAACAAACTTGTTCTGATTGGTATCATATAAGTACAGTTTCAGGTACTACCATTTTCTTTTAAGTATTTGTATTATTATGCTTATTTAGTGTATCACATAATAAATTGAGCACTACATAATTATAGCTATAGCCTTATGTTTTATGGGCGAGCAGAGGCAAGGACTGGTATATGGCATAATGTTCTATATCTCGAAAACTAGACCTGCTGGGAGAAAACTGGTGCCTTTTCTGGAATCAGCAGGTCAAATATACCCAGAAACAGTTCTAACATTTGAGGCAACAAATTATGTGTTGGCCAGTGTTATACTACTATGATCTACGCTACGTACAGGCTACTCAATGCTCCTAGCTACTAAGTGTTCCGGTAGTGTTTATCGTGAGGGCGTCTGTATTAGAATGCCATGTCCAGGGCAGTGTCCGTGCCGCGTGGCGTTGTGGTAGAGGCGTGGCCTAACGGCTGGCCAATCATATCCTTACAGTATGTGATGGCCGGAATATGGCAGCCTCATTGTCACGGCCAAGATCAACGGTCAGCATGAAGGCGACTACAACATCCGCCTGAGGTCGCCATTATAACATCGGAAAACAGACTAGGTCTTCCAATGAGCCTATCTGGGGATAGAGACGTGAATCCTTCACAGACTCCGACAGCTATAGCGAGGGATATGTATAGGGGATAGACAATGCAGCTTTATGGTCATGAATAGACACCCCGTATACATTGGACGAAACCAGGGAAGGGGACCATGTTCGGCGGACTTGGTCAAAAGGAGAATGCACTCAGGCGGGGAGGGAAGATTAAGATTCGAACACAGTGAAGAAGATCGAACGCTAACTTTCTTTCCGCTTGTTTTATTAATTAATATATTCTTTATTAAAATATCTCTTCGTATTGAGCGGACCCATCACGTCTCGTTCGTGCTAGACTAGAATAGAATCGAGGACGTGACACTCATCCCAAAGCCTAATATGCAACCTTGTAGACTTTACATCATAAAATATGACGTAATTATCAAATAAAATGCAGAACCTCAAATAGCAAAAAAATTCGAATTTGATGGTAAAATGCAGAATCTCTGTTGACCGTTATAATCTAAAGACTTAAATAGCTACCGATTGATCTCTGCATTTCTTGTATCTGGCTGATGAGCTGTTCCTTCTCTACTATCCATGCATTTCTCTCTCTTCCTCGTTCCTGTTCGAGGTCCACAATCTTGGTCCTACAATCTGTAACAGAATTTAAAAGGACTTCTTAAAATTAAAAAAATTACTTATTGAGGATTATAATTCATCTAGCGCTTCCGGACAAGCTGTTTCTTTATATGCTTGCCGGGTGAGCCACTGTGGTTAAAACGTGTGTGAAGCGCCTGTGTGCGTGAGGATGCCGGTTCGCATACCGATAGTGGCTATATTTCAAAGATTTTGATCTCTGGCTAGCACGATCCGTACACGGGGATCTTAAATGACAAGATCAAATGTAAAATGTGATAGCATACAAAAACAGATGACGAAGAAATACAAAAAAAGTACGCAACAGATAAGATTTTGAGTGTTGGAGCTCCGTTTTTAGGTGGCGATACTCCTCTTTTAAGTTGCGGATCTTATTGATCCAGTGGTGGATCTCAAGTCAGAGGTGCCGGATCTCAGAATAAAGGGGGGAAGGGGATATTCGGCTAAATTCAACCAGTGACCTGCTCGCCAAACTCTTTGAATATAATTTCCACACTGCCAAACTGCATTCTTATCAACGTTTGCTCAAAGAAAAGCCTCTCACTTAGGCTCAAGCGAAGTAAAGGGAATCTGCTTTGGTGTTCTTCAACACACGAAAATGAAACATTCAGCATTTTTGTGACTAGACTATTATTGACACCTACATTGTGCTGTCTACTCTAGTTTGTAGCCTCGGAGTTATTTTTGACGACAAATTGTCCTCATGTCACATCTTTCATTTTTTTCGGACTTCCCTTAAGATTCTCTGCCGACTCTGTGTTGTTCAGCTGCAGTCAGATCTAAAAGCCGGTGCCCACCAAAATCTCGAATCATTGTGATTGAAACTTTTTGATTAAATTAAATTACGTAACTTAAATATTCTACCTGAAAATTCGTTCTGCAGTTCTTGTATTTGATTCACGAGACGATGCTTCTCTTCTGCCCAAATTTTCCTCTCCTGCTTCAGTTTCTCTTTGAGTTCTGATATCGTGCCATCTACAACATAAAATCGATCTTAAACATTTTGTTTATATGAAACAAATATAATATTCAGTGAATATCAGAAATCAGAATTTAACGATTCTTAACGGTAAGAAACCAACTATAAACAAAGCATTTGGTAATTTATAGCAGATTAAACTAGCAAATAAAATGTAGAACTTTGAATAGCAAAATATTTCGAATTCGATTGTAAAATGCAGAACTTCTATTGGCCGTTATTATTTAAAGACTTCAACAGCTACCGATTGATCTGTGCATTTCTTGTATCTGGCTGATGAGCTGTTCCTTCTCTGCTATCCATGCATTTCTCTCTCTTCCTCGTTCCTGTTCGAGGTCCACAATCTTGGTTCTGCAATCTGTAACAGAATTTAAAAGGACTCATTAAAAGTAAAAAAGTACTTATTGAGGATTATAATTCATCTTCTGGACAAGCTGTTTCTTTATACGCTTGCCGGGTGAGCCACTGTGGTTAAAACGTGTGTCAAGCGCCTCTGTGCGTGAGGATGCCGGTTCGCATACCGATAGTGGCTATATTTCAAAGATTTTAATCTCGGGCTAGCACGGTTCGTACACGGGGATCTTAAATGACAAGATCAAATGTAAAATGTGATAGCATACAAAAACAGATGACGAAGAAATACAAAAAAAGTACGCAACAGATAAGATTTTGAGTGTTGGAGCTCCGTTTTTAGGTGGCGATACTCCTCTTTTAAGTTGCGGATCTCATTGTTCCAGTGGTGGATCTCAAGTCAGAGGTGCCGGATCTCAGAATAAAGGGGGAAGGGGTGATTCGGCTAAATTTAACCAGTGACCTGCTCGCCAAACACTTTGAATATAATTTCCACACTGCCAAACTGCATTCTTATAAACGTTTGCTCAAAGAAAAGCCTCTCACTTAGGCTCAAGCGAAGTAAAGGGGATCTGCTTTGGTGCTCTTCAACACACGAAAATGAACCATTCAGCATTTTTTGTGACTAGACTATTATTGACACCTACATTGTGCTGTCTACTCTAGTTTGTAGCCTCGGAGTTATTTTTTTACCACAAGTTGTCTACATGTTACATCTCTCAATTTTTCGGATTTCCTTAAGATTCTCTCCCCACTCTGTGACGTTCAGCTGCAGTCAGATCTAAAAGCCGGAGCCCAACAAACTCTCGAAAACATTACGATTAAAACTTTTTGATTAAATTAAATACGTGACATAAATTATCTACCTGAAAATTCTTTCTGGAGTTCTTGCATTTGATTGACGAGCTGCTTCTTCTCTTCTGCCCATACTTTCCTCTCTTGCTCCAATTTCTCTTTGAGTTCTGACACCGTGCTATCTAGAACATAAAATCTATATTAATAGTTACTGGCCTAGTTTTTAGAGTTATTTAAATTTATCTGCTATTCGGCGCCAAATAGTCGTATACACAAGAGACGTCATATTTCAATTTGAAAATCTATAGATAAACGCAATACCATAATCCTATGAAATTTGAATCTACTCTTTGGTTTAGTGTAACACTGATTGACGGTAGTATTCTGTTCTAAGGTTAACTTTACTGTCTAAAACAAAGACAAAATTAAATTTTGCCTTGAAAATTACAAATTTGAAAAGTTAGTAACTAGTTCAATTCAACTTTGAAAGATTATAGTTTATCTCGGCTACTGAATGAGATTACAAATAAAACTTTTATACAAAATAATCTTTGCTGATCCTGAAATTGATTGATTAGCTGATTGTTCGCTCTTCTTTCGTCTTCGAGTTGATTGGTAAATTATTCCTTCTCCTTTTTCTCTTGCTCAAGGTTTTGCTCAATAACCTGCATTTTTTCTCTAACTGTACCAGCACAATGCAGAACATTTTCATTTACACAAATTATTTGACACTGAAAGATAGTTTGTGGATATGAAAGGTGCTCTATTCGTTTGAAAACTCTATATTTGAAGTCGAAAGTGAAATAGTTTTTGGGAAGTTGTACAGATCTTTATGATTCTGTTCGTTTCACTTATTTTTGCAAAGCATAGAAGTATGCATGTCTGTTCTGAATTTGGATCTGTTATCAATATTTACGTTATTCAAAAAATTAACTATTATTTCGACAAAATTAATGTGTATTACATTTCACAAAATTCCTTACTTACTATATAAAATTTGGAATATTTAGAAAGAAACACTTTCTAAACATGACTAAGGAATCTAATGTAAATGAGACGCCGATGATTGTTACGAGAATGACGAGTGAAAAAGGCGCCGAAAACAAAAACGACATGTTTAATTTATCACATATCCTTCGAAAACTACAAATATTTTCCACAACCAGAAAAGTTCATATGTGTACGGTTTTTGAAACAAAAGACGACAAGGACGACGTTGAAAATTAGAATCAAACTCAGATTGAGGCAAGAAATGACGTAGACAAACACAGACACAAACAGAGAAACCGAAATAGACAATAACAAGAGTGACATAAGCAGACGCAAGGACTTCTGGTTTCAATATAGGACGTCGTTACATTTCAAAATGCATTTCAACACTATGGAAATTATTTACAAATAATACTAATTTTAATAAGACATAGAAATTGTTTATAATGATTTAGATAAATAAATTTTACCACTTATGCAATGACTTTTATGGAAGAAAAATGTTTGTAGAATAGATATAGCAAGGAGCACTGTAAATATTCATTATTGAATGCCACATCTTGCAGGGAGCTTAAATGTGAATGTAATGACCGGCGCCCCATAGTTGCATTTGCAGCAGACGTCATCGTCACGTACTTGACAGTTCTAAATAAAGCAAGATGCTGTAATCTTTCGAAACTGCGTTTCCAGCTGGAACTACTACTGAAAGCAAACACGTCTACCCAGGGAATAATGGTATAATAATTTCAGAGATTTCTACTTTCAGAGGGTTGCTCTGCTCTTTTGTAGTTATCATCTGGAATGCCACCGACTGAATACATGCATAGGGATTCTAAGCCAAGGGCATTTCTAAATTGTGTGAAATAAGATGTAACCAGGATAAAATCCTAGATTGCACAATCTCAAATGATTTTATTGTATTTGCTTGGAAGCAAATTGTTAAAAAACATTAATCATAAGCAGATTATGAGTTTATAACCTGCATCGATTATTCTATTGTATTCTTGCGTCTTTTCCTTTAGACGATCATTCTCTGTTCTCTGTAACTTCAATTCCTGTTCGAGATTGAAACATTTCTTACTGCTACCTGAAAACAGCAAAATCCATTAGGATTTCATTTTAGTTTACTGATTATACTTTCCGTTGAAAAAAGATAATCTAGAATTCTAGAATTCGTCATAGTAGGTAACGATAGTTAAAAGAATTTAAATCAATGTTTTGCGTTCTTCTATATAATTAAAACAGTTAAATTAAATTACATAATGTAAATTTTCTACCTGATAATTCGTTCTGTAGTTCTTGTATTTGATTCCTGATAAGCTCCTTCTCCTCGGCCCATACTTTCCTCTCTTGTTCATGTATCTTTTCGAGTTCTGAAACGGTGCCATCTACAACATAAAAATGATCTTAAATATTTTGTTTTCACGAAGCAGATATCCCATTTAGTGGATATCAGAATGCCGAAATTAACCCTCATTAACGATTAGAAAACCTCTAAATACGAAGCACTTAGTAATTAAATGTAGATGACATAAATTAAATAGCATATATCTTACAAATAGTTACAAAAATCGTGGTCAAAGCAGGTACCACGTAAAAACAGTAATTTTATGTAATGCTAAGCTAATGAAACGCAAAAGCCTGTTAGCATAATGGTCTCGTGAAAGCAAATCACTGGAACAGAGGGAGATACTGATGTAGTAGTAGTAGTAGTAGCTAGTAGTAGTAGCTATTATAACTTATAGCTCCATTGGCGTTGCTTCCGTGGCATTCAATTTTTCTATGCACGTACTGGACGAGATGTAACCGTCCCAGATGAGTTTTTATGTTCTCCGGACATTTTTTTTAAATCTGAGGAATCACGTCTACCTGGGGCCAAAAGTAAAAATATTAGAATGTGTGCAAATTGGGCATTTGCTAAAAACTTTTGAATGATCGCCAGATACTGCCTTTTTCTGTACATGAAGCTTCAATAAAAATAAATAAATTTACTACATGTAGCTTCGTTATCACTGCAGGTTGTCAGACCTGGCGCCAAATGGAGACGAAGAGTTCCGAATTTTGGTTATTTTATACAAGTCATTTTGCTTTACAATAATGAACATTTACTTTAGATCCCAATTATCAGTTGTCTCTAGTTATAAATAAAACTCTTTACAGGAGCATGCTCGAAGAAATAAAGTATTCATAGAAACTTTATCTAAAATGTTATTTAGATAATCTCTATCCACTAGCAGAGTATAATGCTTCTCATGACTTCCTTCCATCAGCTTTCTTATCCGACTTAATTCCTTTAGAACTTCACCTCTCTCTGTTCGTAGATCGTTGTTTTCCTTCTGCCACTGCTGAAGCTGCCTGGCTAGGGCATCAACATGTCTTCTTGATTCGTCCAGTTCGGTAGCTGTCGTCTGCAGCGTTTCATCGAGTTGGCGCTTGTTGTTTCTGTGCCATCCTAATTCTTCATTTAACACGCTGATATTTGCCTTAAGTTGCCCTTCTAATTGAGATGCGAAGTTTTCTGTAGGTTCCTTTACTCTTCCCAAGATCTTGCGCAAATCTTCAAATTCGATCAGTTGTCTGTTCAAACTTTTCCTTTGCTGAATAAAACCTTAAAAATACATTTTACTGATTGAGAGAACAAAGTTAGCTGTAAAATAACATGACCTCGATTACAAATTTTTATTCGCGCGAAGGATAGCCTCTGCAACGATTCGAGCAGTTAATGAAAAGATGACACCTCTAAGTACTGGTAATTAGAACCTAAGTAAGTAAGTAAGTAAGACATTTGCTAACACGCCATGTGTCCATCAGCTGAGCGAAGAACCTGAACCAGAAAGGCGAACGTATAAGACATCATTAACAAAAAATTCATTTTATATCATTATCTATAGCCAGCTACAAGTACTTTTCGTTACAAGACTTCATCGTATTCTTAATGTGCCTTTGTTATATTTTATGTGCAAACGAAAACCAATATATTTTAGATAGGTCGTTGCATGAGTTCTCTCTCATGCAGCGACCTATCTAAAATATGTTGGAAATGACAACTATTTCTAATTCGAGTGCTTTTAAATACAGCTCGAATTCTTATTTTCTTAGTTTAGAAGAAGTGGAAGAGCATTCCCCAGAATTGAGGCAGCTATGAGTACGAAATGCTAGCGACTTCAGTTTTCTTAAGCTCAGCATATAAGGGCGGGTAGGCAGCCCTCTCCCTTGCCGCATGATCTATTCACTGAAAGCGTAAAGTCAATTTACTCATTATAGCTGAATTCTCTAGGAGGCGCAACCGCAGCAGAAATCTGGAAACAAATTTTTGCCTCGGCGTGGATTTGAACCATCGACCTCTCGGTTGACAGTCCAGCAAGCAAACCACTAGACTGTTTTGTTTTAGCTTTTGAAAAGCTTACCTCGAACAATCTTGTGATAGAATATGTCCACATTTGCATCAGATGGAAGAGTGGCTTTCTGGCGCAATGCAGCTACTTTCAACGAAAGTTCGGTCTGAAGCTCATCTGGAAGTTTGATGAACGTTGTTTGTAGCGCTTTAAATGATTTTCTTTCCTGAAATAATATATCATCTGTGCCCTATTAGTTTACACGTCGCAGTTTTTGTTGGCAAGTCGAAGTTAAAGTTGTGCATATTGTCAGTATAAAATTTCTTGTGAGGCTGGTTTGCTTGTTTCCTCCACAATTCCAATTTAATGTTCTATTGTCTCTTTTTGTTTGAACGCTACTTGACACGTCTTCTTCTTGTGATCTTCTTGGCCCGTGCACCCGCCTCGGCCGTCTTTCATTATTCTCTCTCAACTCACCTGATACATTTGACCGTTTTGCACCCTGGGCTAGAACTTTCATAGCAAACGTATGATAGCGTTTTAATGTTGGTCGTTTCGTCACTGCAAAGAATAGAATATCTACTATTCGTCCTTACGTGACTATTGGGGGAGTGGTATAGCCCGCTGCCTCAAGATTCACCTATTTCTGCATAGGCTCTTATGTCTGATGTTAAGTATTGCACCTGAGTAGTTTGTTCCACTTCAAGAATAGACTCGTGAGAGGCGCTCCCGACCCGAACCAGTGAGACCACTGTCAAATAATACAGACTTAATTAATACGTACATCTCTGCGCAAAACGTTTTAAAAACTGCGTCAAAACCTTACCTAAAATTTCGATGTTTGGCGTAAATTAAATATTTTTTTACATGGAAAATTAATCACATCGCCTGAATTTTTACACAAGACCGTTTGAGAGATCTATTTTACATAGATGCGCAATAATGCATAGAATTATTTCAAACCTTTTTTAGGTCTATGTAACAACCTTGTGTCAATTTCTTGCATATTGATTAAATTTCCAACTTTGTGAAGGTTTTCTCAGACGTGGTCAATAATATTTTGAACTTTTTGCTTCAGTAAAAATTTATGAGATAAGTTTACAGATGGCAATTACCGACACTTTCTTGAATTTCGAAATGTCTGTGAATTTTGCTGCTCGTCTGCTCTAATAATTTTTCTCTAAAAAAATATGGGTTCCCCATTGTAAAACCACAAACTTCATGAGAACCTATGTTTGCCTTCTTAAATAAATTGAGCTATTTAACTATTTCTATAGTCTTGATCATAACATTACTCGTGAGTAATTTGTTATTTAATTGTTCTTGTCTGTATTTTAGCTGTGTGGGCCAAAAATATAACCAAATACAACAGATAAACAATTGTGTGATTTATGTCAATCTTCGGCTCTAGATCACAGTGAATGGTACAGTAGAAAGATGATAAATTGTGGGGCACGGTAGCCTATTGGATAGACCGATCGACTTGTAACGCGGAGAATACGAATTCGAGCCTCGTCAGAGACGGTTACTGTGTAGGGACCTTCAGCAAATCCTTAACTCACAATTGCTCGGCGCCATCGATTGATGCTAAATAATTAGATAGTGGCGCCTAAAAATGGAAAAATAATACATAACTGCTGCTCAGCTTATTTCAAGATGCTGCCAATGCCAACTGCATATTCCACGGTCTTCCACGAAGTTCGGCGAAAGTTCCTTCACTGTCGCCGGACATACTGCGTGGAACAGTCTTCCTGACCATGTGACAAATGCCCCATCCCTGGACACATTCAGGTCACGATTCAAGGTGCATCTTCTTAAGATATCGTATGACTGTAGTTGATTTTTGAACTCATGTACAGCGCCCTTTTCTTCGGCCTCGGCTGTGCTACGGCGCTATATAAATTGTCTTATTACTCTGTGTAACAAATTTTTAATTTTGGTTTGTTCCCGGGTAGTTAATGTCATTTCCTGATTGCTTTTGCTTCAAATTATAGAAAATGGCTATTATTCCCCACAAACTTTGCTTTTGTGACAAGGACAATGATATCCTGGAATTTACCTATTTTGGAGAACATTCAAGAGGAATTCAGTGCTGAGAAAACTTGGAGTAACTGCTGGAACTTTCTAGAACTTTCGAGAATATTTTAGTACGTCCGAGAAACTCCGTGAAAGCATCTGCTAACATGTGCGAGGCCTACATGGCATATTTCGGCATGCCTGTCGGGTATCAAGACAAAACATGAGCACCTTATTTCCCCTGTGAGCAGTGCAAAAAACGGCGGTAGCCAAGATGGACAATTTGCAACCGATGCTAGCTTAGATGGCGACGTTTTATGTTATAAAAATTTTAAAAGCCTGAAATGTTGTAATTTCACTATTTTGGAAAATTTTCAGTGTCATCGAATAAATATATCATATGTGAAATATGTTGCGAAAATGTCTTACACATTAATCATGGGTGAAATATATCTATTTCGTTATGATCACTATTTTATTTTGTCTTTTACAGGATGTGCAGTAGGGAAAAGAGAGCCAATGAAGCTTGCTATCCCAAGAATTTGGCGAGAACTCATTGACCACTCAAGCAATTGCTACTTCTGCATGGTGGATCCTTCCAAACGTCGGACTGGCAAGAATGCACCTGCTATCACGTATCCGAACCTTCCTTCATCCATCGACCCGGTGCCACACCGCCCTGAGCTTCCCGTACCCGCTCCTCCGAAGAGAAAGCAGCCATCTTCAGAAGAAAGCAGTAAGTCAGAGAGTGAAGAAGACGTTGGAAATCCAGATTACAATTTCCGAGCTGAGGAGAGAAACCCATACTATCCCAACCAAAAAGACCTCAACGACTTGATCAAAGATTTTGGTCTCACCAAGTCCAATGACGAGCTTTCTACGTCTAGGTTCAAGCAGTGGAATTTGGTGGATGAAAGCGTGCAAGTTGCAGATCAGAGGAAGCGTCACCAAGCTTTTTCCAGCTTCTTCACTCGGTGCACCTCAAGGAGAATTACAACAGCATCAAGAGTTTACTATAGAAGCCTTGAAGTATGATGAGTACGGCTGGGAGGTCATCGGAGACTTCAAAATGGTAGCATTCCTTATGGGTTACCAAGTTTCCTGCTATCTTTTCCTCTGGGACAGCAAGGACAAAAAGGTGCACTACCACATGCGGGACTGGCCACAGCGGACCAAGTTCTCTATGGGGAGGAACAACGTCAAGTGGGAGCCACTGGTGGACCCCCAGAAGGTGCTGATGCCATCACTGCTCATGAAATTGGGCCTTATGAAACAATTTTTCACAGATCTAGATAAGGAGACGGCAGCCTTCAATTACCTTCAAGACTCCTTCCCTAACCTGTCTGAGGCAAAGGTCAAAGCCGGTGTCTTCGTCGGACCACAGATAAACAAGATCTTGGAGTGCAAAGAATTCCACAAGAAGGTCACTAGGAAGGAGAAACCGGCTTTCAACAGCTTTGTCGCAGTGATTAGGGGCTTCCTGGGCAGTCACAAGGCCAAAAATATGTGGAGCTGGTTGAGACTCTGGTGAAGAACTATGGCAAAATGGGCTGCAGGATGTTTCTCAAAGTTCATATCCTTAATGCTCATCTTGATAACTTCAAGGAGAACTTGGGAACATACTGGGAGGAACAAGGCAACCGCTTCCACCTGGATTTACTGGATTGTGAACGTCGCTACCAAAGACAGTATAACGAGAACATGATGGGAGACTACGTTTGGAGGCTGATTCGTGAAAGTGATTTACAGTATAATCTTAAATCTGGAAAAATTACTCACTTCTAAATCTTTTGTGCTCATTTTTGTATAACTGTAGCGTAAATACATGTTAATGTTGTTTCATATGTTGTTTTTTTCTGACTTTATGTGAACGGAACGACGCAAATTCGCCCGTCTTTTATTGCAAATAGATAAGTTTCAGAATATCACTGTCCTGGTCACAAAAGAAAAGTTTGAAGGGAATAACAGCCATTTTCTATAAATTTTTGAGGCATAAGCAAGTAAAAATAACACTTACTACCCAGGAACAAAAATTGTGTTACACAATGTTTTTATTGTTATTATTAATGGTCAGAGATTTGAAAAAATAAGTGTGAATATAGGCTTACAGATCAAGGATATGAATTTTACCCGTAAATTGTATGACACGATCTTTAACATACAGCAAATATTATACTAAGATATGAAGAAATCCTATTTATGCCAACAAGCGGCAAGCTCTGGTGTAAAATTAAAGTTGCTGAGTGTATATTTGCTTGTGATCCTGCGATCTTGATGTGACTCTTGTGTCATTAGTTTCGTAAGGTATACGAAGAACTAGTGTCACTAAAGAATTGTGTGCTTTTAAATGTACACGTGATACGAAACCAAAAATACATGGAAACATGTATAATTTAAGCAAAAGAGTTGCAGAAAATAATTAAATATATATTGCTTACATAATCTAAACAATAGGCATTCTTTGTAGGTAATAGATGATTCTATTATACCTAAGGTTTTAGCAATGTTCTTGTAGAAACATAGGCAACGGATCTCAAATCTTCATCGCGTCTTGAAGAAGGTGATCACCATCACAAAAGTTTCTGTCATTAGAAGCTTAAACTACACTTTAAATTAGCAGATTGAAATGAGATGACTCGAAATGAGCGTTAAGCTTATCACAGGCTGGCACACTAATGCAGTCTAATAAAATTGGATGACGTTTGTTTTATACTTACAATCTTTTCCAGTTAAAATGGAAACTACATGCTCCTGGTTTGATTTTTCTAGGGCTTGCAAAAATGTGTCGAAATTGGTCACACTAAATTTACTGACAAGAGCCAACAATGTCTCGTTTTTTTCGTGTTTAGTTGGCTTCGCATTTATAGTCGTCATTTCTCTTCCTCTTAATAAACTAGCTTCATAGAGACGATCCAACAAAAGGCCGCTATGAACGTCAAGATTATCAATCAATGTCGCGTATTTCCTTTGGATCACAAGCGGATGTTTAGTATCCAGATACTCATCTACAAGAAGAAAGCAGTACACGTACAATTCTTTGTAACTAAGATGTCACATTTTCTTACGACAAACAATGATTAATAAACAGATGCAAATGAATTGAATTACTTCCTGCCCAATAATAACTGCAACTCACATCGTCAATTCGTTTGGAGCGTCTGGTTTATGGAAATAGCGATTAGACCAAATACAACGACGGACGTTTTTATGAGCTGTGTAGGCTTGTAAGATTAGGTTGCTAGGGCTGATATTATGACGTCATGTCATATATGTCATCATATAATAATATTATTTTTTATCGGCGAGATCAGCTGCAGCCTTTTGTAGCTACGCAGCCTTGAGGATGGTATTCACACAAATCATAACAATATGAAATTTCGCTTCTACTCGCTTCCGAAGGTAAGAGCGCTACATAAATATTCTAGTTTAAGACGTGTATGGAATTCAAGATAAGGAATGAATATGTAATATATATGGTAATTTAAATTAATGTGTGGGTATTTTGCAATCAATGCTGTAGGTCTATATTAATGTCGTCCACGCTATCTTGCTCAATTGCTTTAAGCACTGGTTTGGTGTACTATGTCTGGCCTAAACTGTTTCTAATCATATCTTAATGCGGCCTTCAACCGATGCAATCCGACCCAATCCGACTGAAGAAATCGAATCGGATTGCTAGTTTTTAATCACAATTAACTTTTTTAAACATTTTACAAGTACCTTCATGTATCAAGATTTCTGCTATATGCTTTTGGTCTGTGTTGCTAAGAGCTGTTAAAAAGCACTCGAATGCTCGCGAATCTTTCAAGATCAGTGTGTTGAGTAGCTGTTCATTGGCTCTGACCGGAGTCGATAAAAATTGTTGAATATCATCCCTTTCTCTTGCAGTTAATACTGTAGCTTGAAATAGTTCTGCTACGATTTCTCTAGTACGAATCAATCCATTGGAAATATGGCTATACTTTGACCGAAGCTTCTTCACAGATTCTAGATGAAAATACATAGTCGAAATAAAAATACAAAGAACTATTTTATTGTACCTTCCATCATTTATTTTCATTAATTTACTGGCTTAGACTGCCTACTTGAATTACAAGTCAGAAGTTAAATCATTTACGCTTATTCAGCAAAAGCTTTTGGATACGGAGGCCTCCCCTGGACTTCACTGGGAAAATTCAGACTAGGTGCAAAGTTAAATAACCCTATCTGGATAAAAGGATTATGTCGAAGGTTTACTCTTTTAATCTCTTCCTAGCAACCTCCTGTCGTTAATGTACAAATTATTATATTTGAAAATGCAAATTTAAACATAACATTTCAAAAGGCCAGGGCTCTCATCTAGAGAGTTTGTAACTTGAGGGTCAACCACCCAGCGTGTTGGTAAAAAGTTCATGTCGGAGGCTATGGTTTAACACCCAAATCATCCTTGAAAACAAATTTTCGATAAAAAAAACTTGTACAACGAAAGGACAAAATCGTTGGTCGACCGTGCTGAGGAGCGTAAGATACTCTTCTGACCCCAGGCTGGAAAATTTGCGGTGTTTGCCCCCCCCCCATCACCCTTAAGCCTGCGCGTCTTTGTTAATATGACACACAGACATAAATGACACAAATTTCGATTCCTGTCAAAGGTTTGTAAACATTGATTCTGTAGGTTTTAGTAAAGCGTTGATATTCTATTTAATCCTCCTGAGTGAACGAGTTGCCATTAAAAAGTGCAGCTACCTTGTGCCACAAGTTTTAGTCAAACTAATATTGCGACTATGCTGTGGAAATGTTGTTGAAATTGCACACTCTGACTGGAAGAAAACAGAAAATACGCGATAAAACAAGTAATTGGCTTTGATAAAATATAGTAGAATAATTTTCTTTTAAAGGATCATTTATTGAAATAGTTTAACGTAAATTTTATAAAGGATAAGGAACTCTGTTATCAGAATTCATTTTAACTAATCTAGTAGAAAGCATTCGTTAGTCTTACGCAGTTGGTCATCCTTGTTTTCCCTCAGTAATAGTCTCAGCCCCCACAAAGGCAGAAGCGGAAGCATCATTCACTGTTCTGAAAAATGTAATGTAGGTATAATAGTAATAATGGCAGTTCAAGTACATGGCTAGATTAATAGGCCGATGCGAATCAAAGACTCTGATTTTGCTGAAGTTGCTGTATATACAGTGTACAGTGTAAATACTTGTAATATACGTGTGAAAGAAATAATCGTCGTTACGTCTCTGTACGGTCGGACTGATCCATTCAAGAACCCGCGTGCTGTTAAAGGCCTAAAGTCCCCCGAAGATTAAGCCACATCACTAGCACCGCTCGCCACCATATCCTGAAAGGAGAGTTGTGTTCGCCGGCGACCCATTCGCATCGAAGGACTCAAACAATCCTTCTTTCAGTACAGGATAGAATTGCCTTTATTCAAAAATCACACGTGAAACTTGCTCGCTTTCCTTCGCCAAATTCAACTCCAAAGTCATTTGAAAGCCTTATTGCTACTCTGAACTCTTGAAACGGCGCCTTAATTTCGTTAATATTTACAGTACACCCTCCCTTTCGCTTTCTGACTTTCTCTCTGAACTTCAATCACTAAATCCTGGTTTCTTCTGTTTCAGAATTTATAATAACGGGTGACTTTAATATACACATAGATACTCTAGACTATGCCTCACAAACTTCCTGGGTCTTCTCTTTAGCTTTGATCTTATGCAGCACGTCTCCTTCCCAACTCATGACATGGGCCATACACTTGATCTCCTTATAACCCGGTCCGGCTGTTCTGCTGTTACAAATATCTCTCCTACTTGGGTCATAATTGTCCGACCATACTGTCATTACTGCTTATGTTTCTTTCCACCATAAGCCATCTTCTACCTACTACTTCAATAGTTACCGTCCTTGGAAAGTGCTCAACGTTTCCACCTTCAAAGCTAGCATCCTTGCCTCCCCTCTGTGTTTGTACCCAGAACAGACATCTACCTAAATTCAACTTTGTCTGAAATCCTGGATAAGCACGTTCCCGTTAAGTCAAAGAGGGTTGCTGCACGCCCTTTCCAGCCCTGATATAACTCAGATATTGCCGCTGCCTGGAGGTTGCACAGCCAATTTGAAAGGTGTTGGCGACGTTCCCAGTTATCTTTCCATCTTCTCAGATTCAGGCGCCGGTGTCGCATTGTCCGTAAACTTATATCATCAGCCAAATTCACTTAATTGGCTCGCTTTGATTGATTGACTCTTTATTGATCCCAAATTCAACATATCAGGTTACACATAAAACGTACAGTTTGCCAGGATACAAAAGGCAAACCCAGAAGGGACCAGGGTCCCGCTTAAATAGGGTCACCTATTAACATCAGTGACGTAAGATGGCAATCGAAATGTAACAAAGCAAATATCATTTTGTAAGCAAACTAAATAAGTTATGTACAATCCGTACACAAATGAAACTAAAAAATAAAACTATACAGAAGTCCGCTGCATTACACAGTCCTATATAACAAAAAACTCAGAAAAAAAAGAAGCAAAAAAACTACTGGTTTGTACGAACAATTCAGTTGGCAGTCAAACAGATGTTATTAAATAGTGACGCATCTGCCTTTTGAACAGTTTCAAACTTGACAACATACGAATGCTCATTGGTAAAGCGTTCCAAATTGAAGGGCCAGCACATTTAATATTGAATAATCGAGTGTTGGTGCGAGCAAAACTGGCATAATAATTACCGTGAATCCTAGTAAAATATGAGTGATGATCGATGATATTGAAGTATCCATCAAACTTCGATGGCAATAATTTATGTTGATATTGATACATAAATACAGAGATCTGGAACTTATTAATGGAATTAATTTTTAAAATATTTAGATTGACAAAATAGGGTTCAATATCGTTCACCTGAAAAGTTTTTGTAATAATTCTAAGTACACGGCGCTGCAAAACAGATAAACATTTTATACGCGAAGGGTAATTAGAGGCCCATAAAAGGTTACAGTAGGATAAGTAAGGATAAATCAATGAATAATACAAATTAATTAATATCTGTTGGGGTAGGATATAACGAATGCGTGACAATATACCAGAACATTTAGCAATTTTACTTGATATATGAGATATATGCTCTTTCCACATTAAATGAGAGTCAATATAAACTCCAAGAAATTTACATGAATTCACTTGAGTAATCAGTTGGTTATCGATAAAAATATTAATAGCTGATTTACAAAAAACCTTCCGATGCGATCTAAACAATATAAAATTAGTCTTTTGTAGATTCAAGGATAGCCTATTAGCACGAAACCAGTCAGCAACTGATACAAGTTCGTTATTGACAGACTCAATCAGAGCATCCAACGATTTATTAGATAAAAAAACATTCGTATCGTCGGCAAACAATATAAAATGAAGTGACTTAGATGAGGTCGGAAGGTCATTTATGTACAACAGAAACAAAAGTGGGCCTAGAATAGAGCCTTGCGGAACTCCACAACGGATGGATCTGATGCTAGACAGGACCCCATTACACAAAACTTGCTGTTGCCTGTCATGGAGGTAGCTCTTAAACCAACAGAGAGGAAGTCCTCGTACTCCATAAAATTCAAACTTCCTGATCAAGATAGCATGATCAACAGTATCAAAGGCTTTTGCCAAGTCAAGAAAAATTCCAACAGAGAACAGATTGTCGTCAATAGCCTGGGAAATGTTATCGTGTAGATCTAAAAGCGCCATTGAGGTAGATAGGCCCGTTTGGAATCCAAATTGGTTAGGATATATTATATTCATTTTTTGAATATAGTTATAAAAGCGTTCGTGCATCAATTTTTCAAAATATTTTGAAAAGAAAGGAAGAATCGAAATAGGCCTATAGTTGCTGACATTGTCTTTGGTTCCCGATTTAAAAATAGGTATTACCTTGGCAATTTTGATACCAGTAGGAACTATCCCTGTGGCAAACGAGCAATTAATTATTTCAGCTAACGGTGACGCAATAATATGGATAGTAGGGCCAGCAATACATGGATCTATACCATCAGGACCAGCACTATGTGTAATTCTTAGAGAACGGGAAATAGTGATGATTTCATCGGGTGAGGTTGGACAAAGACCAAATGACTGAGAGGGGGGATTGCTTAAAAAGGATTCATAAGAAGTTTTAGTTTTTGGAATGGCTTGCGCTAGTGACTGTCCAACACCAGTAAAGAACTCATTAAACTTATTAGAGATAGAATTAGAGTCAGTATACGTATTTCCATCTATACTAAGACCATCAACAGATTTAGCCAGATCACCTGACCCGACCAGTGATCGCACAATACTCCAAGTTTTTTTAATGTTATTTTTACAAGCAGTAAATTTATCAGCAAAATACTGTTGTTCAGCTTTAATTCTAATTTGTTTAAATTTATTTCTATAACTGATGAATTTAGATTTATTTACATCAGAAGGATTTTTTAAATATTTAAGATATAAATTAGATTTTTTCTTGCAGGATTTAAACACAGCAGGTGTCATCCAAGGTTGCTTTATACGATTATGCTTAGAATGGTTGACAGGGACCAGAGGGAGTGCCGTATCGTAGGCATTCTGATACAAGTCAATTAACAATGTATAAGCTAGTGAAGGGTCACGATTTTCACAAGCATTAGTTATGGGTGTCCAGTCAATTCTACCCAATATTGAGTGGAAATGTTTGATCGACTCATCAGTAATTAGTCGCTTAGTATGTAAATTATGACTGCTTACTATAACAGGATTTAAGCAGCCCCAAGCAATGACAGGTAAATGGTCAGATATTTCACTTATAAGAATTGATGAGTCGAATGAACTTTCATAAACATTAGTGTAAATATTATCAATTAAAGTGGCAGAGGTATCAGTTATTCGCGTAGGTTTAAGTATTATTGGGATGAAATGGTAGGAGTAAAGGTTGTTGTAGAAATTTTGAGTATGAACATGATTCTCAATTTTAAAAAGATCAACATTAAAATCACCCCCAATAAATACTTTTTTCCCAGTAAGCGACAGATAAGATAATAATTGTTCCATTTCTACATTGAAAAGTTCTAAAGGTGACCCGGGCGGACGATAAACTACACCAAATATACAGTCTTTTCCTTTATCTTGAGGTATAGTTATGAATATACACTCATAGGCTACATGGTCAGGCAACAGTTTTTCTAAATCCAGTATTTTAAATTTGACACCTGACTTTATAAGAAATGCTACACCGCCTCCTTTGCCAGAAGTTCTACATTTGGATACAAACTGATAACCTGGAATGCTTATGGTGGGCTCAGTAACAGAGTCGAGCCATGTTTCCGTTAAAGCTAACACAGTAACTGGAATCTGTGACAACAGAATCAGAATTTCAGGGATCTTGGGATAAAGGCTTCTACAGTTTAAGTGCATAAATTTAAAAGCGTCATAGGATAAAGAAGAAAATTTAGCAGCTAAAGAATCAACAGTAAGATATGAGCTGTTACAAGGACCGGAGGTAAAATAATTTTCATCAGGGTCCAAATCTCTGTTTTGGTCTCTGAGATCTTCTCTTCTCCAAGATTATTATTTTGGCAGGCGGTGAACAAGAACCTACACCATGACAATTGCAATGCACTATCTAGCTCCTCATCAGACTTTTCCCTTGCCGACAGGTTCCTGCATATCTTTTCTGACAAGATCTCAACCCTAAGACTTAAATTTTCCAAGTTTTTTCTTTCGATGGCCTATCATATCCTAAGTCTCCTCCACTGGGTCTCAGTCTCTTCCAACCAAAGACTCTGATAGAGATTCGTAATCTCATTTTTTCTCCTGATAAAGAAAGTGCCTTGGACACTTTGAGAAATTTTCTTCCCTTCTGAAAGAATTCTTCGATGTCTTGGGCCCAGTCATCACATCCACTGTCCAATTCTCTTTTTCCGAAGGGTGCTTCGACGCTAGTGTCGCTCATGCCATGGTTTAAAAGCCATCTCTTTCTTCTGATGATCTGTTAACTTCATTTTTAAAAATCTGGTAAAAGTAGTTGCTAGTCGCCTGAACACCTCTTGTCACCTCTTGTCCCACAAAGTTTACCTTCCTTTTATATCTGTCTACCGCAAATACCGTTCTGCAAAACTGCAATTCTTACCATTCGCAATCACACAATCAGCTCCGTAGATGAAGGAAGAGTAACTGTTCGCATTCGCCTTGACCTACCTGCTGTGTTTGATATCGTTAATCATGATACACCCTTTCTCCGTCTTGTACACTGGTTCGGTCTATCCGGTCCTTCTCTCAGTTGATTTGCATCATGCTTACACCCTCGTTCTCTATCACTTCATGTAAATCAACTCACTTCTGCACACTGCTTTGAATTGAGGTGTTGCACAAGATTCTGTACTGGGCCCGCTTCTGTTTACATTATAAGGCAAGGGAAGTCCACACATGGATTCAGCATGTTTACGCCTGCTATATAGAAAACCAATGTAACCGTTGGATATCAGGAAGTATATGAACACATTACTTCCAAAGATTTAAATTCCTTGTAATATTCAGAAATGAAGCGATGACTGAATTTACTAATCGCAATAATACATGAGTCAATACATAAAACGATACAGGAATCTTTACCAGTAGGTGATCGTCCGACGTTTGATCACTCGGAATTTTGAAATTTCATCATCTAAGTGTTGCAGACCACAATGAGTTTTGCTTTTTTTCTGCGTGTCATACACTACAATTTATTGCCTAGACTCTCCTAGAGAGTTTTACTCAGAAGCCTCATTAAAGCCGCCTGTAAATGTAAATGCCCAGGATTTTCTATAGCAACAATATTAAAACTGCAGAAACAACAAATTAAAACAATTACATATTTGCCTATTTATTACAAAACGGCCAGAAACAATGATTAGGCGTATTATCAAATGAAGTATTCCTAAATAGGCTTATGTCGATTCAGATGTGCAATAAGTGATTTCTTGCTCGAAAATGTGTTAAGCATTCACCCGCAATAAGCCAAATCTCGATTTCAATGGCTGTTCTGGGTCAAACATTCATTGATGGAACATATATTTGCTTCTGGCAATCTTTTTTGCAGCCATTCGATGACAGATATCTTGCATATTGAGCTCAATAAACCAATAAATGAATTTCGCAATGTCATCCTTCTGAAAAAGTTTTCGTTTAACCATGTAATAATGTTGAAATAGCCCTGAGAAGAAATTTGGGTAACTTTGGGAGCCTGACAATTTTGACCCTGTAAACTCTAGATCACATGCATCTCACTTGAACTGCAGTGCTTCCGTGAGATACTGATTGATCCAGAGACCCAGTTTGAGTACGTCTGCATGGATTGCATGTATCACGAATTTTAAATTATCGTTTATCTTTTGCTTTAAATCAAAAGATTGAATTGTCCTAGGTCAAAATCTTTTAACTTTTATCTTATTTTCAAATCTGGATCTGAAAATTCGCATACGTGATTTTCTTTTGCACATGCTATCGAGTTATCAAGGCATAAATAGCTGTCAACCACTGCAAGAATTTATTATATTACTTAAGTACAAATCAGGTAAGCTAAAGTGGTTGAAAGTACAAACAAACGCCTTCGTTCGCCCAAATACATGAAACACTTTATACGAGACAAACATAAGCATGCCAACTAAGACATGTTGTGTTTGGTATCGAAGAGGTAAGGTGAATGGGTCATAAAAGGGTAGCCAACGTTAGATTTACAAATAGGCTTGCTGTGTTTGCTGCATTTGCAGGTCAGGCATGAGACATTTAGTGGCGAAATTTATGGTTTTATTTCACATGTCGTTGCCTACTGTCAGTGAGTAAATATTTTATTCACAGGAAAAAAGAAATGTGATCGGTATTCGAGCCCAGCAACAAGCCAGATCGAAAAATGGCATATACGAGCAGGACTATTATATTGGTTTTACTCTAAGAAGCAGCACCCGAGAACTACAGTATTTCTTAATAATTGCTACGACTGACAATTGTTGAGGCAATTGAAGTTGATTTCTCATCTCCCATATCCATTAACTACAAATTCTATGTCTGTTTACTTAATATTTACTTTTATTGGTGCGTAAATTACACTGTTGAGTGCTGTCCTCTTAAGAGGTTGTATTATTTCTGTGGCCCTTAGCACCAAGGCTATAGAACTAAATTAGACGTCACACGCACTGCCCCAATTTATGCAGTCGACGACATAGATGTGGAAGGAACACAGGCTTGACCGTTTGTATGCGGCGTGCCCCAACATGCAGACTGTATAACCTAACAGGCAGACACTTAACGCACGATTGCTTATGATGGTCTAATGATCCTGACTCATTAGACATTGGCATTGTCTAAATATAAAAAATTAATAATACAAGTAAGTAGAGAGACAGCGCAAGTTATCGAAAATTCAAAAACCGTTGGAGAAGCCGGGATGAGATGTGTCAACTTTAGACCTGAATAACATCAAAGAATTGGTAGAAAGAACTGAATTGGACAGGGAATTCCAAAACTTTGGACCAGCCACCGAGAAGGCCGAAAGCCCAACAATATTCGGGTAGTGGGAATAGTAAGTCACAGTTTCCATTGATCGAGTGCAATGTCTACTAGTGTTAAGGGTGAGTATGCAACGTAGATAGGTAAGCTGATTTAAATTCAGTACTTTGTGAACTACCAGACAGATTTTGAAATGAATGTTTTTGCTCAATGGGCAGCCAGTGCAATGAATGTAATATTGGAATGTAATATTAAGATGCTGATATTTAGGAGTCTTTGTTATTGCTCTGGCAAGAGAATTTTCAACGAATTGTAGTTTGTGCAAATCTCCGTTAGTGATACCAAAATGAAGTGAGTTACAGTATTCAAGTCTGCGGTTGATTAAGACAGGCAAAAGAGATTTGATTCTACGAATATCCCATATATGAAGGTGAGCTCATCTATATGCGGCCGGAACACAGTTTAAAATGACACAGGGTGGAATCCAACACCACGTCCAAACGGCGTGAGCATTCAGTGCGGTTAATAAGTAAGCCACCCAACTAAACAGACGTAAGGCAGTCAAATTTACGTAGTTGTTGTCTTGTGTCTTGCAAAAGAAATTCGGTTTGAGAAAGATTCAGAAGTTTGTTACTAGTCATCCAAGACCGAGCATCGTCAAAACAGAAACAAGTAGTTGGAGTGCAGGATTAGACGCGGAACTATTAAACGAACTGAAGAGTTGGGTATCATCAGCATGAACAGGATAGTCAAGTGAAGCTATCAGTGAGTAATGAACCGAGTGCAGTGGTATATAACACTGGATCACAACGATTTTGCTACTGAATGTAATTCATGTGCCTTATATTGATTCAAATGTGCTGATTCCAAATATGAAGTCAGAATCTGCCCAGCACGTCTAGATTTTAAGTTATGCATGCATTCAAGTAATGACGTAAGGACTCGTTTTCGGTTATGTCTGTACATTCTGTTGTATGTGTCTCCACGATTGCTGCCAGTGATACGTGCATGCCTGCAAGTGTCGCCTGAAATATTCCTAACAGCAAGCCTGCAGCAGCCGCTAGACATGATCGGGCATGTCAGCGAGCTGACGTCAGCATCAATACCAGTATATAAGGCGAGATTGCGTAGAACGAAGTTTTCTTATATAGCTGTAGCTAGTGTGTGAGATTTAATTTTGAAATGAATAGGCGAGGCTGTGTTAACCATCCAGACAATTTTTGCTATGTTTGTGGTAAATATACTCTTTGTGACCAGCGCAAGAAGTTAACTAAGAGAGTGATGATTGCTTACAAGTATTATTTTGGATGTCAAATCGAAGACCAAGATAAAAGTTGGGCACCTCATGTCTGCTGCACCGTGTGCTACTCTGGGCTTACACAGTGGCTGAATGGCAAAAGGAATTCAATGCCGTTTGTTGTGCCTATGGTGTGGCGCGAGCCAAGAAATCATCATGCAGACTGTTATTCTGCATTACTAAAGTTGCTGGATTTTCAAAGAAAAATAAGTCTAAAATCGTTTATCCTGATTGCGAGTCCGCTCTAAAGCCAGTGCCGCACGATGAAGAGAATCCAGTACCATTTCCGTCTGCTGCGGGTGCTGATGAAACGGACAGTTCTGATGGTAATACAGAAGATGACGTTACTGTTTATGAATCCAGTGATCAAGATTTGGAAGAGGGTAGGCCGCATTTGATAAGGCAAGGTGAGTTAGATGATCTGGTGAGGGACCTATCTTTGTCAAAGGAGAAATCTGAACTGTTAGCCTCCAGACTAGGGGAGTGGAACTTGCTTCAAAAAGGTACCACAACATCACACTTCCGTTATCGTCACAAACAGTTAGCTACATATTACAGCCACTGGAAAATGATATCTGTTTCTGTACTGACGTGAACGGTCTCATGCCGAATTTAAGTTGCGAATACGTTCCTGATCAGTGGAGACTGTTCATAGATTCCAGCATGCAAGCGTGCTTGAAAGCTGTGCTGGTGCACAATGGTAACGAAAAGCCGTCTGTTCCTATAGCCCACGCTGTAGGTCTCAAAGAGACATATGATTCAATGAAACTCATTTTGAAAGTGATCAACTACTCAGACCACAAATGGAACATCTGTGCGGACGTCAAAGTGGTAGCACTTATTCTAGGCCTACAGCTGGGGTACACAAAACATATGTGCTTTTTGTGCTTGTGGAACAGTCGTGATGACAGCAACCATTACAAAGTGAAACTGTGGCCTCCTAGATCTGAGCACATTGTTGGTCGGCACAACGTGCAACACGAACCATTGGTTGATCCATTGAAAGTGTACTTACCACCACTTCACATTAAACTGGGCCTCATGAGGAATTTCGTAGTGGCAATGGATCGTACTGGACAAGGCTTCCAGTATCTGAGAGATAAATCTGGAGCCGTCAAAACTGATGCTAAGCTGAAGGGAGGAATTTTTATTGGGCCAGAAATCCGCGAACTAATGCGTGATACTGTATTTAGAACCAAGCTCAACCCACTGGAATTTGCCGCTTGGGATGCATGTAAGTTGGGGGTGCAAAACTTCCTTGGGAATCACCGAGCTGAGAACTATGCTGAACTCGTTAACAACATGCTAACAGCATATAAGCAATTCGTCTGCCGGATGTCACTAAAAATACATTTCTTACATTCCCATCTGGATTTTTTCCCACCAAACTTGGGTGATGTAAGCGATGAGCATGGAGAGAGATTCTATCAAGACATCTCCACCTTTGAAGCAAGATATCAGGGCCACTGCAATTCCAACATGATGGGCGATTACTGCTGGTTTCTGCAGCGGGCAACAGCGGCCACTCACAAGCGCAAGAGCAAGTGTCTAAAGCACTTTTGAACTCGTATAGATTTAAGCTAGAGACAAAATTTCGAAATGTATGCTTTCATCTGAGTAACATACATATATTCATATTACATTTTAGAACATATTTTAATTTCAAGTTATAAAAGAATAACATTTTGTTTCTTGTTATGAATACTCTGAGTTTGCATAATTACACAGTGATAAGGAAATACTAGTTCTGTAAAGAGTTTGCATAATTATTAGCATGTATGCTGCATATCTTAAGATCCTGACGTGCTACACAAAATCTGACTTCAGATTTGGAATCAGCAGATTCGATTTAGTGTAGTACACATAACATATGCCTAGTAGCAGGCGAAAAAACTTTATAACATAAAGCTGTTACTGTCATGTATCCGGTACATTAAGCATGACTGGAATTTGTGAGGTGATTTGAAAGTTGTAGTACTTCTTTTTGGGGTGCAGTTATAAGGTATTCAAAGTATTGTTGCTTCATTTGTGCGTGGGACAGTCGTGCAAGAATCCCGTTACATCAAGAAGGACTCGCCACTTCGCAAACGTTTGGTACCAGGCCGAAAGAACGTTCACCACGAACCACTTGTTGATCCTAGTAACGTTTTTGTTGCCACCTCTTCACATAAAGCTTGCACTAGTGAAGAACTTTGTCAAGACATTGAAGAAAGAGGGAAAGGGTTTCAAGTGCTTAAGAGACAAGTTTCCTCGCATACATGAGGCCAAGATACGAGAAGGCATATTTGTTGGTCCACAGATTAGGGAACTGATGAATGACATTCATTTTCAAGAACTTCTGAAAAAAGTTGTCTGCAACTTTCTGGTTGAAAAGATGCTTCGAACATTTCATCTGATGGAGGTAAAAATGTTCCTATGAATATATTTTTGCATTCCATCTGGATTTCTTCCCAGCAAATATTGGTGACGTCAGCGATAAACATAGCGAACCATTTCATCAGAACATTGCGACAATGGAGAAATGATACCAGGGTGGAGCACTAGTATGCGGGCTTATTACTGTTGGACACTGATCAGAGAAGCTCCTGACATTGAATACAAACGCAAATCAGCCGCAGTTCGGTTTTAGAGTTTCCACAAATTAAATTACAAGTACATTGTAAATGTATGCACTAAGTAACTTTTTAGGATTCTTTTAAAATCTTGCATACCATTTTTCTCAAAATTCTTACTTGGTACAAAAATTCAGAGAACAACATTTATTTAACGTGCCAAATTCTATATAAAACAGTTGGAGTTTTTTCGAAAGCAAAGAAAGTTAAAATTTGTTGACCAGTGTTATAACTATTACTATTGCTATTTCTTTTACAATTGTTATTCTTATTATTATTATTATTTATAAACTTTATTGCGCCGGTGTTTAAAGCACAAAGGATCAAGCGACGGCGCCCCAAATTCAAGCCGCTGTCAGTTCAATATCCTGAAAGTTAGTACACTGAAACATAGTCAGTCTTCGGCGGATAAGACACCTGAAAAAGGTAAATTTTAAGTTGAGATCAAAATGATACAAGAGATAAGGCAGGGATGAAGGAGGAAAATTCCAAAATTTAGGTCAAATTTTCACCCCATGACTCTTATTATGTTCCCGATAATGAAATGTTTGCGCCCGCAATGTTGACTGATTTAAGGTTCTCGACGGGTTTTATTGTTTGGGAAGAGCCCAGTACAACGACTTCAGAATTCTTGGGGTAAAGGCCTAGGCCATTTATTAGGAACAAGAACCGAACTTGAGAACATTGTGTTAGATTGCTGGTATCGGATTCAATGCGATGGAGCGCTATATACAGTTGTTTCATCGGAATACTGGTAGTGATTAATGCCGTCTGCATAGGCGACTGGAGCCACCACATGCGGCGTAAAAAAGATCGGGCTGAAGACCAACATTTGGCGGACCCCGTAATCGCAGATAATCGTAATCGTAATTCCGAGATTTCTACAGCGCCCAACGAAAGATAGACGACTACGTCCTTGAAGATCCAACTCTGACGTGTTGAGATCGTTCTGTCACGCAACTGCGAATCCATTTCAGCACTGCACCCTTGATGCCGCATGTCTTGGGAAATCCAGCGATGAGTGTTGGTCTTCGTTGGTCTTATCGAAGGCTGCAGAGAGTTCGAGACCGATTACCAGAGTGGGTTCATGTAATCTATAGAAGCGGTAGATCATCAACGATCTTCAATAAGATCGTAGCGGTAGCCGTGTGGCGATTCTGCTTTATTATGCATTAATTCTTATCTAGTTGCATAGTTCAGCTGTATACATACATATATATATTTTATATATATATACACAAGCAATAAGAGGCTATGTACATGTTGGCTTGTGTACGTTTAGTGAATAAGCGTTTATATATATTATGTGGATAAATTGGCCAACATTTAATTAAACATATATAAATATGTATATATATATGTTATTTAAACGCGCTCAGCATTGCTAAGTGATAATAATAAGAAGGGGATTATGGGAGAGAACTTTGCAGTGATACCTACACTGATGGAAAGCAGTGAACCAACTTACGGATTTTGAAGTCAACGTTTGCGCTATGGTCGGTCGTCTGCTTCGAAAGACGATAGGTGGAGAAATGGCAGCGAATTCAAGTCGGCTAAGTTCAGTTCTGCGGAAGACTGTGAGGAGGTTGGATCTCTCGTAGTTAAAGTCTTGCAAACTCCAAATCAAGCGTCAAACTGACTGTGAGATCCGCAGTTTTATTCGATCGTCGAAGGGATTCGTTAAAGATTGCGATGCAGAGTAAAGTTTCTGCGTGTTTTACTTCGAAAGCGAAGGTCGAGTCGTTTTAGCAGTGTCATGGAGTACAGAGACTGCCATAGTTCTGAGTAATTCGAACAGCGTGTACTTTAAATTCGGCCGACAGCGTCGTCGTCAAATTGTTTGCGGTTGAAACTACGAAAGAAGTAGTTAAAGTTTGCCGTAAATTACGGAAGAAAGATTTGGTGAATAGTCATTGAAAGAGTATTAGAATCTGGTAATCGTCTTTCAGTTTGCTTGGTATGAACTCCTTGTCGAACTACGTCGGACGGGGTAAAGTACCGAAGAGTGTCATACAAGTTAATGCCTGTCTGAAGTAAAGAATCAGTGACCTTGCCGGCCTACGTGGGAGGCTGTAATTAATTTAGTACTTTAATTTACTAATTAATGCTGGCCATAGGTAAGATAGCTTAATTAGATTTTGACATTGCTGACAAATAGAGTGAATCCTTGTAGGCCGACACATATTCAAACTTTATATATGACTAAAGAGCTCATTGATTTTGTACTACTACACAATGCATTCAAGCAGCTTTACTCCCATAGTGGGGGATAGTTTGTAATGGTGTGATGATCAGCGGTAGATCCCTGCTCGACTCACAGAGAGTACAGTACGTCTCTTTGATGATTAGATAATTAAAAGAGAGCAAAGGGTGTCGCCGCTGGCCGTTTCAGTCTAGTGATGCCAACTGTAAGCTGACTGATGACTGATAAAGTACAGGCGCTGCAGACGAGGGAACCAACAGGAAGACATAATCCAAAATATTTCACTTAGTACTCAAGTTCAAATTTGGCCTATAGTTAAAAGGATCGTCCGGGTCAAGAAGTTCCTTCTTCAACAGAGGCTAGGCTAATGAGATGCATAGGCCTAAACTAGCACAAATATGGTCCCGTGGTCCGATTCTGAAAAAGAAATCGCAGAGACGAACGGTGTTTGGAGTGAACATCTCCGCATACGTCTTTAACAGGAACGATGGAAAAGCATCGGATGGAAATGATTTTCTCGGCAAGGAAGAAAAAAGTTTGAAGATTTAAACAACAAACACAGTTCGGATGTCTCGAGTTGCGTGCAGACATGATCTTTGTCCAACTAACATTTATGGGCCTCCAAGACTGTGTAGACTATGAAAACATGAGACTGGACCTGCTTCAGTGGTTACAGTGCTCAAAAAGAAATCGTGCATCTTGAAATTTTTGCAAATCTGAAACCTATCTAGTGAAGCCATAACTGATACTCGCTATTCACTATTCGGATCAAATATGCAGAACGTGGAACACGATGCATAACGTCGATTATTGTAAACGAAAACACATTTACTAGAAAGCACTAAATGAAATGTTACAAAAGACTAGGCTAGGTCAAAGTATCTCTCTGGTGGTTCGTCATCAGAGAGAGAGAGAGAGAAAGAGAGAGAGAGAGAGAGAGAAAGAGAGAGAGAGACAGAGAAAGAGACAGAGACAGACAGAGATGTTGACAGACAGAGGGAGGGACAGAGAGATTATCTTTTACGGCAATTAAATGAAACCTAGTGAAATGTTAAACCTAATTTAATTATTTACCTGAAGATTCCTGTTGTAGTTCTTGAACTTGCTCCATGAGCTGTTCCTTCTCTTTTGCCCATACTTTTCTTCTCTCTTCCTCAAATTTCTGTAGAAGGCCCAGCAATTTCATCTCGACATCTGCAGAGAGCAAAAGGGGGACGTAATTTTTCTAACAAAAACATTATGCTTTAGCTAAACCTAATTAAAATTGAAAATCAATGTTAATTGTATATAGTCGGTGACACTAGACTACAAGTATTAATAATTTGTAGATTTAAGTGTGTTCGATTATACAATATCTTGCAAGTGTCTATGAAGGTAAGGGTTATAATAATAGATGACCATAGCTATTTCAAATATTCTGATGGTGCATATAGCCGAGAACATGTCGAAAACCATAAAATTCTCTGGATTTTATTATTGTCTACTCCCATATAATTATGGCAAATCCTTAACTGATAGTACCTAAATGGATGTGGTGTAGTGTTGAATTCTGAAGCATACTCATTAAATTCATTTGTGGTCATTACCGAAATAATTCCATTATTTATTGGAAGTTTGTCTTAGGTTTACATTTACTGGTCTTGTAAGTCCTTCTTACGGGCTGCTCACTTAGCCTTGATGCTTTAATGTTCCATAATACACATTTCAATTTTATATTCTATTTTTTTCCGCCCAAACATCAGAGGACAAGTAAAAATAACAACACTGGTTGCAAGTAAGAAAACAAAGGAGTGATATGTTATGCCATGTCTTAAAATCTATTATAAAGTGTAAAGTAAACTTACATTTTATAGCTCCATTTTATGAAACCTCTGTGCAACGTTCCAGATCGGAAAAAGCTCATAATTTCCAGTCCATTTTTTTAAGCAATAGAGTTTTAGCATTTGACGTAATGACGAAATTACGGTCAGAAGTCTCAGTCTCATGTTTAGAGGGAATCCATTCTAAATCAGGCGACATTGCCCAATTCATTGCAAGTTAACTGAATTTTCACGTCACTTGCATAATTTTAAGGTTATTGAATAACACTGTGTAACAAATTTTTAATTTTAGTTTGTTCCTGGGTAGTTAGTGTTATTTCCTAATTGCTTATGCCTCAGATGTATAAAAAATGTATATTATTCCCCACAAACTTTGGTTTTGTGACCAGGACAGTGATATTCTTAAATTTACCTACTTTACAGAACATTCTAGATTAATTCAGTGTGAGTAAACTTGGAGTAACTGCTAGAACTTTCTAGAACTTTCAGTAATATTCTAGAACGTCGGAGAACCTTCTAGAACTTCCCAGATATAAAATAGCAGTATAAATACAGTGGCCTTAAGCCAACCAGTTCAGTTTAGTTCTAACGTCCTAAGTGGATACATGAGATGGCATCAAGAGGCTGCAAGCATCAGGCAGACGCATTTTGTTATGTCTGTAGCCAATTTATCAAGACAAGAGCGAAAAAGTGCTCCGTGGAAGCATCTACTAAGATGTGTGAAGCCTACAAGGCATATTTTGGCATGCCTGTCGGGGATCAAGACGAACCCTGGCCATCCCTATTTCACCTGCGAGCACTTCAAAAAACGCTAGGAGGTAAGATGAACAATTTGCAATTGATACTCGCGTAGATGGCAACATTTTACCTTATAAAAGTTTTAAAAATTTTAAATGTTCAAAATGGTAGCATTCCTGATGGGTCTACAAGGCAGCTTGCTTTACCAAGTTTCCCTGCTAGCTTTGCCTTTTGGTCAGCAGGGACGACAAGGTGCACTACCACAGACGGGTCTGGCCACAGCGGACCGAGTTCTCTGTGTGGAGGAAGAGTGTCAAGTGGGAGCCACTGGTGGACCCCAAAAGGTGCTGATACCACCACTGCACATCATATTGGGTCTTACTAAACAATTTGTAACAACTCTAGATAAGGAGACGGCAGCCTTCAAGTACCTTCAAGACTTCTTCCCTAAGCTGTCTCTTGGGCAAAGGTCAAAACCGGTGCCTTCGTCATACCACAGATAAAGAAGACACTGGAGTGCAAAGAATTCCCAAGAAGCTCACTAAGAAGGAGAAAGCGACTTGTCGCAGTGGTTAGGATTCCTGGATAATCACAAGGTCGAAAACTATGTGGAGGTAGTTGAGACTCTGGTGAAGAACTACAGCAAAATGGGGTGTAGGATTGTCCTTAAAGTTCATATGCTTGAGGCTGCAAGGAGAACATGGGAGCGTACTCGGAGGAGCAAGGCGAGCGCTTTCACCAGGATATTCTCGACTTTGAACTTTGCTACCAAGGACAGTATAACAAGAACATGATGGGAGTCTACATTTGGGGCTGATTCGTGAAAGTGATTTACAGTAAAATCGTAAATCTCGAAAACTACTCACTTCTAAATCTGTTGTGGTCATTTTGTGTAACTGTAGTGTAAATACATGTTAATTTCGATTCTTATGTTTTTTCTGACTTTATGTGAACAAAAGGCGCAAATTCGCCGGTTCTTTTATTGGAAATAAGTAAATTTCAGAATATCACTGTCCTGATCACAAAAGCAAAGTTTGAAGGGAATAACAGCTATTTTCTATACTTGTGTGGCATAAGCAATTAGGAAATTAAAGCCTTCTTCTTGGATCATTGCAATCAGACACCCAATAACCCAATTATACAAATGCAGGCTAAATGCAGTTCATTCATCTGACAGTAATGTTCTGAAAAGTTGCTACATGTGGTCATGTGCAAAAAAATTCACGAAATAACAAAGAACATACAACTCACCTTCTGACCGTAAATTATCAATCTTTTTCTCCGTAACTATTGGCTTTGCCTCAAATTCTTTTAGCTTGGTTTCGGGTTGTTTTAACATCTCCTGGGTTTCTCTCAATTCTGCTTTAGTTACGGCTAGAGGTGGTTCATTTTTCTTTAATTTCTCTTCTGTGTTTCTCAATTGTGCTTCCATTTCTTTGAATTTTACTTCAATTTTTTTCCCCTCATCAATACGTTTTTCTATGATGTTTACTTTTTCCCCTGCTTCATGTTCTTTCCGTTGATCCAGCACCTTCAGGCTCTCTGTTTCAGCTTCATTATTCTTAAGTTTTTCAAGCCGATATTTGTTCTCATTTTTTGTTAGATTAAGTCTTTTCTCTAACTCATACACTGTTTCTTGTAATTCTCTTAGTTCTTTCTTGGTTCTAGATTTCTCTCGTTCAATGTAACTCTTGATTGCTTTACATTCGCTTTCTCGATGAAGAATTTCTTGCATCAGTCTCTCACATGTTTCGTCCTTAGCTTCGGTTTGCACTTTGTTCTGTCTTTTAATGTTTCGCGATTCTAAAAACATATTTTGACTTGGAATCAAGTTTTGCACACAGACGTCATCGTTGCAAGTTAAGTTAACATGACAAGTCTTTTGTATGCATGCATGTGTATAGCTATTTATACAGCACCTTTCACTGACCTCAAAAAGGCGCTGAAACACTACTATCGGATCTAAAAAGGTGCGAAGTAAGATAGGTTAAAATGTTTCTTTTTCAGTCGTTGACCAAACAGTGCGTTTTAGTGAAATTGCGTTCCAGAAGGACAATCCAAATGCACGATGCGCCCGCATCGTTGAGCGAGTGCGTGGGACCTACAACTACTCATGGACTGCAGTACCCAACCATGATCAACCTATTGGAGACAAGAACACAGAACTCTGATGTATTCCGAGACCGCACCTACCAGTGAAGCTGGTCCACTGAAGATGATCTTGAATGACCCTCTTATCGGCCGGAAACCAAGACGTCATGTCTCTTAAGTAGCTATAGCTCGAAACATGCAAGAATTTTTGCAAATTACTGGCAATTCTGGAGGCGCTGTTGAAGATGCACTGAAGCTGACGTATATGGGACATCTGGAGGCACGCAAGGACAGCGTTGCAATAACCCAGGCACATCAAAATGGAGTAGACAAGAGTGGCAGCGACATCGAAGGGCTAAATTTCGCCGAATGACTCTATTTTGACGCAGTTGGTAAAAGTATGACCTGCATGTGGAACTGAGTGCTGCTTCACCATGGACAGTTTTTGATTTACTGATCTGACGTATTGGAAGAATAAATAAGTCAAATGCGAAACGTTTGTCCAAAAACTAGCAAAATATGAATACCATTTGGATTTGCAATTGACTCTGTGCAATCCTAAAAGCCTGAAAATGTTAAAAAAATAAACTGATGTGTTGCAAAATCTTGGCCATTGAACAAAAGAATATATAATTGCGTCACCTTAATTCAATCGTACATGAATAATAGAATAAATCAATAAATAATAGAATCATACGGGATTTTATCCCTTCGGAGTTGCCTTTTGCTTCCTGTATCTGTGAATGTATGTGCTCTAAGTTTGATAGTTGTTGTTGGTGGCAATAAAAATAATTGAATGAAATGAATGATTGATACATGAATAATAGAATAATAATACATGAATAATAGAATACATAATGTCATAAGAAAAAGGCTGATATGGTGCAAAATTTTGGCCACTCAACAATAGAATATATAATTGCGTCACTTTAATTCAGTCATGCACGAATAATAGAATACGCACATGAATAATAGAATTATGCATAAATAATAGAATAATCATACATGAATAATATAATGTGTGATGTTATAAGAAATAAACCGACATGTTGCAAATCTTGGCTACTCAACAATAGAATATATAAATTACGTTACCTTAATTCAATCATACATGGGTACAGGATAATTTAATAGATTCGACGTTCACCTTGGACTATTTTCTCATAGAATATCTTCCAAATGTTGTCTGTCGATGTCCTCTGTTGTATCAGAACTGCTTTGTTTGAAACTTCTGTCTGCAATTCATTCTGGAGCTCCTTGAATTTTGCCTCGATATATAAAACTGATCTCTTCTTCTGAAACATGTTGTTTCACGATTGAAATTTACGTGTTTAATACATAAGTAATTATGGATTATGCAATATGCTGTGTACTTTTGCAGTTGCCATGCCGCAATTTAAATAACACCGTACAAAATGGCGTCGGGAATAAGCGAGGGCCACATAAGGTTTCTACAGCCAAGTCACAATAAAACGTGACAGCATGTAAAACAATCTGAAAACGAAGAAATATGAGTTATTTACATTAAATCGTTCAAATTATTTCACAAATGAAAATCTGGGTTTTTATTTTCAAAACTAGTAACAAATACAAATAATCTGGTAGCGTTTTACCTCGATCATGGCAGATTTATCTGTTGAGTCTAAAATGCCTTATAAGTCATGTCTATGACTTAGCCACCCGACAGCAGATGATTTTATGATACCACAACTTCTCATATTTACATTCCACAAATTTATTCAAAAAATATAAATTATCTGTAATAAGGTCACAAACACAGGTGAAATTAACAGTTTACACGGCAATATCCACATCTTCTTTAAGTTAATTCTATGCATCATGACTGCCACGAATTCTTGGAGAATGGTGAGTTATGCCCTGTGCCAAAGCAAGAGAGTTTTAGTGCGGTGTCACGACATGAATATATATATATATATAAATTTTTAGTAGACAACTCTATGTACAGAACCACGTACCGATGCCCGTTCCATTCCCCAAGATTGCAAATCGGGCGAAAGCTCACAGTTCCGTCGGCATGGCCTTTCTTTCTGACGTGAGGGCGTATTTAAAGTAAGAAGCGGTGAAAAACAACGTCTTCCATCACCGACTGGTTAGTCCCTCGTTGCACCCGAAAAAGGGTGAACGAGTTGACGATGCCCTCTGCTGGTGTCCGACAAGTGTTCATGGAACGACCCTGCGCCCGCGATGACGACCAAGGTCGTGGTCATGAAACGCCAGATGGCATTCAAACCACCGTCGCAATGAGTTGCAGCTTCCTACTGGATCTAGAGCCGTTTTAACTGTCTCGAACTGCAGCGCCTGTTGGTTCTGGAAACGTCATCGTGTGGATTTCCGACCTGCTGTTGACTGGTATCATCCTTATAGTGGCGTTTGACTTGCCACGACTGACTGTTGTTTGGCATTGTCAAGTCAACGCTGGAAAGGACTTCATTCGCTGGCTGTCTTTGAACAAAGTGGTTTTCGATTGTACCCTGCCTTGTGCTTTTGTTGCCTTTAAGTCGACGTCATGATCTCGTGACCTCGGCAAATCCTCTGGACCTCACGGCAATCGACCGATCATCGCCCATATAATATGTATAGGTGCGGATAGACTATAGGGATCTAACTACATATATATATATATATACCACTCCATATATATATATATGCTTAATCGAAAATATCTTATACCTACAACGGCAACATTTGACACTAAGCTCTATGTCACCCAACTAATGCGATACAGAATCTATGCCCAATATATCGTACCACACTTCTAACTAAAGCATACACTTACCAGTACTTCCTGCAATAAGCTGGTTTGTTGCTTTTCTATACGAATTGGTTTCGACGGGCGAAGCACTGGTTCCAGTAAAGGTTTAGGCTGGATAACCACTGAGTTGGTGGAAGGCGGCGTAGACGGCTGTTTTCCTGGTTTTGGTGGAGGTTTCGGTGGAATTCTTTGCTGCAGTGAATTAGAGTATCTAGTCGGAAATGCCTTGTTTACTGTGGTAGTCACATTTTGATTCTCATCGCCTTTAAATATAACGCGACATAGTGCTACCAGTTCAGATAGATATATGCAGATGTGCACATTTTGCTTTAATATAATTGCATCACTCTAACGAGCTTCCAAAATCATGTATCTGTAAAACTGTAATGAAGTTGAGTATTCTTTTATTCACGTAGCAGTTATTGTATATCAGTTACTAAGTGAATACTAAGTAATCTTAATCGTAAGCTCGAAATTTCTAAAGCGCTATTTTAAAGCTTAGCACAGGGCACCAGCTTATTCAAGAGCGCTGTTTCAAGTCAGTGGGGCTGTCCAAAGATGCCATGTCAAAAACCAAATCCGTTTGCCAGTAAGTAAGTAGCTCAACCTGGACTTCTGTAAACCAACAGAAGAGAAGTGTCTGTCAGGCCTTGAATCAGCATTATGGAATCTGCATGCAGAAGAGAGCGGATTTCAGTTGGATGGCAGCCAAAACAAGGTACGACGCATACTGTCCACAAAACTGATGTAATTCACATGGTGGGCTAGCAAGAGTTCTCCGAAGAGAAGCACGTCAGGTTCCTGAAGGAAGCAAACTGGCTTCCAAGCACCTTTTATCAGCGTTGGATGATCAATCTTGGCTTGCATGTTTCGAGCCAATCCAAATATACTGAATCTTTGCCTGGTTTAGTCGAAGGCGATTGATGATATCCATGAATGAATTTTTGATGACAGCAATCAAGACACGTACGCAGGAGTATCGCAAGCACGAAATTACGAAGACAAAACATAATGCAATGAAAATGAGGAATTTTTAAAAAGAAATTCTCAGCTGCAGGGGCTTTGCCGCCTGATCTTCGACAAGGGGCTTTGTCACTTGACGTCACTGTGGCTCCAGCCCTGAGATTACCGTATAGTAACTTTAACCCAGGACGTACTTCTGTACGTCGTGGTTTAAAGTTGATCTTGGTGTTTCCCCGGGCTCGGTCCTTGGTCCTCTTTTATTCATTTTGTATACAGCAAATATCCCTTCCCTCTTTTCTAAACACTTGGCTGTTGGTCATTTGTATGCAGGCAATGTTGAGGGACCTCCGTCTGTGCAGCTTGTTCTTGTTGGTAAGATTGATGCCCCGACTTATGATATTCAACATTGGATGTCCTGCAATCGTCTTCGCCTTAATCCGGCTAAGACTCAGTTGATCTAGTTTGGTTCTAAAAGCCGTCTTGCTCAGCTTGCCTACTCTTGCTTATACGAAGCTTCCCCTCTTTTATATTTTCGTCTAGTTTTCGTAATCTAGCTTTTGTACTTGACTGTAACCTTACCTTCGCAAACCATGTCTCTAGTTTGACTCGGTCTTGTTACTGACAATTAAGGCGCTTAAGAGTTGTGCGTCGTTCTGTTTCTTCCACTGTCTTTACTACTATGATTCATGCCATGATATGCTGTAGCATTGACTACTGCAACTCTGTACTTGCTGGTTTGCCTAATTATCGACTGTCTTCCCTTCAATCAGTACTAAATTCTGCGGCCAGGTTAATAGCACGTCTTCGCCGTTTCTCTCATATCTCAGATTACATCATTCAACAACTTCATTGGCTCCCTATCCTATCTTGTATTCAGTTTAAACTATTGTCTCTGGTACTTAGAGCTCGCATGGGCCAGGCTCCAAAATATCTGTGTGATCCTATTCGGCCTCCACACTCCTGTACCTCATCACGTCCTTTACGTTCTCTAGGTCGTCTGGATCTATTTGTTCCTCGTGTTAAGTCCTCGCTTGCACAGCAGAGGGCTTTTGCTGTTGTTGGCCCATCTCTATGGATTGGACTTCCGCTATCATTTCGTGCAAGGGTCACTGTTGGTGATAGAGCTCAGTCAGTTCGTTGTTTGAAGATGTTCTTATATCCCCAGGATTCTCATGCTGGAAGTGCCTCTGAGTAGTCTGTTCTGTAAGAAGCGCCATATAAGTTATCAAATACAATACAATGACTTGCGCTCCGCGTTTGCCATATGGCTCCCTGTTCAGAAATTCTGGATCCGCCTTTGGTAGAAGGCAGTATAAGGCAATTCTTTTAGACATGGGCTCTACTTAGCCACCACCGTCGATTGATGCTATACACATCACTATAATGGCAGTATTATGATAATCATCACATGCCGCCACAGTAGTACAGCTCAGTGTAAAGGGCGATTTGCCTTAAACAGATGAAATGGGTTTCATCCATGTATATCCGAAACAGCTGATCCGTATAAAGTCATATTTAAATAATATTATACTACTGTGCTTCACTCGTTAACAATACGCAAATCATCCCAAGTCTGTCGTCTATGTGCGTTGTAACGCAGGAATGCAATATTATTATGAAATACTAGTAGTCATATGTCGTTTAACCGCAGGCTAAGTTTCTGTCGTTACTGATATACTAACAAGGTTATGGTTTATATGAACGTTGTTTTAAGTACTGTAAGAATGCCCTCAGTTTGAAATAGCGCTCACGTGTTTATTCAATATTTAACTTGTATGATCGCAATTTCTGATGGATGTATATGCTATCTAAAAGGATTGTTCATCTAAAAGGAAAACGGTACTGAAATTCAGAGTTAGTAACAAAGAAAAGCACTGTTTACCTGTGTACACACTTTCTTCATCGCAAGTTAGCAACTGATACACACGATATTGTTTTGTTTTCTTTAGTGAATCAAGAAAACACTCGTAGACATCTCGAGTGTTTCTACTGATGATATTTAGTAGTTCTTCACTCGCTCTTATTGGTGTTGCATGAAACTGTCGAATATGTTCATGTTCCCTTTCAGTTAACTTTCCACTTTGAAACATCTGTGTAACTACATCTGGAACCCTTATGTAGCTGAGCAACTGATGGTAGTGACGTCGGATGCGGTTTTCGTGGTCCTCTATAGAAAAAGACGCGGTTTCTAATTGAACAATTATTTTCCAGATCTAGTTATTTAGTCTTTTGTAGATTTGCATAAGAACATTTCGTGGAAACGTCCAATTTCACTAAACAGCCATTATCTAGTAGTCTTCAGCCGTGAACAGAATTCATGCAGAAGAAATGCAGTTCTTGATTTAGATTATCAGATGCATACGAATGATATAATAATGTTAGTGTAGCCCAAATTGTAAGCTCCCAGGATGAAATTGTTCATGAAACATGACTGACAGTCCCACGTGTAAAATAAAAATTGTTAATTTAATTTTAAACCTCCTTCCTAAGAATGTTCTATGTTTTAATTGCAATAAATCACTTGTGGGAACCCCGCATGATTGCTTAAAGAAAGAAATTTATGGAACAAGAAGTAGAAAGAAAGAAAGAAAGAAACATGAAACATCCATAGTTAGTTATTCTGAGACCTTATATTGTGCGCGAAAAACTTCCCTTTCTGGCGGGAAGGTAGGATGGGGCTACGTCGAACGAGTAGGAACACGACGGTATTGAGATCTTACGTCAGTCGCTGGGTGACAAAGCGAACTGAAGAGGAAGTCGGGGAATTCGAAGGATGTTTTCGGTTGGACGGACCGGAGAAGCGAGGCCATGACTGATGTGGAGGAAGCCTAATAAGGGGTAGAGTGCTTATCTTCCCTTTATCGTCGTCTTCGTAAGTGGAGATTATATAATTATATATGTGTTTGTTTGTGCTGGTTTGGCAATGAATGTATGTGTTTATAGTCTTTATAAATAACTATGCTTGTGAGCATTTACTTGAAGAATTTATACGTTAATTGTACATACGGTTTTGAATGTGTGGTTAATTTCTGCCCCAAGAGTGTAGTTGCTATGTAGTAACGGTGGTTGACAGTGAGAAACCGTATATATGCATATATATATATATATTTATTTATGTATATTTGACCAGTTTGGAAGGTCTCTTGTGTTGAAGTAGCGGAATATTTAACGACAGTTGCGTAGATAGATAAGTTATCATATGTCATGGACATTCGTCGTAGTTTAAGTTTCTCTGAGATACCATATCTTATGCGTTGGTTCAGACGCAAGTCTCTGCTAACTAGGCGGGCTTACAAATTGAAATCTGAATAAAATGTGCAAGTATTTTAGAAGGTTACTGTGTGTGAATTAGCCCGGTACTGGTGACATTGGTGCTAATAGTGTTAACTGAGCTACTGAAACTGTGCCATCTGTGAACTCGGATTGTAGAAAACGCGCGAGAGTGAATCTTGGACTGGTTGACAAGTGACACGGAACCAATGTCGAACTTGTTTCGTCTGTGGCAGCAAAGGATGGAATCCTAACCCATTCAAGTCCCTTTAGAGTGGTTATTCCGTTGGTGGAGAAGACAAACGGCACTGAGCTAACGCCGGATGCCCGAGTTTCCAGTTTGCGTTTTGTGAGAGTTTGTTTTGGATCTTTATAAATAACAAGTTGTAAATAGATACTGTAAATGGAATAATTGAAAACAGAAACTGGATTTTGTTGTACTTACGAGTAAACGAATTCGCGACAGATAAATATACATGTAAAGAATGATAGATGGATAAACAGAAGGACATATGCACAGGTAAACAGACATAGAAAAATCAAAAGATCAAAATATATATAGATTGACCGATAAATGTTAGGCTATGTATGTATGTACGTATGTAGGCCTATGTATCTATTTATGTATGCATGCATGCATGTATGTATAAATGTATTACATATATTTTACAAAGGAATTATAAATATTTTATACAGGGATTTCAAAAACCTCTCTAGTATACGGAAACACGATTATATAACATTATTTTCTTAGGGTAAGGTGAACATGTTTTTTGGGCTGCTTTTAAATCAAATTTAAGTTCCTAATAGTTAATGCACCCAACAGCAACGTAATATGTAAGGCCTATATATCTCTTTATGTATGTATGCATGCATGTATGTATCACAATACTCCAATGTGGGCTTCAGATGTCCTATATTTGGTAGGACATATGAAGCCGATATGGTAATATCGGGAATATAATATGGGCTATATTTCACTGTGTAACAAATTTTTAATTTTAGTTTGTTCCTGGGTAGTTAGTGTTATTTCCTAATTGCTTATGCCTCAGATGTATAAAAAATGTATATTATTCCCCACAAACTTTGGTTTTGTGACCAGGACAGTGATATTCTTAAATTTACCTACTTTACAGAACATTCTAGATTAATTCAGTGTGAGTAAACTTGGAGTAACTGCTAGAACTTTCTAGAACTTTCAGTAATATTCTAGAACGTCGGAGAACCTTCTAGAACTTCCCAGATATAAAATAGCAGTATAAATACAGTGGCCTTAAGCCAACCAGTTCAGTTTAGTTCTAACGTCCTAAGTGGATACATGAGATGGCATCAAGAGGCTGCAAGCATCAGGCAGACGCATTTTGTTATGTCTGTAGCCAATTTATCAAGACAAGAGCGAAAAAGTGCTCCGTGGAAGCATCTACTAAGATGTGTGAAGCCTACAAGGCATATTTTGGCATGCCTGTCGGGGATCAAGACGAACCCTGGCCATCCCCATTTCACCTGCGAGCACTTCAAAAAACGCTAGGAGGAAAGATGAACAATTTGCAATTGATACTCGCTTAGATGGCAACATTTTACCTTATAAAAGTTTTAAAAGTTTCAAAATGGTAGCATTCCTGATGGGTCTACAAGGCGGATTTACCAAGTTTCCCTGCTAGCTTTGCCTTTTGGTCAGCAGGGACGACAAGGTGCACTACCACAGACGGGTCTGGCCACAGCGGACCGAGTTCTCTGTGTGGAGGAAGAGTGTCAAGTGGGAGCCACTAGTGGACCCCAAAAGGTGCTGATACCACCACTGCACATCAAATTGGGTCTTATTAAACTTGTAACAACTCTAGATAAGGAGTCGGCAGCCTTCAAGTACCTACAATACTTCTTCCCTAAGCTGTTGGAGTGCAAAGAATGTCGCAGCGGTTAGGATTCCTGGATAATCACAAGGTCGAAAACTATGTGGAGGTAGTTGAGACTCTGGTGAAGAACTACAGCAAAATGGGGTGTAGGATGGTCCTTAAAGTTCATATGCTTGAGGCTGCAAGGAGAACATGGGAGCGTACTCGGAGGAGCAAGGCGAGCGCTTTCACCAGGATATACTGGACTTTGAACGTTGCTACCAAGGACAGTATAACAAGAACATGATGGGAGTCTACATTTGGGGTTGATTCGTGAAAGTGATTTACAGTAAAATCGTAAATCTCGAAAACTACTCACTTCTAAATCTCTAAATCTGTTGTGGTCATTTTGTGTGACTGAAGTGTAGATACGCGTTAATTTTGATTCATATGTTGTTCTTTTCTGACTTTATTTGATCGAAAAGACGCAAATTTGCCCGGTTTTCATTGGAAATAAGTAAATTTCAGAATATCATTGTCCTGATCACAAAAGCAAAGTTTGAAGGGAATAACAGCCATTTTCTATACGTGTGAGGCATAACCAAGTAGAAAATAATGCTTACTACTCAGGAACAAAAATTACACTGGTCAACATAGAAATCGTTACTGACTGGAAAAGGCCCTAATGTGTAGCATCTTGGTGTGCTGAACACGAATATAACCATAAATTTTTTTTATTGGCTCTCGTTTTGAAAATATTTCATATAGTTCATTTTTTATGTTTCACCATGTAAATTTATGCAGTAGGACTGCGACAATATCCTAAATAAGTCTAGAATGATGTAATATTCCACCTCGTTGCATAATCCCATCATGGACACATCATGCACAGTTGATTACGTCATTTTCTGATGCAATGTAAAACTACAGCCAGTCGGCTGCTGACGTAAGATGACGTCAGCAGTGTACTATATAAAGCGAGTCGGAACGGTTGAGCATTTACAATATTACAGACTTTGTGCGAGACAGTTTAAGTTACTGTTTTATAAAACTATTATTACTTTATCCATTTAGATACAATACAGAACAGTAATGCCTCGGAAGTGCGTAAATACTGTGGACAACTTTTGTTACATTTGTGGGGAAGTGACATTTGCCAACCAGAAGAAAAGTATCACTTATCAAGTCAAGAAGGCATATCATGCTTACTTCGAATGCAAGGTTGGTGACCAAGACAAGCCATGGGCCCCGCATATATGCTGTGCTACATGTACAACACAGCTTTCACAGTGGTTGAATGGCAAAAGACCATCAATGCCGTTTGCAGTTCCCATGGTGTGGAGAGAGCAAAGCAACCACGTAGATGACTGTTACTTCTGCTTGGTTCCTCCTCTTTCCGGTGGAATAACGAAGCAAAAGAAGTCGACAATAGTCTACCCAAACATTCCGTCAGCATTGAGACCAGTTCCACATGGTGATGGACTTCCTATTCCAGAACCTCCAGCAGAATATATTTTCCTTGATTCATCTGATGAGGACAAGGGTGAGCCGACATGTTCTTCTCCTGGTCCGTCAGCGTGCAGTGATCCCGATTTTCACTGTGGTGCATCATCAACCCCACACAGAATAACACAGGAAGAACTAAATGACCTTGTTCGTGATTTGGACTTATCCAAAAACAAGGCAGAATTGCTAGGATCAAGACTCCAACAATGGAATCTTCTAGAAGAAGATGTCACAATTACTTCATATAGAAAGCGCCATCAGCAGTTGGAACCTTTCTTTATGAAGGAAGGTAATCTGGTATTCTGTTCCAATATTGACGACCTCATGAATGCCTTACAGATCACTCATGACCCACAAGAAGGGAGATTCTTTGTAGACTCTTCAACACTGAGTCTTAAGGCTGTGCTTTTGCACAATGGAAACCGTCTTCCATCTATTCCATTAGCGCATGCTGTCCACATGAAAGAGACATACGATAACCTAAAACAGCTACTGCATTCCATTGACTATAACAGGTACAAATGGCACCTGTGTGATGATTTGAAGGTAGTTGCCATTTTAATGGGACTGCAGCAAGGATATACAAAATATATGTGTTTCTTGTGTGAGTGGGATAGCCGAGCAAGAGAGTTGCACTACGTGCGGAAGGAATGGACTCCCAGACAAAACATGGCAGTTGGACAGAAGAATATCCAGCACCCAGCTCTGGTCGAGGCTCACAAAATCCTACTACCACCCCTTCACATCAAACTAGGTTTGGTGAAGAACTTCGTGAAAGCCATGGACCGCACTTCGCCAGCTTTCCGATACCTGCATGAAAAATTCCCTCGACTCAGCGAAGCAAAGATTAAAGAGGGAGTTTTTGTGGGTCCTCAGATTAGAGAACTCTTCAAAGATGACCGCTTCAACAACTCGCTGGAGGGTGATGCGAAACAAGCATGGAATGCTTTTCGTCTAGTGTCTACAGACTTTCTGGGGAATGTTAGGGCAGAAAACTACAAGGAACTAGTAGAAGACATGCTCAAGCAGTACCAGAAATTTCGCTGCAATATGTCTCTGAAGATGCATTTCCTTCATTCCCATCTGGATTTCTTCCCTGACAACTGTGGTATGGTTAGTGACGAACATGGCGAACGTTTTCATCAAGATATCGCAACAATGGAGCAAAGGTACCAGGGAAAATGGTCCACTACAATGTTGGCTGACTACTGCTGGACACTCCGCAGAGATGCTCCCGAACAGCTGTACAAGAGACAGGCAAAAAAATCTAAGAACTAGTCTATGACCTGGTTTTTACAAATATTAACTGTAAGTGTATCACTATTGGCATGCATTGTGCGATATAAAATTACTTCATTTCAGATTACAAAAAAACTAGAGCCAATTCGGCATTTTCACTGTCATATTCGTGTTCAGCACATACAAATTGATAAGAACTGACTAATTTCATTTCAGTAACATGACTTTTGTAAAAATTTGTTGTCCAGTGATTATTTTACCCAGTGTTATATGAGAATATTATAAGGGTTTCATATGCCCTATATATGACGTTGCTTTTGATGTACCGAAGAAATATTGAAAATGATATACTTCTTGTTCCAATTAAATTTACAAAAGGTACGTCCTTTAAAGTTTAAAGAACGTACCATTTTTAAATGATTAGATATATAAACTAATTTAAAACGTATTTAATACGGTTTGAGTCAGTTATATATCTAACCTTATAGGATGACTCATATATCGCCGTTGTCATAATGCCTCAGCCGTCAGTCGATGTCGCTTCAAGTGAAATCGTAATCAAAACCAATAATCCGTTTGAGAAAACAGGTCGAATTTCGTTAGGTCAGAGTAACCAGAAGTTAGGCTAATGTAGGTAAGCAATTAGAAAGTGCTGAATCGATTGGCTTAATCTAAGCCTACTTGTTATTACAGATCAGGAAAATGTGTAACCTGATTAGCTGTTAGTTTTTTAAACAGTGACTTATGTGTTGTAACCTAAGTTTAGTGAAAGGTGCACAGCTATGAAAAACCTGTGAGTGTTGAATCTTCTGCGCCCGGATCAGATATGATGCGTTGAACTGACTCCCAGAGCAGATGTAATTTTTCACGAGATGGATTCGTCCTTGCGTTCTTAATATCCATACTACCTGTATAAATAAAACGATTTTTTCAACAATTACAATCTGTTGCCTAAGATTAGTTTAATAAAAAGGACAACGACAGAGCTCTTGATACTAATGCCGGTAGATGGAGGTATGCAGCATAAATTGGGCGGCTTTAGTCTAAATTATAAGGAGAGACGTCGATGACATGGAATGATGATTGAAAGTAGGGCATGGATAGAGTAACTATTACGGCGGATACTGGATAGAACGTTTATACGCATAAAGTATCTGATGTCAAATTTTGTTCACTGTATCTTTCTGCCAGATAATGTGTCTAAACATTTCAGAAGGCCAAATAAACGTTTTCCTGTGGGCCATTCATCTATATGAAGCCATAGTATTAAGCACACTGATGTATGGATCGTAAACCAGGTGAATGATCAAATGTACAATGGTCTTCAATCGCTGACGAATTAAAGGCAGAGAAAGAGAAAGTTCTAAGCTCATGTCGCAGGTCGCGTGACAGACTGTTTCAGGGTGAAGGATCAATCACGGTGAAGGTACCTTGTTGCATTGCGAAAGAAAGGGACGGAGGGACAACCAAAACATCCTCTGCTGGAGAGCGAAAAGATCTGCGGCCAGGGACAGATGACCCTGAAATACAAAGTTCCTTAGGGTAGTGCGGAGCAAGAGAATCTTAAACTCAATGCACCTTCGGATAGGCAACCAATGCAGCTCATTCCGTATGTAAGTAGATATATGACCAAACTTTGGAATCCTACCAATTAACCGAACAGCAACGTTTAAAGCAGATGGAAGCTGGCCAATACGAAAAAGAGCGATACCTGCAGAGATGGCGCTGCCACAGTCGACCCTACTACACATGAATTCGTGCATCAGATTAGAAACAGCCTTAGAAGAGAGCGAACGACGTATTTTGCGGATCTGGCGCAGTCGATAAAAGCATGTTCTACATACTATATACTAAATTCTACGCCTACGATTTCTCGCTCAGTCGATGGACATATGGCGTGTTAACAAATGCATTACTTACTGTCTTGACATGCTCAGAAAAGATCAATTCTTGGTCTTAGGTCACACCCAGCACAGAAGTAGAAAAGGAAGCAGTGGGGAACTGGAGCTGTAAGTAAAGCAAGTCTATCTTTTGAAGCTGTCAGCTGGGTTTTAGAGGGATTGTGCCGGACAATTCTTCACATTTCATGAAGTGATAGCCTAACATATTGAATTGCGCTCCTGCACCATCTCATGAGCACCATCGTCGACGATTTCTACCGTAACACCATGTTTATCTCACTGGCTTGTAAAATTTGTAAGAGAAAGGACAGGATAAGAGCATATCAAGAATATCACCAGAAAGCGAAGACTGAAGCGTATTGGACCAACCAAGATCAACCAAATGATAAATTGGATCCCTAAAGGGAGAAGAAGGAGGGAAAAGCCAAGAAAGATATGACAGGAAACCATCAGAGACGATGTGAAATGTCATGGGTAAAAACAAGAAGTATGACGATGAACACAGACGAGTGGAGAATCTGCGTAGCCTAATGTGTAGATCTGCATAGGAGTAACTGTGTACTAAGTATAGGCCAAAGTCACTTTGTTAATTCATTGGACAATTTGATGTCTACTGGTGTCATTAGTGTCTATGAATTGCTGAATTTAAGTCTATGACCGAGTCAATTTTGAAGTAAATCCTGAGACGACTACAGAGGCTACCATTATGTAGGCTGTTGATGTCGACTCTGAAATGCCTGACCCTGGCAAGGTAAGTGCGTCGGCCTAGAGGAGACACAAATCTAGGAACCGGTGTTTAAAGTTAGGTTAGACTTTGGCCTAGGGCTCCATTTTAGGGTCTGTTTGTTTTGTTAACGTCCATTTATCTCTTCTATACTGGTTTTTGCGAAAGATGGAATCAGCTATTTACGCATTGATCTCGTGCCTCCGACTGCTGGATGTGTCAATCTGCCTTCGCTCCGAAAGTTTGCGCAGGGTTGGTGTGACGTCAGCCAGCGTACAATTTACAATATGGACATTCGCGCGCATTAAATGACTCAGCAGCGAGTGGTAGGAAAATCTAGACTCGTCTGCTGATGTGACGGGTAAAGCATATACAAGGCGGCCGCAAATACATTGTAAAAGAGCGCAGGTCTATTACGTGAGGTACTGATATTGGCAAGACTTTCACGTTAATTACAGATCCAACAACTACAATTCATCAACCGAACGGTCTTTCCTTGCCAATTCGATAATTCGATTGTGGAGAACGTATTGTCACTTTCACGTGGCGCATAAGGATTTGAATCGTGTATCACAGATGCAGTGGTGAAGAATCTGCTTATTAGGCATAACCTTCAGCAACAATGCAAGGTCACTGGCGGATCCAGAAATTGAGAGAGAATCAAAATTTTACAGTGGTCCAGGTACTGGATGTTGAAAATTTCTGATTACCTTTTTAGTCAATCGGATTTTGCGCCGGATCTTTTCTATTCTTTCACCCACATTTTCTTCATTATTCGCATTAGTTCTCCTAGTTTTCTCTTTTATTATCCTACTATCACCTAGGGTCTAGGTGATAACTAGGTCACCTAGGTCACCTAGGGTCTAGGTGATAACTTGGTCATACTACCATATAATTTTCAGGATTATCATAGCCGTTTTTTACTTTATAACTTCTGTGGGCAACTCTCGCCGAAACCTATTTGGGGTGTGAGGCAACAAAATGGTTTGCACTTTCACAGTGCGTAAACAGAATTTGAAAAATTCGCATCATATTGTGATGTAAGTGTTGTGTTTTGGTCAGAGCAGACGATGGGGCGCCGTGAAAGAGGCAAAAGTCTTTGATTCATAATTTGGCCTTACGTAACAAAAGTTGAAAACTCGTCAAGCGTTTGAAAGGAATGCAACTGGATGAGTGTCTTTGGCTGCGATTTTTTCGCTTGCCCTGGTCTAAAGTCTGACCATTCTGTAGCGCTTCGACAAATTCGTGAACCATGCTGGCGGCAAACACTTGCTTAAATCCATAGAAAACCCAATTCCTACTTAGAGACCTGCATGACCAGCACAAGAAAATTCCCAACTACATCATATCCCTCAACCTAGACTTTGGCTTTATCCACACCTTTACAATTAATTATCCCGTCCACAACTTAGTCACCAGCTCAAGAAAACTTCCGACCATTTCATCTCCCTCAACCTAGACTGTCTCTATCCACACCATTACTAATAATTCTCCTGTCCGCAACTTACACGTGATACTCGACCAAAATCTCAGCTTTTCTGATCATATCTTCCATCTTCTCCCGCTCTTTGTTCATGTATATCCTCAACTTTCACAGAATCCGCCCTATGGTTGACTCCAAAAACCTCATCTACTTTCGCCAAATTCACAGTCCATTTTATATTAGACAACTGCAATTCACTATAGACAATGCAACTTCTGAATATAGACCCCATCTAAATAAGCCGCCTTCAAGCTATCTATAATTATAATGCTCGTGCTGTCACAAGAACCCGTAAACATTATCACATCACTCCTGTTCTGAGATAATTCCAATGGCTTAAAATTCCTCGAGCTTCTGTGAATACCTGAACGAATAGAGTACAGAGTTCTATCACTTACTTATAACGCAAGGCAATCCTCCCTACCCTCCTATCTTCGCTAGTTATTTACAATTCAACCAATCCGTTTAACCCGCTCCTCTTCTGCTCTAGCACTTTGCCCTTTCATCACCCCATCCTTAAGCCATAGGTCTTCCACCCGTCTGAAATAAACTTCCACCAGGATTAATTATATCAATTATCTGATCCATCCCACAAACTGACCAACCTTTCGCTCTTTGCAATTTCTGCGCACGTCTTTTACTCAAAGCTGAGATCACTCCTCTTCCACAAATTCTATCCTGTTCCTCCTCTTCGCCTTATCTATCTCGCAGCTCCAATTCTAATCGCCATCCAACGTAACCGTCTGTCTTCCTGCCTGATCATTGGATCTTGATGGAAACGAATCTGACCCTTCCTGCCTATCGATTTATTTTTATGGAGTGTCTGTGAGTAAACTGGTTTCCGCGACTTAACTCCCTTTGGGCACCGCAGAAATCTCGAGTTTACGATTACTATTACAAAACACATAGCTACTCACCACCTGTTGGGCATATGAAACGAACCGAATTATTTCAGGAGGTTTATTCTAACTCTTAGATCTATGTTAAAATGACTGGCAACTTTAACCCGCTTCTTATTGTTTCCTCTAAAGCCTTAGACCAATCTTATTGATCCAGTTTATTCGTGAATAAGTTAATGATCTTAATCAAAAGAAACGCGACGCAATTGTTGTCTATCTGCCTGACTCTTGGATCTTGACCTGGAACCGAACCCTCTTGCCTATCGAGTTTGCTTTGACTGGGCGCCTGTGTATAAGCTGATTCCCGCGACTTCACTTTCGTTGGGCGCTGTAGAAATCTCGAGTTTACGATTACGAAAACGATTATTAACGTCGATACACGGAGGCCTTTGGCATACAGTTTAACGGCATTAGTTTTGATTAAAAGGAAAGACGCAGATGAGTCGACAACATGTAACGATACTGGCAACAAGGCATGAAAAGAGTAAGTATTACTGTGAATACTAGATAGAACGCTCATATTTTTAAAGTGTCTGATGTTAGAGCTCATTCTTTGTATCTTTCTGCCAGACAATATAATTGTATAATCATTTCTAAAGGCCACACAAAACATCTAGCTCTAGAACATTTGTCTATATAAAGTCAAAGTATTAACGACACTGCTGCACAGATCGGAAAACTGGCCAGTGATGGCGGCAAGCAAGAAAAGGCAGTTGAAGAAGATTCAGGTAAGGACCTGTGGAAGAGGAGTGTTTTCAGTTTTGAGTGAAAAACCCGTCACCAATTCCTTTGCTTTCTGGTTCTTTAGTATAAAATCAAGAAGTATCCTATTTTTATCCTCGGTTGTGTTGTTTTTGAGCTTGACTCTATGTAGGACTTCTCTCGTCAAATGTCCTAGTGGCCAGTAACTTATCTAAAAGTTCGAAATCTAGATCAATCCGAACCACCAGAAACTCCCTGTGCTTCTCGAATCTCTTCTCCAATACTCTCTGACTGTTCGGGTTTTGAAAGACACAACAGAATAGCATTAACGTGGCTGTGCGGGTTCACGTCGAGACATGTGTTTCAGGTATATGTCATTCTAGTATCCTAGAAATTATGGAGCATATCATGAAGTCTAGTAATTGTACGCAACACGCCTAGGATGTGTGATGCATATGATGCCAATTTGATTGCATGTATTCTCTGGAGAGTGTTGTACGGATGTTGTACCATTATTGATTCGGTAAATCTAATGCAATGATGACCATAAGTCATTTGTCGAATAAATCCATTTTATGACAAGTAAGTATTATTTCAATCTCAAAAGAGTTATTACATCGCATGTCACGATGGGGTTATGCACATTGCTTCCCACGAGTTACAACCACTAACTGCAATCGTCGTTGAAAACACAAACCATACAGATGTTAAGTACCTATCAGCAGGCTATTATGGCGGGTCTATTGACCTTTGTCCTACGGCCTACGAGACTTGGACCTAATCATATAGTTCCAATGTTTAAGGACATCTTATGGCATCAAAGGCCGTTGACGTCGCCCTCCTCCTTCATCCATGTTTGGGACTGGCATTACCCGACTAAAGACAGTGGCAAAATCAAGAAAGTCTGGATTCTAGCTATCTAGACCTCCTTGGCCTAATACGCCAAACCCAAATGTGGGCGCTGACGTTTCTACATCGCGCTACCATCCGTATTTATGGAAAGCTGCTTCCTCCAGCCACCAGACAGGAATGCATGAGGTAGGCAAGAGGCCGGTTTCGTATAATCTAATATACCCTTGCAGCATGTCGCCCTGGCGAATTTAATTGTCTGGGTTGTCTCCCAAACCCGTCTTCCTCTCCCGAGATCATCCACAAGGCAAAGGGGTCCAGGCTAACTGAGTGGCGGCCTGTACTCGCTATGTCACACCTCCATCATTGGATGTCTGCAGCATTTTTCACAGGGTGTAAACGCAACTCACTACCTCATCGCACCCTAGTAGCACAGACGCGCCTTCACATACGCTTTACCCAATGTGTCCTAACTATTCTAGCTGGTCATGTGGATACATGTGTCGTTCCTTAGGGGACGAGGAATAAAACACTTCGTATTTACAATATGTAGGTTGGAGACTATCATGTTTATGTCTCAACATTTCAGGGTTACTAAAACAAATTTTATAAAAACATTCACGCGGCAAATAATGAAAATAACATAGATCGAATCCATTAGATGTAGAAATTGTGACCAAATGCCAAGAAGGCAACCAAGAGCCAAAAGCAAATCTCCAGGCAGATGGCCCAACCTCTGAAAAAGCACGAAGTTACATTGTCAAAGTGAATTCAAAATTAACGACTTCAATCGGCTTGTGGAACGAAGATTTATGTTGCCAGCCAAACCTGGAACTGGAGAATGAATTGGGTAGGCGAATTCCCAAATCGCATTGCCACATTCCTTATGCAGTGTGACTATTTATGTGATATACGGTAGAATTTTGAGCTTCACGCAGCACTCGCTAAAGCTGCTTAAGCGCCCAAAGAGGAGGGCAGGTGGTTTTCAAAGATTGGCACTACAGTAGTCAACCCTATTGCTGATTTATGTGCTCATGAATGGCGATCCATGATCTGGGATCCATGCGGCGCTGTAACTGCAGCCAAGTGCGTCCAGAGGTGGGGGATGGTGGAATAGGCTCCAGAACGAGGGCAAAGATATCTGAGGTTAATCGAGAAGATCTTTGCTAGGAGTGAAGTTTTGATGACTGTTACCGATACCGATAAAGTCACCATAGACAGAAGGAAACAGGTCGACAATTTTGAACATTCTTGCACGAGAAACAGGAGCTGGCAGAGTGTGCCGAGTAGACATAATAATTTCCTGTTACAAAGCCAGTGTTTGTATACCAATTAATTCTTGTTATAAAGCTTGTGTTTGTCCATCAATAAAGCCTTGTTGTAAAGTCTATGTTTGTCTACCAATGAACTCGTGTTTAAAGAGCCTATGTTTGTCCAGCAATAAACTCTTGTGGGGTATTTGTGATATAAATGTAAATGCCTAAATTTTCTCAGCGCCACATAAACGCCGCGACAAGGTGACCAGCCAAATACACCGGCGCTATATGAAATAAAGTCCGCAAGAGCCAGGTTTTCTGTTTAGTTTTGGGTGCCAGGTGAGAATAGGGAGGGGTCAAGCCAGGGATACAACATGGTGCTATGATAGAAGTCGTCGAAGATGATGTTCATAAGATAGTGCAGGAGCGGAAGCAGGATAAGTTGGCTTGAAAAGTTCGGTTTTCAGTCATTAACTGAAAAGCTGCAGGAGAGAGTGCAAGCGAAGGTGTGCTTGCATTGACAGGCGAGTAAGGGAGGAATGAGTCGGATAACACAAAACTAGAGCAGGTCAGATATTAGAGGTATGGCGTATCTAAAGGTGTGTTGACATCGCGCCTCGCCTAATAACAGAACCTACACGGAACGCAAACTTAATGTGAATAATACACATCATGTACTTCTAGATAACTTGTTGTAACTTGTATGACGGTCACAGCGGATGATAGGGGACCACGAAAATATAGAATTCTTTGATACATACTGCATGCAGGCCTTAGTAGTGCTGCTTAACAAAAGTTGACAACTCGTCAAGCGTTCGAAAGGAAATCCAATGGAATGAGTGTCCTTGGCTGCGATTATTTCACTTAATCCGAGTCTAAATTCTAACCATTCCATAGCGTCTCCACAAATCGGTGAGCAGAATTAGCCACGCTATCAGCAAGCACATAGTGAATCACTGCCTCTTGGGTATATATGAACCTAATATTATTCTCTGAGGAGGGTTCTTATAACTCTAAGAATGACAACAGTTAACCCGCTTCTCAATCGCAATCATTCCACTAAAGGCGTAGACCAATCTTAATTGGTTAATAGTTTAGCAGTATACAAGATAATAACCTGAATTAAAAGGACACCAACGAAGTTGTTGATATTAATGCCGATAGACGGAGGCCTGTGGCGTACATTGGGCGGCGTTAGTCTAAACAAAGTGAGAGACGCCGTCAAGTTGAAGATATGGAATGATGATCGACATTAGGACATGGATACAATAAACATTACAATAGAACGATAATACACATAAAGTGTCTTATATCAGAGTTCCTTCACTGTATCTTTGTGCCAGACAATATGAGTGTGTAGTCATTTCAAAAGGCCAAATAAAAGATTAGCTATAGGCTATTTGTCTGTATGACGCCATAGTATTGTTGACATAGACTGCTGTATGGATCTGAAACCTGGTCCATGATGGTGGCAAACAAGAAAGGACTGGAAGCTGCACAACACAGACGTTTGAGGAGAATTCTTTACATTTTATGATGTGATAGGCTAAACTATTGAATTGCGCTCCTGCACCATCTCATGAGCACCATCACCGACAATTTCTACCCTAGTACCATGTTGTCTCCCTGGTTTGTAAAATGTGTAAGACAAAGGAAGGACAAGAGGAGAGTGAGAATATCATCTGAAAGCGAAGACTGAAATGGATGCAATATGTGGTCCCAGAGACGATGTGAGGTGCCGTGAGATGAGGCAAGAAGACTGCCGATGAAAATAGATCAGTGGAGAATCTGCGTTGCCCAATGTGTAGACCTCCAGAGTAAGAGCTATGTAGGCCTACCAAGTCTAGGCCAAAGTCACTGTTAATCATTGAAGAATTTGATGTCTATGAGCGTCACTAGTGTCTATCAAAAATTCGTTAGAAAATTTTCAAAACCTGATATCTTTTCTCGAGTTAGCGCTATGCTACAAATTGGGAGAGTTTGCGGTTCGATTCCTGATTGACTGGTAACTTTGGAAGGTCGTTGACAATGGATAATACGAAAAACACAAATACTTTTTTCCTTCCTTTCACCTTGTAGTAGGTTTTACAACGCTAAACAACAGCAAAACCTTTGTTCTTTAACGTCATCTTTATCTTTATATCCTGTGACCGCAAGTTGGCCTTTGTTTGCAAGATTTTGCAAGATTCTAGAGGCGAACTGAATATATTGGTATGATCGACTTATTTTGATCTATAGCATTCACTGAGAGAAGGTTAATATAATCATCCAAAAATCAAAACAACACATTTTAGTGGAGCACTTCAAGTTTGAGTCCACTACAGATTCTAATCAAACAGAAATCTTGAAATATCGTTTTGTTCTGCACCGGATTTGGAGCCCTAACCTTTGGGTTTATAGAAACTTTGTGTATAAAAGTTTTGGAGCAAAATTGGACCACAATATAAATGGATCATTTAACCTATATTTAACCAAAGCGGAACTTGAATCTTTCGATAAAAAGCCGAATTATTCACTCTTTTCAGATAAAAATTAATATAAAAGTTACCAAACAAAGCACAGTTAATATTACCGTTTCTCTGATGCTCTTTATCTTTGTAAGGTCAAACTTAAATTTTTTACAAACTATGCCGAGTTCTGCGTATCAGGAAGCACGACAAACCAAATTCCGGAAGCTAACCATTGAGATCACGAATATTTATTAGACTGCAGTGGCGATCAGACAATTGTGGGTAAGCATCTGGCAGAAAGCCGCTTACACTTTCTTTTTCATATGTCACGTTCATTTAAATTTAACCTGGTAAATTATACGAACAATTTAAGCAACTTTATGGGCCATATATTTGAAATTTATAGCTTTATTGAGCAGTTGCGCTATCGCTATGACAAGATCACGAAGTCAGCTAGCAGGAATTATTATAGGCCTATTTAATAGATAAAATCAGCAGTTATAACACCGCCACAGGGAGATGCAAACTAGCAACTCCCCGTGCCAGTCACAAGCCCAGAGAAAGGAGGAGGGTTTGTCAGATGAGTGTTGATGCGCTGACAGTAAAAAACAATGATGACTGAAATCTGATGCCAGGAAACTTAAATCCACGAACATGCCGGCCCGGACGTCGCCCGGCTAAACATGGTCCGCGACTCCACCTGAGCAATCGGTTTTGGATCGAAACGTCAGCTACCGAAAGAAAGATTACTCTTGCTGAAGACCTACTGTCAGTAGGAACATGGAACATCCGAACACTGTGGGCAGCAGGCAAACTGCAGCTGCTTCAAGAAGAGGTGAAAAGATACAGATGCGATATTCTTGGAATTTCGGAAATGCGTTGGACACTGGCGGGAGAAATGAACGAAGGTAAAATCATATGGTCAGGAAATGAGAGCAGACATGAAGCAGGTGTCGGATTCCTGTTAAACAACAAAGCCCGCGACGCGATTCGATATAAACCCGTAAGTGACAGACTATTAGTGGAAAGATTTGGAGCCCAACTATTCAACATAAGTCATTCAGGTGTATGCACCCACAGCAGAGAGCTCAGATGAAGACATCGAGAGGTTTTATGCAGATTTAACATCAACTGTTGAAAAAGTACCTAAGCGAGATATGCTTATTGCCGAAAGAGATTGGAACACAGAGATTGGCTCAGACAACACAGGAATGGGAGAAACTCTTGGGAAGATTTGGATATGGGGATAGAAATGAACGTGGAGAGAAGTTGCTGGAATTTGCAATGGATAACAAATTAATGATCTGTAACACTAAAAAGAAAATCGCAAATGGACATGGCGCTCTTGTGATAACAAATCCAGAAATATGATAGATCTGATATTAATCAGTGTGCGATGGACAACGTCCGTACAGCAATTTCAGGGCGCAGATGTGGATTCGGATCAGAGTCTGGTGATTGCAAACATCAAAATAAGACTCAAACGGAAACACAAGATGGAACCGCAGAAAAGAAGAGATACATCACGACTGGCTGAAAAAGAAATACAGAGTGCATATCAGAATGCAATAGAAGCAAAGCTTAAAGAACTTGACGAGGAACAGGATAAAGACAAAAGGGCAGAGCAATTGACTGCAACGGTAATGGAGGCGGCACAACAGGTGATCCCGGAACAAGAGAAGGTCAATAAAAAATGGATCACACCAGAGACTATGAAACTGGTGCAAGAGAAAAGAAACTGAAGATCAGAAGAGACAGTTCTGATACAGCAGAGGGGCTGTACAGGGCAAAAAGCAATGAAGTACTTAAAACGGCAAGAGCAGACAAAGCCAAATGGCTCGAAGACCAATGCAGAGACATAGAAAAATATTATGGAGAATGCAAAATGAAAGAGGTATACAAGATGACCAGGAATATTAACAAAAGATGGCAGCCAAGAGTTGCAGCAATCATGGATGAAAAGGATGCCGTGCTGATGAACAAAGCAGACATTGTACAAAGATGGACAGATTACTGTAGCAACTTGTACAAACCGGAAATGGATCAAGATATCGCAGAACAGGTAATTACAGCACTGAAAGAAATATCTCCACCAGTTGAAGATATTGGAAAAGATATCTTGGAAGCAGAAGTGATAAGAACTGTGCAACGATTGAAAAACAACAAAAGTCCGGGCAACGATGGTATAACATGCGAGATGATAAAAAATGAAGGAGATATCATGATACAGGAGATACATAAGCTTTGTAATGCAATATTGAAAGAAGAACGCACGCTGGAAGAATGGAAGAAGTCAATTCTGGTTGTTCTTCACAAGAAAGAAAATGCACTGGAAAGCAATAATTATAGAACTATCGTACTGATAAGTACCTTGGTAAAGTATTGATGACGATACTAACAGAAAGACTTAGAAACCAGATTGAAGAACATCTTGCAGACGAGCAGGCGGGGTTTAGAAGAGACAGAAGTATTGTACAACAGCACTGAGATTGGTAGAAGAGAAAGCCCGAAGAAAGAACAAGAAAATCTATAACTACTTCTTAGACTTCAATAAGGCTTTCGACAGCATACAGTAGATCAAAATGTAACATGGGTGGTCTTGGAATCGTATGGAGCGGATATAAATTGAATCGTCTACTGAAAGAAATCAACAGCAATGCAAAGGCAGCGATCAGAGTGTGTGGCGAAACTGGAGTTTGGTTTGACACTAGCAGAGGTACAAGACAGGATGATCTAATATCACCAAGTGTTTTCATCACACTCCTAGAAAAAGCACTGGACAAGATCAAGAAAATGATGGAGTATCGGTCAGCGGCATAAGGATCAATAATCTTTGCTTTGCTGACGATATTGACCTGATTGGAGATAACGAACAATGATTGGAGCGCAGAGTGCAAGCGCTGAACGAAGAAGGAAACAGATATGGCCTTACCATGGATTTAATAAACAAACACAAACAATGGCATTTGGGAAAAAGAATTTAACAAAGAGATGGTCGTGGACGGCATTCAGTTGGAAAATGTTGAAAAGTTTATTTACCTTGGATGTAATATGACGTATAACTTGGACAATAGGAAAGAAATATTAGTCAGAATTGCAAAGGCAACAGCAACACCGAAAGCCATGGATAAAATCTCGAAAAGCAAAGCCATAAATCTGAAGACAAAACTGAGCGTTTTGAAAACAATGCAGAACTATACAGACGGATACATCTCAAAGAGAACTGGATGCAGAAGGTAGTTCAGAGGAGACTGGGATTATTTGGTCACATATGCAGAATGAGCAACGATAGGAAGATCATGACATTAGTGTTCGGAATGATGGATGGACCAAACAAGAGATGACGACTCCACAAAGAATGGATAGACGACATAATCGAATGGTGTGGAACATCACTCCAGGAGCTGAGTCACGCCGCACTGGAAAGACAACAGTGGAAGAACATACTGAGAATGGCATCGGACACCTGCGGGGGTTGTACCCATCGTTTATGATGATGATGTTGATGATCAGCGGTTACATGCAACCTTTTGTACTGAGGGGCACTGATGTGACTACGATGTGTATGGAGCTATTTGATTAACGATTACTTCCGTTTACACGCTTGGCTTGCAATGTTTTCGTGCAAAGGATTAACGGTTCGAAATGCCGAGAAAGGAGAGCGTGAAAATGGACCGCGTCGAACTTATCGAGCCACTGAAGGACGACAAAGTAATGGAGTCTCTTACCGCACGATTAGCGAGTGTGTTAACAGCTGTTTTTGAAAGTATCATGCAAACTCGCCTGGATATAATCAAGCAGCCTTTGAAAGAAACCTTTGAGATAACAGTCCTTGAACTGGTCGACTCCCGACTCAAGTCACAAAAAGAGAAAATCACGCAGTTGGCGAATGAGAACAGCCTACTAATGCCCCGTTTGGAAAAGATTGAGAATTATTCGAGGGCTAAAGGTTTAATAATCCACGGACTTCCAGGAACATCTACTGCAGAAAAGGTCTTAGGTCAAAGACCGGTTACTGATGCCTTGCTGAAGGAAACATCGCTGGCTACCTGTGATCGAGTCATCGACCTGTGCAGTAAGAGATTGGGAATCAATGTTACCAGACAGGAAATTTCAGTAGCTCATCGACTCCGAAAAGGAAACATTGAGAATTTCCGTCCAATTGTCGTACGCTTCACCACTCGTCGAATCCGTGATGAGGTATACAGTTCTCGCGCAGCACTTCGATCGTCGAAGGAATTTCGTGAGGACTAACGGTTACCTATCTTCATCAACCAACAACTGACCAAAGCCAACGCGGACATCCTCTTTCGTGCAAGCAAACTGCTTCGCGGAGGTCGAATTGTGAAGATGTGGACTGTGAATGGAGAAGTATACATCAAGAAAAAGACATCCATGAATGAGAAACATATCCGAATAATCTCGACAAAAGATTTACCGAATGAAGACTAGCCAACATTTGAGATGTGCTAGTACTTTCAATGTTATGTCAACCATAACTGTAAGTAATCTATCAACTATCTATCCCTTTATCATCTGAAAATTAAAATACACAGGCCAAATGTCATCAGTTCCCAATTCAACCCTCTCCTCAATATAAATGGATACTTTATACGGTTTTGATTTATTATGCACCAATTTTCATAAATGTGCACTGTGTAAATATTTTGTATATGTTCCCGATTCATTTTCTCCCACCAAGACTGAATCCACGTGGTTTTTTAATAGTTGTGCTGTATTTATTTTTCCATTCAACCATTTAGAGAACGATAAGATAGCCTTGGATGCTACCTCTCAATTTGAGTGGGTGGGTACACGTACAAGTACTTGTGGCTTTCCAATTTCATCTGACGATTTAGTCCTTCATCCCATTGAAGAATACCCAGAAAAGGCTCCTCTATTAACAAATATTGATGTTGACCCCTATGCCAACTATTTTAACAGTATAAAACCATGCACCAGTAGATATATGTGTTCAGATAAAATCGTCACTACCTTTCAGCATACAGACCAGTCACTATCTATTATGCACTTAAATTGTAGAAATCTACTCCACAAGTTATCTGACATAAACATCCTACTACTTCAGGTCCAGACTACAATATTAGCGTTAACGGAAACCTAGCTGGAGAGGGATACTGCAGATATTGCCTTTATATCTGGGTATACATTTATATACAAATGCAGGAATAATGAAAGAGGAGATGGTGTCGGATTTTTTTATGAAGACTGATAAAACAAATATATACGTTTATTGACCACAAAGGTAGAAAGCATAGAAAAATAGAGAAGAAGAATCAAGAAAATTACGTATTTTAAGTACAAGATGCGAAATTGGCAAACATAAATTGATCCATTCTGTGATACAACCTAGGCATCTCGATACCATAGTCACGACAAAGTAATAAAAATTCATAATTGTAACAAGGTCCTTTACAGCAATCATTAAGAATTAATTATTAACTAATTAATTATAAATATTAACAAGGCAGCAATCCATGGTGGTTTCAAGTAAAACCATGGTAAAAATGATAATATCATTTGCAACGGAAGCCCCGTCGAAAATATGATGCTTCAGAGAAATCATAGTCGAGGTTGCGTTGGGAGAATAATTAGTATCTTACGCAATGTAGTGATCGCACTTCGCTGTACAAATGAGGTGCGTCAAATACGCTTTATATTCATTATTTTATTAGGTACCTCAATTAAGTTGAATTCCATTTTAACTCCGCCATCACTATTGTTTGACTGTGGGCTTTCGGCCTCAGCAACGCTTTTGGTGAGTTTCTCTTGGAGATACGAGCGTAAACTAGAATTTTGAATTTGAATTTGTTTATTGAATCACCAACAACAAACAATCATTAAAAGTTACAACAGTTTCACCTAAAATATTACAAGTGCTGGTTTCAAAGAGCAATCCAGAAGGGACAAATGTCCCGCTGTAATATGAATACCCTCTCACACAATTGATACACAGGCGGTTAATGCAATATGATAAGTAAGCTCATAATTGATTCAAAGTCAAATTTAATTTTATGCAAAAAAAACCCTAACAGTGCAGTGCAAAATGAAACAGTGATAAATCATATGAACAGTTTAAATCTGTGAGAACAATAAGTGGAGTTTTAAGTGTGCCTTAAAAAGACGAAGGCCAGGAACTTGAGTGAGGTCAGATGGAAGAGTATTCCATAATTTAGGGCCAAAGCATTTTTAGAGAACTTCATTACATCAGTACGAGCTCCATGACAACGGTAATGCCTGAAGGACCTAGTGTTATGGCTGTGTATCGATGTACCTTGCCGGAAGAAGTTTTCAAAGGTCGCAGGTAATAACACTGGTCAACAAATTTTAACTTTTTAAAATTCTAACTTCAACTGTTTTATATAGAATTTGGCACGCTGAATACAATGGTGTTCTCATAATTTTTGTATCACGTAAGGTTTTGAGAAAAATGGTATGCAAGATTTTAAAAGAATCACCTAAAATGTATTTAGTGCATACATTTACAATGTATTAGTAATTTAATTTGTGGACACTCTAAAACCGAACTGCGGCTGATTTGCGTTTGTATTTAATGTCAGGAGCTTCTCTGATCAGTGTCCAACTGTAACCAACCAGCATACTAGTGCTCCACACGCTCTGGTATTGTTTATCCATTGTGGCAATGTTCTGATGAAATCGTTCGCCATGTTCATCGCTGACGTCACCAAGATTTGCTGGGAAGAAATCCAGATGGAATGCAAGAAGTTCATTCTTTGTGACTTTTTACCTCCATCAGATGAAACGCTTGAAGCAACTTTTCAACCAGCTGAACATAATTTGGTGATTTGTTATTGCCCAGAAAGTTGCTGACAACGTCCTTCAACTTTATTCAGAAGTTCGTCAAAATGAATGCTATTCATCAGTTCCCTAATCTGTGGACCAACAAATATGCCTTCTCGTATCTTAGCCTCACTTATGCGAGGAAACTTGTCTCTTAAGTACTTAAACCCCTTTCCCTCTTTCTTCAATGCCTTCTTCACTAGTCCAAGCTTTATGTGAAGAGATGGCAACAAAACGTTACTGGGATCAACAAGTGGTTCGTGATGAACGTTCTTTTGGCTTGGTAACAAACGTTTGCGACGTGACCAGTCCTTCTTGATGTAATGGGAACCTCTTGCACGACTGTCCCACTCACAAATGAAGCAACAATACTTTGTATACCATATCTGCAGCGCAACAAGAAGTGCTACAACTTTCAAATCACCACAAAAATTTCAGTTATGCTTACTGTACTGGATAGTTGACAATAATAGCTTTAGATTATCATACGTCTCTTTCATGTTCACACCATGCCCTACAGGTATTGATGGACACATATTTCCATTGTGTAATAGAACTGCTTTAAGGCTTAAACTCGATGAATCAATGAACAGTCGCCATTCTTGCGGATCATATTGACAACTTAGTGGGTCAAACAATCAACATCTTTGTAGAAACATAAAGTATCGTTTTTATCAAAAAACTTGTTCAAATCGTCATGTCGCTTGTGAAATACAGAAACTTTAGTTCCTTGTGCCAGCAGATTCCTTCCCTGAAGCCAAGAGCCCAGCAATTCTGCTTGATTCTTTGATAAATGTAGGTCACTGACCAGGTCATTAGCTCAGGTTGAGTTATCAAGTGAGACTTACAGCAATGCAGTGGTTGGAAATCAAGATCAATGGAGTCTTCTGTTTCCTCTGTCACAGTCTCGTCAACGTCGTCGATGGTCCAAATAGCTGGTGGGTTTGGCACAGGAAGACTGTAATCATATGGTAGTGGTCCCAGTGCCGATGGAAGATTAGGAAAAATCATGTTGATCAGTGTCTTTAGTATACTAGGCTGACCGTCCACACGATGTCAGCCAATCCGCTTTATGGCCCATTCCACATAAAGTGCATACGTCATTACAATCTTCAGTTGACAATCTCCATCTGGCGAATGTATTGGAACTAGAACGGATAGGTTTTTGAGTGGTTTTCTTTCATAGCCGTTTAGATTAATTATTTTAAAAATGTTTGTTTTTAATAGTGTAAGGTTGATATCGTTTAAACTGAATTTAAGTACATTTGTTATTATTTATATTGTAATTCGATCTCTTTGCTCTGCAGCGGCTACTCATACTTTTAAATTTAATAAATATCTGTCTTTTTCGAGTTGCTTTTTAACATTTCATTGAACTTAACTTTAGTTTTAGCAATATTTTACCAGTGCTGAAGTTAGCCAGAGCGAACTAGTTTCTTAGTCAATACTCACCTCAGGCACCATTTTGTTTAGGTAAGTTTGAAGTTAAAAAACGCTCGTATTCGATTTTGTCATGTTCCCTTGGATTACTATGCTGCAGTTTTAACCACTTGCATTTCGGTTTCACTTACCATTCAGCCGAAGTTTTTCAATTTACACTTGATGCTATAGAAATTTAGGAATAAAACAAGATTAGTGTCGTTTAAAACAATTTGAGCCACCAAAAATCTCGCGCAAATGCCTGCAAGAACTGGACAAGACAAAAATGTAGTCATTAACGCCATCATGGGATAAATATACGCCATATACACCCCCATAATTCTGGACAAGATTTTAATAATGATTCTCTTAAGTGAAAGCATCAAGACATGTGCTTGTAAGTTCTCGTGGAGATTTTAGACAAATAAACAAAGGTTTATTTAGGTCATAGAACTCTTTATGAATATACTGATAAAATGAAAATAAAGTTACCTTGCCTGCAAGTTAAATTATTATATTTCGCTTAATTATCTAAACTCAAAAACCCAAATCCGTCCTCCGTTGTCCCGTTCGCTGTCAGCCACAAAAAGTCGATTATTTGTCTGATCCAGAAGAATCCTCCATGGACGTCGTAATCCATGTTTCGCTCCTGCGAGAATTTCTCCCTTAAATTCCAAATCTGAATTGAATAACAAAACTCGACTGTTCCCTGAATCAGCAACCATCAAGAATCCATTTCCATCTATGGCCAAATGTACTGGACAATCCATTTGTCCGTTGGTCGATCCACTTTTACCACCGAATGACTTCTGAAGTTGTCCATCTCCATCCACTACACATACTCCATGCATATCATCATCATAATTGCGATGACTGACCACGAAATGACCATTGCTTAGTTTGATAGCATGCATTGGACTACGAATATCTGGGTCTGACCTAATTGGCCAACGAAAACCTTTGTCTGATGATAGATTTATTTCGCGGATCAATTGTCCATCTGATGAATATTCATTCAATTTATTTTTATTGTAAACAGTAAGAATGACATTAGATTCATCTGTAAGAGACAGACCCCATCCCCAATCGTCTCCTGTTGACCATTTATTTATTAATTTTCCATTTGGATCAACTCTCAAGATTTCACTCGAGGGACCATAAGATCCTTTGTAATCGAAGATGTAGAGACATTTGTTTCTGTTGCAGGATCCTATGTCTTGTGGACAAATCACTTCCTTCAAATTCCACCGACAACTGAGACTCATTTTCATCGAATCGTAAACTTCAACTTCTGAATTCATTTGATTCACAACAAACAATTCTTTGTCTAAGATCGTCATTCCACGGATCCACTTATTTTTCTGCTTTGCGGCTTTTGTTCTGATCGTCTGAACTAAGACTGGTTCCAATTTGTATCGAAGTTCGGCTGAAATTAGAAACAAATTGAGTAGCTTCCTATAAAATCTTACCAGTCATTAAACTTTATCACTCCTCAAATAACCTGAAGAGTCGACGACGACTACTACGATGATAACTGGTGATTAGACGCAAATTCTGGCAAAAGACGAGACATACAAATTTAGAGAATCATAGAGCGACCGAGAGACACAACAACCGATACACCTAGACTATTGCATAGAGACAGGCAGAAAGACATAAAGAGCCCCTATGTGCGTCAAGTGCATTGCCTAGGCCGTCGAATCACAGCGAAGTATGGAACGCCTATTCCTTAAAAATGTATCATCGTTCATAACTGAGTAGAACTGATTAATAAGATAACATGATAATAATTTCTTTCCTCTTGATTATAGAAAAATTGTGCAATTATTTAATCTGTAAATTCCATATACCGGCTATAATGTTAAGTGGATTTTTTCGAACACACGATGAAAAAATTATTATTAGACTTTAAAGAGTGCTGCAATTGAAAAAACCTTCAATCTAATGAATGGCGCCCAATAGTCGTTGCGTGAAAACTAAAGTCAACATCACCTGTATAATCAATAAATAAGATATATCACCGTAATCTTGTGAAAAACTACGCTTTTCTATTACAAATTTCGATCGTTATTGATTATTTTGTTCATAAAGCTTTTGATGTATCTCGTTTTGTCGCGTTATACAAACATATAACAACAAACATATAACAACAAAGCTACAGACATGTTATGAGACAAGGTGATACAAACATATTCAGACAATGTTGCACCAATGTGTATGTGGTGGCCGGAATATGGTTGCCTCATCCCAAAGCCTAATATGCAAAACTTGTAGACTTTGCATCATAAAATATGACATAATCATCATTTAAATTGCAGAACTTTAAATGGCAAAAAATCGTATTCCATGGTAAAATGCTGAACCTCTATTGACCGTTTTAATTTGAAGACTTAAACAGCTACCGATTAATCTGTGCATTTCTTGTATTTGGGTGATGAGCTGTTCCTTCTCTGCTATCCATGCATTTCTCTCTTTTTCTTGTTCATGTTCGATGCCCACAATCTTGGTTCTACAATCTGTACCAGCAATCAAAAGCATGTCTTAAAAGTAAACAAAATACCTATTGATAATTAAAATTCATCGGAAGAGGCCATTTATCTGGCGCTTCTGGCCAAGCTGTTTCTTTATACGCTGGCCTGTAACCCACACTGGTTAAAGAGTATGTCAAGACGCCTCTGTGAGTGAGGATGCCGGTTCGCATGTGGATATTGGCTATATTTCAGAGATTTTAATCTCCGACTAGTACGGTCCCTACATGAGGATCTCAAATGGTGTTGCGCTTTTCAAACCTGCAGCGGTGTAAGGTCTCACCCGATAAATTCATTGATAAATGAGCAGGGTCGAAGTCATAAGGTCGCTATAGAAAAACAAGTAACTTGACTTTTGCATTTTTACTTATTTTTTGGTGCTGTAGCAGTGCATAATCTACGATGAAAGATCGATGCAATTAACAATGGAAGAGTACATACGTTTTATTTAGGTTTAAAAATATTACATATTATTAGAATATATAAGGACATAGTCAACAATCTAAGGATGGTAATCCAGTCGGAGGACGAACCTAAGGAAAATGTGTATCCTAGTTGAAGAATGATATTCATACCACCTCTTTTATGAGGTACACTTCAAATAATGACAAATCTAGCACCCAAACTAGACAAAGGCTCGAACTTGATTGCTTTACAAATTTACGTCTATGGGAACCATACCAAGTTGCATTCAAGAATAGAATTAATTCACATATGGAGAGAATTGTCAATGAAAAATCCATTCATGAAACTGTTGACTAAACGGTGAACTTAGTGTAACACTCCTGCGCAGAGAAATATATCGAATATTTGTTCAAAGAAAACTTTCAAAGCATTCGACTTTGTAGACTCTCCCATTTAATCGTGCTGCAATAGTAATCCAGTTAATTACGTCACAAACTCAGAATCATGTATGGAACACCATTTACAGAACATCCGTATGACAGAACGTTTTGTAAAAAGTAAAGAAATTAACTGAAGAAAAATTGCATTATTTAACCATTGGAATTTTAACAGTGACTTCGTTATTTTTAGATTTTTAATTTTAAACAGCATCACATTATAACGCATCTTACGTCGGAAACCTAGAAGATGGTATCACAAGACTAATAAGAAATAAGTTTTTGGATTCTGGAGTCTTGGGCAACGTCATAAGGCAACGATCTTAGAGCGTATTCTCAAAAAGTTCTTTTAATCAGATCTTTGTGTCGGTCGCAATTTGCGAGTATAATAACTAGGTGCAAAGGTCTTAAATGTAAGCTTGAGCCATCCTTTTGGTCAACAGCAGGTGTACATGAACACGTTTGCTGTTTGTAAGTCACTTTCAATACAAACTTATGAAAGATACGCTTTGCAATGGCCGCCTTTTGCCGCTGTTCGAGAAGCCAAACGGAATATTTTGTGCGCTTCGCAGGGCCATAGCACAAAATTCTTGTATGATTCAACAATTAAAAATTCTACTTCCTATTCAAAATTTCTGTCAAACTTCAGATTGGACAGAGTGATGAGTGGCGTGAAGCAAGATAGATAAGCCCTATTATTGCATAGCGAGCAAAGGTTGTTGTGACAGATAGACAACAATTTATAATGAATTTCAATATAAACAGGACTGAATTGCACTTGAAAAACAAAAATATTAAACCCGAATACTTTTCTAGGCACAATTATTGAACATCCACGCTAGTAATATAATTGGGTTTGAAAATTGATCTGAAGATCTAAAAAATTATTCAAAGTGTCATAAATCATATGCGAATTAGAAGCGTTTGAAGAAGCACTCCTTCAAATCGGCTGTCAGAATAATGCTAGCGATGAAGCACCAAATATGGCAGGATAATACATCCCACTGAGCCAAATGAGCCTAGGAATAGAAATTTCATTGATACATCGATGTTACAATGTGATTTACCTGTCTTTGTCTTCTCGCAATCTTCAATCGCTTGTTCTTTGCTCTTCATCAAAATTTTCATCGCGTTTCGCTCAGTGTCCAATTCTTGCCTCAAGTTGATGTTTTCAACTTGAAGTGTCTTGCTTGTAGATTTGTCGCATTCCAGTTCTTGTCCAAGTTTATCGTCATTGGCTTGAAGAGTTCTGTTCTGCATTTTCTCTGAATGCAGTTCTTGCCTAAGTTTCTGAGTTATTGTCCGCTCAGTCACACTTGCTTTCTTTGACCTTGAGTTGCATTCTTCTGAAATGTAATCGATAATTTATACCTAATAGCAGGGATGGCAGTAATTTTATTGATTTAATTGAAATTATGTAATTTCAGTTATAATTGTAATTGGTAATTTGTATTTTGCTACTCTGTATCAAAGTAATTTATAATTTGCAATTGAATAACATTTTTCCGTGTAGTTTGAAATTTCAAAATACTTACCGTAAAAACAAATTACTTTCGTATACTCGTGTTCAAATTCTTTGTGTGTCAAAAGTTCATCTTACTTATTTTATAAATAAGAGGTGAGCCTAGAGAATGCAATCCTTTCTACAGTCACTACACTCATCCATATTTTAAATTACGTTTGCTACCTCCAAAGTTTGAAGACCGGTGAAAACAAATACAGGACTTGCAGGTAACAATGTCTAGAATTGTCGCCAGTAATTAACAAAACAATAGGCCTATTATGGGTAGGGAAAAGGTGAGGAAGATGAAAAATTCTTTGGTTTTAGCTGTGAAAAGTATACAGGGCTACAAATTCTGCAACAAGAAACAAAAACAAAATAGGAATATTGCAGTACCTCGTAGATTACCGAAAGATTAATGATGCTTCTTAGCTATCAAACTGTACAGAAATTATTTGTGCAATTCACTGCCCTTCCTTCGTCTCCACCGGTGGAAAAACTCTAGTTTTGGAGATATGATTGTAAGGCCCAACAGACGCCGTTTGTCACATAAACAGATATAAGAGCTGTAGCTTCTTAAACAAAATTAACAGTTTTAGACAGTGTAAAAAGGTGTAAAGAAAGTACATGTTTCCTGTTTCAAGTTCATGAAATTGCTGCAAGTTGTAATTTTAGTATTTTGAAATTACACAATTTGTAATTTGTATTTTCAATCGAAATTCTAAAGTAAACTGTAAGTGATAATTGAGTTACATTTTACTGTGTAATTTACCCATCCCTGCTTATAATTATCTTCAATTTCCGTTTTTAGAACTATAATATGGCAATCTCATTGCATAACACCCAAAACCAATTGCTGGCAAACTAATCTGTTTGCAAAGGATTAACTTACAGCATTTCCCTAATTTGCTTTGATGCCAAAGCCATCACTGCAACAGAAGCGCATCGTACTTCTTAACAAAAAAAAGGAATGCATATTGTGTGTTGAAAAAAGAAGCCACTTACCTTCAATCTCCCCAATCAGGTTGTCATCTTCCAAAAACTTCTCGAACTCCGATTTCGTGAAGCAGAGCTTAAAGGGCAGAATTTCTTCTTCAGTTAGAGACTGACACCGTTGTTGCAATTCGACTGCCAAAAAGGATAAGTCTGTAACTGCCCGACATATATCGCTTGCTGATCCTTTAGCCATTATTTTCTGGCAATAAGAACTGTAACTATGTAAGCACAATAGTTGTGTCTCAATGCCATCTGCTTCCATTTGGATTTCTTTCAATTTGCTTTGTCTTATTGAGGAGAGACTTTGCAAAAGAGAATTTGCCTTTGTATCTGCAAACCGTTTCACCTCATCTCTTCTGTTTATAACATCCAATTCCAACCTCTCCATTTTCTCCTGCATATCCTCTTTTTCCTTGATGAGTTCATTTTTTTTCTTCTCAGTTTGAGAGCTGCACTGAATTATAGTTTCAATGTTGTTTTCTATCTGCTTACGAAAGCCGTCTACAAATTTGCTAACATGAGAACCTTCATGATTTTTATGGTCGTCGATGAAGCAGATGGCACATACAACTGTTTTGCAATTAGCGCAGAACACATCTAGAATTTTTTGTTCATGAAGATCACAAACACTTGGTGCTAGACTGGCCATCACATTTTGGTTACCTTCATGTTCAGAAATTGGCATCAATTTATGATTCTTTGTTATCTTTAATTTTCTGTGATGTTTGCAGCATTCTTCGCACAAATTCTGCTTGCATTCAAAACAATACATAGCAACTGTAGGTATGTCCGTTCCCGCTTTCTCATTATCCTCCAGACATGCGTCGCATAAAGGTGTTGATGATGAGGATGGGTCCGAAACATTTGCTACTTGTATCAGCTTCTCAATGAAAAAATTATTAGGTAGTGCACGAAACCCTTCTTCAGGAATCTTGAACAGTCGTCTACAGATTGGACAAGGCATCTCATCACCGGGTCCTTTGTTCGTTGTAAGCCCAGTCTCCTGAAGACATTTCATGCAGAATGTATGAATGCACGGTAAGCACTTTGGATCGGTGTAGACATTGGTACATATGCAACAACTAAGTGTGTCGTCGAGTTCTTGTATTTTTATTTCAGTAGTTTTGGAATCTCCGGCAGCCATTTTTTCCGAATTTTAAGGTCGATAACTCGCTTTCAATTTCACTATTCGATTCGCTCGGTTGTTGCTATGAATTAGAATTGTGATCGTATTCTCGAGATTTATTCAACGCCCGAACAGATGTCATGGGTGCTAACTCACCCGCGTGCGTGTTGATAGAAAACAAAATAGGTAAGTAAGGAATAATCAGGTTCGCTTCGAACTTCAGATCCAACTGTGAAACAGGAAGGTAATTAGACGCATAGCTCACTCATTTCTGTACTATTTATAAGGTTGTGTCTAAAACAGGGTCCAAAGATAAGAGATATCTTATTGGATATACGTCCTTTAGATTCCTAAAACACATGCACGAGCAGTAGATAACCCTGATAAGAGTAAATCGATGTGCTCAATCAATTTACCTAATGTCAAAAACATTATAAAATAGCAGCTCAGGAATTGACATTACATTGACTTTTATGTGTAATTGTGATTGATTGAACTAAAGCGGCTTGTCTATCTACAGCTTATCTTAAAGAATTTTTCAAAATTCTTTATTCTTTATTATATAAAATCGATTTTATTGATCCAAACTTTAGTAATACAGATATTATTTCTATTGTAGTTAGTTCTCTGCTCTGCAGCGGCTATTTGTAATTTCCAAATTTCATAAATATCTTTACCTTTTCCGAAATTTAATTGAACCTTGGTTTTATTATTATTTTTCCTTTACTCAACTTAACCAGAGCCAGCCAGTTTGTTGGTTAGCATTGGTGCAATGTCAGCCATCTGAAGAGGTGAATTGGAATTGGAAAAATCATTCGTATTGGATACTACCATGTTCCCTTGGATCGCTCTGCTGGATTTCGACCGCTTGCATGTCGGTTTCAATTAGCCGAAGTTTTCAATTTTAGATAGTGGTGCTATTGAAGTTTAATATAAAACAAAGTTTTATTTCATTTAAAACAATGAAAGTCGGGCAAATGCCTGCAACAACCGTCAAAATTTAGTCAGTCGTTCATTCAATGCATTTACATAGTGCCTCCATCCCACACACAGCTATACATCTCTCCGACAATTCGTTTAAGAGAAAGTGGTAAAGCATTTGCTATTAAGTTCTTACCGAGAGTTTAGAGAAACTTACATCAGCTTAATTAGGTCATAAACGTCACTTTAAATATACTGATAAAATAAAAATAAAATTACCTTCATTGCAAGTTAAAATATTATTATATTTCGCTTAATTATCTAAACATAAAAACCAAGATCCGTCCACATCTGTTCATTTTCGTCTCAGAGGCCCATCCTCTGTCAACTACAAACAGTCGATTATTTGTCTGATCCAGAAGAATCCTCCGTGGGTATCGTAATCCATGTTTCTCTTCTGTGAGAATTTCTTTCTTAAATTCCAAACCTGAGCCCAATAACAAAACTCAACTGTTCCCTGAATCACCTACCATCACGAATCCATTTTCATCGACGGCCAAATAGACTGCATGGACGGCCAAATAGACTGGATCATTCATTTGTCCAATGGTCCATCCATAGTTTCCGCCGAAAGACTTCTTGAGTGTTCCATCTTCATCAACTATAGACACTTCATGCAGGTTATAATCAGAGATATCGCCATGACTGACCACGAAATGACCATTGGTCAGTTTTATAGCATGGCGTAGGTAAAGAAAACCTGGGTGTGACCAGGTGAGCAAACGAGAAACATTGTCTGACGATAGATTTATTTGACGGATCAATTGCCCATGCGACGAATATTCATTTAATTTATTTTTATTAAAAATAGTTAAAATGACATTCGATTCATCCGTAACAGACAAGCTGCCAAAATCGTCTCCCGTTGATCATTTAATTATTAATTTTCCATTTGGATCAACTCTCAAGATTTCATTCGACTGACCATATTGTCCTTTGAAATCGAAGATATAGAGACATTTGTTTCTGCTGCAGGAGACTATATCCTGTGGGTCAATTAATTCCTTTAAATTCCATCGACGACTGAATTTGAATTTCATCGAATCGTAAACTTCAACTTCTGAAATATCGTAACTCACAACAAACAATTCTTTGTCTAAGATCGTCATTCCAAGTACCTCTTTTTCTTCTTCTGCAGTTTTTTTTCTGATCGTCTGAATTAAAACTGGATCCAATTTGAATCGAAGTTTACCTGAAAATGGAACAAATTTATTGGTTTTATAAAAAATGATGTCAGGATTTAAACTTGTAGACATCACTTTTCAAATAGCTTCAAGAGGCAACGACGACTACTACGATTATAACCGGGGATCAGACGCAAATTCTGGCAGAAGACGAAACAGACACATTTAGAGAAACCTAAAGCGACCGAAAGACATATCTACCGATAAAACCGTACAATCGTATAGAGATTGGCAATAAGACATAAAGAGCCCCTAAGCCCGTCATATGCATTGCCAAGGCCGTCGAATCATAGCGCGGTTTGGAAAGCCGATTCCTTAAAAATGTGTCGTCGGTAATAACTGAATGGAACTGATTACACAAGATAACACGAGAACTTTTCTCTACTCTAGGTTAGAGAAAAAATGTGCAAATTTTAATCTCTAAATTCTATATTTATGATAAAACGCTAACTGGTTTTTTTTAACAGACGGTGAAAAAATGGTTATTGGACCCTAAAGACTGCTGCAATTGAAAAATTCTTCCATGTAATGATCGGCGTCCAGTAGTCATTGCGTGAAAGCAACTAACGTCATCATCACTTTTATAATCTATATATATGCAGTAAGATAATCACCGTAATCTATAAATAACATATATCACCGTAATCTTGTCAAACTACGCTTTTGTACTGCTAATTTAAACCGTCATTGCTTATTAATATCATACAGACTCTGATTTCTCTCGCTATGGCGGCTTACACACACAAACCAAACAATTTCACAGTGTTGCACCAATGTATGTGCGATAGCTGGGCTGTGGTCGCGTCATCGAAAAGCCTGATACGCAAAACTTGTAGACTTTACATCACAATATATGACGTAATCATCACATAAAATGCAGAACCTCAAGTAGCAAAAAAAATTCAAATTCGATGGTAACAAGCAGAACTTTTATTGACCGCTATAAGTTAATTTGAAGACTTAAAACAGCTACCGATTGATCTGTTCTGTTCTTGTATCTGGCTGATGAGCTGTTCCCTCTCCACTATCCTTCCATTTCTCTCTTTTTCTAGTTCCTGTTCGATGTCCACAATCTTGGTTCTACAATCTGTAAAGCATTCAAAAGGATGTCTTAAAAGTAAAAAAATTACCTTTTGAGGATTATAATTAATTGAAAGAGGCCCTGCACCTAGCGCTTCTGGACAAGGTGTTTCTTTATACGCTTGCCTGGTAGCCACTCTGGTTAAAGAGCGCGTAAAGGAGCCTCTGCCGGTTCGCATACCGAAAGTGGCTATATTTGAGAGATTTAAATCTCTGGCTAGCACGATCCGTTAACGGGGATCACAAATGGCGCCCATTCAAACGGGCAGCGGTGTTGAAGGACCTCATCCGATAAATTAATTGTAAAATGAGCAGTGTCGAGGCCATACGGTTGCTAAAGAAAAACATCTACATTTACAATTACATTTATACTTATATTTTGGTTACTGAAGCAGTGCGTAATCTACGATAAAAGATTTATGCAATCGATAATGAAGAGTATGCACGGTTTATTTAGACATTAAATTATTACATAATATAAGATTATATAAGCATATAGTCGAAGAATCTAAGAACGATGACCCGGTCGGAGGATGAACGTTTGGCAAATAAGTTTGACTAGTTGAGAAATGATGTTCACCCCAACTTCATTTATGGAGTTAAATAATGAAAATATTGAGGTACATTTCAAAATCTAAAGAAAGGCGAGAACTTTATTGCTTTAGAAGTTTACCTCCATGAGAACCATGCCAAGTTGCATACAAGGACATAATTAATTCACATAAGAAAATAATTTCATATAAAATGAAACGAATTATTCAATTCTTTTCTGGGTTGGCTAAGTAAATTTCGCGGCTGGTGGTCATGTTATATATATGTCTTCGCGATGGCGTGAAACGTTCTCACGGCCGATTCCTGGTCTCTTACGCTGTCACCGATCGTGGTGGGTGGCGAAGATTTGAACCCTTTCTGCCGGAGTCGGTGACCGGATATTGACAAAGTAGGGCCTGTATCGCCAAGATTCGTTGATTTAAAGAAATTTTGCGATTTCGAGAAATTTTTTGTAGCTATGTTGTTTCGATATCATAGTTTAAAGATGCAGCGGACTGTGTGCGATAGGCAAGCGTCTAGTCGATGACGGACCGTGTTCAAATCAGTATAGCCTGAATGCGATCGAGTGAGTTGTATAAATGTTTGAAACTTATAAGAATTAGTTGAATTCTTCGATGGGTGGATACTTCACAGCTTCGAAACTTAAAACTACGGAGCTCTTTCTTCTCATAAATTTGTGAAACGCTTCGAGGCTCGTCTTCGGTCAGCAGATGCTAGTTGTGGTTGTCGTCGGCCAAGCCGCTCAGTCAATACTGCCGTTGGGAGGGATCGGCGTCGGCGTCGTCACTTTCTTTAGGGAGAACGTTGTTGAGGACATTGCCGAGAATTTTGGGCCAGGGAGTTGATTTAATTTCCTTATCTAAACGATTTCTTAAACTTGAAGCCAGAAATTGGGGGAGCTCTGAGTCTTACTATTGCAGACAATTATTAGAGTTGAAAGTGAGTTTAAATGAAACAATATTATTCTCGAAGTACATCAAGGTGACAATATAGATTTGATTCGGTTCCCTTCAGTAATAATAATTAAATTGAATTGACTGTGTTGTTGACTCTGAAGTTCTAGTAAAAATGGCAGAGGGTGACTTGCGTCCGCCGATTTAGATTCAGACAAGGGCACAGAGGTAATGCCCATGTTAAAAGAGATAATTGATTCAATGGCGATCTAATGAAAAGTCAAGCTCACTTATAACAGAAATTCATAGAGCGCCAGATTGAGCTGCAAGAAAGTCAAGCTCATTTAGAAAGGAAATTCACAGAGCCAGACTGAGCTGCAAGAACAATTAATGGTAAGTCACTCTCGGTTAAAACACAAACTTTTGGAGCGCCAGTCTCCCTTCGAAGAACGACTGGTGGAGTGTTTCTCAGGGCTGAGAGAGCAAATTTTGTGGCGCCAAGTTAGTGAAGAAGATAATTTAGAACCCGATTTTAAGTCTGTTGAGGGGGCCAAAAAGAATCCTCATCTGCTCTCATGGTCGACTCAGAAAGCGCGGACACCATTCAAGCTTTGGAAGCTGAATCGCCATGTGGTAAACATTCTAAGAGAACTGCAAGGCAGGACTTACCACCCATACGTCGCAGTGCTAGATTAAACAGTAGGATTCCTCCATATTATGGTCAAGGAGGACGGCGAGTAAGGTTAGTCATTCCTCCCGAAAAGGGTTCGAATCCTAGTCAAGACAACAGAAGGTTCGCTCTTCCTTCGTTCAATGCCCCAACAGCGCGTGTCGCCCCTAGATGACGTAGGGGGCAACGTTTCAAAAATCCATTCAAGAAAGTGTTCGTTAAACGGTGAACTTAAAACAACACTGTTGCGGCGAGAATAAAATCGAATATAAATTTGTTCAAAGAAAACTTTTAAAGCAGCCGACTTTGCAGACTTTCACATGTAATGTTGCTGCAACTGTAATTCAGTTAATTGCGTCACAAGCTCAAGTTCAAGCATGGAACGCCGTACCCATAATATTCGTAATCGTAACCCCGAGATTTCTACTGCGGACCAGCTTATTCACAGGCCCTCAGTCAAAAAATCGATTCCAGGTCAAAATCCAAAAGTCAGGCAGAGACAGAGCTTGGCAGCTACGATGGGTGATTCTTGGGATTAGTTTGACAGCACTTTTTAGAAAAAGTAAAGAAATTAGTTGAAGCGAAAATTGAAATGAAGGAGCTCTGCATTATTTAACCTGTGGAATTTTAACAATGACTCCGGTGTTTATAGATTTCTAGTTTTAAACAGCATCGAATTTTAAAGCATCTTACTAAGCAAACCTGTATCCCACGAGTAATACGAAATAAGTTTTTGGATTGTGGAGTCTTGGGCAACTTCACAAGACAACGATTTAGAGCATATTTTCAAAAGATATATTTTCTCTCAATTGCCGCCAGATCTTTGTATCGGTCGCAATTGACGAGCATAATATTTAGGTGCAAAGATATGAAATGTTATCTTGTGCCAAGTTTTTGGTCAACGCCAGGTGTCTGTGAACACGTTGCTCTTCATAAGTCACATTCAGTACAAACTTGTGAAAGATACGCTTTGCAACGATTGCCTTATGCCACTCTCCGAAATCCCAAACGGAATATTTCGTGCGCTTCAGGAGTCTTCGATCTCTTATTTAAATTAACGTCAAAAGCAATGAGACGCATCAGCATTACTGCCCACGCAGCGAAGCGAGTCACTTCAAACTGGCGTTTGAAACGAGTGGAATGAGGCAAGACAGATAGGCCCAGTTACTGCATAGTATAAGCAAAGGCTGCTCAGAAAGAAAAACAACAATTTATATTGAATTTCAATACAAACAGGACTGAACTGACACTTGAAAACCAAAAATATTAAATTTATATACTTTTCTAGACAGCATTTTTGAACTTCCAGGCTACCAATAAGGTTCGGTTTGAAAATTGATCTAAATATCTAAAAAAATGATCCAAAGTGTCCTATATCACATGCGATTTACCAGCGATAGAAGCACATCATCAAATCGGCTATAAGAATACAACTAGCGATCAAACATCTAATATGCGAGACAACGCATTGGATCGAGCAAAATGAGCAGAGGAACAGGCAGACCCTTCAAATATTGATAATTTAATATGATTTATCTGACTTCATCTTCTCGCAATTTTCATTCGCATCTTCTTTGCTCTTCATCAAAGTTTTCATTGCGTTTCGCTCAGTGTCCAATTCCTACCCAAGGTTGGTGTTTTCGACTTGCAGTGCCTTGCTTGTCGTTTTCTCGCATTCCAGCTCGTGTTCAAGTTTATTGGCAATGGCTTGAAGAGATCTGTTCTTCATTTCCTCTGTGTCCAGTTCTTCCCTAAGCTTCTCAGCTGCTTTTCGTTCCCTTGTCCTTGTTTTCTCTGGTCTCAAGTTGCATTCATCTGAAAATGTATTAGATAATTTTAAACCTTATAATTCGATTTCGTTTTAAAAACTATAATATCGTAATCTAATTGCATAACACACAAAGCAAACTGTTAACAAACTAATCGGTTTGCAAAGAACTACATCACCGCATTCCTATAATTTACATTGATGTCTGATATAAAATAAATCACTGTAACGGAAGAATATCGTATATCACAAGCGATAAAAGAATGTATATTGTATGTAGAATTAAGAGTCACTTACCTTCAATCTTCCCAATCAAGTTTTCATCTTTCAGAAACTCCTCGAATTCCGATTTCGTGAAGAAGAACTTAAAAGTTGGAATTTCTCGTTCAATTAGGGACTGACACTGCTGCTGTAATTCGATTGCCCTAACGGATAAGTCCGAAACTGCCCGATAGATGTCGCTAGCTGATCCTTTAGCCATCATCTTCTGGCAATAAGAACTGTAACTCTCTAAGCACGACAGATGTGAATCAATATCAATATCTTCCATTTGGATTTCTTTCAATTTGCTTTGTCTTATTGAACCGAGACTTTGCAAAAGAGAATTTGTCTCTGTATCCACAAACTGTTTCAGCTCATCTCTTCTGCTAATGACATCAAATTCCAACTTCTGCACTCTCTGCTGCATATCCTCTTTTATCTTGACGTGTTCATCTTTTCTCTTCTGAGTTTCAGAGCTGCAATAATTTATTGTTTCAATATTGTTTTCTATCTGCTTACGAAAGCCACTTACAATTTTGCTGACAAGAGAATCTTCGTGATGTTTATGGCCATCAATGAAACAGACAGCACACACCACAATTTGCACTCAGCGCAATATATGTCGAGAACCTTTTGCTCATGGAGTTCACAAACACTCGGTGCTAGATTTGCCACAACATTTTCGTCAGTTGCTTTTTCATCATTTGCTGGAATCAATTTATGAATCTTTGTTAACTTTAATTTTCTATGATGTATGCAGCATACTTCGCACAAATTCTGCCTGCAATCAGTACATTACATGTCAGATGTAGATGTTTCCGTTCTCGTTTTCTCATTATCCTCCAGACATGAGTCGCATAAAGGTGCGGATGATGAGGATGGGTTCAAAACATTTGCTACTTGTATCAGTTTCGCAATGAAAAAATTATTAGGTAGTGCACGAAACCCTTCTTGAGGAATCTTAAACTGTCGCCTACAGATTGGGCAAAGCATCTGATCACCCGGTTCTTTGTTCGTTGAGAACCCGGTTTCTTGGAGACATTTCATGCAGAACGTATGACTGCATGGTAAGTCTTTTGGATCGTTGTAGATATTCGTGCATATGCAGCAACTTATTGTGTCCTCGAGTTCCTGCTTTTCAAATATAGTAGGTTTGCAATCTTCTGCAGCCATTTTGTTGTCTGAATTCTAAGGTCGATAACTCACTCCAGTTCGCATCGAATACGGTTTTGCTAAAAATTGCAATTGCAGTCGTATCCTCCAGATTTATTCAACGCCCAAAAGATAAGTCCTGGGAACCAACAGCTTCGCTTCAAAATCCAGATCCAAAGGTCAAGAACGTAGATAACTAGGAGCGTGGGCTAGTTCACGCAGATATGCACTAATTATAACGCTGTGTCTAAAACAGTCCACAGATTATAGATCTTTTATTGGATAACTGTTAATTATTGTATACCTTTAATATATTCAAGTTTTCTTAAGGAAACCAAATAGCTGTGCTTAATCAATTTATCTAATCTGCAAAACTCGTCACCTTGACTATGACGCGTAATTCTGATTGTTTATTTTATCTTTGCGAAAAAACTATCATAATAGTCTGACATATACGTTGACCTTGTTGCTACGTGTATTTATAAAAATTAATATTTTGCGCATATAGGGTGGGTCATCAATCCAATTTGCTATCATAAACAAAAATGTGCTACACATTGTTTGTCAAGAAGCCTCGGATTATACTTATTTCATTCCGAAACCCGAATTCATAGTGAAGTGCATAGGCGCTGATATCTGACTCCTATTCGGTAGCGTCTAATTTCACAACTCATATGTCATGCTGCTCATTTGACTTCATGTGCCTAACTTCTCAATGCCGTTCTACGGGACAGTGAGATAAATTAATAAAACCACTCTTATGTTGCTGATTATCGAAAGATTTAATTGTAAATTCACGGTTTAGTTCATGCAGAAAGACAAAAACCACAAAATCATCAAAATTCTGAGAAACTCAACAAAACTACTTTTCTCAAATTGAACTGTAACTGGAAATAATTCGAATTTTTGTAATCGAATCATTTCTACAGTGCCGCTATCATAAATAAAATAAAATTAATCGATAACTGTTTCAAATAAAACCACAGTAAAAAACTCCTACTTGCAAGAGAAGTCCGGTCGAAATTCTGTAGCGTAACAGAAATCATAATTAAGTCTGCGGCGGGAAAATAATTTAGCATCATACATCAAATAGCTGTAAAAACGGGGTGTGACAAATGTGTTTTATCTTCATGAGTTTTCCAGCCACTTCATTTGGGCTGAATTCCTTTTTTTATCTCCGACATCATAATGCTTTTACTGCGGGTTTTCTGGATCAACAACGATTTTGAGGAGTTTCTCTTGAAGATGCGAGGGTGAACTTGCGATTAGAAATGCAGCAAAATTAGTTTCATATTAACGAGACTTCTCTTTGATTGCTATTGGTACAGATACTTGAGAAAACTGACAAGAAGAAAACAATTTGGAAAGAAGGTAAGTACAGTAGAAGCAAACCAAGCAACCACAAGAATGTTCAGGGCCAAATGAAGAGGTTGCAGTTTCCCAATACAACTGTGGCTCCCCCCCCCCCATATCTCATCCACGTAAAAGGAAATATAGCATTGTGGGAGAAGAAAAGCTATCCTCTGAGTTAGCCTCATGGGCAGCCATGGGTTATTCTGGGGAACGGCATTCTTATGTGGAACGCGGTAAATGTTTAGTTAAAGCGCTTGACTTAAAACGCGAGAAGTCCGGGTTCGAGCCTCCAGTTAGGCGGTTACTGTTTAGGCTAGCACAGTCCATACACGGAACGTGAACTGGCGTGGCGCCTTGTCAAATGGGCAGAAGTGGTGAAGAATTTCATCCGATAAATGAATTGAAAAAGACCAGGGTCGAGGCCAAACAGTCACTTTAGAAAACGTTTATATCGGCATTTTACATTTTACCCTGATGAATACAATAAAGAAGAAAGAAGATAACTGGATGGGTCACATACATTGTGAAAATAAATTCATTCATAAAGACTGAACTTGAAGAAAAATTGAAGGAAATAAAGCCGTAGGAAGGTCAAAAACTGTGCTGTTGGACTGGAAGATGATAGACAAAGGAATCAGACAGAACTAGAAAGAAGCCAAGAAGAAGTTACAGAACAGAGAAAAATGGCGTCGTTCGATTCTTAGTCTTGCCTGAGGGCAGAACCCCGAAGGAGAAGGAGGACGAGGAGGAGGAGATAGTGATGATGATGATGATGACGATGATGATGATAATGACGAAAACATGTAACTGCTAAAACCTGTTAAATTCGACTAATAAGAACAACCGAGCTCTTTCTGGTTGTTATACATGTGACGATGAACAATTATAAGAATTTTACAAATAGTGGTCGTTCGATTACGCTGTGCCGAGAACAAAGAACGTACATATGATTAGGACATTCTGAATTTGGCCTATGCCTGATAATAGGATCTTGAAATGCTTTGCTTTCCTGGTTGTAATTTATACTGAACGAACGCGTATTGTTCACCGAACATTTGCTGAGAGTACACTTCTCGACGTTAATTTACTGAGCGTTTATTTCCCTAAAGTACATTTCCTTAATGTACATTTTCCGAACATATTTTCGTGACGTGCATTTGCTGGCCGTACAATCCCTTAACATGCATTTGCTAATAATAAAATTTCTAAACATATATTTGCTAATAAACTTCTTTAACAAACATTTTCAAAGCGTACAGTTCCTTAACATGCATTTGACAACAGTAAAATTTTTAAACATACATTTGCTGATAATAAAAATCCTTATCCCATATTATCCAAACGTACAGTTCCTTAATATGCATTTGATAATAATACAATTCCTTAACACACAATTTCTGAGTGTACAGTTCCTTAACATGCACTTGCTGACCGTGTATTTCCTTAACATGCATTTGCTGTACCTACATCAAAGACGAGAATTCGTCCATCTCTCCACTTTCTTCCACCAAAGTAATCGTATTCATTATCCGCAAGGAACAGCCGTCCACTGGACTCATCCAGTTGCATCCTGACGAGATATCTCAGGGCGTAACTCTTTGACACTAACATCCTGTGGTAATGTAAATCCGGATTCAACAACAACACACGGTTCTTGAATTTATCAGCCAGTAGCACCGTTCCTCCGGTGTCAACCACAACGTGCACTGAACCCTTGAGATTGCTCTTGCCTTCTTCGGTAAATGACCGTAGAGTATGTCCATCACGGTCCACTAAGGACACTGTGTGTACGCGATCTACGACTTGACTGACCACGAAATGACCGTTGGTCAGATTCACTGCATGCCATGGGCTGGGCGAGTCCGGGGACATGTTGACTTCTCTGATCAGCTGGCCCTCTGGTGAGTATTCGTTCAACTTGTTTTCAGTAGTTACCGTGAGGATGACGCTTGCGTCACTCGCTATCGAAAGCAATCCTTTGTCTTCGCCAGGAGACCATTTTCGAATGACTGCTCCACTTGGATCTAACGCAAAATTTCCTTCTGCATGAATTTCTCGTTCCAGTCAATCACGTACAGACACCTGTTTCTAGGGCAGGACACTATGTCTCTTGGGTTCAAGAGGTCGGACGTGCCAGGAATTCGATGCTTGAAGCTGAACGTGTAGGTGCTGAAGACGTCTATCTTTGACATCCTTTGTATTATAACGAACAGTTCTCTGTCGAGGATCGCCAGTCCCCAGATCGGCTTATCCTTCAGATCCGACATTGAGGTCTTGATTTCCTTGATTAAGAACGGAGTCCGTCGGTATTCGAAAGTTTCGGTGTCTGAAGAATCTAAAGCACACACGAGTCTGTGAATTGTGAACTGTGTTACGCTTAGCGAACAATGAAACTATGCCCACAGTCAGGGGTAGTCTGTACATTTCGTATCTGTGAAAATGTCAGCAATGCGACACACGTATGTATGACATAGCATTAAGTTGCGTTTACACGTTATAGCAGAATATGCTTTGTTCATTTATTGCCTTGTTCAGCAATAACGTGGAGAAAAATAGGCCTGGGAGGTTCTTTCTGGTTGAAGCACGAATGGAAACATCAATGCAGCAATAGGTAAACTGGATGGGAAATGTGACATAGGTACAAGACCAGTACATAGGTACAAGACCAGTATTTTGCAACCAGTCACATTGTCAACCGATTGCATTGTTCATGATTGGATTCGCCTAGCTTTTCTTAACAACAACAATAATATTATACTACTATGTTAAAGTAACTAATAGTCTTAAAAGACTTCTGCAATTACAAAAGCCTTTACTCTAATGATCGGCACCAAATAGCTATTCGTGAAAGCAACTTACGTCATCATCACTTTTATAATCGATAAATAAGATATATTACCGTAACCTTGTGAAACGACTCCTTTCTACCACTAATTTAAACCGTTATTGCTTATTAGGATCATAGAGACTTTGATTTCTCTCGCTAGGGCAGGGTACGGGAATTCCCGCGGGGCATACACACATTCAGAAAATGTTGCACCAATGTGTGAATGATGGCTGTGTTGTGCCAGCCTTATCGAGAAGCCTGATCTGCGTCTTTTGTAGGCTTTACTATATATAAAATAGTTTGCATTCATCACATAAATTGCAGAACTGTGAATAGCGGAATTTTGAATTGGATTGCGACAAGCAGAACTTCTTTTGACCATTATTATTATAGACGTTAACAGCTACCGATTAATCTGTGTTGTTCTTGTATCTGGCTCATTAGCTGGTCCTTCTCTCCTATCCATGCATTACTCTCCATTTCTGGTTTCTGTTCAAGGCCCAAAATCTGGGGTTTGCAAACTGTAACGGCATTCAAACGGATGAAATAAAATTTAAAATAACTATTGAGAACAACAATTTTTCGAAAGAGGTCTTACATCCACCGCTTGTGAATAAAGCTTTCCTTTATAGGCTGGTCTGGTTAGCCATACTGGTTCAAGAGTACGATAAGAAGTCTCTGTGCGTGAGGATGCCTCTTCGCATGCCGATAGAGGCTGCATCAAAAAAATTAAACTGGGCTAGCGCGGTACGTGTATACACGAGGACGTTAAATGATGTGAAATCGTTTAAAACGCACAGCAGTGGTGAAGAATCTCGCCCGATCAGGCCAAATTCACTGAAAAATGAAAAGGGTCAAGGCCATACTGTCGCTATAGAGAACATGTACAATTACATTCATGCATGTTTTTTGGTTACTGAATCAGTGCGTAATTTACGATAAAACATTATTACAATTTATGGGTATGCATATTTCATGTAGGCATAAACTTATTACATATTATTAGAATATACAGGCCTTTAGTCGAACACTCGAAGTACGATAACACGGTTGGAGAACGAAGGTATGGCAAACAAGTTTCCTAAGTGAAGAATGATGTTCACACCAACGGGAAAATTTTGCGTGCTTTTATCCGCCTCGTGTTGAAATCTTTTATCACTTCACATTTCAATTTCGTCCTTTTACTCAAATTTCTGTCAAAACCAATGGAACGCATCATCAAAATTGCCTCAGAAGGTACACAGCAAGTCATTTCAACCCTGGCGTTGGAACGGATAGAGTGAAGCAAGACATATATTTTATTTGCCTAGCTTTTGTAGGAGAAAACAACAATTTTTGATTGATTGTCAATAGAATCATGACTGAATTGATCCTTGAAAACCAAAACTACTACGCTAGCTCAAATACTTTCTAGACATTGTTCTTGAACATCCAGGTTACCAGTAAAGTTGTATTTGGGAAGTGATATAAAGATTTAAGTCATATGCGATTCAGCAATATTGGAAAAAAGTACGCCTTCAAATCGGCTGTGAGAAGAAATACAGCTAGCAATCAAGCATCGGGACAACATTCCCCATCGAGACAAATGAGCGGAGGTACTGGAACAGACCATTAATACATAGATATTTCAATGTGATTTGCCTGTCTTCGTCTACTCATAATCTTCAAACGTTTGTTCTTTGCTCTTCAGCAAAGATTTCACTGCATTTCGCTTCAATTCCTGCCTCAATTTGTCGTTGTCATCTTGCAGTGCCTTGCTTCTTGTATTCTCGCAGTCCAGTTCTTCTCTAAGTCTCTCGATATTGGCTCGAAGAGGTATGATGATCGTTTTCTCTATGTCGAGTTCTTTTCTAAGTTTCTCAGCAACAGTCCGCTCAGTTTCACTTGCTTTCTTTTGCCTCGAGCTGCATTCTTCTGAAAATTTAATTATTTGAAGTCTAAAATCTTCAAATTCCTTTTCAAAACTATACTATCAAAGTGTAGCATACTAATCTGTTAGGAAAGAACTATATCGCAGTATTTACCTAATTTACTTCGATATTTCAGATATATAAGCCAAAATTGTAATAAAACCACATCAAATTGCATAAACAATCAAAGAATGCCTGCCATTTGGCAAAAAAGCCACTTACCTCCAATCTCTCCAATCATGTTTTCATTTCCCAAAAGCTCCTCGAATTCTGACTTCTTGAAGCATAACTCTAAGGATGGAATTTCTCGCTGAATCAGAGACTGACACTGTTCTTGCAACTCCACTGCCTTAACGGATAAGTCCGAAACTGCCCGACAGATGTCGCTAGCCGATCCTTTAGCCATTATTTTCTGACAATAAGAACTGTAACTTTGTAAACACGACATATGTGAATCAACATCGCCATCTTCTATTTGGATTTCTTTCAATTTGCTTTGTCTTATTGAAGAGAGACTTTGCAAAAAAGAATCTGTCTGTGTATCCACAAACTCTTTCACCTCATCTCTTCTGTTCAAGATATCAGATTCCAACTTCTCCACTTTTTTGCTGCATATCCTCTTTTATCTTGACATGTTCATCTTTTTCTTCTGAGCCTGAGTGCTGCAATGATTTATTGTTTCAAAATTGTTTTCTATTTGCTTACGAAATCCATCCACAAATTTGCCAACATGAGAACCTTCGTGATTTTTATGGCCGTCCATGAAACAGACAGCGCGCATACAACTGTTTTGCAGTCAGTGCAGTATATATTCAAAACATTTTGCTCATGGAGTTCACAAACACTTGGTACAAGATTGACCATCACATTTTCGTCACCTACGTGTTCATTTATTGACATCAATTTATGATTCTTTAATAACTTTAATTTCCTATGATGTCTGCAGCATTCTTCGCACAAATTCTGCTTACATTCAGTACAGAACATGTCAGCTGTAGGTGTGTCTTTTCCAGTTTTCTCATTATCCTCCAGACATGCGTCGCATAAAGATGTTGATGATGGAGATGAGTTCGAAACATTCGATACTTGTATCAGCCTCGCAATGAAAAAATTATTAGGTAGTGCAGAAAATCCTTTTTGAGGAATCTTAAACTGTTGCCTACAGATTGGGCAAGGCATCTCATTTCCGGGTCCTTTGTTGGTTTTAAGCCCGATCTCTTGAAGGCATTTCATGCAGAATGTATGTATGCATGGTAACGCTTTTGGATCGGTGTAGACATTGAGACATATGCAACAACTAATTGTGTCGTCAATTTCTAGCTTTTCAAATTCAGTAGTTTTTGAATCTCCGGCACCCATTTTATTGTGTGAATTTTAAGGTCGATAACTCACTTTCAGTGTCACTGTTCGATTCGCTGCGTTATTGCTTTGAATCACAATTATAATCGTATTTCGAGATTTATTCAATGCCCAAAAAGGTAAATCATGGAGAAACCAACTAATCGCACGCATTTTGTCAAAAACAAAATCGGTAAGGCAGGTGTGATCAGTTTCGCATCGAAATTCAGATCCAGCGGTGAAACATAAAGATAAGCAGGTGCACAGGTCAGTTTGATAACATTTATTTAACGGCGCACTCATATCGAGATGGCTGACGTCATAGGTGGATAGGCCACGTAGATCTGTACTATTTATAGCGATGTGTCAACACAGAGTCCACAGATTAGAGGTCTCTTATGGGATACTCGCTATCATCTACCTTTATCTCATGCATGAGCAGTAGATAATCCTGTTAAAAGTAAATCGCAATAAATTTACCTAATGTCAAAAACATTATTAAATAGAAGAATTATTGCTAAAATTGCCTTCACTCATATGTGTAAATCTGACTGTTTCTTTTCCATTTGCGACCACAATAGCATAATGTCCTTGTACATGTATCGAACTTCTAGCTATGATTATCAATAAACAAGAAGAACTTATTTGGCACATATTGTGAATCAGCAGTTCAATCCGCCGTCATAAGTAGAAGTTTGTCACACTTATTGTCACCAGCTTCGTGATGCCCTTATTTCCTTCCGAAATTCGAGGTCGTAATAATTTTTATGTAGCTAGGCGTTGATATCTGCCTCCTATTCGGTAGCCTTTAATTTCTTAGCTCACGTGTTTTGTTGTGAATTGGACCTCAGATGCGTAACTTCTTAATCCCATTCTACGAGGCAGTCAGATAAATCATTAATATGACTCTCAGGTTTTCTTGTTTTCTTGACTTTTGAACAATTTAAGTGTAAGTTCACGGATAAGCTCAAGGGGAGAGGCAATAACCACAAAATACTGAGAAACTCAATAAAATTTCTTTTTTTTCAAATTCAACTGTGACTGGAACGAATTCTAATTTTCTGATCCAATGACATAATAATGCCGTTTTTATAATTGGCAAAGCATCAACTGATGGTTGCTTCAAGGAAAACTGCAGTAAAAATCAGAAGCCCCATTTATAAGAGACTTCACGGACTTGGCGCAGCGCTCGTGAATGAGATTCTGCCCTGTGTTTAACTTAAAAGGAGTGCTTTCGAAATTTCGAGTTTACGATCACGAATACGATTACGATTACAAAAGAAGCCCAGTCGAAAATGTGATACGTCATAGAAATCATAAGTAAGGCTACGTTAGGAAAATAACTAAATATCTTACACAATACAATGCACTGAATAAGCTGCAAAATTAGATATGTCAAAAGCGCTTCAGTGACGCGTTTTGTCGTAAATCTGCTGTGGCACTATCACAGAAACCTCGCATTAACACATTGATTGCCACCATATTTATTATCCTAACGCCACAGAATTTTTGGGGAAATGTTCAAAATGAAGTAACTGAATTTTCTTAATTTATCAAAATCTTGTTTTGTTTCATGAAACAAAATCAGAAAAAAATTCATCTCTAGGCCCATAAATGTCTTTCTTTGGGCTTATTATTGTTTTAGTGTTGATCCAAGTTGAACTGGTCACAAGTGACACTTTTCAAATATTCTGTACTCCTATTCTGGAAAACATTGCACAATAACATACAACATGAACGTTCAACAGTTATTGTCGATGCTAATGCACATGTGCCCGAAGCTTCAGCATCTGTATGATACTGTTAAAAAAAAAACAACGCACATTGCTCGTTCTGACATGCGAATTTTCCGAGAGTATCGAGTTTCTTTCTGAATTCCATTCTTGTTGCAGTTTATACATTTCTTGGTTTTGGTAGCCATCTGCTCTGTCGATAGTAGCAGGTCAAGCAAATGTTGCCCTGTCAGTCGTGACATCTCACATGCCTTGTGATGTAGCCTGCGAATGGTGCAATGCTACGGTGATACCATCGCTTGTAAGCCTTCTAGCTACTGGGCAGCTATCGTCCAGCACCTAACTGCTTTGACCATCAGCCGAAACCACATCTGATTCTTTCAGCCTCCGAATTTCTGTTGCAGTAAGTAGGGATTTTCATGGGCATGTCCAGTAAATTACGTACAATCTTCTTATACCACTTCGAAGACTTTCTGAGTGGGTTGTAGTAAGCTGATCAGAGCGATCAACTGCGCTCACGTAGTTCTTTTAGTCCAGTACAGTCTTGTTTCCTAATCTGCTCAGGAATACTCACTCTACCTATTCATTCTTGGCCCCAAAGTCTAGTTATTTATGAAGCCAACCGTCGGATAGCACCTACCCGTCAAAAGAATTATAACATGCACTCCGGTTTATGCATGGCTTCCCACATAGTTAGTGGCAAGATATCTCGTCCTCGGCGCCTGAAAACGTGGAAAATAGGATCCGATATTTCGTCCTCGGCAGGTTATGTGTAATATGGCGCCATTCCACACGTCTATACATAACACACGTCTATACATAGACCAACATAGACCTACGCCTGCCAGTACTGCAAAGAGAAAACGAAGACTTTTGTTGCTCATAAGCTGAAGTTTGCGTAAATTGTTGTCAAAAGATTAGTTAAAACGACAAAGAGTCGGAAAAGAGGCGTTATATAACGATTTCAACAGTGATTTTACTCAATAGGCTTATAAGCTCGTAAAAAAACGGGTCAGGAAAATATTTGATCTCTTATTTGACGTCTCTGATAATTATGATAGTGTTGCTGATTATGACGGTGAAATAACTTATGGAGATGGGACACAGATAGTTTTAAAATGTTGTTAAATTCCACATGGTAATAGGTTGTAGCTCAAGTGCCTACTAGGGTTGGCACACTACGGGCCCAATGGATTTGGCTATATGGGAAGAAAAAGATCATCGTAATCGATATTAATCATAATTTCGACAATTTCTTTAGCATTACTCAAAACCGAAACCCGTAAACTGACGCCCATCATGGCATTTGTTAATTGTACACGATTTTCTCCAGCGAACGCATGCCTCGACCCTGCTCATTTTTCACCACCGCTGCCCGTTTGAATTGGTTCTATGGCAGTTAACGTCCCCATGTGTGGACCGTGCTACCAAGAGATTCAAATCTATGAAATGAGCCAGGGTCGGTATGCCAACTGACATCCTCACGCACCGAAGTGCCTTACGTAAGCCTAACATTTAATAACCAATGAAGCTAACCAGGTAATGGTGAGCGTACGTTACCTGTCGCTTGACAGTTTCAAATTAACTGCGAAGGCAAGTGTGCCTAGTTGGCTACTTTTAATTAAAGAATTAGAGTAAGAAGTCGATTTTACTTTTTTGAACCCTATTTCAATTTTTTAAAAGATTTTCTGTGAGTTAGTAATCTTTACGCGTTTAGGACATTGCAATGCTATTCTTGCAGACCTATCAAACTATCTAGCACTTCTGCGCCCTCCCGTCACCTCATCCGTAAATTTCGGATTCATTTATAGCCATAGCAGTCCAACCACTCTGGAATAAACTCCGGTCACAATTACTACAATTATCGGACCCATCATACGAACTCAACAACATTTCTCCGTTTATAATTTCAGAATAGGCCTTTCACTGAAAACTGAAAAGACTCCTCTTCCAGAACTCCTATCCTGATTCTACCTGTTTCCATTATCTATCTTGCTGCTCCAATTCTAAACGTCTTACAGTCTGCCTACCTGATTCTTGAATCTTGGTCTGGAACCGAACCCTTCCTGCGTATCGATTTTGTTTTGACGGAGTGTTTGTGAAGAAGCTGATTCCCGCACTTAGCTTTCATTGGGCGCTGTAGAAATCTTGAGCTCTCGATCACAATACAATTACGATCGTAGACATCAACTAGAGTCTGCCCAAAATGTGCCACCCGAATCGTGACAAACCTGCCAAATTCTCGCACGTTTCGGGAGAGAAACACTTCTTGTCCCACGCTGCCGTACTGCGGTCCAGTGGTCCATTTTTGAGGAACAGTCTCTTGCGTGGAATTTAAAAAGCGCTATAAAATGTGCAGAAACATACAATCATTATATTAAATCACGATAGACGCCTTATTATGATATTTTAGTAATAGTCTTGCGGTTAGCATACTGGGCTGCTATTCGAGAGGTTGGGGTTCAAATCGTTGCCATCGCAGAATTTCTTGTTTCGAAATTTCGGCTCCACGTGCGCACCCAAGTCAACTCAGCTATAAGGAATACAATGTCAGTGGGACGATCAGCCGTCTTGAGAGAGGACTGGCCACCCACATTCATATGCAGAGGATAAGAAAATGAAGTTTCTAACAGTTCATATTATTATTAATTCTGCATTTAATAAGCGCCACTATTTAATGACTAAGCATAAATCGATGACGCTGAGCAATTGTGAGTGAAGGACTTGCTCAAGATCCCTACACAGCAACCGTCCGAGGGGAGGCTCGAACCTGTATTACGCGTAACAAGCCAAGCGCTCTAACCAATTGCCTGCCGTGTCCCACTATCCATGGTTGCTTAAGGGTTAGCTTAAGCAACTGCTTCTTTTAATATTTAATATACTCCATTGATTCGCAAGATAATCACTGACCTTCCACACGATGTCAGTCAATTCGCTAGATGGCACATTTCTCATAAGCAATCTCCATCTGGCGAATGTAATGGAACTACAACGGATTGGTCATGACTCGTCATGAGTGGTTTGCTTTCAAAACCATTAAAAATTACTAAATTCTTTATTTTTAATAGAATAAAGTTGAATTTATTTAAACTTAACTTCAGTATTGTTCTGCTGTGTCTATTTGCAAATTTAAATTTCATAAATATTTGTCTTTTTCAAGTTGCTTTGTAAAATTTCATTGAGCTTAACTTTAATTTTACAACTATTTTACAGGTACTCCAGTTTGCGAGAGCCAGCTAATTTGTTGGTCAGAATTGGTGCCGTGTGTGGCATCAATTTGACGGGGTAAATTTGAATTAGAAAAAGGACTCATATTCGATTTTACGACGTTCCCTTGGATTGATCTGCTGGATTTCTACCGCTTACATTTCGGTTTCACTTAGCATTCAGCCGAAATTGCCTAATATACTCTTTACCGCAATAGAAGTTTAGGAATTAAACAAGATTTATATCGTTTAAAACAATTTGAGTCACCAAAAGTCGGACAAATGCCTGCGAGAACTGGACAAGACAAAAATGTAAATCAATCATTCATTCAGTGCATTTATACAGCGCTTCCATGGGATAAATATATGCCATACATTGCTAGATCACTCCGATAAATCTGGACAAGATTTTAATAATTCTCTTAAGTGAAAACAGTAAGGCAATTGCTTATAAATTCTCATCGAGATTTTAGAGAAATTAACAACAGTTTAATTAGGCCATATATACTTCATTATCAATCCACTGATAAAATAAACATAAAATTACTTTGATTGCAAATTAAGATATTATTATATTTTGATTAATTATCTAAACTCAAAAATCAAAATTCGCTCTCCATTGTCCTCCTCTCTGTCAGCCACAAACAGTCGGTTATTTGTCTGATCCAGAAGAATCCTCCGCGGAAATCGTAATCCGTGTTTTGCTTTTGAGAGAATTTCTCTCTTAAATTCCAAATCTGAATCCAATAACAAAATTCGACTGTTTTCTCGGTCGACGACCAACACGAATCCATTTCCATCGACAGCCAAATAGACTGGCTTATTCATTTGTCCTTTGGTCGATCCAGGTTTTCCACCGAATGACTTCTTAAGTTTTCCATTCCCATCCACAATACACACTCTGTGCAGATCATCATCATAAACGCCATGACTGACCACGACATGACTACTGGTCAGTTTTATAGCATGCAATGGATGAAGAATATCTAAGTATGATCTAACTGACCAACGAAAACCTTTGACTGATGATAGATTCATTTCGCGAATCAATTGTCCATCCGACGAATATTCATTTAATTTATTTTTATCTAAAACAGCTAAAATGACACTCGATTCATCTGTAACAGACAGACCGCGTCCCCAATCGTCTCCTGTTGACCAACTCTTTATTAAATTTCCATTTGGATCAACTCTCAAGATTTCACTCGACCGACCATAAGATCCCTTTAAATCCAAGATGTAGAGACATTTATTTCTGCTGCAGGATCCTATGTCATATGGTATAATTAATTCCTTCAAATTCCATCGACGACTGAAACTCAATTTCATCGAATCGTAAACTTCAACTTCTGAACTCTTTACATCGACAACAAACAATTTTTCGTCTAAGATCGACATTCCACTGATCGATTTATTTTCCACTTCAGCAGCTTTTGTTCTGATCGTCTGAACTAAAACTGGGTCCAAGTTGAATCGAAGTTTACCTGAAAATAGGAACAAATTTATTAGGTTTCTATAAATATCACATCAGTCTTTCATCTTTAAGATATCACTTCTCAAGAAACTTCAAGAGGCGACGACGACTACTATGATGATATTTGGGGATCAGACACAAATTCTGGCAGAAGACGAACATAGGCCTAAACATTGAGAGACACCTAGAGCGACCGAAAGACACAACAACCGATACAGATATAGAGACAGCAGAAAGACATAAAGAGCCCCTAAGTCCGTCAAATGCATTGCCAAGATCGTCGAATCACAGCGAAGTATGGAACGCCGATTCCTTGAAAATGTATCGTCGCTTATAACTGATAAGAACTGATTATATAAGATAAAACCATAAATTTTCTTTACTCTTGATTATAGAAAAATTGTGGAACTATTTCATCTTCAAATTCCATATTTCTGCTACAACGTTGACTGGATTATTCGAATCGACGATAAAAAATGATTAGTTTTTAAGGATCGGTGCAGTTGAAAAGCCTTCAATCTAATGATCGGCGCCCAATAGCCGTTGCGTGAAAACTAGTCATCATCACTTCTATAATCAATAAATAAGATATATCACTGTAATCTTGTGAAAATACGCTTTTCTGTTATTATTTTAAACCGTTATGGGTTATTAAAATCATAAAGCCTTTGATTTCTCTCGTTTTGGTACGGTATGTGGATTACCGCGGACACATATCAACACATTCAGACAATGCTGCACCAATCTGTGTATGTATGGCGTTATTCTTATAACGCCTGGATAATGACAATACTACTTTATTATACTACCATGATCTACGCTACGTACAAGCTACTCAACGGTACTAGCTACTAAGTGTTCCGGTAGTGTTTATCGTGCGGGCGTCTGTATTAGAATGCCATGTCCAGGGCAGTGTCCATACCGCGTGGCGTTGTGGTAGAGGCGTGGCCTAACGGCTGGCCAATCATATCCTTACATCTCCCTTCATTAAAAACTTCGGACCCTCTCCCTTCGCTACTCTATTTCAACTAAGAATAATCAAGCGTCAACAGACTAGACTAAAGGACATCTAAGTTTCTAGTCGTCTGCTTTGACAGTCCTAGTTCCGGTATCTAGCCGGTGTTCGCACTAGACGACCAGAGCGTGTTCTCAGTTCAGGTGGTTTCTGGTTCGCGTTTGGTCTGGGTGCGTTTGGGCCAGTTTGTAAATGGTTGGGTCTTTCGTTAGGTGGCGGGGTAGGTGGGCTCGCCTTTGGTGCTGGTGACGGGGTGGAGGTTTCGTCGTCCTCGCTGTCCGTTAGAATCAGAATAGGCGGTTCGCCGCTGAAAGCGCCGGTGCTTGGATGTCCGTCGACGCGTAGTACCATTCTGACCGTTTGACCGACAGGCAGGGTGGGGCGCTGCTTGGTGCAACGGTCTTAGTAAAAGGCCTGACGTTCCTTTGATGTCGACGTCTGGTCGGTGCGTTTCCGGTAGCTGTAGACTTCTGAAGGCGTCGTATGCCTCTCCGCCGAGGCAGGTGAGGAAGATGGCTGCCCTCTTTTCTGAACTGGCGTCTGTCAGATCCGCTGCCAGCTCATAAATTTGCCACTGTTCCTTGAATCACTGCCAGTTGTCGGCAACGTTGCTTCCTGTTACGCGTAACGGATCGGGTAGTCTCAAGTTCGTATTCTTTTCCAGTTTTTTCAGAGTCCGACCTATCGAAGCTTATCTATTCGAGTTTGTCGACCTAGCTGTATGGAGCGAGTGTGTTCAGATCAACACTTCTGACATCATATGGCGTTATTCTTATAACGCCTGGATAATGACAATACTACTTTATTATACTACCATGATCAACGCTACGTACAGGCTACTCAATGCTACTAGCTACTAAGTGTTCCGGTAGTGTTTATCGTGCGGGCGTCTGTATTAGAATGCCATATCCAGGGCAGTGTCCGTGCCGCGTGGCGTTGTGGTAGGGGCGTGGCCTAACGGCTGGCCAATCATATCCTTACAGTATGTGATGGCCGGGATATGGCAGCCTCATTGTCACGGCCCAGATCAACGGTCAGCATGAAGGCGACTACAACATCCGCCTGAGGTCGCCATTATAACATCGGAAAACAGACTAGGTCTTCCGATGAGCCTATCTGGGGGTAGAGACGTGAATCCCTCACAGACTTCGACAGCCGTTGCGAGGGACATATATAGGGGATAGACAATGCAGCTTTATGGTCTTGAATAGACACCCCGTATACATTGGACGAAACCAGGGAAGGGGACCATGTTCGGCGGACTTGGTTAAAAGGAGAATGGACTCAGGCGGGGAGGGAAGATTAAGATTCGAACACAGTGAAGTAGAGATCGGACGGAACACAGCAGTGAACGCCAGCTAAGAAGATCGAACGCTAACTTTCTTTCCGCTAGTTTTATTAATTAATATATTCTTTATTAAAATATCTCTTCGTATTCGTCTCGTTCGTGCTAGACTAGAGTAGAATCGAGGACGTGACACTCGTCCCAAAGCCTAACATGTAAACTTGTAGACTTTACATCATAAAATATGACGTAATTATCAAATAAAATGTAGAACTTTAAATAGCAAAATATTTGGAATTCGATTGTAAAATGCAGAACTTCTATTAGCCGTTATAATTTAAATTCAACAGCTACCGATTGATCTGTGCATTTCTTTTATCTGGCTGATGAGCTGTTCCTTCTCTACTATCCATGCATTTCTCTCTCTTCCTCGTTCCTGTTCGAGGTCCACAATCTTGGTTCTACAATCTGTAACAGAATTTGAAAGGACTCCTTAAAAGTAAAAAAATTACTTATTTAGGATTATAATTCATCTAGGCATTCTGGACAAGCTGTTTCTTTATACGCTTGCCTGGTGAGCCACTGTGGTTAAAACGTGTGTCAAACGCCTCTGTGCGTAAGGATGCCGGTTCGCATACCGATAGTGGCTATATTTCAAAGATTTTAATCTCGGGCTAGCACGGTTCGTACACGGGGATCTTAAATGACAAGATCAAATGTAAAATGTGATAGCATACAAAAACAGATGACGAAGAAATACAAAAAAAGGATTCTAGGACTATAGCACATAGGCTTTCCGCACATAGGACTGTGACTCATAGGACGATCGCACATAGGACTGTGACTCATAGGACGATCGCACATAAGACATTCGCTCATAGGGCTTTCACTCATAGGGCTTTTGCTAATAGGACGATCACTCATATTTGTACTATTTGAACCAATTTATTAAGCTTCCAACATAAAAAACATAGAACACCGATTATGAAAAAAATTAATATTGGCTATTGTTATTGTTATTCATATACATATTTTTATTAACTGCACGTAGTATTTAATGATATAAATGTTCACCGTTACAAGTTTAGAAAATATCTAGTTATACGATAAGTACGCCATGGAACGGAGGCAGGTTAGAATATCTGTTTGCCCATAAGTGGCTGCTGCCCTCATTACGCGATCTCGAAGGATTCGGTAGCGTTTGACGTCTGGTTGTTCTGTACCTGTTGATCCCTGTAGAAATGATGCCTTCTGCTTCGAACAGTCGTTCTTGAGTTCTGATAGGAATTTCCACAATGTCGGGTGACTGCACTGCAATAAAACCTGTAGGCCGTGGTGCCAACCTTCCACAATGTTCGTCGTTCTTGCTAAACCATCAGCGGCAGCGTTACGCTGATTCCATGTTTCGATGGAGAATAAGGGGGGTCCGTAATTTTCAACTCGACCCCTCAGACGACGACCATCCTATGTGCGAAGGGTTTATGTGCGGTGATCCTATGAGCAACAGACCTATGAGCGAAAATCTATGTGCGACAGTCCTATGTGTGAAAGTCCTATGTGCGATCGTCCGGATACCAAATAAATTATATCACTTGTGCATTTACTTTATGGAAGGAAAATATTTGTAGAATCTTTAGTATGGAGCACTGTAAATATTCATTATTGAAAGCGACATTTTGCAATAAGCTTAAATGTGAATCTAATGATCGGCGCCCCCTAGTTGCATTTACAGCAGACATCCTCACGTGCTTCACAGTTTTTTCTAAATAAAGCAAGATGCTGTAATCTTTCGAAACTACGTTTCCGGAACTACTGCAGAAAGCAAACACATCTACCAAGGGAATAATGGTTCAATTATTTCAGAGATTTCTACTTTCAAAGGGTTGATCTGGAATGCCACCGACTGCATACATTCATATGGATTCTAAGACAAGGGCATTTCTAAATTGTGTGAAATAAGATGTAACCAGATGTAATCTTAGACTGCACAACTCATATGATTTTATTGTATTTGCTTGACCAAAAATAAAGGTTTGGAAGCAAATTGTTAAAAACATTAACCGTATGTAGTCTATGGGTTTATATATACCTGCATCGCTTATTCTATTGTATTCTTGCGCCTGTTCCTTTAGACGATCTTTCTCTGTTCGCTGTAACTTCAATTCCTGTTCGAGATTGAAACATTTCTTACTGCTACCTGAAAACAGCAAAATCCATTAGGATTTCATCTCAGTTAACTGATTATACTTTCAGCTGAAACGAGATAATCTAGAATTATAAATATCGTCATAAAAGGTAATGTCTAAAACAATTTATATCAGTGTTTTGCGTGTCCTCTATGTAGTGGATATCAGAATGCAAAAATTAACGCTCATTAACGATAGGAAATCCTCTGAAGACGAAGTACTTAGTAAATCATTGTAGATAAACATAAATTAACTGACATATACCGTGTAAATGGCTACATTGCAAATGGCGTTGCCTTCCGTGGCATTCAAGTTTGTTCTGCATTATCTGGACGAGATGTAACCGTACCAGATGATTTTTTATATTCTCCGGACATTTTTTAAAATCTGGAAGAATCAGGTCAATACCTGGGGGCCTAAAATAATAATATTAAAATGTGTGCGAATTGTGCATTTGCAAAACCTTTTGCATGATCGCCAGCCACTGCCATTTTCCTGTACATGAATCCTCAATAAAAAAATTTAATTCACTAGCACCGTGATCACTGTAGGTTGTCAGACCTAGCGCCGTATGAAGACGAAGCTTTCCGAAGTTGTCATTTAAAATAAGCCATTTTGCTTTACAATAATGAACATTTGCTTTTGATCCCAGTGATCAGTTGTCTCAATTTATAAACAAAACTCCTTACAGGAGCATGCTCGAAGAAAACAGGTATTTCTAGAAACTTGATCTAAAATGTTATTTAGCATCCTCTATCCGTTAGCAGATTTTAATGCTTCTCATGACTTTCCTCCATCAGCTTTCTTATCCTACTTAATTCCTTTAGAACTTCTCCTCTCTCTTTTCGTAGATCGTTGCTTTTCTTCTGCCACTGCTCAAGTTGCCTAGAAAGAGCATCTACACGTCTTCTTGACTCGTCCAGTTCGGTAGCTGTCGTCTTGAACGTTTCATCGAGATGGCGCTGGATGTTTCTAAGCTATCCTAATACTTCGTTTAACGTGCTGATATTTGCTTTAAGTTGCCTCTCTAATTACTTTTTGTAAGATCTCGCGCAAATCTTCAAATTCGACCAGCTTTCTGTGCAGCCGTCCCCAATAGCTTAGTTCATTCCGGAGATGACCAGATCGAACAGACTGTCACCGGTCGGCTCAGGACGTGTTGGACAAGCTGCTTCGAACCAAAGACGTCAAGTACAGTGGTAAGATCGTCGCAGATGCTGGACCTCTTGTTTCCAGGGCAGTAGAAATCTCCGCAGATGATGAGACGATCGCTGCCAATCACAGAGGTAATTGCTGCAAGAGGGTTGCTGAATTTATGGTAGAAGTCGTAAAGCTTCGAATCTGGCCATTGGTAGATGTCGATGAAGAGGAACGGGAAGATGCTAGTGACAATGCGAACACCTTGGAAGTGGAAGTGCTCGTTGTCATCGTTTTCTGAAGCGGATGAGTTCTGACGGTGAGCGTCTCACGGTGGTTAATCACCAGACAGCTGCCGCTGCCAGTTTATCCAGAGGCAGAACAGTGGACTTGTCTGGTCATGCACCCTGGCGTAGCCATGTCGTATTTGATGGCGTTTGGATCTTCACCAGAAATGCAAGTCTCACAGACACCCAACACCTCTAACTAGTTTGACGATATCAGGTCGAGAATGATTGCGGCTTTGTCGACGGCGCTGAGAAGGACCCAAAAAGTCATGGTGTTCTGCGACTTCACCTCAACCACAAGTCATGCTACTGTATGACATCCAGTTGCGAAAAATACACTCGACCTGCTTCAGTGGTTAAATTGCTCAAAATGAAATCGTGGATCTCCAAATTTTTGCACTTCTGAAACCTAAGCCTATCTGGCGAATTTATAACCAATATTCGCTATTCGCTATTCGGATTAAACATGTGATGAGTGAAATACGGTGCGAAACGTTGATTATTGTAATCAACAACAGATTCACCTAAAACCATCAAATAACACGTTACATAAGACTAGACTAGATCAAATGTCAACTGTGATAGCAAAACAGGAACAGATAAGAAAAAAGTACAAAAGTACCCAAAGATAAGATTTTGGGTATTTGATCTCCGCTTTTAGGTGACGGTAGGCCTACTTCTCTTTTAGGTGGCGGAACTCATTATTTCGGTGGTGGATCTCAAGTTAGAAGTGCCGGATCTGAGATCGGGAGCGGAGGGGAATCCGGCTGAATTTAATCAGTGACCTGCTCGCCCAATTCTTTGGGTCTTATTTTCACAATGCCAAGCTACATTCTTATCAACATTTCTGAATGAATAGCCTCTCACTTTGGCTCAAGCGAAGTAAAATGGTCTGCTTTGACACTCTTCAACACATGAAGACTCTTAGCACTTTTTGGCTTGACTTGATGGGCACCTGTATTGTGCCGTCTACTTTAGTTTGTAACGTCGGAATTATTTTTCACGCGAGAAGTTGTCATCATGGCACATCTCTCAATTTGTTCAGACTTTTCTTAATACTGTGTCGACTCTGTGATGTCCAGCTGCAGTCATATCACAAAACCGTTGCCCATCAAAATTTCTAAAATAGTTTGATTAAAACAGTTTAATTGAATTAAATTACGTAACGTAAATTATCTACCTGATAATTCTTTCTGTAGTGCTTGCATTTGATTCATGAGATGCTCCTTCTCTTCTGCCCATACTTTCGCTTCTTGCTCCAGTTTCTCTTTGTGTTCTGAAACCGTTCCATCATAAACAATTTGTTTATGTGAAATATACCATTCAGCCGATATTAAAATGCAGAAATTAAAGCTTGTTAACGACAATAAACCACCTAAAAATGAAGCATTTTGTGGTTTGTACTAGATTAATATCCGATAACTAATTTATATCTTCGAAATAGCTACAAAGTTCGTGAGAAAAAACAGGTACCACGTGAAAACAGAACTTTTATTTAAGGTTAAGCTAATGACATGCATAAGTTAAATTAGCTTAATGATCTCGTGGAAACAAATAATTGAAAAAGAGGAGACACTGTTGTTGTTGATGATGATGATGATGATGATGGTGGTGGTGGTGGTCGTCGTCGTAGTAGTAGTAGTAATGGTAGTATAGTAGTCGTAATAGTAGCAGTAGTATACTTTAAAAAAAATTGTCGTCATTTTCTTCTGTTTCTTTGTATTTATATTGTCCAAAATGATAGAGATAGATATTGCTCAAATGTTTGGTGTGTACTAAGATCAATCTCTTCAAGTTTTAGCCGAGTCATTGCATATGAGTGTTTACCTCGTTTCAATTCTTTATCAAGATCGGATTTGCGTTCTTCCCATTTCTTCTGCTCTGAAAGCAATTCCTGTTTTCCCTCTTTTTCCTTCTCCAATTCTAACTGATTTTGCCATAAACGTTTCTTTAACATTTCGTTCTCTGAAAAAAGTTTAATTTAATTTGTTGCTTAAAATTGCCACACTTCTGCCCTAGCTTGCTGCTCATAATGACATCACATGTTCTACTGATAAGTGTGACGTGACATCAGGTATGGTGATGGCGGATAATAGACTCTCTTTAACCATTCAAAATCTAAATTTCTACTACTTGGCACTCCACAGAGACTTAAGTAGTTTGAATTGCTTAAATCTTTAAAACTGGGCGACTCACTTGTCAAGTTGGTTGATGTTGCTAGTAACTTAGACGTTGGTTTTAATTCTACTATGTCTCTCACCCACTATTTAAATTGTATGTCTAAGTCGTCATACACGTATATTCATGACATGCAGAGAATTAGTCATTATGTCCCCATGTCTTCAGTGATACCACTGGCAAACGTATCTGTTGCCTTGAATACTGTAACTCGCTTCTTATATACTGGTATCACAAAGTCAAATTTGCAGAAAGTCCAGAGAGTTCAGAACTTCGGCTAGAGCTATAAATAGCACGTCAAAATATGAGTGCATGAACTCTGAACTAAAATCTCTGTACATGCTTCCTGTTCTGCAAGGGAATTGTTTTAAATTGAGGCTTATATTTAATAAAACATTGAACTCTCGCCAACCACAATACTTGAAATCAGTTCTCGTTACCAAACTTATCGTTATTCAACTAGGTCAACTGATTGCCTATGTCTGGTGATACCTGAGACTAGAACTGTTGTTGGTAAACGGGATTTTATTTTCGTTTGCTAGAAAACGATTTTGGGACATTAAGATGTATGCGTGTCTGGCAGAGCAGAAAAGGCGCTATGAAAACTGTGCAGGATGACGAATATAAGTAAAATATTTATGGTCCGGTTAGAGTTTGTAGGTTAGAGGCTTGTTTGACAGTGAACGCAACACGTGAAAGAGACAGTGCGCAATTAATCCCAAAAGGAATCATGAAAGTGTACCCCAAGCTACACGAGTAAGAGGACGAGAAAGTCGGTAAGTTCAAGGATGAAACTTCAAAGCTTGTAAACAAATATATTTGTGTAATGTTTGGAACATTTCCTCTGTGAGTTATAGGATAAGCAATAGTTACTCTTAGGAACAGTAAGGTTAGGGCATTGCCATAATGTATGCATAGGTTCATTTCTCTATAGCAACGGCATATAATTGACCAGAAACTTTTTTCAGCGAATTTATGTGGCTATAATCTTCAATACAGCCGCCAGTTTCAGCAATGGGTGCAAAGCTAGAGCCTGTATCACTGGCTATATTAGTTCGAGACAAAAATCTCTAATATTATGTCAAGAACGTAGTGTACACTAATTGCTTCTTCAATATAAACGCTGTAAAGTAAGACTTCTTATTAAAGCAAATTTAAACAGACCACACACTGTGTGAAATAATGCTTTTGGAGATACTACATCAAATTTCTCATTTCTTATCTGATTAGTTAAATTAGTTTTTTTCTATTTTAATAGACAGCAAGTTTATTTTCCAATTCGGGTCCACCCTTTATTATTGCTGGACCTGCAGGTCGGTAATTATAATTCTATTTTATGGCAACTTTAGAATAGGCCTAAATATAAATCATTTCTTGCCTTCAGATAAAGTCATTTTCTTGACGATAAGTTGATACATGTAAGTGTTCTCACTCTCCAATGCTTCTAGTACAACGGTAAAAGCTTTGTTGTGCATACAGGTGAATAAATCGTGAAGAAGAGCCCGACAGCGATCTTGCGCCGTTGCATTTTCTGCTTTTATTTTTCTCCATTGTGCGATGGTGATTATTTCATCTTGCAGCAAATAGTCACTCAATCGATCTGGGTCAACATTGGCTGTGAACTTTGCTTGCATGTTGAAAATACGACCCTTTATTTCATCATTGGTCAAGGGCTCTAAAAAGTAGTTGTAAGTTTAAGAATATCGTATTTTAAATATGAGACTATTGATTATTTAGCTAAATCAGCATTGGTCTTCAGTCGCCTGGATATCTATAACTCGCCTCGTACGGTTATCACAAAGTCAAACATGCAGAAACCTCAGAGTTCAGAACTCTTTGGCTTGAGCCATAATTGATTCGTCATTTTACATTTTAATTTTATATTTTGATCGTGTTTTTCACAAAATACTCATTGCTTGATTAAATTAATACTTTACTATGGCTAATTTTTTGCCTAAATATTTGTGTCTACCACAGCACTGCTTAATGTGTTTTTCCATAGTTCAGAATTAATACTGCTGCATAGACAATGATTATCTCAATAGTGGAACTAACGAAGAAATGAAGTATGTACCTAATGTTCTAATGGCCAATTTATTTTTGATCTTAGCGTCATTTTTAGGCTGGAGCATTTGTTCGAAATTTCTCTAAGAAGAGTTTTCTGCCAAAAATAGTACTTCTAAGGATCGTAACCGTTTTACGTTTAATATTCATTGAATGATTTACATGAGAATGACTAACAGACCGCGGATCAATCGCAGTATGGCTAAAAGAGGAAGAATATTGTAGATTAATACTGTAGCTGATTACTTACTTGATTCATTCATTTTTCACCTTTGTTGCAGTCTCAGTAAAGGGATAACATCAATATTCTCTTCTGAAATGTCGGCTATAATCTGCAAAGTACATGAATATTGTTAAGTATTAAAACTGTATGAAACATTCTTTTGAGAGACTGATAGTGCCGACACATAGATTAGTACAGTCCACTCCCATTGAGTCATGACAGGACGATCTATGCTGTCCGCTATTAAATACAGCAGACTGCTAGACTTTTTGTGCATCGAAGCAACGCTGATGACAATATATCGTCGATTAGGAAAACCAATGCGAACAGGTGCGTCAAGGGATCTAGCAGATTGTAATCATATTTTGCATGTGAATTAAACTAAGCATAACTAGATGTTCTGAAAGATCGGCAAAGCATGAAGCAGTTCGTGTGCTCGCCATCAGCAAGCTCAACACCATCCACAGTCACATCTCGAAATCGTTAGAAGACACTACGATCAGTGACGACGACTACAAGCTGATCCTCGATGAGGTTTAAAAGTACCGGACCATGAAGGAGTTGATCCGGCACAAGTCCGTTGATGCAGCTGTGATGGACGAAAAGACAAAAGCGAGCTGATCGAGGGTGGCCGAGAGGAGGCCCGCGCAGCATTCATCAAAAAGCTTGCGGCGCCAGAATCGCGTGTGGCCAGAGTTGCGTCTGTGTTGCGATAGCGACGCCCGTCGCAGTCGAACCCTCGGCACCGCCGCCCTATGAGTTGGTTTAATGCGCCGTGTCTGCGCCACACGCGGCAGACCAGATGCACTGGAGCGGCACGCGCGGCAGCCGCTGTGCTCAAACCGGCACGGCAAGCCGCTCCACACGCAGCAGGCTGCGCACTCAGAGCGGCAAGCAGAGCAGGCGCTGCGCTCAAAGCCTACTCTTCTCAAAGCCTCATATTACATCCCTGGACCCACGCCGCCCACAGCGCCCCTATACACACCGCCCTCCGCGCGCACAGATATGCACATTATTCATCGTCCATTACTGTACGTATTGTACTTTTCTGATCTTACGACTGCCGTGGCTCTCTGGGGCGTTCTGAACCAGCTCTTTGATGATGATAACAAGACCTATGTGTACTGCTTGGCTGCAGATGCTCTTACTGCAGTTGAACCCACTTCGTGGCCGATGTATTATATCAATACATGCGAGCTGTGGTGACGCTTGAGACTTGGATGTTGTACAAGAATCTGTTGCCCAATGTATCGACACTTCCAATACTTTGTCCTCTCCATATAACAGTACACAATCATGTGATCGTCTTTGAATAGACACTCGCCTTCTTTCATCATCACCATGATCCATGGATTGCCCATTTCTAGAGCAGTGTCGCTTCCACAACGCGCTGCCAACCGTATTCATGGAAAGCTCTTCGAGCAAATGTTTCCTCCAGCCACTAGACATTAACGCATAAAGTAGTTGTTCGTTCGATCTGACATGATCAAATAGGCCTTTGCAGAATGTCGCCCTGCCGGATTTAACCATCTGAGTTGTCTCCCATAGTCCTCTTCATATCCAGAGGTCATCAACAAGCCAGCGGAGTCCAGGCTTATTGGATTATGGCTTGTACTTGCCATGTCACGCCTCGGATGTTAGGTGTCTGCGGCAATTTGCATAGTGTGACAACGTTACTCGGCGCCGTTGCACCTGGTGGAGCTGCCGCTGTATTTTATTTTACAAAAATTGCTTTAGAAACCCTGAGATACCGATGACATAATCATGAGGGTCTCCCACCTAAATATTGGGATGACACATTCCCAGTCTCATAGGGATCGACCCAGGTATCTGTATGATCAGAATACTTGCTTACCTTAAAGTAAATGAACAAAAAATGACTTTTTATTCCTTGCAATATCCTTTATTCACTTACCTGGAAACAAATTTCATTGGCGTAGTTACTCTGGGTCGGCAATTAGCTCAAAAGCCTATTGTCGTAAGGACAAAGAGCTTTTAGATTAATCTCGAGTGAAGTTTTGATGAGTGTTACCGATAAAGTCACCACATACAGATGACAGACTGACAAAGTTATATTATACACACAGAGACATTGCTTTCTTTTCTCAACTCAATAATATCATATTCCTGTGTAACAATAATAACAGTTGATTTGTATAACATGAAACCTTACGACCTAAGTCAATAAAAAGCTAGAAAATCTTGACTCTCAAGCTCAGCTAAAGCAAAACCTCGACACCCTTTAAATAGGATTTTTACAAATTGAGTTAGTTTACGTTACTTACAACTGTCTACAGTACGAAGGAATTTAAATTAAAAATGAAAAAATTGCTGCTAAAATGCAATGATTATTATCACATGAAACCAATGAAAACCAGCCTAAGTTTATCAGTATCAATCCACTAAAACAGTCTGCCAATTTGGGTCGATAAAACCAATATAGAAATGTTATGAGTTTCAAACACGATACAGAAGAAAGGGCATTGTTTAAAAATAAAATGAGGAAATGAAATCGGAATTGGGAAACAAAACCGGAAGCCATCAAGGAGCTGGCTGTATAAATGGAAATATATAAAAAAATTAAATTTATAGCCTAAATAGCCTTTTCACTCAGAATGATCCTTACCTGACTTACAGACTGTTGGTTTCTTGTGCTCATCGGCTTTTGCCTATGGAACTGATGGAACAACTACAGAGCAGCTCAATACTTCTTTAAAATACAAACATTACTGGATTTGATATTTCCCCCTTCCTAAGTTCAAAAGTGCACACATGACCATACAACAAAGCATCGATGGTGCTGAGCAATTATGCTTTAAAAACTTGCTTAAGGTCCACACATGGTGAACGCCTCTGGGAAGGCACAAACTCGTACTCGCAGTGTTGCCAGCCAATCCCTCTAACCAATCGGCTACCATGTCCCACTAAAATGTGCATATAGATGATTATCAGTATCAAACCACTAAGACCTCATTAAGATGCCACATAAACGCCGAATTACTTCTCAATCAATCAGTTTACTTACTAAGATCCGTGAATTAGTTATGCACTGGACAGGACCTTGAGAGAAGCTGAGGCTGCAACTTATTACTGGTACTTTGGACTAAACTTTTAAAACTGAAATATCCAATATGATCATCGAGAGTTATTCTATAAATACTAAATATGAATGATGAAGCGAGTACAGTTTAAAATTCAAAAACAAACTCAGTGACAAACCCCTAATTCTAAAACTATAACGAGATGAACTTTGTCTTTATTCCATCTAACATCTGAATGCACCACAATCCTAGGCCTAAAAACTCTTTTCAACTTTAAATATTGCAAACAGAATCTGATGTAAGAACACAAAAGTAAGAAATGAAACTAACTAGCATGAAACATGGTATAATCTTATTTCTAATGGTTTAATGTAACATTTTCAATCAAGGTAGGTGATTACTCCTACTTCACCACCACAACATAATTATAGTTGAAGATCTTCCTCCAAACTTAAAATCTGTTTCTGATTCATATAGAAATAATCACTAAACCATATTTGCTAATAAGACTTGATTAGCAGTAGGTTTCTGAACATTGCTTACCCTCGAGTAACCAGAATTATTCTCATTTTCATATTTTCTGCACTTCTTTCCTTACCTTAAAGTTCACAGAAGTTTCAACAAGTATGATTATCTGTCAAAACAGACCTTAAATCATATCTATATTTCGAAATATAGATACAGAACGAAATTTCGAAATAACACCACATAATTGCTCAGAATTTTTCAGCTATCTCAGCCTCATGCTTGACCACATCAAACTGGTAATAACACAAGATTCATACAAATGCTTTGATGGGCAGATAATGTCAAAAGCATTGACCCCAACTGATGCCAACTCTAGATTAGAGAAAAATTACAGTCCAGGTAATTTTGCTGCATAATTTCAGCATTTGAACACCGTTTATAAGTTTTTTGCAGTCAAAATTTCTAATGATCTTTATTGTTAATTTCATTATTTACTGCGTGAATTTAAAAAAAATTATTTTATAAACACTGAAATGTTGGGGCGCAATAACGGGAGTCTCCAACCTAAATACTGAGGCGACATTTTTCCCGTCATATAGGTATTGATGTATGTACCCGTACGATCAGAATACTAACTTCCTTAAAGTAAAATGCGCAAAAATGACTATTTCTTGCGATATCACTTAGACACTTACCTGAAAACAAATTGGCGTAGCTATTGTTACCGAAACCAATAAAGTCACTACTTACAGAAGACTACAGGCCGGCAATTACTTCGAGCATGCTTGGAGTGTACTTGTAGAGTGCTCGTTGAGCAAGAGCGGATAAAGTCGATAAAGCAGATACGGGACAATAAATTCTTGTTACAAAGTCTATGTTTGTCGACAGTCACAAATTGCAGTGATTCTCATCTTAAACTGTTACGTAGACTTCAATTATGACTTACGTGCATTGTATTAAACTGAACCAGCAGTTGCTAATAGCTAGAAATATTACATAATCGCTTTAAATGGGCAATATTAGGCCAGAGACTGAAATTAATTCTGGCCTACTGAACCATTTTGAAAATCAGATATCCAGTTTTTTTAAATTTCATAGATCTCCTACAAATACTGTTACGAAAAAAAACGCTTTTACACAGGAGACACGGCAGTATTACTACACTTGCAAATACTGTTAGGAGAACAACCGTAGTACCAGTCTCTGCCATTGTCCGAAAACGCAGACAGCGCTTCTCCGGACATAGCACTCGCGCTCCAGAAAACAAAGACCACCGTAGAACCCTAATGACTTCTATAGCGCCGTTATCATAATGCTCAAGGCATCAATCCATGGTTGCTTCAAGTCAAAATCGCAGTCAAAAATCATATACCGTTGGAGATACCGGGTCGAATTCCGACAGCTCAGAGATATCGGAGTACGCGAACCGGCATCCTGACAGGATGCCGATTCGCGCCCAAAGCTTCAGCATCTGTATGATACTGTTTTGAAAAAAAGGAAGACACACAGTGCTCGTTCTGACATGCAAATTTTGCGAGTGTATCGAGTTTCTTTATGAATTCCATTCTTGTTGCAGTTTATACATTTCTTGGTATTAGTAGCCTTCTGCTCTGTCGGTGGTATAGCAGGTCAAGCAAATGTTGCAATATCAGTCGTGACATCTCAGATGCCTTGTGATGTACAAATGGCGCAATGATACGGTGATACCATCACTTGTAGGCCTTCTAGCTACTGGGCAGCTATCATCTAGTACTTAACTGCTTTGACCTGCAGCCGAGGCCACATTTGATTCTTTCTGCCACCGAATTTCTGTTGCAGTAAGTAGGCATTTTTATGGGCTTGCCCAGTAAATGATGTACAATCTTCTTCGAAGTCTTTCTGAGTGGGATGCAGTAAGCTGCCCTCACATAGTTCTTTTAGTCCACTACAGTCTTGTTTCCTAATCTGTTTAGAAATACTCACCCTTCCCATTCATTCTTGGCCCCAACACAGTCTACTTATTTATGAAGCCAGCCGTCGGATAGCATCTACCCGTCAAAAGAATTATAACATGCACTCCGTTTTATGAATGGCATCTCATACAGTTATTGACGAAATATCTCGTCCTCGGCGTCTGAAAAACTGAAAAATAGGATCCGATATCTCGTCCTCGGCAGGTAGTGTGTAATATGGCGCCATTCCACACGTCTATACATAACAACTGTACATAGATCTCATAGACACACATAGACCTACGTCTGCCAATACTCCAAAGCGAAAACGAAGATTTTTCTTGCCCATAAGCTGAAGTTTGCGTAAATTGTTGTCAAAAGATTAGTCAAAACGACAAACAGTCGGAATACAGGCGTTATATAACGATTTCAACTGCGATTTTACTCATTAGGCTTATGAGTTCTTAAACTGAGATGAAACCACTGCTCATGAAAATGTATGAGTTATCCTTTGACGTCTTCGATGATTATGATTGTGTTGCTGATTATGACGGTGAAAAAACTTACGGAGATGGGGCACAGATAACTTTTAAAATCTTGTTAAATTCCATATGGTAATAGGTTGTAGCTGAAGTGCCTACCAGGGTTGGCACACTATGGACCCAATGGATGTGGCTGTATGGGATGAAAGATCATCGTAATCGATATTGATCATAATTTCGAGATTTTCTTTAGTAATACTCTAAAAGCGAAAAGCGTAAAGTGACGCAAGCCTTCATGACATGTGTAAATTGTACTCGTTTTTCCATAGCCCCCGAACGCATGGCCTCGACCCTGCTCATCCTTTTATCACCGCTGTCCGTTTGAATTGGTTCTATGGCGGTTAAGGTCCCCATGTGCGGACCGTGCTAGCAAGAGATTCAAATCTATGAAATGAGCCAGGGTCGGTATGCCAACTGACATCCTCACGCACCGAAGTGCCTTGACGTAAGCCTACCATTTAATAACCAATGAAGCTAACCAGGTAATGGTGAGCGTACGTTACTTGTTGCTTGACAGTTTCAAATTAACTGCGAAGGCAAGTGTGCCTAGTCGGCTACTTTTACTTAAAGAATTAGAGTAAGAAGTCGATTTTACTTTTATTGAACCCCATTTCAAATAATTTTTAGATTTTCTGCGAATTAGTCAGTAAGTAATCTTTACTGGCGCGAGACAAACGCCCACATTTTAGACCAACAATTCATATGTACACAAATGAGTAATAAGAAAAGCACAATGTAAGAAAAATGATTCAATATTATAAATAGTATATGATACTGCTCCATTTTATGCGTAGAATCGTATTATATACTTGCATCCTCAACCCTTATACATTATACAATAAAACTAAACTTTTTAATGCCCTCCTTATAAAGTTCAGAAGTGCACTTGAAGCCGGGTTATGTGAAGCATTAAGAACCATAAGCAGACTGGAAGAGGTAAGTTTTCAGGTTAGAGCGAAAGACAGTCTCAGTAGGAGAGTTGCGAACATGAGGAGGTAGAGAATTCCAGATGGAGGGACCAGCAACTGTGAATGAATGCCGACCAAAGACAAGAAGTGTACCAAGAACAACATACTCTCCAGCAGATTCTGACTGAAGAGAGGATCGGCCTTTAACAGAGTTACAGGGTATAACCATGGATCATAACTAGGATGGCAGATGATTTGCACATGCTTTGTACACGAAGAGTGCTAGCTTCAAGCGGATACTCCCACATAAAGATGGGTGCCATCTTGAAGCGGATAACCTCACATACAGGAAGCCAGTGCAGAGAACGAAAAGCAGATATGATGTTATCTCGATATAAGATAGTCCAAGACACAGGCTTGCAGCCTGGTGCAGTATTCTAGTTATGGGAAGAAATGTACACTCAGGAAGACCACAGAGTATGGAGGCAGTTGTAGAGTCTCGTCAGAACAAGGCTGTGTATCAGAAATTTCAGTGATGTTGAATCTAGAGTAGAACGAAGTTGTCGCTCTAAGACAATGTTCAGTAATTTTATCAAGTGTGAAAAACTGCAATGAACATAGAATAAAGTGAGCATCGTAAAACGAAGCTACTCTGTGATTGGACACAACACCAGATTCATAGCCCTGAAAAGCGTCACATTAAAACCAAACTTGTAATCGCGCAGGTCTCTAAAGTGCAGCCATGGATATCATCAATTCGGTTGAGGCCGAATTCGACCAGAATGAGACGCATATGATTTGGCACACGACGAATGAGAGCAAAGAAGGACAAGGAGATGATAGCGACCGAGTTTCAAGGATGGGTACCACAACATGTCGTCCGCACCTCGGGGTTCTTTTGCCCGAAGATTTAGCAATGGCGGATCGCGTTAACTGTCTTTGTTGGTTACGATGTTATCAAGTACGTCTGATCGGGGTAAAACTTCGAGCTTTATTGTCTGACGCATGCAGTTGGACTTCTTGCAGGCCCACCAACTTATCTGTTATTACTTCCCCGCCTTCTCATTCCACTATATCCAATCTTCTACATAAAACTTCGAACTGTGTTGTTAGACGCGGCCGTGACCTTATCCATTCTTTCATCTTCCCGCGTTTGGACTAATACAATGCTATTCTTTCAGGCCCACCAACCTATCTATTACTTCTCCGCCTTCCCGTCATCTCATCCCTAAAATTTCAGATTCGATTCATAGCCATAGCTGCCCCACCACTCTGGAATAAACTCCAGCCAGAATTACGACAATTACCTGACCCATCATACGAACTCAACACTCAAAACTGAAAACACTCTTCTTCCTCATATCCAATCTTGATTTCACCTCTTTCCATTATCTATCTTGGCGATCCAATTCTAAACGCCTGCCGGACTTTAGGATCTTGACTTGAAACCGAACCCTTCCTGCCTATATCGATTTTGTTTTCACGGAATGCCTGTGAATAAGCTGACTTCCGCGACTTAGCTTTCATTGGGCGCTGTAGATATCTCGAGCTTACGATTACCATACTATTACGATCGTATACATCCGCTCTAGTCTTTCCTAAATGTGCCGCCTGAGTCCTGGCAGGTTTTCAAAAGGCGCTATACAAATGTTCAGAAACATACATACATACATACATACATGCATGCATACATACATTCAACCACTAACATAAATACATAAATACATACATGCATTATTTTAAATCATAAAAAACGCTTTATAATAATATGTTAATTATAGTCTAGCGGTTAGCATACAGGACTGTAATTCGAGATATTGGGGTTCAGAATTTTTTGTTTCGAAATTTCGGCTCCACCTGTGTACCCTAGTCAACTAAGCTATAATGAGCAGAATGTCAGTGGGACGATCAGGCGTCGAGGGAGAGGACTGACCACTCGTCCTCTAATGACAAGGATTAGAAAAATGAAGTCGCTTTTAAACTGAACTTCAGTGCAATTGATATTATTTATATTGTAATTCGATCTCTGCTCTCCAGCGCCTACTCTTGCCTTTAAATTTAATATCTGTCTTTTTCGAGTTGCTTTTAAAAATTTAATTGAACTTAACTTTAGTTTTAGCATTATTTTACCAGTACTCAAGTTAGCCAGAGCCAACTAGTTTCTTGGTCAGTATTGCTGCCAACTCAGGCACCAATTTGAGGAGGTAAATTTGATTTCGAAAAAGCACTCGTATTCGGTTTTATCACGTTCCCTTGGATTGCTATGCTGGATTTCTACCGCTTGCATTTCGGTTTCACTTAGCATTCAACCGAATTTCTTCAAATTACACTTTGGCGCTATAGAAGTTTAGGAATAAAACAAGATTAATGTCGTTTAAAACAATTTGAGGCACAAAAAATGTCGGGCATATGCATGCGAGAACTGGACAAGACAAAAATTGTAGTCATTCATTCATTCATTCATTCATTCACTCATTCATTCATTCAATGCATCTATATAGAGTCTCCATGGGATAAATATACGCCATAGACAGCTTGATCACTCCGATAATTCTGGACAGGATTTAATTAATAATTCTCTTAAGTGAAAGCAATAAGGACTCAGCTTTTAAGTTCTCAGAGAGATTTTAGAAAAATTAACAAAAGTTTAATTAGGCCATAAACTTCATCATAAATCTACTGATAAAATAAAAATAAAATTAACTTGACTGCAAGTTAAATTGTCTAATTAATTAGTTATCTAAACTCAAAAATCAAAATCCGTCCATCTTCATGTGTCTTATTCTCAGAGTCCAATTCCTTGTCGGCCACAAGCAGTCGATTATTTGTCTGATCCAGAAGAATTCTCCGCGGAAATCGTAATCCGTGTTTTTCTTCTGAGAGAATTTCTCTCTTAAATTCCAAATTAGAATCCAATAACAAAACTCGACTGTTCTGCGAATCAACAACCATTACGAATCCATTTCCATCGACGGCCAAATATACTGGAAGATTCATTTGTCCGTTGGTCGATCCAGGTTTTCCACCGAATGACTTCTTAAGTTTTCCATCCCCATCCACAATACACACTCTGTGCAGATCATCATCATCAAAGCCATGACTGACCACGACATGACCACTGGTCAGTTTTATAGCATGCAATGGATGAAGAATACCTGGGTATGATCTAACTGGCCAACGAAAACCTTTGTCTGATGATAGATTCATTTCGCGAATCAATTGTCCATCCGACGAATATTCATTTAATTTATTTTTATCTAAAACAGTTAATATGACATTAGATTCATCTGTAACAGACAGACCGCATCCCCAATCGTCTCCTGTTGACCAACTCTTTATTAAATTTCCATTTGGATCAACTCTCAAGATTTCACTCGACCGACGAGATCCCTTTGTTATCGAAGATGTAGAGACATTTATTTCTGTTGCAGGATCCTATGTCATATGGATTAATTAATTCCTTCAAATTCCATCGACGACTGAAACTGAATTTCATCGAATCGTAAACTTCAACTTCTGAACTCTTTACAACAAACAATTCTTTGTCTAAGATCGTCATTCCACTGATCCATTTATTTTTCACTTCAGCAGCTTTTGTTCTGATCGTCTGAACTAAAACTGGGTCCAAGTTGAATCGAAGTTTACCTGAAAATAGGAACAAATTTATTAGTTTTCTATAAATATCATATCAGTCTTTCATCTTTAAGATATCACTTCTCAAAAAACTTCAAGAGGCGACGACGGCTACTATGATGATATCTGGGGATCAGACACAAATTCTGGCAGAAGACGAGACATAGGCCTAAACATTGAGAGACACCTAGAGCGACCGAAAGACACAACAACCGATACAGATATAGAGACAGGCAGAAAGACATAAAGAGCCCCTAAGTCCGTCAAATGCATTGCCAAGTCGTCGAATCACAGCGAAGTATGGAACGCCGATTCCTTGAAAATGTATCGTCGCTTATAACTGATAAGAACTGATTATATAAGATAAAACCATAAGTTTTCTTTACTCTTGATTATAATAACTTGAAATTAAAATATGTTTTAAAATGTAATAAAAATATATGTATGTTACTCAGATGAAAGCATACATTTCGAAATTTTGTCTCTAGCTTAACTCTATACGAGTTCAAAAGTGCTTTAGACACTTGCTCTTGCGCTTGTGAGTGGCCGCTGTTGTCCGCTGCAGAAACCAGCAGTAATCGCCCATCATGTTGGAATTGCAGTGGCCCTGATATCTTGCTTCAAAGGTGGAGATGTCTTGATGGAATCTCTCTCCATGCTCATCGCTTACATCACCCAAGTTTGGTGGGAAAAAATCCAGATGGGAATGTAAGAAATGTATTTTTAGTGACATCCGGCAGCCGAGTTGCTTATATGCTGTTAGCATGTTGCTAACGAGTTCAGCATAGTTCTCAGCTCGGTGATTCCCAAGGAAGTTTCGCACCACCAACGTACATGCATCCGAAGCGGCAAATTCCAGTGAGTTGAGCTTGGTTCTAAATACAGTATCACGCATTAGTTCGCGGATTTCTGGCCCAATAAAATTTCCAGCCTTCAGCTTAGCATCAGTTTTGACGGGTCCAAATTTATCTCTCAGATACTGGAAGCCTTGTCCAGTACGATCCATTGCCACTACGAAATTCCTCATGAGGCCCAGTTTAATGTGAAGTGGTGGTAAGTACACTTTCAATGGATCAACCAATGGTTCGTGTTGCACGTTGTGCCGACCAACAATGCGCTCAGATCTAGGAGGCCACAGTTTCACTTTGTAATGGTTGCTGTCATCACGACTGTTCCACAAGCACAAAAAGCACATATGTTTTGTGTAGCCCAGCTGTAGGCCTAGAATAAGTGCTACCACTTAGAGGTTCGCACAGATGTTCCATTTGTGGTCTGAGTAGTTGATCACTTTCAAAATCAGTTTCATTGAATCATGTGTCTCTTTGAGGCCTACAGCGTGGGCTATAGGAACAGACGGCTTTTCGTTACCATTGTGCACCAACACAGCTTTCAAGCTCGCTTGGTTGGAATCTACGAACAGTCTCCACTGATCAGGAACGTATTGGCAACCTAAATTCAGCATGAGACCGTTCACGTCAGTACAGAAACAGATATCATTTTCCACTTTGTAATATGTAGCTAACTGTTTGTGACGATAACGGAAGTGTGATGTTGTGGTACCTTTTTGAAGCAAGTTCCACTCCCCTAGTCTGGAGGCTAACAGTTCAGCTTTCTCCTTTGACAAAGATAGGTCCCTCACCAGACCATCTAACTCACCTTGCCTTATCAAATGCGGCCTACCCTCTTATAAATCTTGATCACTGGATTCATAAACAGTAACGTCTTTATTACCATCAGAACTGTCCGTTTCATCAGCACCCGCAGCAGGCGGAAATGGTACTGGATTCTCTTCATCATGCGGCACTGGCTTTAGAGCGGACTCGCAATCAGGATAAACGATTTTAGACTTATTTTTCTTTGAAAATCCAGCAACTTTAGTAATGCAGAAATAACAGTCTGCATGATGATTTCTTGGCTCGCGCCACACCATAGGCACAGCAAACGGCATTGAATTCCTTTTGCCATTCAGCCACTGTGTAAGCCCAGAGTAGCACACGGTGCAGCAGACATGAGGTGCCCAACTTTTATCCTGGTCTCCGATTTGACATCCAAAATAATACTTGAAAGCAATCATCACTCTCTTAGTTAACTTCTTGCGCTGGTCACAAAGAGTATATTTACCACAAACATAGCAAAAATTGTCTGGATGGTTAATACAGCCTCGCCTATTCATTTCAAAATTAAATCTCACACACTAGCTACAGCTATATAAGAAAACTTCACCTTCGTTCTACGCAATCTCGTCTTATATACTGGAAAAGATGCTGACGTCAGCTCGCTGAGATGCCCAATCATGTCTAGTGGCTGCTGCAGGCTTGCTGTTAGGAATATTTCAGGCGACACTTGCAGGCATGCACGAATCACTGGCAGCAATCGTGGAGATACATACAACAGAATGTACAGACATAACCGAAAACGAGTCCTTACGTCATTACTTGAATGCATGCATAACTTAAAATCTAGACGTGCTGGGCAGATTCTGACTTCATATTTGGAATCAGCACATTTGAATCAATATAAGGCACATGCTTTACTTTTAGTAGCAAAATCGTTGTGATCCAGTGTAATTGATAAGAACTGATTATATAAGGTAAAACCATAATTTTTCCTACTCTTGATTATAGAAAAATTGTGCAATTATTTAATCTTCAAATTCCATATTTCTGCTACAACGTTGACTGGATTATTCGAACCGACGATAAAAAATGATTAGTTTTTAAGGACCGGTGCAGTTGAAAAAGCCTTCAATCTAATGATCGGCGCCCAATAGCCGTTGCGTGAAAACTAAAGTCATCATCACTAAAGTCATAATCAATAAATAAGATATATCACTGTAATCTTGTGAAAATACGCTTTTCTGTTATTATTTTAAACCGTTATGGGTTATTAAAATCATAAAGCCTTTGATTTCTCTCGTTTTGGTACGGTATGTGGATTACCGCGGACACATATAAACACATTCAGACAATGCTGCACCAATCTGTGTATGTATGGCGTTATTCTTATAACGCCTGGATAATGACAATACTACTTTATTATACTACCATGATCTACGCTACGTACAGGCTACTCAATGCTACTAGCTACTAAGTGTTCCGGTAGCGTTTATCGTGCGGGCGTCCGTATTAGAATGCCATGTCCAGGGCAGTGTCCGTGCCGCGTGGCGTTGTGGTAGAGGCGTGGCCTAACGGCTGGCCAATCATATCCTTACATCTCCCTTCATTAAAAACTTCGGACCCTCTCCCTTCGCTACGCTAATTCAACTAAGAATAATCAAGCGTCAACAAACTAGACTAAAGGACATCTAAGTTTCTAGTCGTCTGCTTTGACAGTCCTAGTTCCGGTATCTAGCCGGTGTTCGCACTAGACGACCCGAGCGTGTTCTCAGTTCAGGTGGTTTCTGGTTCGCGTTTGGTCTGGGTGCGTGTGGGCCAGTTTGTTTATGGTTGGGTCCTTCGTTAGGTGGCGGGGTAGGTGGGCTCGCCTCTGGTGCTGGTGACGGGGTGGAGGTTTCGTCGTCCTCGCTGTCCGTTCGAATCAGAATAGGCGGTTCGCCGCTGAAAGCGCACGTGCTTGGATGTCCGTCGACGCGTAGTACCATCGACGCGCATTCTGACCGTTTGACCGACAGGCAGGGTGGGACGCTGCTTGGTGCCGCGGTCGTAGTAAAAGGCCTGACGTTCCTTTGATGCGGTCAGCGCCGCCTGAGCTGAGGCTGAAGTGGGTGTTGCCAAGAGTGCTGCCTTTGTTGGCAACTGAGTCCGCGTGCGTCGGCCGAAGATGAGCTGTGCGGGGCTCTGTCCCAGGTGGGCAGCTGTGGTGGTCGGTTGCGTGGGAGGCGAAGTGGGGCTGGGCTGTCTTCTTCGCTGCCCGTCTTTGGCTGTTTGAGTCTCGGAGGTTTGGCATTCGTTTTCGCCCTCTGAGCTTCGGCTGAGGAGGGGTTTGACAACAGGGGAGCAGCTGTCGGTCGGTTGTTTCGGGTCTGTGGTTGAAATTTGGCACCAACGTCGCACTTTGTTGCTCCATCGCTTATCGCTGTCGTTCTGCACCCATTCGCGCCGAAGTGACTCTTCAGTATCTTGTCTGTAGCGCCCCGGGGGATAACACGGTGGTCTTTGAATGCAGGGCCTCCGCTGCTAACGAGTTCATCTGCGAACTCCGGGTACGGTCGTGAAACTGCCGTTACCTCCGCTTTTGAATGAGGCGATCCCGTTGCTATTAGCTCCTGATATTCACTATCGGTTTCTGCAGCGGTTCGACTGGCATTGATCATTCGTTCCAGAATGAGCCTGTTTATACATTCGAGCTGCTGATCCCTTATCGACGCATCTGGTAAATCGGTTCCGAGTGTTCTGTTACCGTTCACAGATGCCGTCTGGACAGCGTTTATCGTTTGTTGTGAAACCGCTAGGTGTCGCTTCTGTAGTTGGTGTGTCGCTAGTTCTTCAGGCTCTGCCTCTTGGGATCTGTCGCTAGCATTGGCGGAGGGATAGGCGTGCGAAGAGCTCTTTGCGTCGTTGACTTCGTCGTTAAGCTCGTTAATTGCAAAGTGTCCATCGCCTGCTTGCTGGCCAACGCTGTCGAGAATCTCTGCGGATTCTGCGACACTCTCCGCCTTTGTCATGCAGCTTTCCTTGTCCCGCATGCATTATGTTTTCAGCGATGTTTTGAGAGCTGTTTTGAGAGACGGCTTTCAGGCCTATATTCTCATCGACCGCTCTCACGAGATCCAGGTCCCGGCATGGCTTAAAGCCTAGTATGGCCTGCCCATGCTTCTCTTCAACGTAAAAGTCTGCAGCATATTCTTGCGCGTTGCGTAAGTGTCTCAGCGTTAACGTTATCATACCTCTCGTCTGTAGCTCCTTCCGGTCGAACATTCGCAGTGTTGCCTCTGCCGGACGTATTTCATGGCTTCGACCGAGGGCACTGACGACTGATGCAGGAATTACGTTGTCTGTCGCGCCGCAGTCAAGTAGGAATCGGATCGTCTGTTCGTCGATTTGCATGTGCGTATGCCAGCGATCATTGTTCGGGGTCCCGAGCGTCAGCAATTCCTCTTCGCGGTCCAGTACGCATACTTCCGGCCTCGGTTTGGTCGCTTGTCGCGAAAGACAGCTCGCAGCAAAGTGGTTTTGCTTCCCGCATTGTCTGCAGGTTTGCTCATAAGCGGGGCACGATTCTCGTCTTGCGTCATGCGTCCGGCTACAGTACTTACATTTTCGGCCAACCTGGGTATTATCTCGACCATAGGCTGCTTTGTTTTGCTGTCGCGAGCGGGGCCGTCTGCTGCTGCTGCGCGCCGGCTGCGTCCGGGAGAGGGCGTCGACGTGCTGGTCAAAGTCTGTCATGGCTCTGAGCTGGTTTCCTGCTGCCTCACAGGATCTGCACACGTCGATAGCCCTTTCGAGCGTTAACTCGCGAATTTGCAGGAGTTTTCGTCGCGTCGAGTCATCTTGAATGCCCATGAGAATGCGATCCCGAACCATGGAATCTTCGACGCCTGCAAATTGACACGTTTTAGCCATCCTGCGGATGTCGCCCAAGAAAAGGTCAAAACGCTCACCTTTCTCTTGGTCGCGTTTGTAGAAAAGATAGCGTTCGTATGTTACGTTGACTGATCCTATATAGAATTCTTGTAGCGCCGCCACTACTCTGTCGACGTCTCGTCGGTGCGTTTCCGGTAGCTGTAGACTTCTGAAGGCGTCGTATGCCTCTCCGCCGAGGCAGGTGAGGAAGATGGCTGCCCTCTTTTCTGAACTGGCGTCTGTCAGATCCGCTGCCAGCTCATAAGTTTGCCACTGTTCCTTGAATCTCTGCCAGTTGTCGGCAACGTTGCTTCCTGTTACGCGTAACGGATCGGGTAGTCTCAAGTTCGTATTCATTTCCAGTTTTTTCAGAGTCCGACCTATCGAAGCTTATCTATTCGAGTTTGTCGACCTAGCTGTATGGAGCGAGTGTGTTCAGATCAACACTTCTGACACCATATGGCGTTATTCTTATAACGCCTGGATAATGACAATACTACTTTATTATACTACCATGATCTACGCTACGTACAGGCTACTCAATGCTACTAGCTACTAAGTGTTCCGGTAGTGTTTATCGTGCGGGCGTCTGTATTAGAATGCCATGTCCAGGGCAGTGTCCGTGCCGCGTGGCGTTGTGGTAGGGGCGTGGCCTAACGGCTGGCCAATCATATCCTTACAGTATGTGATGGCCGGGATATGGCAGCCTCATTGTCACGGCCAAGATCAACGGTCAGCATGAAGGCGACTACAACATCCGCCTGAGGTCGCCATTATAACATCGGAAAACAGACTAGGTCTTCCGATGAGCCTATCTGGGGATAGAGACGTGAATCCCTCACAGACTCCGACAGCTATAGCGAGGGACATGTATAGGGGATAGACAATGCAGCTTTATGGTCATGAATAGACACCCCGTATACATTGGACGATACCAGGGAAGGGGACCATGTTCGGCGGACTTGGTTAAAAGGAGAATGCACTCAGGCGGGGAGGGAAGATTAAGATTCGAACACAGTGAAGTAGAGATCGGACGGAACACAGCGAGTGAACGCCAGCTAAGAAGAACTCTTTAGATCGAACGCTAACTTTCTTTCCGCTAGTTTTATTAATTAATATATTCTTTATTAAAATATCTCTTCGTATTGAGCGGACCCATCACGTCTCGTTCGTGCTAGACTAGAGTAGAATCGAGGACGTGACACTCATCCCAAAGCCTAATATGCAAACTTGTAGACTTTACATCATAAAATATGACGTAATTATCAAATAAAATGTAGAACTTTAAATAGCAAAATATTTCGAATTCGATTGTAAAATGCAGAACTTCTATTGGCCGTTATAATTTAAAGACTTCAACAGCTACCGATTGATCTGTGCATTTCTTGTATCTGATTGATGAGCTGTTCCTTCTCTCCAATCCATGCATTTCTCTCTCTTCCTCGTTCCTGTTCGAGGTCCACAATCTTGGTTCTACAATCTGTAACAGAATTTAAAAGGACTTCTTAAAAGTAAAAAAATTACTTATTGAGGATTATAATTCATCTAGCGCTTCTGGACAAGCTGTTTCTTTATACGCTTGCCTGGTGAGCCACTGTGGTTAAAACGTGTGTCAAGCGCCTCTGTGCGTGAGGATGCCGGTTCGCATACCGATAGTGGCTATATTTCAAAGATTTTAATCTCTGGCTAGCACGGTCCGTACACGGGGATCTTAAATGACAAGATCAAATGTAAAATGTGATAGCATACAAAAACAGATGACGAAGAAATACAAAAAAGTACGCAACAGATAAGATTTTGAGTGTTGGAGCTCCGTTTTTAGGTGGCGATACTCCTCTTTTAAGTTGCGGATCTCATTGTTCCAGTGGTGGATCTCAAGTCAGAGGTGCCGGATCTCAGAATAAAGGGGGAAGGGGTGATTCGGCTAAATTTAACCAGTGACCTGCTCGCCAAACTCTTTGAATATAATTTCCACACTGCCAAACTGCATTCTTATCAACGTTTGCTCAAAGAAAAGCCTCTCACTTAGGCTCAAGCGAAGTAAAGGGGATCTGCTTTGGTGCTCTTCAACACACGAAAATGAAACATTCAGCATTTTTTGTGACTAGACTATTATTGACACCTACATTGTGCTGTCTACTCTAGTTTGTAGCCTCGGAGTTATTTTTTTACCACAAGTTGTCTACATGTTACATCTCTCAATTTTTCGGATTTCCTTAAGATTCTCTCCCCACTCTGTGACGTTCAGCTGCAGTCAGATCTAAAAGCCGGAGCCCAACAAAATCTCGAAAACATTACGATTAAAACTTTTTGATTAAATTAAATACGTGACATAAATTATCTACCTGAAAATTCTTTCTGGAGTTCTTGCATTTGATTGACGAGCTGCTCCTTCTCTTCTGCCCATACTTTCCTCTCTTGCTCCAATTTCTCTTTGAGTTCTGACACCGTGCTATCTAGAACATAAAATCTATATTAATAGTTACTGGCCTAGTTTTTAGAGTTATTTAAATTTATCTGCTAATCGGCGCCAAATAGTCGTATACACAAGAGACGTCATATTTCAATTTGAAAATCTATAGATAAACGCAATACCATAATCCTATGAAATTTGAATCTACTCTTTGGTTTAGTGTAACACTGATTGACGGTAGTATTCTGTTCTAAGGTTAACTTTACTGTCTAAAACAAAGACAAAATTAAATTTTGCCTTGAAAATTACAAATTGAAAAGTTAGTAACTAGTTCAATTCAACTTTGAAAGATTATAGTTTATCTCGGCTACTGAATGAGATTACAAATAAAACCTTTATACCAAATAATCTTCGCTGATCCTGAAATTGATTGATAAGCTGATTTTTCGCTCTTCTTTCGTCTTCGAGTTGATTGGTAAATTCTTCCTTCTCCTTTTTCTCTTGCTCAAGGTTTTGCTCAATAACCTGCATTTTTTCTCTACCTGTACCAGCACAATGCAGAACATTTTCATTTACACAAATTATTTGACACTGAAAGATAGTTTGTGGATACGAAAGGTGCTCTATTCGTTTGAAAACTCTATATTTGAAGTCGAAAGTGAAATAGTTTTTGGGAAGTTGTACAGATATTTATGATTCTGTTCGTTTCACTTATTTTTGCAAAGCATAGAAGTATGTATGTCTGTGAATGAATTTGGATCTGTTATCAATATTAACGTTATTCAAAAAATTAACTATTATTTCGACAAAATTAATGTGTATTACATTTCTCAAAATTCCTTACTTACTATATAAAATTTGGAATATTTAGAAAGAAAAACTTTCTAAACATGACTAAGGAATCTAATGTAAATGAGACGCCGATAATTGTTACGAGAATGACGAGTGAAAAAGGCGCCGAAAACAAAAACGACATGTTTAGTTTATCACATATCCTTCGAAAACTACAAATATTTTCCACAACCAGAAAAGTTCATATGTGTACGGTTTTTGAAACAAAAGACGACAAGGACGACGTTGAAAATTAGAATCAAACTCAGATTGAGGCAAGAAATGACGTAGACAAACACAGACACGAACAGAGAAACCGAAATAGACAATAACAAGAGTGACATAAGCAGACGCAAGGCGGGTGTTCAAGGACTTCTGGCTTCAATATAGGACGTCGTTACATTTCAAAATGCATTTCAACACTATGGAAATTATTTACAAATAATACTAATTTTAATAAGACATAGAAATTGTTTATAATGATTTAGATAAATAAATGTTACCACTTATGCGATGACTTTTATGGAAGAAAAATGTTTGTAGAATATATATAGCAAGGAGCACTGTAAATATTCATTATTGAATGCCACATCTTGCAGGGAGCTTAAATGTGAATCTAATGACCGGCGCCCCATAGTTGCATTTACAGCAGACGTCATCGTCACGTACTTGACAGTTCTAAATAAAGCAAGATGCTGTAATCTTTCGAAACTGCGTTTCCAGCTGGAACTACTACTGAAAGCAAACACGTCTACCAAGGGAATAATGGTATAATAATTTCAGAGATTTCTACTTTCAGAGGGTTGCTCTGTTCTTTTGTAGTTTTTCATCTGGAATGCCACCGACTGAATACATGCATAGGGATTCTAAGCCAAGGGCATTTCTAAATTGTGTGAAATAAGATGTAACCAGGGTAAAATCTTAGCCTGCACAAACTCATATGATTTTATTGTATTTACTTGACCAAAAATAACGGTTTGGAAGCAAAATGTTAAAAACATTAACCGTATGTACGTAGTCTATGAGTTTATAACCTGCATCGATTATTCTATTGTATTCTTGCGTCTGTTCCTTTAGACGGTCATTCTCTGTTCTTTGTAACTTCAATTCCTGTTCGAGATTGAAACATTTCTTACTGCTGCCTGAAAACAGCAAAATGCATTAGGATTTCATTTTAGTTAACTGATTATACTTTCCATTGAAAAAAGATAATCTAGAATTCTACAATTCGTCATAGTAGGTAACGATAGTTAAAAGAATTTAAATCAATGTTTTGCGTTCTTCTATGTAATTAAAACAGTTAAATTAAATTACGTAATGTAAATTTTCTACCTGATAATCCGTTCTGTAGTTCTTGTATTTGATTCCTGATAAGCTCCTTCTCTTCGGCCCATACTTTCCTCTCTTGTTCCAGTATCTTTTCGAGTTCTGAAACGGTGCCATCTAAAACATAAAAATGATCTTAAAAATTTTGTTTTCACGAAGCAGATATCCCATTTAGTGGATATCAGAATGCAGAAATTAACCCTCATTAACGATTAGAAAACCTCTAAATACGAAGCACTTAGTAATTAAATGTAGATGAACATAAATTAACTAGCATATATCTTACAAATAGTTACAAAAATCGTGGTCAAAGCAGGTACCACGTAAAAACAGTATATTTATGTAATGCTAAGCTACTGAAACGCAAAAGCCTGTTAGCATAATGGTCTCGTGAAAGCAAATCACTGGAACAGAGGGAGACACTGATGTAGTAGTAGTAGTAGTAGTAGTTATTATAACTCATCGCTCCATTGGCGTTGCTTCTGTGGCATTCAATTTTTCTATGCACGTACTGGACGAGATGTAACCGTCCCAGATGAGTTTTTATGTTCTCCGGACATTTTTTTAAATCTGGGGAATCACGTCTACCTGGGGCCAAAAATAATAATATTAAAATGTGTGCGAATTGGGCATTTGCTAAAAACTTTTGCATGATCGCCAGACACTGCCTTTTTCTGTACATGAAGCTTCAATAAAAATAAATAAATTTACTACATGTAGCTTCGTTATCACTGCAGGTTGTCAGACCTGGCGCCAAATGGAGACGAAGAGTTCCGAATTTTGGTTATTTTAAACAAGTCATTTTGCTTTACAATAATGAACATTTACTTTAGATCCCAATTATCAGTTGTCTCTAGTTATAAATAAAACTCTTTACAGGAGCACGCTCGAAGAAAAAAGGTATTCATAGAAACTTTATCTAAAATGTTATTTAGATAATCTCTATCCACTAGCAGAGTATAATGCTTCTCATGACTTGCTTCCATCAGCTTTCTTATCCGACTTAATTCCTTTAGAACTTCACCTCTCTCTGTTCGTAGATCGTTGTTTTCCTTCTGCCACTGCTCAAGCTGCCTAGCTAGAGCATCAACACGTCTTCTTGATTCGTCCAGTTCGGTAGCTGTCGTCTGCAGCGTTTCATCGAGATGGCGCTTGTTGTTTCTATGCCATCCTAATTCTTCGTTTAACATGCTGATCTGCGCCTTAAGTTGCCCTTCTAATTGAGATGCGAAGTTCTCCGTAGATTCCTTTACGCTTCCCAAGATCTCGCGCAAATCTTCAAATTCGATCAGCTTTCTGTTCAAACCTTTCCTTTGCTGAATAAAACCTTAAAAATACATTATACTGTTTGAAAGAACAAAGTTAGCTGTAAAATAACATGACCTCGATTACAAATTGTTTTATTCGCGCGAAGGATAGCCTCTGCAACGATTCGAGCAGTTAATGAAAAGATGACACCTCTAAGTACTGGTAATTAGAACCTGATCCAGAAAGGCGAACGAATAAGACTTATCAACAAGGAATTAATTTTACATCATTATCTATAGCCAGTTACAATTACTTTTCGTTACAAGACTTCATCGTATTCTTAATATGGCTTTTGTTATATGTGCAAACGCAAACCAATATATTTTAGGTAGGTCGGCACATGGCGAAATGGAAATGACAACTATTTCTAATTCGAGTGCTTTTAAATACAGGTTGTGTTCTTATTTTCTTAGTTTAGAAGAAGTGGAAGAACATTCCCTTAAGCTTGCCTTGAGGCAGCTATGAGTACGAAGTGTTAGCGACTTCAGTTTTCTTAAGCTTATCATATAGGGCTTATAGGCAGCCCTCTCCCTTGCCGCGTGATCTATTCACTGACAGCGTATAGTCAATGTACTCATTATAGCTGAATTCTCTAGGGGGGCGCAAGCGCAGCAGAAATCTGGAAACAAATTTTTGCCCCGGCGTGGATTTGAACCATCGACCTCTCGGTTGACAGTCCAGCAAGCAAACCACTAGACTGTTTTGTTTTAGCTTTTGAAAAGCTTACCTCGAACAATCTTGTGATAGAATATGTCCATATTTGCATCAGATGGAAGAGTGGTTTTCTGGCGCAATGCAGCTACTTTCAACGAAAGTTCGGTCTGAAGCTCATCTGGAAGTTTGATGAACGTTGTTTGTAGCGCTTTAAATGATTTTCTTTCCTGAAATAATATATCATTTGTGCCCTTTTAGTTTACACGTCGCAGTTTTTGTTGGCAAGTCGAAGTTACAGTTGTGCATATTGTCAGTATAAAATTTCTTGTGAGGCTGGTTTGCTTGTTTCCTCCACAATTCCAATTTAATGTTCTATTGTCTCTTTTTGTTTGAACGCTACTTGACACGTCTTCTTCTTGTGATCTTCTTGGCCCGTGCACCCGCCTCGGCCGTCTTTCATTATTCTCTCTCAACTCACCTGATACATTTGACCGTTTTGCACCCTGGGCTAGAACTTTCATAGCAAATGTATGATAGCGTTTTAATGTTGGTCGTTTCGTCACTGCAAAGAATAGAATATCTACTATTCGTCCTTGCGTGACTATTGGGGGGAGTGGTATAGCCCGCTGCCTCAAGATTCACCTATTTCTGCATAGGCTCTCATGTCTGATGTTAAGTGTTGCACCTGAGTAGTTTGTTCCAAAGAGGCGTTCACTTGAGGCGCTATACAAACTTATGTCTTCCTTATGAGTTTATGGTTCGCACCCTCTATCGTTGCTGAGAAATTGTTTCTGTGTTGAAGGCTTTGTTTAGATATCTATTATATTTAATGAGGACAGTAGTTGCTTTTAACGTTGAGAACTATTTAATAGTTACATTTGAACTCTGAGGAAGGTGCTCAATTTTTCCAATTGTAGTTGTGAGTTTGTAGTTATTAGTAGACAGGTTTCATAATAAGGTGCTTAACAAATTTGCAAATAGATCTACAGTACAAGCAATGCCTAAATATTATTGTGTGCAAGAATCTCGATGCATGTTTAAAATATTGTTACTGGAATACACTAAATGAAGATATTTGTAATCCTACCTTAGCTTATGTTCATGCTTTTAAATTCAGAGCTTAATGTCTCTATGTTGTAATGAGAGACGTACTTAAAGTATTTTGTAGAAACGTATTACCACATCAAATGATGGTGGTTTAATCCATTTGGAAGTAGTTCGAGTGTTTTTGTCCTGAGGATGAAGCAAAGTACGATTTGAGTCGTCTTGACACTCCGGAATACTCGAAGAATTTGTTCGTGTTTCCAAATGTTTGCCCTGCAAAGTCGATTGAACTGATGTTGAACCGAAAGCTGTCGATTCAATAATTGAATCTGTATAAAAAAATTTCACTTGTTCTTGATAAATTGACCTAGACTAAATACCGATTTAAAATAATAGAGTTGATCGTTGGAATATTACAACAACGATTCTTTAGTTTATATGAAAGTAATTTGCGTCATTGATAGTTTGAAATTGCATTCACCAACTGCTATTTTAACATAAAATTCTCTTTCTAGTAGTCATGAATTTGATTGACCTTGCCTTGTATATCGAACAATTAGTCAGTTATTACCAGAAGTATTAGTTGATCATATTACTTCTCATCAAATAGGTCGCTCACTTTTAAGACAGACTATAAAGATTGTTTGATAAATGTGACCGTGCCTGACAAAACCTTTAGAGTCGGAAAAAACTGAAAATTTGTTTAATATTACATTAGATTAGGCTGAAAGTTATGAATATTTTCGTGAAAGCCACGTGTTTTTATCGGAAGTAGTAAAATAGTTACAACTATTAAGGCCTAATTGTAATTGTAATTGCAATTGTAATCTGACATTTAAAAAGCGCCACTTCAAGAATAGACTCATCAGAGGCGCTCCCGACCCGAACCAGTGAGACCACTGTCAAATAATACAGACTTAATTAATAAGTACATCTCTGCGCAAAACGTTTTAAAAACTGCGTCAAAACCTTACCTAAAATTTCGATGTTTGGCGTAAATTAAATATTTTTTACATGGAAAATTAATCACATCGCCTTATTTTTTACACAAGACCGTTTGAGAGATCTATTTTACATAGATGCACAATAATGCATAGAATTATTTCAAACCTTTTTTAGGTCTATGTAACAACCTTGTGTCAATTTCTTGCATATTGATTAAATTTCCAACTTTGTGAAGGTTTTCTCAGACGTGGTCAATAATATTTTGAACTTTTTGCTTCAGTAAAAATTTATGAGATAAGTTTACAGATGGCAATTACCGACACTTTCTTGAATTTTGAAATGTCTGTGAATTTTGCTGCTCGTCTGCTCTAATAATTTTTCTCTAAAAAAATATGGGTCCCCCATTGTAAAACCACAAACTTCATGAGAACCTATGTTTGCCTTCTTAAATAAATTGAGCTATTTAACTATTTCTATAGTCTTGATCATAACATTACTCGTGAGTAATTTGTTATTTAATTGTTCTTGTCTGTATTTTAGCTGTGTGAGCCAAAAATATAACCAAATACAACAGATAAACAATTGTGTGATTCAAGTCAAACTTCGGCTCTAGATCACAGTGAAAGGTACAGTAGAAAGATGATAAATTGTGGGGCACGGCAGCCTATTGGATAGATCGATCGACTTGTAACGCGCAGAATACGAATTCGAGCCTCGTCAGAGACGGTTACTGTGTAGGGACCTTCAGCAAATCCTTAACTCACAATTGCTCGGCGCCATCGATTGATGCTAAATAATTAGATAGTGGCGCCTAAAAATGGAAAAATAATACAGAACTGCTGCTCAGCTTATTTCAAGATGCTGCCAATGAAAACTGCATATTCCACGGTCTTCCACGAAGTTCGGCGAAAGTTCCTTCACTGTCGCCGGACATTATGCGTGGAACAGTCTTCCTAACCATGTGACGAATGCCCCATCCCTGGACACATTCAGGTCACGATTCAAGGTGCATCTTCTTAAGATATCGTATGACTGTAGTTGATTTTTGAACTCATGTACAGCGCCCTTTTCTTCGGCCTCGGCTGTGCTACGGCGCTATATAAATTGTCTTATTACTCTGTGTAACAAATTTTTAATTTTGGTTTGTTCCCGGGTAGTTAATGTCATTTCCTGATTGCTTTTGCTTCAAATTATAGAAAATGGCTATTATTCCCCACAAACTTTGCTTTTGTGATAAGGACAATGATATCCTGGAATTTACCTATTTTGGAGAACATTCAAGAGGAATTCAGTGCTGAGAAAACTTGGAGTAACTGCTGGAACTTTCTAGAACTTTCGAGAATATTTTAGTACGTCCGAGAAACTCCGTGAAAGCATCTGCTAACATGTGCGAGGCCTACATGGCATATTTCGGCATGCCTGTCGGGTATCAAGACAAAACATGAGCACCTTATTTCCCCTGTGAGCACTGCAAAAAACGCCGGTAGCCAAGATGGACAATTTGCAACCGATGCTAGCTTAGATGGCGACGTTTTATGTAATAAAAATTTTAAAAGCCTGAAATGTTGTAATTTCACTATTTTGGAAAATTTTCAGTGTCATCGAATAAATATATCATATGTGAAATATGTTGCGAAAATGTCTTACACATTAATCATGGGTGAAATACATCTATTTCGTTATGATCACTATTTTATTTTGTCTTTTACAGGATGTACAGTTGGAAAAAGAGAGCCAATGAAGCTTGCTATCCCAAGAATTTGGCGAGAACCCATTGAGCACTCAAGCAATTGCTACTTCTGCATGGTGGATCCTTCCAAACGTCGGACTGGCAAGAATGCACCTGCTATCACGTATCCGAACCGTCCTTCATCCATCGACCCGGTGCCACACTGCCCTAAGCTTCGCGTACCCGCTCCTCCGAAGAGAAAGCAGCCATCTTCAGAAGAAAGCAGTAAGTCAGAGAGTGAAGAAGACGTTGGATATCCAGATTAAAATTTCCGAGCTGAGGAGAGAAACCCATACTATCCCAACCAAAAAGACCTCAACGACTTGATCACAGATTTTGGTCTCACCAAGTCCAATGACGAGCTTTCTACGTCTAGGTTCAAGCAGTGGAATTTGGTGGATGAAAGCGTGCTAGTTGCAGATCAGAGGAAGCGTCACCAAGCTTTTTCCAGCTTCTTCACTCGGTGCACCTCAAGGAGAATTACAACAGCATCAAGAGTTTACTAGAAGCCTTGAAGTATGATGAGTACGGCTGGGAGGTCATCCTAGACTTCAAAATGGTAGCATTCCTTATGGGTTACCAAGCTCCCTGCTATCTTTGCCTCTGGGACAGCAGGGACAAAAAGGTGCACTACCACATGCGGGACTGGCCACAGTGGACCGAGTTCTCTATGGGAGGAACAACGTCAAGTGGGAGCCACTGGTGGACCCCCAGAAGGTGCTGATGCCATCACTGCTCATGAAATTGGGCCTTACGAAACAATTTTTCACAGATCTAGATAAGGAGACGGCAGCCTTCAATTACTTTCAAGACTTCTTCCCTAACCTGTCTGAGGCAAAGGTCAAAGCCAGTGTCTTCGTCGGACCACAGATAAACAAGATCTTGGAGTGCAAAGAATTCCACAAGAAGGTCACTAGGAAGGAGAAACCGGCTTGGAAAAGCTTTGTCGCAGTGATTAGGGGCTTCCTGGGCAATCACAAGGCCGATGACTATGTGGAGATAGTTTAGACTCTGGTGAAAAACTATGGCAAAATGGGCTGCAGGATGTTTCTCAAAGTTCATATCCTTAATGCTCATCTTGATAACTTCAAGGAGAACATGGGAACATACTGGGAGGAGCAAGGCGACCGCTTCCACCTGGATTTACTGGATTGTGAACGTCGCTACCAAAGACAGTATAACGAGAACATGATGGGAGACTACGTTTGGAGGCTGATTCGTGAAAGTGATTTACAGTATAATCATAAATCTGGAAAAATTACTCACTTCTAAATCTTTTGTGCTCATTTTTGTATAACTGTAGCGTAAATACATGTTAATGTTGTTTCATATGTTGTTTTTTCTGACTTTATGTGAACGGAACGACGCAAATTCGCCCGTCTTTTATTGCAAATAGGTAAGTTTCAGAATATCACTGTCCTGGTCACAAAAGAAAAGTTTGAAGGGAATAACAGCCATTTTCTATAAATTTTTGAGGCATAAGCAAGTAAAAATAACACTTACTACCCAGGAACAAAAATTGTGTTACACAATGTTTTTATTGTTATTATTAATGGTCAGAGATTTGAAAAAATAAGTGTGAATAGAGGCTTACAGGTCAAGGATATGAATTTTACCCGTAAATTGTATTACACGATCTTTAACATACAGCAAATATTATACTAAGATATGAAGAAATCCTATTTATGCCAACAAGCGGCAAGCTCTGGTGTAAAATTAAAGTTGCTGCGTGTATATTTGCTTGTGATCCTGCGATCTTGATGTGACTCTTGTGTCATTAGTTTCGTAAGGTATACGAAGAACTAGTGTCACTAAAGAATTGTGTGCTTTTAAATGTACACGTGATACGAAACCAAAAATACATGGAAACATGTATAATTTAAGCAAAAGAGTTGCAGAAAATAATTAAATATATATTGCTTACATAATCTAAACAATAGGCATTCTTTGTAGGTAATAGATGATTCTATTATGCCTAAGGTTTTAGCAATGTTATTGTAGAAACATAGGCAACGGATCTCAAATCGATTTTAAATTAAGCTGTGCCTGCCATCCAATTCTTCATCGCGTCTTGAAGAAGGTGATCACCATCACAAAAGTTTCTGTCATTAGAAGCTTAAACTACACTTTAAATTAGCAGATTGAAATGAGATGACTCGAAATGAGCGTTAAGCTTATCACAGGCTGGCACACTAATGCAGTCTAATAAAATTGGATGACGTTTGTTTTATACTTACAATCTTTTCCAGTTAAAATGGAAACTACATGCTCCTGGTTTGATTTTTCTAGGGCTTGCAAAAATGTGTCGAAATTGGTCACACTAAATTTACTGACAAGAGCCAACAATGTCTCGTTTTTTTCGTGTTTAGTTGGTTTCGCATTTATAGTCGCCATTTCTCTTCCTGTTAATAAACCAGCTTCATAGAGACGATCCAACAAAAGGCCGCTATGAACGTCAAGATTATCAATCAATGTCGCGTATTTCCTTTGGATCACAAGCGAATGTTTAGTATGCAGATACTCATCTACAAGAAGAAAGCAGTACACGTAAAATTCTTTGTAACTAAGATGTCACATTTTCTTACGACAAACAATGATTAATAAACAGATGCAAATGGATTGAATTACTTCCTGCCCAATAATAACTGCAACTCACATCGTCAATTCGTTTGGAGCGTCTGGTTTATGGAAATAGCGATTAGACCAAATACAACGACGGACGTTTTTATGAGCTGTGTAGGCTTGTAAGATTAGTTGCTAGGGCTGATATTATGACGTCATGTCATATAAGTCATAATATAATAATATTATTTTTTATCGGCGAGATCAGCTGCAGCCTTTTGTAGCTACGCAGCTTGAGGATGGTATTCACACAAATCATAACAATATGAAATTTCACTTCTACTCGCTTCCGAAGGTAAGAGCGCTACATAAATATTCTAGTTTAAGACGTGTATGGAATTCAAGATAAGGAATGAATATGTAATATATGGTAATTTAAATTAATGTGTGGGTATTTTGCAATCAATGCTGTAGATCTATATTAATGTCGTCCACGCTATCTTGCTCAATTGCTTTAAGCACTGGTTTGGTGTACTATGTCTGGCCTAAACTGTTTCTAATCATATCTTAATGCGGCCTTCAACCGATGCAATCCGACCCGATCCGACTGAAGAAATCGAATCGGATTGCTAGTTTTTTAATCACAATTAACTTTTTTTAAACATTTTACAAGTACCTTCATGTATCAAGATTTCTGCTATATGTTTTTGGTCTGTGTTGCTAAGAGCTGTTAAAAAGCACTCGAATGCTCGCGAATCTTTCAAGATCAGTGTGTTGAGTAGCTGTTCACTGGCTCTGACCGGAGTCGATAAAAATAGTTGAATATCATCCCTTTCTCTTGCAGTTAATACTGTAGCTTGAAATAGTTCTGCTACGATTTCTCCAGTACGAATCAATCCATTGGAAATATGGCTATACTTTGACCGAAGCTTCTTCACAAATTCTAGATGAAAGTACATAGTCGAAATAAAAATACAAAGAACTATTTTATTGTACCTTCCATCATTTATTTTCATTAATTTACTGTCTTAGACTGCCTACTTGAATTACAAGTCAGAAGTTAAATCATTTACGCTTATTCAGCAAAAGGTTTTGGATACCGAGGCCTCCCCCCGGACTTCACTGGGAAAATTCAGACTAGGTGCAAAGTTAAATAACCCTATCTGGATAAAAGGATTATGTCGAAGGTTTACTCTTTTAATCTCTTCCTAGCAACCTCCTGTCGTTAATGTACAAATTATTATATTTGAAAATGCAAATTTAAACATAACATTTCAAAAGGTCAGGGCTCTCATCTAGAGAGTTTGTAACTTGAGGGTCAACCACCCAGCGTGTTGGTAAAAAGTTCATGTCGAAAGCTATGGATTAACACCCAAATCACCCTTGAAAAACAAATTTTCGATAAAAACTTGTACAATAGAAAGACTCAAATCGTACAAGGAAAGGACAAAATCGTTGGTCGACCGTGTTACGGAGCGTAAGATACTCTTCTGACCCCAGGCTGGAAAATTTGCGGTGTTTGCTCCCCATCACCCTTAAGCCTGCGCGTCTTTGTTAATATGACACCCAGACATAAATGACACAAATTTCGATTCCTGTCAAAAGTTTGTAAACATTGATTCTGTAGGTTTTAGTAAAGCGTTGATATTCTATTTAATCCTCCTGAGTGAACGAGTTGCCATTAAAAAGTGCAGCTACCTTGTGCCACAAGTTTTAGTCAAACTAATATTGCGACTATGCTGTGGAAATGTTGTTGAAATTGCACACTCTGACTGGAAGAAAACAGAAAATACGCGATAAAACAAGTAATTGGCTTAGATAAAATATAGTAGAATAATTTTCTTTTAAAGGATCATTTATTGAAATAGTTTAACGTAAATTTTATAAAGGATAAGGAACTCTGTTATCAGAATTCATTGTAACTAATCTAGTAGAAAGCATTCGTTAGTCTTACGCAGTTGGTCATCCCTGTTTTCCCTCAGTAATAGCCTCAGCCCCCACAACGGCAGAAGCGGAAGCATCATTCACTGTTCTGAAAAATGTAATGTAGATATAATACTAATAATGACAGTCCAAGTACATGGCTAGATTAATAGGCCGATGCGAATCAAAGACTCTGATTTTGCTGAAGTTGCTGTATATACAGTGTAAATACTTGTAATATACGTGTGAAAGAAATAATCGTCGTTACGTCTCTGTACGGTCGGACTGATCCATTCAAGAACCCGCGTGCTGTTAAAGGCCTAAAGTCCCCCGAAGATTAAGCCACATCACTAGCACCGCTCGCCACCATATCCTGAAAGGAGAGTTGTGTTCGCCGGCGACCCATTCGCATCGAAGGACTCAAACAATCCTTCTTTCAGTACAGGATAGAATTGCCTTTATTCAAAAATCACACATGAAACTTGCTCGCTTTCCTTCGCCAAATTCAACTCCAAAGTCATTTGAAAGCCTTATTGCTACTCTGAACTCTTGAAACGGCGCCTTAATTTCGTTAATATTTACAGTACGCCCTCCCTTTCGCTTTCTGACTTTCTCTCTGAACTTCAATCACTAAATCCTGGTTTCTTCTGTTTCAGAATTTATAATAACGGGTGACTTTAATATACACATAGATACTCTAGACTATGCCTCACAAAATTCCTGGGTCTCCTCTTTAGCTTTGATCTTATGCAGCACGTCTCCTTCCCAACTCATGACATGGGCCATACACTTGATCTCCTTATAACCCGGTCCGGCTGTTCTGCTGTTACAAATATCTCTCCTACTTGGGTCATAATTGTCTGACCATACTGTCATTACTGCTCATGTTTCTTTCCACCATAAGCCATCTTCTACCTACTACTTCAATAGTTACCGTCCTTGGAAAGTGCTCAACGTTTCCACCTTCAAAGCTAGCATCCTTGCCTCCCCTCTGTGGTTGTACCCAGAACAGACATCTACCTAAATTCAACTTTGTCTGAAATCCTGGATAAGCACGTTCCCGTTAAGTCAAAGAGGGTTGCTGCACGCCCTTCCCAGCCCTGGTACAATTCAGATATTGCCGCTGCCTGGAGGTTGCACAGCCAATTTGAAAGGTGTTGGCGACGTTCCCAGTTATCTTTCCATCTTCTCAGATTCAGGCGCCGGTGTCGCATTGTCCGTAAACTTATATCATCAGCCAAATTCACTTAATTGGCTCGCTTTGGTCTCTGAGATCTTCTCTTCTCCAAGATTATTATTTTGGCAGGCGGTGAACAAGAACCTACACCATGACAATTGCAATGCACTATCTAGCTCATCATCAGACTTTTCCCTTGCCGACAGGTTCCTACATATCTTTTCTGACAAGATCTCAACCCTAAGACTTAAATTTTCCAAGTTTTTTCTTTCGATGGCCTATCATATCCTAAGTCTCCTCCACTGGGTCTCAGTCTCTTCCAACCAAAGACTCTGATAGAGATTCGTAATCTCATTTTTTTTCTCCTGATAAACAAAGTACCTTTGAGAAATTTACTTCCCTTCTGAAAGAATTCTTCGATGTCTTGGGCCCAGTCATCACATCCACTGTCCAATTCTATTTTTCCGAAGGGTGCTTCGACGCTAGTGTCGCTCATGCCATGGTTTAAAAGCCATCTCTTTCTTCTGATGGTCTGTTAACTTCATTTTAAAAAATCTGGTAAAATTAGTTGCTAGTCGCCTGAACACCTCTTGTCACCTCTTGTCCCACAAAGTTTACCTTCCTTTTCTATCTGACTAGCTACCGCAAATACCGTTCTACAAAACTGCAATTCTTACCATTCGCAATCACACAATCAGCTCCGTAGATAAAGGAAGAGTAACTGTTCTCATTCGCCTTGACCTACCTGCTGTGTTTGATATCGTTAGTCATGATACACCCTTTTTCCGTCTTGTACACTGGTTCGGTCTATCCGGTCCTTCTCTCAGTTGATTCGCATCATGACTTGTAATATACGTGTGAAAGAAATAATCGTCGTTACGTCTCTGTACGGTCGGACTGATCCATTCAAGAACCCGCGTGCTTCGACCCATTCGCATGAATTGCCTTTATTCAAAAATCACACATGAAACTTGCTCGCTTTTCTTCGCCAAATTCAACTCCAAAGTCATTTGAAAGCCTTATTGCTACTCTGAACTCTTGAAACGGGGCCTTAATTTCGTTAATATTTACAGTACGCCCTCCCTTTCGCTTTCTGACTTTCTCTCTGAACTTCAATCACTAAATCCTGGTTTCTTCTGTTTCAGAATTTATAATAACGGGTGACTTTAATATACACATAGATACTCTAGACTATGCCTCACAAAATTCCTGGGTCTCCTCTTTAGCTTTGATCTTATGCAGCACGTCTCCTTCCCAACTCATGACATGGGCCATACACTTGATCTCCTTATAACCCGGTCCGGCTGTTCTGCTGTTACAAATATCTCTCATACTTGGGTCATAATTGTCTGACCATACTGTCATTACTGCTTATGTTTCTTTCCACCATAAGCCATCTTCTACTTACTACTTCAATAGTTACCGTCCTTGGAAAGTGCTCAACGTTTCCACCTTCAAAGCTAGCATCCTTGCCTCCCCTCTGTGGTTGTACCCAGAACAGACATCTACCTAAATTCAACTTTGTCTGAAATCCTGGATGAGCACGTTCCCGTTAAGTCAAAGAGGGTTGCTGCACGCCCTTCCCAGCCCTGGTACAATTCAGATATTGCCGCTGCCTGGAGGTTGCACAGCCAATTTGAAAGGTGTTGGCGACGTTCCCAGTTATCTTTCCATCTTCTCAGATTCAGGCGTCGGCGTCGCATTGTCCGTAAACTTATATCATCAGCCAAATTCACTTAATTGGCTCGCTTTGGTCTCTGAGATCTTCTCTTCTCCAAGATTATTATTTTGGCAGGCGGTGAACAAGAACCTACACCATGACAATTGCAATGCACTATCTAGCTCCTCATCAGACTTTTCCCTTGCCGACAGGTTCCTACATATCTTTTCTGACAAGATCTCAACCCTAAGACTTAAATTTTCCAAGTTTTTTCTTTCGATGGCCTATCATATCCTAAGTCTCCTCCACTGGGTCTCAGTCTCTTCCAACCAAAGACTCTGATAGAGATTCGTAATCTCATTTTTTTCTCCTGATAAACAAAGTGCCTTGGACACTTTGAGAAATTTACTTCCCTTCTGAAAGAATTCTTCGATGTCTCGGGCCCAGTCATCACATCCACTGTCCAATTCTCTTTTTCCGAAGGGTGCTTCTACGCTAGTGTCGCTCATGCCATGGTTTAAAAGCCATCTCTTTCTTCTGATGGTCTGTTAACTTCATTTTAAAAAATCTGGTAAAATTAGTTGCTAGTCGCCTGAACACCTCTTGTCACCTCTTGTCCCACAAAGTTTACCTTCCTTTTCTATCTGTCTACCGCAAATACCGTTCTACAAAACTGCAATTCTTACCATTCGCAATCACACAATCAGCTCCGTAGATAAAGGAAGAGTAACTGTTCTCATTCGCCTTGACCTACCTGCTGTGTTTGATATCGTTAATCATGATACACCCTTTCTCCGTCTTGTACACTGGTTCGGTCTATCCGGTCCTTCTCTCAGTTGATTTGCATCATGCTTACACCCTCGTTCTCTATCACTTCATGTAAATCAACTCACTTCTGGACACTGCTTTGAATTGAGGTGTTGCACAAGACTCTGTACTGGGCCCGCTTCTGTTTACATTATAAGGCAAGGGAAGTCCACACATGGATTCAGCATGTTTACGCTTGCTATATAGAAAACCAATGTAACCATTGGATATCAGGAAGTATATGAACACATTACTTCCAAAGATTTAAATTCCTTGTAATATTCAGAAATGAAGCGATGACTGAATTTACTAATTGCAATAATACATGAGTCAATACATAAAACGATACAGGAATCTTTACCAGTAGGTGATCGTCCGACGTTTGATCACTCGGAATTTTGAAATTTCATCATCTAAGTGTTGCAGACCACAATGAGTTTTGCTTTTTTTCTGCGTGTCATACACTACAATTTATTGCCTAGACTCTCCTAGAGAGTTTTACTCAGAAGCCTCATTAAAGCCGCCTGTAAATGTAAATGCCCAGGATTTTCTATAGCAACAATATTAAAACTGCAGAAACAACAAATTAAAACAATTACATATTTGCCTATTTATTACAAAACGGCCAGAAACAATGATTAGGCGTATTATCAAATGAAGTATTCCTAAATAGGCTTATGTCGATTCAGATGTGCAATAAGTGATTTCTTGCTCGAAAATGTGTTAAGCATTCACCCGCAATAGGCCAAATCTCGATTTCAATGGCTGTTCTGGGTCAAACATTCATTGTTGGAACATATATTTGCTTCTGGCAATCTTTTTTGCTGCCATTCGATGACAGATATTTTGCATATTGAGCTCAATAAACCAATAAATGAATTTCGCAATGTCATCCTTCTGAAAAAGTTTTCGTTTTAACCATGTAGTAATGTTGAAATAGCCCTGAGAAGAAATCTGGGTAACTTTGGGAGCCTGATAATTTTGACCCTGTAAACTCTAGATCACATGCATCTCACTTGAACTGCAGTGCTTCTGTGAGATACTGATTGATCCAGAGACCCAGTTTGAGTACGTCTGCATGGATTGCATGTATCACGAATTTTAAATTATCGTTTATCTTTTGCTTTAAATCAAAAGATTGAATTGTCCTAGGTCAAAATCTTTTAACTTTTATCTTATTTTCAAATCTGGATCTGAAAATTCGCATACGTGATTTTCTTCTGCACATGCTATCGAGTTATCAAGGCATAAATAGCTGTCAACCACTGCAAGAATTTATTATATTACTTAAGTACAAATCAGGTAAGCTAAAGTGGTTGAAAGTACAAACAAACGCCTTCGTTAGCCCAAATACATGAAACACTTTATACGAGACAAACATAAGCATGCCAATTAAGACATGTTGTGTTTGGTATCGAAGAGGTTAGGTGAATGGGTCATAAAAGGGTAGCCAACGTTAGATTTACAAATAGGCTTGCTGTGTTTGCTGACATTTGCAGGTCAGGCATGAGACATTTAGCGGCGAAATTTATGGTTTTATTTCACATGTCGTTGCCTACTGTCAGTGAGTAAATATTTTATTCACAGGAAAAAAGAAATGTGATCGGTATTCGAGCCCAGCAACAAGCCCGATCGAAAAATGGCATATACGAGCAAGACTATTATATTGGTTTTACTCTAAGAAGCAGCACCCGAGAACTACAGTATTTCTTAATAATTGCTACGACTGATAATTGTTGAGGCAATTGAAGTTGATTTCTCATCTCCCATATCCATTAACTACAAATTCTATGTCTGTTTACTTAATATTTACTTTTATTGATGCGTAAATTACACTGTTGAGTGCTGTCCTCTTAAGAGGTTGTATTATTTCTGTGGCCCTTAGCACCAAGGCTATAGAACTAAATTAGACGTCACACGCACTGCCCCGCAATTCGGAACGAGGAAGGCTATGCAGTCGACGACATAGATGTGGAAGGAACACAGGCTTGACCGTTTGTATGCGGCGTGCCCCAACATGCAGACTGTATAACCTAACAGGTAGACACTTAACGCACGATTGCTTATGATCGTCTAACGATCCTGACTCATTAGACATTGGCATTGTCTAAATATAAAAAATTAATAATACAAGTAAGTAGAGACACAGCGCAAGTTATCGAAAATTCAAAAACCGTTGGAGAAGCCGGGATGAGATGTGTCAACTTTAGACCTGAATAACATCAAATAATTGGTAGAAAGAACTGAATTGGGCAGGGAATTCCAAAACTTTGGACCAGCCACCGAGAAGGCCGAAAGCCCAACAATATTCGGGTAGTGGGAATAGTAAGTCACAGTTTCCATTGATCGAGTGCAATGTCTACTAGTGTTAAGGGTGAGTATGCAACGTAGATAGGTAAGCTGATTTAAATGTAGTACTTTGTGAACTGCAAGACAGATTTTGAAATGAATGTTTTTGCTCAATGGGCAGCCAGTGCAATGAATGTAATATTGGAATGTAATATTAAGATGCTGATATTTAGGAGTCTTTGTTATTGCTCTGGCAAGAGAATTTTCAACGAATTGTAGTTTGTGCAAATCTCCGTTAGTGATACCAAAATGAAGTGAGTTACAGTATTCAAGTCTGCGGTTGATTAAGACAGGCAAAAGAGATTTGATTCTACGAATATCCCATATATGAAGGTGAGCTCATCTATATGCGGCCGGAACACAGTTTAAAATGACACGGTGGAATCCAACACCACGCCCAAACGGCGTGAGCATTCAGTGCGGTTAATAAGTAAGCCACCCAACTAAACAGACGTAAGGCAGTCAAATTTACGTAGTTGCTGTCTTGTGTCTTGCAAAAGAAATTCGGTTTGAGAAAGATTCAGAAGTTTGTTACTAGTCATCCAAGACCGAGCATCGTCAAAACAGAAACAAGTAGTTGGAGTGCAGGATTAGACGCGGAACTATTAAACGAAATGAAGAGTTGGGTATCATCAGCATGAACAGGATAGTCAAGTGAAGCTATCAGTGAGTAGTGAACCGAGTGCAGTGGTATATAACACTGGATCACAACGATTTTGCTACTGAAAGTAATTCATGTGCCTTATATTGATTCAAATGTGCTGATTCCAAATATGAAGTCAGAATCTGCCCAGCACGTCTAGATTTTAAGTTATGCATGCATTCAAGTAATGACGTAAGGACTCGTTTTCGGTTATGTCTGTACATTCTGTTGTATGTGTCTCCACGATTGCTGCCAGTGATACGTGCATGCCTGCAAGTGTCACCTGAAATATTCCTAACAGCAAGCCTGCAGCAGCCGCTAGACATGATTGGGCATGTCAGCGAGCTGACGTCAGCATCAATACCAGTATATAAGGCGAGATTGCGTAGAACGAAGGTGAAGTTTTCTTATATAGCTGTAGCTAGTGTGTGAGATTTAATTTTGAAATGAATAGGCGAGGCTGTGTTAACCATCCAGACAATTTTTGCTATGTTTGTGGTAAATATACTCTTTGTGACCAGCGCAAGAAGTTAACTAAGAGAGTGATGATTGCTTACAAGTATTATTTTGGATGTCAAATCGGAGACCAGGATGAAAGTTGGGCACCTCATGTCTGCTGCACGGTGTGCTACTCTGGGCTTACACAGTGGCTGAATGGCAAAAGGAATTCAATGCCGTTTGCTGTGCCTATGGTGTGGCGCGAGTCAAGAAATCATCATGCAGACTATTATTTCTGCATTACTAAAGTTGCTGGATTTTCAAAGAAAAATAAGTCTAAAATCGTTTATCCTGATTGCGAGTCCGCTCTAAAGCCAGTGCCGCATGATGAAGAGAATCCAGTACCATTTCCGCCTGCTGCGGGTGCTGATGAAACTGACAGTTCTGATGGTAATACAGAAGATGACGTTACTGTTTATGAATCCAGTGATCAAGATTTGGAAGAGGGTAGGCCGCATTTGATAAGGCAAGGTGAGTTAGATGATCTGGTGAGGGACCTATCTTTGTCAAAGGAGAAATCTGAACTGTTAGCCTCCAGACTAGGGGAGTGGAACTTGCTTCAAAAAGGTACCACAACATCACACTTCCGTTATCGTCACAAACAGTTAGCTACATATTACAGCCACTGGAAAATGATATCTGTTTCTGTACTGACGTGAACGGTCTCATGCTGAATTTAGGTTGCGAATACGTTCCTGATCAGTGGAGACTGTTCATAGATTCCAGCCAAGCGAGCTTGAAAGCTGTGTTGGTGCACAATGGTAACGAAAAGCCGTCTGTTCCTATAGCCCACGCTGTAGGCCTCAAAGAGACATATGATTCAATGAAACTCATTTTGAAAGTGATCAACTACTCAGACCACAAATGGAACATCTGTGCGGACCTCAAAGTGGTAGCACTTATTCTAGGCCTACAGCTGGGGTACACAAAACATATGTGCTTTTTGTGCTTGTGGAACAGTCGTGATGACAGCAACCATTACAAAGTGAAACTGTGGCCTCCTAGATCTGAGCACATTGTTGGTCGGCACAACGTGCAACACGAACCATTGGTTGATCCATTGAAAGTGTACTTACCACCACTTCACATTAAACTGGGCCTCATGAGGAATTTCGTAGTGGCAATGGATCGTACTGGACAAGGCTTCCAGTATCTGAGAGATAAATTTGGAGCCGTCAAAACTGATGCTAAGCTGAAGGCTGGAATTTTTATTGGGCCAGAAATCCGCGAACTAATGCGTGATACTGTATTTAGAACCAAGCTCAACCCACTGGAATTTGCCGCTTGGGATGCATGTACGTTGGTGGTGCAAAACTTCCTTGGGAATCACCGAGCTGAGAACTATGCTGAACTCGTTAGCAACATGCTAACAGCATATAAGCAACTCGGCTGCCGGATGTCACTAAAAATACATTTCTTACATTCCCATCTGGATTTTTTCCCACCAAACTTGGGTGATGTAAGCGATGAGCATGGAGAGAGATTCCATCAAGACATCTCCACCTTTGAAGCAAGATATCAGGGCCACTGCAATTCCAACATGATGGGCGATTACTGCTGGTTTCTGCAGCGGGCAACAGCGGCCACTCACAAGCGCAAGAGCAAGTGTCTAAAGCACTTTTGAACTCGTATAGAGTTAAGCTAGAGACAAAATTTCGAAATGTATGCTTTCATCTGAGTAACATACATATATTTATATTACATTTTAAAACATATTTTAATTTCAAGTTATAAAAGAATAACATTTTGTTTCTTGTTATGAATACTCTGAGTTTGCATAATTACACAGTTATAAGGAAATACTAGTTCTGTAAAGAGTTTGCATAATTACACTGGCCAACAGAAAAAATTTTTTTTCTTGTTGCCTTCGGTTTTAGACCTGAATAAATAGTACACTTAGCATGTATGCATGTATGCTGCATATCTTAAGATCCTGACGTGCTACACAAAATCTGACTTCAGATTTGGAATCAGCAGATTCGATTTAGTGTAGTACACATAACATATGCCTAGTAGCAGGCGCACTGGTGTGTAATGTCTCAACCGATGGCGCACCAAAACCAAGCCGCAATCAGGTCAATATCCAGTGTCCTTTTATAGATCGTTTAATAATTTTGGGCTCCTTACAGCGAGATTCTTCGACCAAGTTTTGTACAATAGGCCTATGGTTTAGATGACCAGTCGTAAGGATGCAGAATGCTGTCGCTTGTGCTCTCACTAAAATTCCCAAACATCATCACGTCATTTATGTACTAAAATCACTTCACTTTCTTAACCATGATCGGGTCAGATCCTTCACCATCGCTGCCCGTTTGAATGAGTGCCACACCATGCACTTAAGGTCCCGTGAATCGACCGCGCTAGCCCGAGATTAAAATCTCTTTAAAAATCTACTATCGGAACGGAAAAGCATACTTTTCTAAAGGAAAAAGAGCGGGAATACTGGGATAGCCTGATCGTCTCCGACTCAAAGGACAGCTGGATGGAGCTTTGACATAATTTGTCAACTATCATGGATCGCAGACAAAGTTCACGGAGACCGTCGTGTTGTGAAGAAGAGTATACCTGCGCCACTTGATGAAGAAGGTCTCCGATGTTCGCCGTGATACAGAGGGCTCAGCTCCACACAAGAACTGGATGACCGAATTCTTCTTCGATCGCTTTGAAAGGGATACCGACGTTGGATTCAAATCGCTTCCACTGTCTTCGATGCCAAAGGCATTCACACTGGACCCTATTTTGACCTTCCCACTTAAAGATTTTGCTGATGGGTTGCTGCCGTTTGTGGTTTGGCTCTGCAACGTCCCACTGGGTCAGAAGCGTGCAGTCAATCGACAATTAATTAACAACATGGCATGGACCCTGATAACATCAGCAGTTACCGCCTATCTCTAACCTAACCTTCATGTCAAAGGTTATTAAGTAAGTTTTGGTGAAGCAAAGGCACAAGTCGTTCGTGCAACCTCATGCCCAAGCTACATTCAAGCTTCAGAAAAGGTCATTCCATTGAGACGGTTGTGTTGCGGCTCATCTCGTATTATCTGTGACGCCATCGACTCCAGATACTCGACGATGCTTGCTCTGTTGTGCTTGAGTGCAGGGTTTGACACAGCGAATCGTATCATCCTCCTTACTCGACTTAGAACAACGTATGCAATGGCTAATAAACTTACAGAGTGTCTCATCTCCTTCCTGGTTCAGCAAATTATGATGATAGCTTATGGATCAAAAAACCCGTTTTTGGCACCAGCTCTATTTTGATGTTCCGCAAGGCTATCTGCTGGTGCCTCTTGTGTGCATATCGTAGATGACCGATATGAGCAGCTCATCATCAATCTTCTGTAACTCGGGTTCTTCGATATGTTGTACGTCCAGCTGTACACAACATGCCATCCATCTGACGCACTCGCTTGGGCCTCTAAAGCATAGAATATTGTTGTTGGTGTGCAGTCATGGATGTCATCAAATGGGCTTAAGCTGAATTCGACAAAAGTGCAGTACATATGGCTTGGCACACGACGATCGAGATCAAAGATGGCAAGGAGACGATAGCGGCCGAGTTCCAAGGATGGGTACCACAACGTGTCGTCTGCGAACCCGGCGTTCTTTTCGACGAGGACTTAGCTATGGCGGATCGCATTAACTCTTTAGCTACCACCTGTCTGGAATAAACTCCCGCTAGAATTACGACAATTATCTGACCTATCACATGAACTCATCAACAAGTCTCCTTTTGCATCACTAAAACAATAAAAACTATAACACGTCTCCTTTTGTACTCGAACCCTTTGTGCTCTGCATGTGCTAGGCCTATGCTATAGGCTTATTCGTTTTAACATCTTTGTAGTCCAAATAGGGCCTGCTTACACATTTAGCTGTCGTGTTCGGTTTTCTGTTTACAAAAGCATGGTTCGGTGGTCTCAGTGAAAACCACACGTCATACATCGACTTCGTAAAACTATAGCAGACAGTATGACAGGTAGTCAAAAGGAAGTTTTGAATAGAGTTTATACAGAGCCCACAAGTCGTGCGGTTTGATTTATGCTTCAATATGTGTTTGAAAACATGTTGACTTGCTCGATGCAAATACACAGCGGCCTTCTCAGAAGAGGTTCGAATCTGAAAATATCACGATGTTAACTTATTTATTTTTATTTATTTATTGCGGTGCTCAAGCTGCTAGAACCAGTTAGTCCCTTCGTCAGCATCGGTGCCAAGTCAAGCATTTAGATTGGATAAGGTACGTTTCCTGGATTTTTCAATGCCTCACACTGTTTCAAGAATAAAATTATAATGTTTAGGAAGCATTTAAGATGGTTTCCAAAATAGAATTTTCTACCCGTTTTCCATACGTTTGTACGCTTCAGCTCAATTTGACCCATCAGGTCTTTAATGGTAAATAACATCAAGAAATATATAAATAAGACCTAAAAAGAGCTGTTTGCTTCCAGCGTGTGAGCATGAGTCTCTGGGACTAAAATTCCTGTATGCACGTCCTTGGATATACGAGTACAAACCCGAGCACCATAGTTGCTCTTGAGCCTCGTCTTTTCATGTGTGCCTATTATCTTTTCACCAGGAGATGCAGCTTTTTACTCAAAAGGACGTTACTATGGGGCCGCAAGGAGGTCGCCTAAACTGGAATACTTGGGGGCCTCAATGCGAATTCACTTGTCCTGAATGTAGACAAAACCCAGACAAAAAACGCCTGCAAGCAATCCAGAATGATCTCGCTCGTGCTGTCACCAAATCTCCCAAATACCATCGCATCACTTCCGTTCTCAAATCACTTCACTGGCTTAAAATACCTGAACGAATAGAGTACAAAGTCCTTTCACTTATCCACAACACACTTCGTTCCTCCCAACCATCCTTCTTTGCCAGTTATTTACAATCCAACCACTCCGTTAACCCGCTCCTCTTCTGCCCTAACATTTCTCCACCCTCCCCTCACCTCATCCTTAAAATTTGGAAATCGCTCCATAGCCATAGCTGCTCCAACCCTCTGGAACACACTCCCACCAGAATTGCAACAATTTTCACATCCATCATAAGAACTCACCATCACTTCACCCATTGCAATCTCTCCGCAGGTCTTCCACTCAAAACTGAAAACACTCCTGTTTGGCAGATCTTATTCTGATTCCTCTTCTTCCCTTATCTTTCTTGCAGATCCGATACCAAACACCACCCACCTTAGCCGTCTGACTGTCTACCTGCCTGACTCTTGGATCTTGACCTGAAACCGAACTCACATTGCCTATCGATTTTGTTTAGACTGAGCGCCTGTGAATAAGTTGGTTCCCACGACTCAGCTTTCGTTGGGCGCTGTAGAAATCTCGAGATTACGATTACGAATTTGAATATGAACTTAATTCTTTGTGGGTCAGAATATAACCCTAACCCTAACCCAAAACCCTGACCGTAACCCTAATCCATTCCGCTGTCGATTTTTCACGTCCTCTCCAACCACATGCAGAAACGCCTATCGATTATAATAATAATAATAATTAATAATAATAATAATAATGTCTCACATGGATTTATTCGCAAATTTTGTAACTTAGAGTTCAATCCTCCATGTATCGAAGAATCGACGATGTAACGTTCACGAAAAAATAGGAAACAATTATTATTATTATCATTTTCATCGTCATAATCGTCATCATCATCATCATCATCGTCATCATCATCATTATTACTGTTATTACTATTATCATTACTAAACTCGTATTTATAACGCTTAAAAAGTGTCAACGGCGTGTACTTTGATACCATCATATTACTCAGAAAAACATCAGCATTCGCATCGGAGTCTGTCGCCGCAATACAACGCCCAAAAAGGCCATTCCCATATTGATTCTTTCCATGGCAGTGGGAATGCTGGGAATGTGTCCCTTCGAGCTGTCAGGAGTTTCCAGTTGAGCATAACCATTATCGTTCAATTCTGGCATTGAGCAAGAATGGCAGACAGGAGATCGTGGGTGGCCACAGCTGATTCCAAATTGGCCAAAGAAAATCCTTTATTATTATTGTTATTACTACTAAAAAGTTTTTGTTGCTTGTTGCAGACTATTGTGTGTGAAGTTGTGCATGCGTCAATATTTAACTAGTACCATATTGTCAAATGATTGCAGTGGGTGATAGGAAGCATACTGCAAACACAGATTTCAACATGACATTTAGATTACTAGACTACTACTATTTAATCATTGTCCAATGTTAAGTGACATCGCGTAGTGGCGCCAAAAGGACATAGCCGGCTATAAAAACTAGTAGGCTTCAGATGGCCGCAGTAAAAACTTTCAAGAATATGCATAGTGCCGGGTTTACAATGATTTTGAGGCCACGGTCCTCTTTCCCATTATACCAATGCTAAACGCCCAACAGTGTCTAGTTGGCCATTGACTAAATATTGTCTGTTTAATATTGCCCAACGACGACGAATAGGACTCCTATAAGGACCTACTTCATAACATTAAGTGACATTAACCATGAGAGGCATAAGTGGCTAGTGGCTTGGTAAGACGCAATGTAAATATTCCGATAAATAGTTGCATGAGTGCACGCTAGTTGGACGCTCGAAAATGTGAAACATCTCGTTGGATTAACTTATTCCATCTTACCTTATCTCAAAATCTATCATCTTATCTCGTCATCTATTTCCTCTTCATCTTGAACAGCAAAATAAGAAGCGAATAAGCGACGAAGAAGTAATGAAAGCAACTAGGAAACAAGTATGAAAGCAAGAAATTAAAGCAGACGAGAAACAAATAAAGAAATGAGAAACGAAGAAATGCAGATATGAGAATCGGAGATAAACGAAGATACCCATAGGCTAAACGAAAAAATGCGGAAAGGAGAGAGTAAGATTACTCCCTAACCTACGAAATCCTTAGCATCAATTATTGCAATGAGGAATATGTTCTAACTTCACTTCCAATCAGCATAGAACTGAAATTCGAACTGTAGTTAGAATCGACAGTACATTTCAAACGTAAGCCTATATGGAAATCTACTCCTCTTCCGAAGATCCTATCCTGATTCCTCTTCTTGCCCTAGTCAAACACCACCCACTGTAGCCGTCTGATTTTCTTCCAGCGTGACTCTTGGATCTTGATCTGGAACCGAACCCTTCTTGCCTATCGATTTTGTTTTAGCTGTGCGCCTGTGAATAAGCTGGTTTCCGCGACTTAGCTTTTGTTGCGAGCTGCAGAAATCCCGAATTTACGATTACGATTACTCACGTTGCTAGAAAAGCTCGCAAAAGTCTTCTTTCTTCAGCGCAAAAGTCACCCAAAGGAAGTCAGAAGCTGTTCCTTCTGCTCTGCTCTGCTTAGAATTATTCTCTCTAGATAGACAGTCAAGTGTAACTGCGCTTAGGCGACTCCCATTCTTGTTATATAGGGAGGTCACGCTTCGCCGAGTCTAGTATACAACTCGATGTGATGGACGTCAGACTCGCCATTGCATCAGTGCTATTGCTTAGTCTCTCTTTTACTTTCGTGGCCTCTAAATCTTCTGGCTCTTACTTGTAACTCTGTCGCATGACTGAAATCCAAACAGACTGGAATGTGGAGAGACAGAATAGTCAACTTGGAATCTGCGCCCTTCATGAAGAACACCGCCAAGGTTACGTCCCGTAGTCTCTTTCTTCTTTCCTTCCTTCCTTGCTTGCTTGCTTGCTTGCTTCCTTCCTTCCTTCCTTCATTTCTGCTTTCCCTCCTTCCTTCCTACCTTCATTCATTCTTTCTTTCCGTTCTTTCTTTCCTTTCTTTCTTGTTTCCTTCCTTTATTTCTTCCTTCATTTTTCCTTCACTTCATCCTTCATTCCTGCCTTTCTTCCTTCCTTCCTTCCTTCTTTCGTTCCTGCATTCCTGTCGTGTTTCTTTTCTTCATTCATTCCTACCAGCCTGTCCGTCTGTCTGTGCATCTGCATTTCAATCAGTCTGTATTTGTCTGTGTCTGTCTGTATGCCTGTCTGTCTGTCCCTCTGTTCGTGTTTCTGTCAGTCCGTCCGTTTGTCTGTCTCAGTCTGAGACTTCTGATACCAGGGGTGAAAAGTGAAGGGGTTTGGTATTTACCCATTCAGGGTAGCACTAATGGATTTCGAGGAGCTACACATAACGAAGGTGATGATGCCCTCCGAAGCTACGCACAGGTCGACAATGACATCAATATCGTCCCATTCAGGGTATGACTTGGAGGAAGAGGTAATATAGCCTCCCTGCATCCCTCCCTGCATTCCTCCTTCCCTCCCTCTCTGCCTGCCTTCTTCTTGCCTTCTGCCTTCTTCCAGGCCTGCCTGTCTTCTTCTTCCCTCTCTGCCTCCCTTCTTCTCTGCCTTCCTGCCTGCCTTCTTCTCTGCCTCCCTCTCTGCCTGCCTTCTTCCCTGCCTTCCTGCCTGCCTTCTTCTCTGCCTGCCTTCTTCCCTGCCTTCTTGCCTGCGCTCTCTGCCTGCCTTCCTTCCCCTGCCTTCCTGCCTGCTTTCTTCTCTGCGTCCCTCTCTGCGCCCCTTCTTTCCTGCCTGCCTGTCTGCCTGCCTGCCTCTCTTCCTCCTTCCCCGCCTTCTTTCCTCCCATTGCTCTACCTTTGTCTCTTTCACTGCCTGTATCTCTATCTGCATCTTTGTCTCTAACGCAGTTTGTGTCTACGTCTCTGTCTCTTTCATTGTCTGTACCTGTCCTTGTCACTGTCTGTGTCTCTGTCTCCATGCCAGTCCCTGTCTCTGCGTGCAACTCTGCCCCTGCGTCTATCTCTGCCTATATCTCAGCAACCATGTCTGTATCTGTGTCTGTATCTGTATCTGTCCCTATGTCCATCTTTGCGTCTATGGCTGTCTCGACCTCTGTCTGTATGTCAGGCCCTCACCTCTGGAAATAAGCCGTGGTTGTTTACTGGAAAGCAGAGAGGGACAGGGGAGGGTTAGGGTTAAGGGACGTTGTTTACGCGGTGTCTATTTGACTGCAGGTAGATAAGGCCCAGTTACTCGATCGAAACCGTTTGCTAAGCAGAACCTATCCTGGGCTAAGGTTTCACCGTTCGCAACCCTGTTGTGTCGCTGACTCAACACATGTTATGGTGAACCAACAACACTGGTCTGCAAGTTCAGAGTCTAAATAATTAGCCCATTTGCTGAAAATATGTGAGTCAAGAGCTTATGAGCAGACAGAGGCTACGACTCTATCACCCACTGACTCACTCACTCACTCACTCACTCACTCACTCACTCACTCACTCACTCACTCACTCACTCACACTCACTCACTCACTCACTCACTCACTCGCTCACTCATCCACCCGCCCACCCACTCATTCTCACACTCCCGCTCACTCGCTACTCATTCACTCACTCGCTCAGACTCACCCACTCACTCGCTAATGATCTCATTAATTCATTTGGTCATTCAGTCATAAATTCATTTGCTCATTCATTCACACTTTCATTCATTCAATCATTTGCTCATTCACTTACTTGTTTACTCGCTCACTTGCTCGCCCGTATAGACCGCAAGGCCCATTTTTCTCAGAACTTATACAATGGTCCCTTGCCGTCTTTTCTAATCATGTAGTTTGTCTTCGTCTTTATAACCAGCCACAGTACAATGTTATTATTGAACAACAGACTGGCACAGTTTGAACAAACAGTCGAACACTTCATGCACAGTTGCATCAATACACAACAATTTGGAAGCCTACGATTACTGAACTCTCCGACATTGTTATTCTAGTCCTCTTCACACCTTTTGGTCTTCTAACACGTACTGCAGTTGAAGATACTAAAGGTCGGGTTATTTGGCCTAGGGCTTCATGCTCCCTCTGTTCCATTGTCCTTTTAAGTCCTCCTCCGTCCATCTCTCCATCTCGGTACCTCCCTCTCTCATGCCCTCTCTCCCTCTTTCTCGCTAGCCAGTAATCTTGCAACACCAGCATCTTCTCTTGTTTGTCCCTCGCATGCGAACTGCTACCGCCCAGTCCAGAAGCTTTGCGTATGTCGGTCCCACCTGCTGGAACCGTCTCTCTCGAGATCTGCGACTTCAGCTCCTCTCTCTTCCCCTCTCAGGGTTTCGAAGGCGCCTGAAGACTGTACTGTTTAACAGTGATTTTACTTGTTCGGGTCGGGAGCGCCTATGTTGAGTTTATTCTCTAAGAGGCGCTTTATAAATCTTAAATTACCATTACAATTACAATCATCGTTGTCGTTACTAATGCGAATTCGGGGGTCTGTTACTTCTGACCTTGCTTGAGATCTTTGCCGGGGTCTCCTTTTTTCCCTAAACCTCCCTCTTCCCTCTCTCCCTATCCTTCCCTTCCTCCGCTCTCCCTTTCTGTCTGTCTGTGTATGTCTGTCCGTATGTCTGTCTGTCTATCTTCCTTTCAAGCCTTCACTCCCTCTGTTTCCCTTCCTCCCTCTCTGTCTTTCTCGTTGAAACATTGTATCTGTGTCTCTGTCTGTCTGTTCGTCCGTCCGTCCGTCCGTCTGTCTGTCCGTCTGTCTGTCTTTCTCTATCTCTAACCACAGAGGTCCATTGTTATCTCCGCTAGACATAAATGAATGGTGTTGACAATAAGCTTGGGACCTGGATTAACCGAGAGTTCAAGCACACGATTATAAGACCTAAGTTTTCAACCATAGTGCAATTTATAGATGAAGGGAGAATTTCATTAAACTCATCTTAATCATGTTACCTTACCGTAACTTACCTTGCATTACCTAACCTCACCCTATCATATCTCTTATTCGCTTACTCTGTCATCCCTAAATTACCTAACCAAATATTTTCTTACTTTACATTACCTAACCTCATCTTAACTTAATCTAGCCTACTTTAAGTTACCTTAACTAAATATTTTCTTACCTTACCCTACATTACCTTCATTGCTGTAACTTACCTTATCTTACCGTATGTTACCTTACCATATTTTACATTAACTTCCCTACCTTACTTTAAATTACCTTACCATATATTATGCCTACATGATCTCCTTTCCCTTTAACTGGCCTTGTCTTGTCGTGTCTTGTCTCGCCCCATCTAACCCCATTTAACCTACTCTTCATAGTTATGCCAGATAGAGAGACAGGGCCTACGTGAATATCAGCATGCCATGGCAAATTCTCCAGGGTGGGTCACATGTGGACGTGCTATTTAGTAAACCCCACCCTTGGCTGGTATTTGGACAAAAATATGGCTTTGCTGCTCTATATCATTCGTCCACGTACACATGACCTTTAACCCTTGCTCTAGTTTGCCCCTTCGTGACCTATTTCCACCTAAACCACCTGCACCGAACAAGCTATTGCAACTTCAGACACGGACCGGTATTCAGCATGCATTTATTATTTACACATTGTATGCATGCATACTATTATTAATATTTGCCTGATGCAAATTTTTTTATTATGCATCTATTACACGAGCAAGTTCAGTAAATCTGAATCTGAGGCACGAAGCAGTTGTGAGTGAAGGACTTGCTCGTAATCGTAATCGTAAGATCGAGATTTCTACAGCGGCCAAAGAAAGCTAAGTCGTTCGCTAAGGCGGTCAGTCAAAACTAAATCGATATGCAAGAAGGGTTCGGTTCCAGGTCAAGATCCAGGAGTCAGGCAGGCAGACAGTCAGACAGCTATGGTGAATGGTGTTTGGAATTGAACTGGAAAGTGAGGTAAGGGGAAGAGAAAGAATCCCAACATAGGAACCGTCTCAGGGAGGAGGCTCGAACCCGTACTGTCCGCGTTACAAGCCAAGCACTCTAATCATTCGGCTTTGTGTTTGTGTATGTATTAGGCATGCATTTATGTACGCACATATGGACATACATTTGATCCTCACCTACGTACGTATGTGCAAACATACATAGGCCCACATGCATTCATAAGTACATGCACAGGCTCTGAGAGGCATTGTTCTTTATTATTATACGTTGATAACATGCATGCGTTGATATATAGGCCTACATACATGCATACATACATACATTCATACAATGCATGAAGCCCATAGAGATAGACAGACAGACAGGCAGGTAGACAGAGAGACAGAAACAGAGACACAGCCACAGACACAGAGCGATGCCTGCGGTAAATAGAAGAGGAGGAGGAGGAGGAGAAAGAAGAGGAGGAGGAGAAGGAGGAGGAAGAATGTATAATACACAATATGTAGTGGAGCATTGCATAATGAAATTTGAGGAGTCGTGCGTTTACTGGACCCGTGAGTCCTCTCCCAACCCAGAAGCCGTTGCGGTGACGGCCCGGACCGGTTCTTATCGCCTCGTTTAAGCGATTGTTAGGTATACATGCGAATAATTGGCATTGAACAAATACCTTGCGTCGATAGGCCGGCGACAGAGACATGGCCGATAAGAGCAGAACCTTTTGAATGTTTCCGTTGACTCGTCACGGTAATTAGACCTTATCACTATCAGTGACCATGCTCAGGCGTGAGTAAGTAAGTGAGTTAGTAAAGCAGTCATCTAGACATTAATATAGCGCCCTTTTACGTGCCTCACAAAAGCCCTGATCAAGATCATCAAGCTCCTGGCTATCTCCAGCTCTATCTCTATTTCCGTCTCTGTCTGTCTTATCTTGTATGTCTGGCTGTCTGTCTTATCTAGTCTGTCTGTCTGTCTTATCTTGTATGTCTGGCTGTCTGTCTTATCTTGTCTGTCTGGCTGTCTGTTTTATCTTGTCTGTCTGTCTTATCTTGTATGTCTGGCTGTCTGTCTGTCTTATCTTGTCTGTCTGGCTGTCTGTTTTATCTTGTCTGTCTGTCTTATCTTGTATGTCTGGCTGTCTGTCTGTCTTATCTTGTATGTCTGGCTGTCTGTCTGTCTTATCTAGTCTGTCTGTCTGTCTTATCTTGTATGTCTGGCTGTCTGTCTTATCTTGTCTGTCTGGCTGTCTGTTTTATCTTGTCTGTCTGTCTTATCTTGTATGTCTGGCTGTCTATCTGTCTTATCTTGTATGTCTGGCTGTCTGTCTTATCTTGTCTATCTGTTTTATCTTGCCTGTCTGTCTGTCTTATCTTGTATGTCTGGCTGTCTGTCTGTCTTATATTGTATGTCTGGCTGTCTGTCTGTCTGTCTGTCTTATCTTGTCTGTCTGTCTTATCTTGTATGTCTGGCTGTCTGTCTGTCTTATCTTGTATGTCTGGCTGTCTGTCTTATCTTGTCTGTCTGTGTCTCTCTCTTGTTACACTGTTGGGGCTATCTTTCACAACCTGACCTGACTATGGATTGGTTATGGTACGTCATCCGTTGATGTTTTATGCATCAGACTCCGGCGCTACAAAAGTTGCTAATCAATAATAATAAACCTCTCTGTCCCAGTCTCGGTCTTTCCATGTGCATTTCTCTGCGTCTGTTTCTGTATCACTCCCGTGGGATACCTGTAAGAGGTTCTCGATTGATGCTATATATTAGAGGCCGACCGAAAGTGAATTTCTGGTTTCGGCCGAAACCGAAACCAGACCGAAAGTTAAAAATTACTTTCGGCCGAAACCGAAACCGAAACCGAAAGTTTAACAAAACTTTCGGCCGGAACCGAAACCGAAAGCTATAAACTTACATAGTTCGTGTATGTCCGTGTAGACCAGATCGTGACCTTTCTAAGCATGTATAACATTGATGTTTTTCACTGAGGCGACTCTAAATGATACCCTTTGAAAAACGGTCAAAGTTGTTTGGATTTCCGCATCTTTTTGACTGAGTCCTAATCAAAACTCTCAATTATATCGATAAACAAATAATTTTAAGTTTCGTTTTGTTATTTTGTTGTAAAGATATAATATAGCCTAAATTTGATGAAAACGGATTTTGCATGATATAGTCAAAATTAGCCGTTTTCTGCTTATTGCTCGTAAATTAACGTTGCCGACAAGCGCCTAGTTTTGGGATGGCGGGTCATATATAACAAATCCTCCACCCACTCCTATATAACGCATATAACAAAACCGGAACCCACCTCTACCCCAGAGCGTTAAATAACATGTGAACGGCCTATACTTCGTTTAATTTACTACATGTCAATATAAATATTATCACCAAGTTAATTTGAGTACGTATGAAAGTATTACCAGACTCACTCAGTTTAGTAGTTGTTGAAGTTTGTTGGAGTTTAGGATGGAGAGAGGGGACAGCTAGTGCAGAAACATCAACTGATATCAACGCCTGGACGTGCCAACGAAGTAGGGGTACGACGCCTGATTAATTGGTTTGTTCAGACAGAGAGATGGGACTGATAACTGGTAGTGAGTCAACCGGCCCACCCGGAAAGCGATTGCACAACCAGTTGCAATAGAGACAGGAAACCAGACGGGTACAGATACAGGGAGAGATACGCAGAAAGACCACGCTGAGTAAAGACTCCGCTTAGACGCGAGAGAAGTCAGTCGAGAGTTAGGCGTCAGAGAACACAGTCGCATAGCTCTGAGGGGTTCCACTCTCGGAGATACTGCGCGGTTGAAATGTAGGCTCTTATAAAGTCTAGCGTCTTCTGGCGCTATAGCAATCGTTATGGGTAGAATTACATCTTAAGGTTCGTCGTAGGCCAATGTCATCATTGCCCGCTCCGTAGAGTAACTCTGATTGAACTAGAGAATCATACTCGCGTTGTCAGACATTGAAGAATGACAATAAACTATGAAGAAAACTGAACAATGCGCTCCGGACGTGAAACCAATTTAGTAACTGGGACTGCACCAGAAACATTTATACTATAATATTATCCGATTCTCCGCATCAACACGTGGAAACGTCGTGTATAGATTAATCATTGAAGCGAACGCTCAGAACATACACAGGCCGCTACTACCGCTAGTTACAAATACTAGCTACAGCAGCAGACGGACCACCTGTGAGCGTAACAATAGACTTTCGGTTGGCGACCGAAAGCCAAGATCACTTTCGGCCGAAACCGAAAGTTAGCTTTTCTCTTTCGGCCGAAACCGAAACTATGCCGAAAGTCGCCATATGGACACTTTCGGCGCCGAAACCGAAACCGAATTTCGGTCGGCCTCTACTATATATAGCATATATATATAGAACAATATATATATATATATATATATATATATATATATATATATATATATATATATATATATATATATATATATATATATATTTCCGATATCGTTACACTTTGGGAAAACCAAAATATCGCAAGTTTGCATGCACTTATTGAAGCAATGTAGGGTCGACGTCAATGGCCCTGGCATCCAGAAGATGTCAGTAAACTATGGTTAATGCAACTATCCTCTTTAGACACTTCTAAAACGCTTTCAACGGATGTTCTATAGGCACTGAACAATGCAATGTTCCGTATAGGCACTTTTAAAACGCTCTCGACCGGCGCTTTTCATTCATCGACTGCTTTGAAACGCCAGTGGAACTCCGCCACTGCGTTGTTTGGGGCCAGTGCCAGTCCCAAGCCTGGATAAAGGAGGAGGGCGACGGCAACGGCCTTTGATGCCATAAGCTGTTGTTAAACTGAGGAACTACTATTAAACGCCAGTGTAGGTGGTATGAGCCGAAAAACTACAGTGAAAACTGTAGACAGTTTTTTCCAATCGACGTCAGCGGCCTATATATCATAAGATGGCGTTACACATTGGAAATTAACTAACTAAAAACGGTGTAACTCCGCCGCTGCCTTTGTTTGGGTGGTGCCAGTCCGAAGCCTGGATGAAGAGGAGGGCGTCACTAATCATCTTCGTTACGCATACAAAAAGAAACACAAAACAGTGTGATATACAATTTACCTTTAAAGCTCACCTATTTCCTCGAAGCTCTCATGCTTGGAGTGCCCATTAATATTTTGTTCTGTGACAGGCGATATATAAATTAGCAAATACAATACAATTTGCTTTGCCTATGTTGGACCTAATAGCTGGAATCGCCTTTCCCGAGAGCTGCGGCTTGAGTTCCTCAGTCTGTCCCTTCCGCAGTTTCGCAATCGCCTGAAGTCTGTATTATTTGACAGTGGTCTCACTGGTTCGGGTCGTGAGCGCCTCTGATGAGTCTATTCTTGAAATGGCGCTTTATAAATGTCAGATTACAATTACAGTTAGTTGATATACAGCGTTCTTTCATTCGACTCCTTCGGCCAAAGGCACCGTAGCCCTGCTATCTTCATTTGCTGTTAATATTGCAAGGGCCTTTTAGAGATTCAGAGAAGCCCTGGAAACTGCCAAAACGAGGCCCCAATCTCGACGTATGCGCATCATACGCCTACTAGATCGCAGCTGTGAATTATAATGCAAAACGAGAAGTAAATGTTAATAATTAATAATGAAATAATTTAAAAGAATTCGAACAATTTATTGCTAGCTGCCGAATCAGAAATAGAAAATCTTTGGTTCGAATAAGAACATTTCTTTTTTATTATAAAGTAGACTAAAACAGTAATAATAAAATAAATTAAAAGAATTCGAACGATTTATTGCTAGCTGCCGAATCATAAATAGAAAATCTTTGCTTCGAATAAGAACATTTTTATTTTAAAGTAGACGAAGTCAGTATGTAGAGATGAAGCCCCTTACCATGTGAGGCCCGGGCCAAATGGCCCTACTGCCCCTCTCTTGTAGGCCCTGAATATTGCCGCTATCGACATACCATACTGTCTTTGTCTTCTAAAAAAAATAATATTTCTGCCAAAGGAGTAATCAAAATGTCATCATTGTTATCTTGACCTCGCTATGGTATACGGACATCTACTTAAAGAGAGCTGCGTTGACACTTGTGTAGCTTTGAATGTGAGCAAAAGGCGCAACATAACTAAAGATTGTTGTGTTTTCATACATCTAGCGTCAACGTCTATGCCAATCCATAAAGAAGAACTATTCAACTCGAGAAACGAACATGTACAGTTCTTTGGAGGTGGGTTAGAAGAGGTACCATTCAAACGGGCAGCGGTGGCGAAGGGTCTCGCCCAAGCAGGGACGAGGCCATACGAACTCTATAAAAAACCATGAAAATTTACATTTACATTTTATCGGCAGCGAGTTAGGAAGGAACAAAGGGATGTCGCGGCCCGATGTGAATTGTTCCTTCACATAAACGCAAGCATCGAACCGTCCCGAATAATAAAATCGGTCTCGTAAAGCTTGTAACCATAGATTTAAATGACTGTGCATTTCTGGGCCTCTTAAATTTGCAGTCAAAATAAGGGCCACTTGTGCATGCTAGTGTAGGTTATGTGGAAAAACACGTCCAGACGAGATATCAACCTACTCTTGTCGGCTCTGACTCATTCTTCTCAGGTGCACATGTTTGGGTTGCCCTGGCTGCCCTGGTCTGCAAAACTAGAAGTAAGTAAGTATTGCACATTTGTTAACATGCCATTTGTCCATTGACTGAGCGAGGAATCTATTGGTGAGAAATAAAAGTTCGAGAGAAATTTTACTCAAATCAAATTTAAACTATCATCATCCAGTCCAACCCAGCACAATCCAATCTAATCCAACCCAATCCAGTCATTCCAATCCATTCCCTCCAATCCAATCATATGTATATGCTGAAAACGATATCGCACTACATGAGACTGAACAAATGCTTACTTACTCACTTAAGGTCTCAGTAGTTAATAGCTGTCCAACTGCGAATTAAAAGAGCAGTCCACAATAAAAACGAAGACAATACAGTGAGTATTCTATCGTAATCGTAATCGTAAACTCGAGATTTCTACAGCCCCAACGAAGGCTAAGTCGCTTGAACGAGATTATTCACAGGCGCTCAGTCAAAACACAATCGTTAGGCAGAAGGGCTAGACACGGTTCCAGATCAAGATCCAAGAGGCAGGCAGGCAGTCAGATGCTTGGTGTTTGGAATTGGAACGACAAGACAGATCAGGGGAAGAAGAGGAATCAGGATATGATCTGTGGAAGAGGAGTGCTTATAGTCGTGAGTGAAAGACCTGCACAGAGATTACAAGGGGTGAAGTGTTGGTGAGTTCGTATGATGGGTCAAGTAATTGTTGTAATTCTGGCTGGACTATGGAACATTGCGGCCAAGAGATTGTTATCTGCCAGACAAGACATAACGGTCAATAAATTATGCATTCTTTATCAATAGGTTTTACCAAAAAACGGTGAACATGCGACAATATTATTCCGAGGCAGAAGCTCTTCAGTCAGCCACTGAAGCGTAACACGAAAATAACAGTAGTTCAAAGTCCGGGTTACTTTACCTCGCTGCACTCTTAAGTACTCTTAAGTGCTCTTAAGTGCTCTTAAGTGCTCTAAAGCACTCTTAATAAGTACTAGAAAGAATTCTGGATTAGTCTGACAAACCCAGGGGCCGAATGCATGAAGCAGAAGTAAGCTATTCACCGAATAGCGCCTACTCGCCGAATAACTGTTCACCGAGTAACCGCCGACGATTAACGGTATGCATGACGCAGGAGTAGAGAGCCGAATAGCTACTCGCTGCATCCAGTGAGCGACGGAATATTTCTCACGCGGGGTTCGCCTCTTTTAGCCTGTTTTGGCTGCTGGCGCATGCGCGTAGCTAACTAAAGAGGACACTAAGCTTCTTTGTTAGGAGGATTGTTTACATTATTGTCGCGTGTTACTGTTTAGAAATATTAGCTAGAATGGAGTGCGAGAAAAGGGCAGCGCAAGCCAAGTTTCATAGACAAATAGGTGCGGTGCACGTTGGAGGGAATAGCATAAGAGACGGACGCTATATAGTCCAAGTTGCAGGGTGCACTGACAGCACGGGGCAAGAAGGAGACGTGTAAACTAATATTATCTCCATCCCTATGCAGGTTTACTGCTTGTAGTTAGTGTGTTATATGTTGATATTAGTAATAAAAGTTTTACTCTTTCGTATCTTTTAACATAAATAATGCTTATGTGGTATTTCAAGTCAGGCTAATGCCCATATCAACATTCTTCCTCATCGCAAAGGGCTGTCGTAGTTGGTTATGGTTTTTTAATGCAATTTACTTTGGTTAGATTGCAATCTTTGCCATGCACTCGTGAATGTGTGCATACCCAAAACCCACCACATGGAGATTTTGACAAGAAGGTCTCCACAGCTTATCCGCTTTCAGCTTTCATAAATATCTTTCAGATTTCCAGTAAAATTTGGAATTATACGTAACCCTGGTCAATGCTATTACCCTTCTCCAAAGACTAAGGAAGAAGTACAAATAGACCAATCACAGCGACAAAGACAGGGAGACGAATGAAATACACCCAAACAGAGAAACACAGTGCAACAAATGAGAAACTTGTAATTGTAATCACGACAATTTATACAGCATCGTCAGTAGCAAGCTACTTCAAGGGTGTTTTATAATGTCAAATGTTTGCACGAAAAAGAGTCCAACAATAAATGATAAAAGGAGCGATCAACTGCGCTCACGTAGTTCTCTTAGTCCAGTACAGTTTTGTTTCCTAATCTGTTCAGGAATACTCACCCTACCTATTCATTCTACTTATTTATGAAGTCAGCCGTCGGATAGCAAATACCCGTCAAAAGAATTATAACATGCACTCCGGTTTATGCATGACTTCCCATATAGTTAGTGACAAGATATCTCGTCCTCGGCGCCTGAAAACCTGGAAAATAGGATCAGATATTTCGTCCTCGGCAGGTAATGTGTAATATGGCACCATTCCACACGTCTATACATAACACACGTCCATACATAACACACGTCTATAAATAGACCAACATAGACCTACGCCTGCCAATACTCCAAAGCGAAAAGAAGATTTTGTTGCTCATAAGCTGAAGTTTGAGTAAATTGTTGTCAAAAGATTAGTCAAAACGACAAACAGTCGGAAAAGAGGCGTTATATAACGATTTCAACAGCGATTTTACTCATTAGGCTTATAAGCTCGTAAAAACCACGGGTCATGAAAATATTTGATCTCTTCTTTGACGTCTCTGATAATTATGATAGTGTTGCTGATTATGACGGTGAAATAACTTATGGAGATGGGGCACAGATAGTTTTTAAAATGTTGTTAAATTCCACATGGTAATAGGTTGTAGCTCAAGTGCCTACCAGGGTTGACACACTATGGGCCCAATGGATTTGGCTATATGGGAAGAAAAAGATCATCGTAATCGATATTAATCATAATTTCGACAATTTCTTTAGCATTACTCAAAAGCGAAACCCGTAAACTGACGCCCATCATGGCATTTGTTAATTGTACACTATTTTCTCTAGCGAACGCATGCCTCGACCCTGCTCATTTTTCACCACCACTGCCCGTTTGAATTGGTTCTATGGCAGTTAACGTCCCCATGTGTGGACCGTGCTACCAAGAGATTCAAATCTATGAAGTGAGCCAGGGTCGGTATGCGAACTGCCATCCTCACACACAGAAGTGTCTTGACGTACGCCTAGCATTTAACCAATGAAGCTAACCAGGTAATGGTGTGCCACCCGAATCGTGACAAACCTTCCAAATTCTCGCACGTTTCGGGCGAGAAACACTTCTTGTCCCATGCTGCAGTACTGCGGTCCAGTGGTCCATTTTTGCGGAAGAGTCTCTTGCGTGGAATTTAGAAGGCGCTATAAAAACGTGCAGAAACATACAATCATTATATTAAATCACGATAAACGCCTTATTATGATATTTTAGTAATAGTGTTGCGGTTAGCATACTGGGTTGCTATTCGAGAGGTTGGGGTTCAAATCGTTGCCATCGCAGAATTTCTTGTTTCGAAATGTCGGCTCCACGTGCGTACCCAAGTCAACTCAGCTATAAGGAACACAATGTCAGTGGGACGATCAGCCGTCTTGAGAGAGGACTGGCCACCCGCATTCATATGCAGAGGATAAGAAAATGAAGTTTCTAACAGTTCATATTATTATTAATTCTGCATTTAATAAGCGCCACTATTTAATGACTAAGCATAAATCGATGACGCTGAGCAATTGTGAGTGAAGGACTTGCTCAAGGTCCCTGCTCAGCAACCGTCCGAGGGGAAGGTCGAACCTGTATTACGCGTAACAAGCCAAGCGCTCTAACCAATTGCCTGCGTGTCCCACTATCCATGGTTGCTTAAGGGTTAGCTTAAGCAACTGCTTCTTTTAATATTTAATATACTCCATTGATTCGCAAGATAATCACTGACCTTCCACACGATGTCAGTCAATTCGCTAGATGGCACATTCCTCATAAGCTGCGTGCCGCGTTACAATCTTCAGTTGACAGTCTCCATCTGGCGAATGTAATGGAACTAGAACGGATTGGCTCATGACTCGTCATGAGTGGTTTGCTTTCATAACCATCAAAAATTACTAAATTCTTTATTTTTAATAGAGAAAAGTTGAATTTATTTAAACTTAAATTCAGTATTGTTTTGCAGCGTCTATTTGCAAATTTAAATTTCATAAATATTTGTCTTTTTCAAGTTGCTTTGTAAAATTTCATTGAGCTTAACTTTAATTTTACTACTATTTTACAGGTACTCCAGTTTGCGAGAGCCAGCTAGTTTGTTGGTCAGAATTGGTGCCAAGTGAGGCATCAATTTGACGGGGTAAATTTGAATTAGAAAAAAGACTCATATTTGATTTTACGACGTTCCCTTGGACTGATCTGCTGGATTTCTACCGCTTACATTTCGGTTTCACTTAGCATTCAGCCGAAATTGCATATAATATACTCTTTAGCGCAATAGAAGTTTAGGAATTAAACAAGATTTATATCGTTTAAAACAATTTGACTCACCAAAAGTCGGACAAATGCCTGCGAGAACTGGACAAGACAAAAATGTAAATCAATCATTCATTCAGTGCATTTATACAGCGCCTCCATGGGATAAATATATGCCACACACAGCTAGATCACTCCGATAATTCTGGACAAGGTTTTAATAATTCTCTTGAGTGAAAACAGTAAGGCATTTGCTTATAAGTTCTCATCGAGATTTTAGAGAAATTAACAACAGTGTAATTAGGCCATATATACTTCATTATCAATCTACTGATAAAATAAACATAAAATTACTTTGATTGCAAGTTAAGATATTATTATATTTTGATTAATTATCTAAACTCAAAAATCAAAATTTGTCCTCCATTGTCCTTCTCATTGTCAGCCACAAACAGTCGGTTATTTGTCTGATCCAGAAGAATTCTCGATGGACGTCGTAATCCGTGTTTTTCTTTTGACAGAATTTCTCTCTTAAATTCCAAATTAGAATCCAATAACAAAACTCGACTGTTCTTCGAATCAACAACCATTACGAATCCATTTCCATCGACGGCCAAATATACTGGATTAGTCATTTGTCCGTTGGTCGATCCAGGTTTTCCACCGAATGACTTCTTAAGTTTTCCATCTGCGTCCACAATACACACTCTGTGCAGATCATCATCATAAAAGCCATGACTGACCACGACATGACCACTGGTCAGTTTTATAGCATGCAATGGATGAAGAATATCTGGGTATGATCTAACTGGCCAACGAAAACCTTTGTCTGATGATAGATTCATTTCGCGAATCAATTGTCCATCCGACGAATATTCATTTAATTTATTTTTATCTAAAAAAGTTATAATGACATTCGATTCATCTGTAACAGACAGACCATATCCATAATCGTCTCCTGTTGACCAACTCTTTATTAAATTTCCATTTGGATCAACTCTCAAGATTTCCCCTGACTGAAATAACCTTTGAAATCGAAGATGTAGAGACATTTATTTCTGTTGCAGGATCCTATGTCATTTGGATCAATTAATTCCTTCAAATTCCATCGACGACTGAAACTGAATTTCATCGAATCGTAAACTTCAACTTCTGAACTCCGTTCACTCACAACAAACAATTCTTTGTCTAAGATCGTCAATCCACGGATCGATTTCTTTTTCACTTCAGCGGCTTTTGTTCTGATCGTCTGAACTAAAACTGGGTCCAAGTTGAATCGAAGTTTACCTGAAAATAGGAACAAATTTATTAGTTTTCTATAAATATCATATCAGTCTTTCATCTTTAAGATATCACTTCTCAAAAAACTTCAAGAGGCGACGACGACTACTATGACGATATCTGGGGATCAGACACAAATTCTGGCAGAAGACGAGACATAGGCCTAAACATTGAGAGACACCTAGAGCGACCGAAAGACACAACAACCGATACAGATATAGAGACAGGCAGAAAGACATAAAGAGCCCCTAAGTCCGTCAAATGCATTGCCAAGGTCGTCGAATCACTGCGAAGTATGGAACGCCGATTCCTTGAAAATGTATCGTCGCTTATAACTGATAAGAACTGATTATATAAGATAAAACCATAAGTTTTCTTTACTCTTGATTATAGAAAAATTGTGCAATTATTTAATCTTCAAATTCCATATTTCTGCTACAACGTTGACTGGATTATTCGAACCGACGATAAAAAATGATTAGTTTTTAAGGACCGCTGCAGTTGAAAAAGCCTTCAATCTAATGATCGGCGCCCAATAGCCGTTGCGTGAAAACTAAAGTCATCATCACTAAAGTCATAATCAATAAATAAGATATATCACTGTAATCTTGTGAAAATACGCTTTTCTGTTATTATTTTAAACCGTTATGGGTTATTAAAATCATAAAGCCTTTGATTTCTCTCGTTTTGGTACGGTATGTGGATTACCGCGGACACATATAAACACATTCAGACAATGCTGCACCAATCTGTGTATGTATGGCGTTATTCTTATAACGCCTGGATAATGACAATACTACTTTATTATACTACCATGATCTACGCTACGTACAGGCTACTCAATGCTACTAGCTACTAAGTGTTCCGGTAGCGTTTATCGTGCGGGCGTCCGTATTAGAATGCCATGTCCAGGGCAGTGTCGTACCGCGTGGCGTTGTGGTAGAGGCGTGGCCTAACGGCTGGCCAATCATATCCTTACATCTCCCTTCATTAAAAACTTCGGACCCTCTCCCTTCGCTACGCTAATTCAACTAAGAATAATCAAGCGTCAACAAACTAGACTAAAGGACATCTAAGTTTCTAGTCGTCTGCTTTGACAGTCCTAGTTCCGGTATCTAGCCGGTGTTCGCACTAGACGACCCGAGCGTGTTCTCAGTTCAGGTGGTTTCTGGTTCGCGTTTGGTCTGGGTGCGTGTGGGCCAGTTTGGTTATGGGGTCCTTCGTTAGGTGGCGCTCGCCTCTGGTGCTGGTGACGGGGTGGAGGTTTCGTCGTCCTCGCTGTCCGTTCGAATCAGAATAGGCGGTTCGCCGCTGAAAGCGCACGTGCTTGGATGTCCGTCGACGCGTAGTACCATCGACGCGCATTCTGACCGTTTGACCGACAGGCAGGGTGGGACGCTGCTTGGTGCCGCGGTCGTAGTAAAAGGCCTGACGTTCCTTTGATGCGGTCAGCGCCGCCTGAGCTGAGGCTGAAGTGGGTGTTGCCAAGAGTGCTGCCTTTGTTGGCAACTGAGTCCGCGTGCGTCGGCCGAAGATGAGCTGTGCGGGGCTCTGTCCCAGGTGGGCAGCTGTGGTGGTCGGTTGCGTGGGAGGCGAAGTGGGGCTGGGCTGTCTTCCCCGCTGCCCGTCTTTGGCTGTTTGAGTCTCGGAGGTTTGGCATTCGTTTTCGCCCTCTGAGCTTCGGCTGAGGAGGGGTTTGACAACAGGGGAGCACCTGTCGGTCGGTTGTTTCGGGTCTGTGGTTGAAATTTGGCACCAACGTCGCACTTTGTTGCTCCATCGCTTATCGCTGTCGTTCTGCACCCATTCGCGCCGAAGTGACTCTTCAGTATCTTGTCTGTAGCGCCCCGGGGGATAACACGGTGGTCTTTGAATGCAGGGCCTCCGCTGCTAATGAGTTCATCTGCGAACTCCGGGTAGGTCGTGAAACTGCCGTTACCTCCGCTTTTGAATGAGGCGATCCCGTTGCTATTAGCTCCTGATATTCACTATCGGCTTCTGCAGCGGTTCGACTGGCATTGATCATTCGTTCCGGAATGAGCCTGTTTATACACTCGAGCTGCTGATCCCTTATCGACGCATCTGGTAACTCGGTTCCGAGTGTTCTGCATGCCAATAGTGATACACTTACAGTTAATATTTGTAAAAACCAAGTCATAGTCTAGTTCTTAGATTTTTTTGCCTGTCTCTTGTACAGCTGTTCGGGAGCATCTCTGCGGAGTGTCCAGCAGTAGTCAGCCAACATTGTAGTGGACCATTTTCCCTGGTACCTTTGCTCCATTGTTGCGATATCTTGATGAAAACGTTCGCCATGTTCGTCACTAACCATACCACAGTTGTCAGGGAAGAAATCCAGATGGGAATGAAGGAAATGCATCTTCAGAGACATATTGCAGCGAAATTTCTGGTACTGCTTGAGCATGTCTTCTACTAGTTCCTTGTAGTTTTCTGCCCTAACATTCCCCAGAAAGTCTGTAGACACTAGACGAAAAGCATTCCATGCTTGTTTCGCATCACCCTCCAGCAAGTTGTTGAAGCGGTCATCTTTGAAGAGTTCTCTAATCTGAGGACCCACAAAAACTCCCTCTTTAATCTTTGCTTCGCTGAGTCGAGGGAATTTTTCATGCAGGTATCGGAAAGCTGGCGAAGTGCGGTCCATGGCTTTCACGAAGTTCTTCACCAAACCTAGTTTGATGTGAAGGGGTGGTAGTAGGATTTTGTGAGCCTCGACCAGAGCTGGGTGCTGGATATTCTTCTGTCCAACTGCCATGTTTTGTCTGGGAGTCCATTCCTTCCGCACGTAGTGCAACTCTCTTGCTCGGCTATCCCACTCACACAAGAAACACATATATTTTGTATATCCTTGCTGCAGTCCCATTAAAATGGCAACTACCTTCAAATCACCACACAGGTGCCATTTGTACCTGTTATAGTCAATGGAATGCAGTAGCTGTTTTAGGTTATCGTATGTCTCTTTCATGTGGACAGCATGCGCTAATGGAATAGATGGAAGACGGTTTCCATTGTGCAAAAGCACAGCCTTAAGACTCAGTGTTGAAGAGTCTACAAAGAGTCTCCATTCTTGTGGGTCATGAGTGATCTGTAAGGCATTCATGAGGTCGTCAATATTGGAACAGAATACCAGATTACCTTCCTTCATAAAGAAAGGTTCCAACTGCTGATGGCGCTTTCTATATGAAGTAATTGTGACATCTTCTTCTAGAAGATTCCATTGTTGGAGTCTTGATCCTAGCAATTCTGCCTTGTTTTTGGATAAGTCCAAATCACGAACAAGGTCATTTAGTTCTTCCTGTGTTATTCTGTGTGGGGTTGATGATGCACCACAGTGAAAATCGGGATCACTGCACGCTGACGGACCAGGAGAAGAACATGTCGGCTCACCCTTGTCCTCATCAGATGAATCAAGGAAAATATATTCTGCTGGAGGGTTCTGGAATAGGAAGTCCATCACCATGTGGAACTGGTCTCAATGCTGACGGAATGTTTGGGTAGACTATTGTCGACTTCTTTTGCTTCGTTATTCCACCGGAAAGAGGAGGAACCAAGCAGAAGTAACAGTCATCTACGTGGTTGCTTTGCTCTCTCCACACCATGGGAACTGCAAACGGCATTGATGGTCTTTTGCCATTCAACCACCGTGAAAGCTGTGTTGTACATGTAGCACAGCATATATGCGGGGCCCATGGCTTGTCTTGGTCACCAACCTTGCATTCGAAGTAAGCATGATATGCCTTCTTGACTTGATAAGTGATACTTTTCTTCTGGTTGGCAAATGTCACTTCCCCACAAATGTAGCAAAAGTTGTCCACAGTATTTACGCACTTCCGAGGCATTACTGTTCTGTATTGTATCTAAATGGATAAAGTAATAATAGTTTTATAAAACAGTAACTTAAACTGTCTCACACAAAGTCTGTAATATTGTAAATGCTCAACCGTTCCGACTCGCTTTATATAGTACACTGCTGACGTCATCTTACGTCAGCAGCCGACTGGCTGTAGTTTTACATTGCATCAGAAAATGACGTAATCAACTGTGCATGATGTGTCCATGATGGGATTATGCAATGAGGTGGAATATTACATCATTCTAGACTTATTTAGGATATTGTCGCAGTCCTACTGCATAAATTTACATGGTGAAACATAAAAAATGAACTATATGAAATATTTTCAAAACGAGAGCCAATAAAAAATTTTTATGGTTATATTCGTGTTCAGCACACCAAGATGCTACACATTAGGGCCTTTTCCAGTCAGTAACGATTTCTATGTTGACCAGTGTTATCGACGCATCTGGTAACTCGGTTCCGAGTGTTCTGTTACCGTTCACAGATGCCGTCTGGACAGCGTTTATCGTTTGTTGTGAAACCGCTAGGTGTCGCTTCTGTAGTTGGTGTGTCGCTAGTTCTTCAGGCTCTGCCTCTTGGGATCTGTCGCTAGCATTGGCGGAGGGATAGGCGTGCGAAGAGCTCTTTGCGTCGTTGACTTCGTCGTTAAGCTCGTTAATTGCAAAGTGTCCATCGCCTGCTTGCTGGCCAACGCTGTCGAGAATCTCTGCGGATTCTGCGACACTCTCCGCCTTTGTCATGCAGCTTTCCTTGTCCCGCATGCAGTATGTTTTCAGCGATGTTTTGAGAGCTGTTTTGAGAGACGGCTTTCAGGCCTATATTCTCATCGACCGCTCTCACGAGATCCAGGTCCCGGCATGGCTTAAAGCCTAGTATGGCCTGCCCATGCTTCTCTTCAACGTAAAAGTCTGCAGCATATTCTTGCGCGTTGCGTAAGTGTCTCAGCGTTAACGTTATCATACCTCTCGTCTGTAGCTCCTTCCGGTCGAACATTCGCAGTGTTGCCTCTGCCGGACGTATTTCATGGCTTCGACCGAGGGCACTGACGACTGATGCAGGAATTACGTTGTCTGTCGCGCCGCAGTCAAGTAGGAATCGGATCGTCTGTTCGTCGATTTGCATGTGCGTATGCCAGCGATCATTGTTCGGGGTCCCGAGCGTCAGCAATTCCTCTTCGCGGTCCAGTACGCATACTTCCGGCCTCGGTTTGGTCGCTTGTCGCGAAAGACAGCTCGCAGCAAAGTGGTTTTGCTTCCCGCATTGTCTGCAGGTTTGCCCATAAGCGGGGCACGATTCTCGTCTTGCGTCATGCGTCCGGCCACAGTACTTACATTTTCGGCCAACCTGGGTATTATCTCGACCATAGGCTGCTTTGTTTTGCTGTCGCGAGCGGGGCCGTCTGCTGCTGCTGCGCGCCGGCTGCGTCCGGGAGAGCGCGTCGACGTGCTGGTCAAAGTCTGTCATGGCTCTGAGCTGGTTTCCTGCTGCCTCACAGGATCTGCACACGTCGATAGCCCTTTCGAGCGTTAACTCGCGAATTTGCAGGAGTTTTCGTCGCGTCGAGTCATCTTGAATGCCCATGAGAATGCGATCCCGAACCATGGAATCTTCGACGCCTGCAAATTGACACGTTTTAGCCATCCTGCGGATGTCGCCCAAGAAAAGGTCAAAACGCTCACCTTTCTCTTGGTCGCGTTTGTAGAAAAGATAGCGTTCGTATGTTACGTTGACTGATCCTATATAGAATTCTTGTAGCGCCGCCACTACTCTGTCGACGTCTCGTCGGTGCGTTTCCGGTAGCTGTAGACTTCTGAAGGCGTCGTATGCCTCTCCGCCGAGGCAGGTTAGGAAGATGGCTGCCCTCTTTTCTGAACTGGCGTCTGTCAGATCCGCTGCCAGCTCATAAGTTTGCCACTGTTCCTTGAATCTCTGCCAGTTGTCGGCAACGTTGCTTCCTGTTACGCGTAACGGATCGGGTAGTCTCAAGTTCGTATTCATTTCCAGTTTTTTCAGAGTCCGACCTATCGAAGCTTATCTATTCGAGTTTGTCGACCTAGCTGTATGGAGCGAGTGTGTTCAGATCAACACTTCTGACACCATATGGCGTTATTCTTATAACGCCTGGATAATGACAATACTACTTTATTATACTACCATGATCTACGCTACGTACAGGCTACTCAATGCTACTAGCTACTAAGTGTTCCGGTAGTGTTTATCGTGCGGGCGTCTGTATTAGAATGCCATGTCCAGGGCAGTGTCCGTGCCGCGTGGCGTTGTGGTAGGGGCGTGGCCTAACGGCTGGCCAATCATATCCTTACAGTATGTGATGGCCGGGATATGGCAGCCTCATTGTCACGGCCAAGATCAACGGTCAGCATGAAGGCGACTACAACATCCGCCTGAGGTCGCCATTATAACATCGGAAAACAGACTAGGTCTTCCGATGAGCCTATCTGGGGATAGAGACGTGAATCCCTCACAGACTCCGACAGCTATAGCGAGGGACATGTATAGGGGATAGACAATGCAGCTTTATGGTCATGAATAGACACCCCGTATACATTGGACGATACCAGGGAAGGGGACCATGTTCGGCGGACTTGGTTAAAAGGAGAATGCACTCAGGCGGGGAGGGAAGATTAAGATTCGAACACAGTGAAGTAGAGATCGGACGGAACACAGCAGTGAACGCCAGCTAAGAAGAACTCTTTAGATCGAACGCTAACTTTCTTTCCGCTAGTTTTATTAATTAATATATTCTTTATTAAAATATCTCTTCGTATTGAGCGGACCCATCACGTCTCGTTCGTGCTAGACTAGAGTAGAATCGAGGACGTGACACTCATCCCAAAGCCTAATATGCAAACTTGTAGACTTTACATCATAAAATATGACGTAATTATCAAATAAAATGTAGAACTTTAAATAGCAAAATATTTCGAATTCGATTGTAAAATGCAGAACTTCTATTGGCCGTTATTATTTAAAGACTTCAACAGCTACCGATTGATCTGTGCATTTCTTGTATCTGGCTGATGAGCTGTTCCTTCTCTACTATCCATGCATTTCTCTCTCTTCCTCGTTCCTGTTCGAGGTCCACAATCTTGGTTCTACAATCTGTAACAGAATTTAAAAGGACTTCTTAAAAGTAAAAAAATTACTTATTGAGGATTATAATTCATCTAGCGCTTCTGGACAAGCTGTTTCTTTATACGCTTGCCTGGTGAGCCACTGTGGTTAAAACGTGTGTCAAGCGCCTCTGTGCGTGAGGATGCCGGTTCGCATACCGATAGTGGCTATATTTCAAAGATTTTAATCTCTGGCTAGCACGATCCGTACACGGGGATCTTAAATGACAAGATCAAATGTAAAATGTGATAGCATACAAAAACAGATGACGAAGAAATACAAAAAAAGTACGCAACAGATAAGATTTTGAGTGTTGGAGCTCCGTTTTTAGGTGGCGATATCGCTACCTAAAAACGGAGCTACAACATAAAATCGATCTTAAACCTAATTGTGCTGTCTACTCTATAGTTTGTAGCCTCGGAGTTATTTTTGACGACAAATTGTCCTCATGTCACATCTTTCAATTTTTTTCGGACTTCCCTTAAGATTCTCTGCCGGCGCTTTGATGTTCAGTTGCAGTCAGATGTAAGAGCCGGTGCCCACCAAAATCTCGAATCATTTTGATTAAAACTTATTGATTAAATTAAATTACGTAACTTAAATATTCTACCTGAAAATTCGCTCTGGAGTTCTTGTATTTGATTCACGAGACTATGCTTCTCTTCTGTCCAAATTTTCCTCTCCTGCTTCAGTTTCTCTTTGAGTTCTGATATCGTGCCATCTACAACATAAAATCGTTCTTAAACATTTTGTTTATATGAAACAAATATAATATTCAGTGAATATCAGAATTCAGAATTTAACGCTTCTTAACGGTAAGAAACCAACTATAAACAAAGCATTTGGTAATTTATAGCAGATTAAAAAATAACATTTATATCTTAGAAATAGCCACAAAGATCGTGAAAAAAGCAGGTACCACGTAAAACAGTATATTTATTTAAGGCTTAGCTAATGACATGCATAGGACTAATGGTATAATGGTACAAGAACTAATGGTACAAGAACTGCAGAACGAATTTTCAGGTAACATATTTAAGTTACGTGGGCCCTATTTAATTTAATCAAAGCATAATGGTTTCATGGAAACAAATAATTGAAAAAGAGGGAAGCACTGTTGCTGCTGCTGATGATGATGGTAGTAGTAGTTGTTGTTGTTGTTGATGTTGTAGTAGTAGTGATAGTAGTTTTGATAATAATGATAAACTATCATTAGCCTCGATCGGTGTGCGAACCAGTATCCACGAGCGCAGAGGAGCATTTGACGCGCGGTTTATACTATGTAGCAAACCAGACAAGTAGTGCTAAAAGGAATATTAGAGAAATTTTAAGAAATTTTATAAGAACCCCATTTAATCAGTGATACACACCACTTCAGGATTCTTACATAAAAACGTGAAACAAAAGGCGACGAAGACAACGACGAAAATTAAAAACAAACGCAGACTGAAGCAGAAAATGACGTAGACAAACATACACACGAACAGAGAAACTGAGATAGACAATAACTAGAGAGACATAAGCACAGCAGGTGTTCAAGAACTTCCAACTATCATTTATAGGACGTCGTTACATTTAAAAATGCATTTCAACACTATGAAAATTATTTAGAAATAATATTGGTTTTAATAAGACATAGAAATTGTGCAGAATGATTTAGATAAATAAATTATACCACTTGTGCATTTACTTTATGGAAGGAAAATATTTGTAGAATCCTTAGTATGGAGCACTGTAAATATTCATTATTGAAAGCGACATTTTGCAATAAGCTTAAATGTGAATCTAATGATCGGCGCCCCATAGTTGCATTTACAGCAGACATCCTCACGTGCTTCACAGTTTTTTCTAAATAAAGCAAGATGCTGTAATCTTTCGAAACTACGTTTCCAGCTGGAACTACTGCAGAAGCAAACACATCTACCAAGGGAATAATGGTTCAATTATTTCAGAGATTTCTACTTTCAAAGGGTTGATCTGGAATGCCACCGACTGCATACATTCATATGGATTCTAAGCCAAGGGCATTTCTAAATTGTGTGAAATAAGATGTAACCAGATGTAATCTTAGACTGCACAACTCATATGATTTTATTGTATTTGCTTGACCAAAAATAATGGTTTGGAAGCAAAACGTTCAAAACATTAACCATAAGTAGATTATAAGTTTATAACCTGCATCGATTATTCTATTGTATTCGTGCGTCTCTTCCTTTAGACGATCATTCTCTGTTCGCTGTAGCTCCAATTCCTGTTCGAAATTGGAACATTTCTTACAGCTGCCTGAAAACAGCAAAATGCATTAGGATTTCATCTTAGTTAACTGATTATACTTTCAGCTGAAACGAGATAATCTAGAATTATAAATATCGTCATAAGAGGTAATGGCTAAAACAATTTAAATCAGTGTTTTGCGTGTCTTCTATGTAATTAAAACACTTAAATTAAATTACGTAATGTAAATTTTCTACCTGATAATTCGTTCTGTAGTTCTTGTATTTGATTCCTGACACGCTCCTTCTCTTCGGCCCAAACTTTCCTCTCTTGTTCCTGTATCTTTTCGAGTTCTGAAACGGTGCCATCTACAAGATAAAATCGATCTTAAAAATTTTATTTTCATGAAGCAAATATCTTATTAAGTGGATATCAGAATGCAGAAATTAACGCTCATTAGGGATTGGAAATTAGGGATTGGAAATCCTCTGAAGACGAAGTTCTTAGTAAATCATTGTAGATAAACATAAATTAACTAACACAAATCTTACAAATGGCTACACAAATCGTGATAAAAGCAGGTACCACATGAAAACCGTAATTTTATGTAATGATAAGCTAATGAAACTCAAAGGCCTAAGTTAGCATAATGGTCTCGTGAAAGAAAATCGTTGGAACAGAGGGAGACACTGATGAAGTGGTAGTAGTAGTCTTGATATTGCAACTCAGCGCTCCAGTGGCGTTGTCTTCCGTGGCATTCAAGTTTGCTATGCATGAACTGGACGAGATGTAACAGTACCAGACGATTTTTTATGTTCTCCGGAGACTTTTTTAAATCTGGAAGAATCATATCTACCTGGGGGCCAAAGTAATAATAATGGGCAACAGAAAATTTTTTTTTTCTTGTTGCCTTCGGTTTTAGACCTGTTCTTGGGGTAATTTTGGGCGCTGATTCAGAAAATGTCATTGGATTGAGTGCATCAGGTCTAGTTTCTCAGATATCGTTGATTTTGTAAAGAAAACCCAGTCCACTCTTTAAACGATGTCTTTGGCAAAACTAAAATGTCATAATAAGCTTTATTTATGGCTAATTATAATTCTTGCTGATTCATATAATGCCTACATCCTTATAATGTAAAATCAGCATATCTTGCCGCGTGCTGAGATATTGCTGATTCAACGAAATAACTATTCCGTAGCCTACAGCTTACTCAGCACTAAATTCATGGCCTCATTTAGAATTTATTTGTGCTTATACAGCGTTTCATGGTTTCGAACTATGTAAATAGATTATGCTGAAGTCAGCATTTATAGCCTATATAAACCGCCTCCTGAAAGCTAGAGCAGCCGCAGTCGTCTTAGGGCATATTAAGAGTTGGTCGCAAGAACAATCTGTGAATGTGAGCATTAAATAACTACATGTTCTTACTATTTTTTAGGTTAGTCATTTAATTCCTCAGATGCGAACATCCTTAAGGTTATGGCTACTTCCAGACGGAGCTGCATTAACCATCCAGACATATTCTGCTACATTTGTGGGGAATACACACTAAAAGCAAACAGGAAACCGATTTCTGAGTTTGTAAAAAGAGCATATGTTGGTTATTTTGGTGTCAAACTTGGAGATCAAGATAAGCAATGGGCTCCTCATACAGTATGCAAAACTTGTATTGAACAATTGCGCCACTGGACAACTGGAAAGAGAAGCTGCCTGAAATTTGGTGTACCGATGGTTTGGAGGGAACAGATAAACCACTTGGACGACTGTTACTTTTGTATGGTTAATATCATAGGCATCAATCGAAATAATCGTCACAAGTTGTCTTACCCTGATATACCTTCAGCCAGGAGACCTGTTCCGCATTCGGATATTGTACCAGTTCCACCTTTTCGCCAACTACCTCAGCTCTCAGACGATGACACTTGCATGTCCAATATCGGACAAGATGACGAAAGTGAAGAAAGTGGGGGCAGTGACAGTGATTTCCAATCAACTTCACACAGTGAACGTTTTGACCAAAAAGAGTTGAGTGATCTGATCAGGGACTTAAATCTTTCCAAAGAGTCCTCTGAATTGCTTGCGTCCAGACTAAAGGAAAAGAATGCACTTCAGCCTGGAACGAAAATTACAATTTATAGAAACAGAGAAAAGGATTTGCTGCCATTCTTTACCGAAGACAACAACCTAGTATTCTGTAATGACATCAGCAACTTATTGAAGAAAATTGGTCTGTCGGATTACAGCCCAGATGAGTGGCGTCTTTTTATCGACAGTTCAAAACGTAGTCTGAAATGTGTGCTTTTAAATAACGGCAACAAATTTGGTTCTATTCCAATCGGTCACTCCACCAGGATGAAAGAAGAGTACAATGCCATCTCTTTAGTACTGGAAAAGATAAAATACAAAGAACATCAATGGGTAATTTGTGTAGACTTGAAGATGGTAAATTTCCTCCTTGGTCAACAAAGTGGCTACACAAAGTATCCCTGCTTTTTGTGTCTTTGGGACAGTAGAGCCAAGCATGAACATTGGACAAGAAAAGATTGGCCTTCGAGGAAAGACATGGTGGTTGGAGCTCAAAATGTAATCAAGGAATCTTTGGTGGCACGAGATAGGATCATACTGCCACCACTACATATAAAGCTAGGCCTGATGAAATAATTTGTCAGGGCTTTGAATAAAGAAGGTTCATGCTTCGAATACATAGTACACAAGTTACCAGGAATTACAATGGAAAAATTGAAGGCTGGAATCTTCGATGGTCCACAGATCAGGCAACTTATGAATGACCCACTTTTCATACCATCAATGAATGAAATCGAATCTTGTGCCTGGTCTTCCTTTGTTCTTGTAACTAAAAATTTTCTTGGCAACAAGAAGGCAGACAATTATGCACAACTAGTAGAGGATATGCTTCTTCATTTCAACAAGCTTGGCTGCAACATGAGCATTAAAGTCCATTATCTCCACAGTCACTTAGATCGCTGATTTCCAGAGAATCTTGGTGACTTCAGCGAAGAGCAAGGTGAAAGATTTCACCAAGACATCAAAACAATGGAAAATCGATATCAAGGAAGATGGGATGCACACATGATGGCAGACTATTGCTGGAATATTATGCGCGATTGTTCCGGCAGATGCCACACTCGGAAATCGTACAAAAGGATAAAACCGAAGGCAACAAGAAAAAAATTAAAATGTGTGCGAATTGGGGATTTGCTAAAAACTTTTGCATGATCCCCAGCCACTGCCTTTTTCTGTACATGAATCTTCAATAAAAAAGTAAATTTACTAGCTCCGTTATCACGTAGGTTGTCAGACCTGGCGCCAAATGGAGACAAAGAGTTCCGAAGTTGTCATTTGAAACAAGCCATTTTGCTTTACAATAATGAACATTTACTTTAGATCCCAGTGATCAGTTGTCTTTAGTTATAAATAAAACGCCCTACAGGAGTATGCTCGAAGTAACCCTAGAAACTTTATCTAAAATGTTATTTAGGTAGCAGAGTCTAATGCTTCTCATGACTTGCTTCCATCAGCTTTCTTATCCTACATAATTCCTTTATAACTTCACCTCTCTCTTTTCGTAGATCGTTGCTTTCCTTCTGCCACTGCTCAAGCTGCCTAGCTAGAGCATCAACACGTCTTCTTGATTCGTCCAGTTCGGTAGCTGTCGTCTTGAGCGTTTCATCGAGATGGCGCTGGTTGCTTCTATGCCATCCTAATTCTTCGTGTAAAATGGTGATTTGTGTCTTAATTTGCCCTTCTAGTTGATTTGTGAAGTTCTCTGCAGATTCATTTACTCTTCCCAAGATCTTGCGCAAATCTTCAAATTCGATCAGCTTTCTGTTCAAACCTTTCCTTTGCTGAATAAAACCTTCAAAATACATTATACTCTTTGTAAGAACAAAGTTAGATGTAAAATAACATGACCTCGATAACAAATTGTTTTTATTCGCGCGAAGGATAGCCTCTGCAACGATTCGAGCAGTTAATGAAAAGATAACACCTCTAAGTGCTGTTAATTACAATCTGATTCCGAAAGGCGAACGTATAAGACTTCAGCAACAAGACATTAATTTTATATCATTATCTATAGCCAATTACAAGTACTTTTCGTTACAAGACTTCATCGTATTCTTAATATGCCTTTTGTGATATTTTATGTGCAAACAAAAACCAATATATTTTAGATAGGTCTATGCATGAGAAAGAAAGCATAAGGAATTGGCAACTATTCCTAATTCGAGTGCTTTTAAATACTCGTAGTGTTTTTATTTTCTTAGTTGAGAAGAAGTAGAAGAGCATTCCCTGAAGCTAGCCTTGAGGCAGTTATGAGAACGAAGTGTTAGCGACTTCAGTTTCTTAGCCTCGGCACATGAGATCGTGTAGGCAGCCCTCTCCCTTGACGCATGATCAATTCACTGACAGCGTAAAGTCAATGTACTCATTATAGCTGTGTTCCCTAGAGGGCCCAAGCGCAGCAGAATTCTGGAAACAAATTGTTGCCCCGTCGTGGATTTGAACCCCCGGCCTCTCGGTTGACAGTCCAGCAAGCAAAAACCACTAGACTATTTGTTTTGCTGTAGAAAAATATACCTTGTGCAAGCTTGTGATAGAATATGTCCATATTTGCATCAGCTGGAAGAGCGATTTTCTGGCGCAATGCAGCTACTTTTAAAGAAAGTTCGGTCTGAAGTTCATCTGGAAGTTTGATGAACGTTGTTTGCAGCTCCTTAAATGATTTTCTTTCCTGAAATATAATATTTGTGCCATATTAGTTTACACGATGCAGTTTTTTCTGGCTTGTCGAAGTTGCAGTCGTGTGTCTTGTAAGTATCGGATTTCCTTTGTAAAGCTTATAGATCATCTTGCACACTTTGGTCCGTCACTGCAAAAAATCGAATATCTGCTACTCGTGCTCACATGATTGTTGGGGCTGTGTTATTGCTCGCTGCCATAAATTTCACCTATTTTTGCATAGGCTCTCATGTCTGATGTTAGGGAGTGCCGCTATGTAGTTTGTTCCAAAGAGGAGTGTTCGGAAGGCGCTATATAAACTATTGTCTTCCTTATTTGAGTTTATGATTTGCGCCCTCTATCGTTGCAGTTATGAGCTATTGAAGAAAATGTTTGGAGAGATTTATTAAGAGGTCGGTTGAGTTGAATGAGGACAGTAGTCGCTGCTGACGTCGAGATCTACTTAATGGTAACAGTTGATGTTTGAAAAAATGTTAAAATTCTCCAATAGCGGTTGCTTTGTAGTTAAAGACTGCACAACAAGGTGCTTTATAAATGTGCAGATTGATTTAAAATAAACCAATCCCTAAATTGGTAAGCAAGAATCCCGATGGAACGTTAAATATACTGTTATTGGAATACACTGAATGGAAAAGTTTTTAATCCTACCTTAACTTATGTTCATGCTTTAAATTCTGAGCTTAATTTGTATATGTTGAAAAGAAAGAGGAAATACATGTATTGTGGGTAAATGCATTACCACAGCGAATGATAGTTGTTTAATCCCCTTGGAAGTAGTCCGATTGTTTTTGTGCTCAGAATGACGCAAATTACGATTTGAGCCGTCTTGACACTCTGGAATACTTGGGGGATTTGTTCCTTTTTCGAAATGTTTGCCCTGCAAAGTTGAATAAGCTATTGTGGAACTGGAAGCTGTCGATTCAGCCTTTGAATCTGTATAAAAATCGTAAACATTATTGATAAATTGGCCTGGACTAAATGCCCATATGTAATCTCACCATCGTAGGATTTGTGCAACAACAATTCTTTAATTTACATGAAAGTAATTTGCATTATTAGTAATTTAAAATGACATTCACCAAATGCTTTTTTACACGAATGCTCTCTACTTAATAATTAAATGATTGATACAGCTTGTTTTGTATATATCGAAGAATTCATGTAGTGTTACTTCTCATGAAATATTTCGCTCACTTTTAAGAAAGGCTATGAAGATTGTTTCATAAATGTGACCGTGCCTGAGAAAACCTCACGAAGTCGGAACATTCTAAAATTAGTTTAATATTGCATTGGATTGGGCTGGAAGTCTTGGTGAAAGCTGCGTGTTTTCATCACAAATAGTAAAAAGTTACAACTGCTTAGGCCTAATATGTACATCTGCGCGCGAAAACATAAAAAACTGAGTTAAATCTTACATAAAATTTCGATGTCTGGTGTAAATTAAATTAATTTTACATTTAAAATTAGCAATATCGCCTGAATTTTAACATGAGAACTTTTGAGAGATCTACTTCTCATCTCTGCAAAAATTATGTACCAAAATATTAAAATATTTCAGGCCTATTTCTAGGCTTACGAACTGCTTTCTGTGTCGATTTCTCACATATTGATTTTTCCGACGTTGTGGAGGTTTTCTCAGACATAGGACATTTTTGCTTAATTAATGATTTCTGAGATAATAATACAGATGGCTACTATTGATACTTTCTTCAATTTCCAAATGTCTATAGATTTCGATACTTTCTTTATGCTGTAATATTTTATTCCTCTGTAAATATGGGTCCTCCATCATGAAAGCCACAAGTTTCATTTGAGCCCATGTTTGCCATCTTAAGATATTGAACTATTTAACTAGTTCTACAGTCTTGATTATAATATGACAAGGGAGTAATTTATCATATGCTTTAAAATGTACACTTGATACGAAACTAAAAATACATGAAGAAAACCGTGTATAATTTAAACATTATGGCTGCTTTAGATATTAAACTATATATTGCTTATATAATTTAAGCAAAGGCGGAAAAGATGACTCTGTTAAGCTTTTAGCAATGCTACTGTAAAAACATCGGTAACAGATCCCATATAATTTTAAAATTTAGCTGTGCCTTCCATTCAATCCTTCTTCGCGTCTCGAAGGAGGTTATTTCCATCAAAAAGTTATCGTCATTAGCCTCTTAAATTAGGCATCGAAATGAATTATAAGCTTATCATAGTCTGGCACAGTAGTGTAGCCTATTGGAAATGGAAGACTTTCATTATATACTTACAATCTTTACCAGTTAAGATGGAAACTACATGTTCCTGACTTGATTCTTCAACGGCTTGCAAAAATTTGTTGAAATTAGCAAGGTGGAATTTACTGACAAGATCCAATAATGTTTCGCTTTTCTCGTGTTTAGTTGGCTTTGCATTTATAGTCGCCATTTCTCTTTGTGTTAATAAACCAGCTTCGTAGAGACGATCCAACAAATGGCCGCAGTCAACGTCGAGATTATCAACCAATGTTGCATAGTTCTTTCGGATCATAAGCGAATGTTTAGTATCCAGGTATTCATCTACAAGAAGAAAGTCGTATACGTAAATATCTTCTTTGTATGTAAGATCGTAATCGTAATCGTAATCTCGAGATTTCTACAGCGCCCAACGAAAGCTAAGTCGTGGGAACCAGCTTATTCACAGGCGCTCAGTCAAAACAAAATCGCTAGGCAAAAGGGTTCGGTTCCAGGTCAAGATCCAGGTTAAGATGTCGCATTTGCTTAAGGAAAACAGTGATTAATAAAGAAATGCAAATTGATTTAATTACAGGTAACCCCCTCCACCGACAACCAGCAACATCATTTCGTTTGGACCTTTTTGATTCATCGATATAAATCGTATAGCACAAATACAATGAATAACATTTCATAAAAAGCTATATAAGCCTTTAACGATTGCTATGGCCGTCGTTATGACGTCATGTTGTTTACGTCATAATATAGTGTTTATGGGCGAGACTAGCTGTAGCCGTTAGTAGTCATGCTGCCTTAACAATAGTATTCACAGGAATCACAATGCAATTTCCGAAGGAAGAGCGCTATCCCAATTTGCAGATATATATAAAGATTTCAAGATCCGGAATAAGTTTGTTATGCGTTTGGAAATTTATATAAATGGGTGGACATTTAACAGTCAAAGCAATAGGCCAATAAGAATAACACTGGTCACCAAATTTTAACTTTTTTGCTTCCGAAGAAACTTCAGCTGATTTATATAGAATTTGGCACGCCGAATACAATGGTGTTCTCAGAATTTTTGTATCACGTAAGGTTTTTCAGAAAAATGGTATGCAAGATTTTAAAAAGAAACATCTAAAATTTACTTAGTGCATACATTTACAATGTACTTGTAATTTATTTTGTGACACTCTAAAACCGAGCTGCGGCTGATTTGCGTTTGCATTCAATCTCAGGATCAGTGTCCAACTGTAATCAGCAAGTATACTAGTGCTCCACACACCCTAGTATCGTTTCTCCATTGTGGCAATGTTCTGAGGAAATCGTTTGCCGTGTTCATCGCTGACGTTACCAAGATTTGCTGGGAAGAAATCCAGATGGGAATGCATAAATATATTTTAGTCACATTTTAACCCCATCAGATGAAATGCTTTAAGCATCTTTTCAACCAGCTGAACATAATTTGGTGATTTGTTATTGCCCAGAAAGTTGCTGACAACGTCCTTCAAGGACTGCCAAGCTGTTAACTTTATTCAGAAGTTCGTCGAAGTAAATGTCATTCATCAGTTCCCTGATCTGTGGACCAACAAATATGCCTTCTCGTATCTTGGCCTCACTTATGCGAGGAAACTTGTCTCTTAAGTACTTAAACCCCTTTCCCTCTTTCTTCAATGCCTTGACAAAGTTCTTCACTAGTCCAAGCTTTATGTGAAGAGATGGCAACAAAACGTTACTGGGATCAACAAGTGGTTCGTGATGAACGTTCTTTTGGCCTGGTAACAAACGTTTGCGACGTGGCCAGTCCTTCTTGATGTAATGGGAATCTCTTGCACGACTGTCCCACTCACAAATGAAGCAACAATACTTTGTATACCCTAGCTGCAGCCCAACAAGAAGTGCTACAACTTTCAAATCACCACACAAATTCCAGTTATGCTTACTGTACTGGATAGATGACAGTAACAGCTTTATAGTATCATACGTCTCTTTCATGTTCACAGCATGCCCTACAGGTATTGATGGACACATATTTCCATTGTGTAATTAAACTGCTTTAAGGCTTAAACTCGATGAATCGATGAACAGTCGCCATTCTTGCGGATCATATTGACAACCAAGTGCGCCAAACAATCTTTCAACATCTTTGCAGAATCATAAAGTATCGTTTTTATCAAAAAACTTGATCAAATCGTCATGTCGTATGTCTTGCAAAATACAGAAACTTTAGTTCCTTGTGTCAGCAGATTCCATCCCTGAAGCCGATAGCCCAGCAATTCCGCTTGACTCTTTGATAAACTTAAGTCACTGACTAGGTCATTTAGTTCAGGTCGCGTTATCAAATGAGACTTACAGCACTGCAGTGGTTGGAAATCAGGATCAATGGAGTCTTCTGTTTCCTCTGTCACAGTCTCATCAACGTCGTCGATGGTCCAAACAGCTGGTGGCTTGGGCACAGGAAGACTGTAATCATGTGGTAGTGGTCTCAGTGCCGAAGTTGCGCGAGACGGTCGATTGTTCATGTAAGTGAAAAGTTATGTTCGAAAAGTTAATATCGAAGTTAAAAATTGTCTGGGGCTAACGTGGAGGGTGCTAACTAAATTTCTGCATCAGGAGGGAGAAAATTTTTAGAAGTAGATCGGTGATAAATTATGATATTGTGCTCCGAGTGAGCAGAAGGCGATAATAGAAGATATTAGAAACACTTGAAGTGAGACTGCAAATCGGAGTTGGCGTGAAAGGAGATTGAAATTAAAGTTCGACTTATGTGTATTTTAATTAATTAATTGATTATAATGTAATCATAATAAATTACCTTGTCATTGTTTCTGGCATATAATAGTGTATACTGTTAACAAGACAGTGTACACAATCATTGTTGCTGTAAGCTTCATAATACAATAGTCAGTAGGAATGTTTAGTTTTTGTTATTTCTACTGTAGAGCTATCTATTTTGATGTTGCAGGAAATGCCTAGAAAGTGTTGTGTTCCAGAATGCTGTTCAAATTACAGAGGAACAGATTATGTCACTGTATTCAGATTTCCAAATGACGAGAAGCAGCGGACTAAATGGATCCGTACAATTCCACGGAAGGATTTCACTCCTACCAAAGATGCTGTCGTATGCATAAAACATTTTTCAGCAGAGTTTATAGTGACTGAAGACTGTGTAAAGCGTCCAGATGGATCAGTTTTAAGTGTTACGCGGACTAGTCCTAAACTTGCTGAAGAGGCAAATCCGTCTATTTTTCCAATTTTGCCATCTTACCTCTCAACCGAGCCACCAAAAAAGTGTCAAACACCAGAAGACAGACACGCAGAACTGGCTAAACGGGATCAACAGGTATTTATGGACTGGGAACAAAATGACACCATTGATTCTTTTGACACGCTACGTTCTGGGATTAATGCTCATATTGGACGTGAACCTGATTTTGTTGTTATTCCATCAGACAGTACCGTGTGTATATGTTTACTTGATACTAATGAATGTCCTAAAATCAAAGTCGCTGTTAAAATTGTAAATAATTTAAAAGTTTCTGTTTTTTGTGATAATGTTCGTATATCTGGTGATCGTTTGTCATGGATGGATCTTGGGATCTGGTGAATTGCTTGACCGTTGGTCAAAACTAGATTCAATGATAAGTCATTTTATGAAGGATGATTTCGAGTGTACCTCTGAGTCCAGAATGGAGCATGCTCTTGCTGTTCTTCAGGAGCTATGTGATGAAGCTGACAGTACACAGTTGGATAAAAGTTCATTTTCTTTGAACTTTTTGACTGAGCAACTGCACATTCGTTTGATGTCACGTAAAATTTACAGTGCAAAAATGATGCTTTGGGCTTGTAAATTGTTTCTGTTTTCTCCTCAAGCATATGATTTTCTTAGGAAAAGTGTTTTAATATTGCCTCATGAGTCATATTTGCGACGTCTGACATCTTGTTTGTCATCATCTCATGCAGGTTCTGCAACTGATGTACATAGTGCATATTTGAGAAACAAGGCTCGGTATCTCGAGCCATATCAGAAAATTGTTTCGTTGATGTTGGATGAGATACATGTTGAGCCTACAGCAACTTTTAAAGGTGGCAATATTCAAGGCTTTGCCAGCAACAACTCGCAACAGCATGCAACAACAGTGCAGGCCTTCATGATTGCATCTGTTCTTGGTAAGGACAGAGAGGTGGTATCTCTTGTTCCAGTTCTTAACATGACAGCTGCATATTTGAAGGAAATTACATTGAAAGTGTTGCATGCTGTACATGATGCTGGCTACAGAGTGTTGTGTATTATCTCTGACAATAACACAGGTCTGCGATGAAATTTTTTTCTTCAAAGTAAAAGGTGCTTCTTATAGATTTTTACACGGTCATTTCTGGAAAAATATTGTAAAAATTCTAACACATACAGTTTTGACACAAATTGGGATTTTTGTTGGAAAGTTCAATTTTTCCGCAGAAATGCTATTTTACATTGAAAACACAATTACAAATACATGTACATAATGAAAAATATATTTTATTATAATGTAGTAATGAAGACACCCGAATTCTTGTTATGTTTTCATAAATGCGAAATTGAACCTCGGCCTGAAAGGGTTAAGTCCGGTTTTTACATTAACGACGTGAAAGGGTTAAGTCTGGTGTATACATTTATGACTGTCATGGCTTCAAGAGGATGTGTTAATTCTCCTGACAGGTTTTGTTATATCTGTGGCGAACTGTTAGTGAAAAAGCAATAGCGGAAGGTCACGGACTTTGTTGAGAAAGTGTATTTTGCATACTTCGGTGTAAGGCTTGGAGACCAGGACAAGGCATGGGCCCCACATCGAGTTTGTTCCAGTTGCGTGGAAGGACTGCGCATGTGGTCTAAGGGTAAGGTGAAATCTTTTCGTTTCGGAGTGCCTATGATATGGAGGGAGCCCCGAAACCACAGCGATGACTGTTACTTTTGCTCGTGCAACATACAGGGATACAGCTTAAAAAACAAAGACAAAATCTGCTACCCGAACCTGGAATCTGGCACTGCGCCCTGTGTCTCATGGACCTGGCATTCCCATACCTTTGCCTCCAGAAAGTCTAAGCGATGTGAGTGGGCCATCGGGGAGTGAGTCAGATGACAATTCTGATGAGGAATTTCCACACGACAGCAGTGAGCCCGAACTGTTTTCACAATCACAATTGAACGACTTGATTCGAGATCTGGCTCTTTCGAAAGATTCCGCTCAGTTGCTAGGTTCTAGGCTCCAGGAGAAGAACTTGTTGACTCCTGGAACTTCTTTTAGTTGGTTTAGAAACCGAGAGAAAGACTACGTGCCTTACTTTTCTCAAGACGGTGAACTTGTTTACTGCTCCGATGTTACCCGGTCTGATGCAAATGTTCAGAGTTCAGCATGAGGCTCACGATTGGAGACTCTTCATTGACTCATCACAAAGAAGTCTAAAAGCTGTCCTTCTTCACAATGGCAACAAATACGCCTCTATACCGGTTGGACATTCCGTTCATTTGAAAGAGAAGTATGACAATTTAGCCTTCATCCTGACCAAACTGAACTACAAGAAATACGAATGGACCATCTGTGGCGATCTTAAAGTGATCTCTATGATCCTTGGTCAACAGGGCGGCTACACCAAGTACCCCTGTTTCCTCTGCGAATGGGATAGCCGTGCTAAAGCCAAGCACTGGACTGAGAAGGTGTGGCCAAGCAGGACACTAAAAGTAGGAGAAAAGAAAGTGCACTTCGAATCTTTGGTGGAGCCAAGAAAAGTACTCTTACCTCCACTTCACATCAAACTTGGCATCATGAAGCAGTTTGTGAAAGCCCTTCCAAAAGATGGTGATGCTTTCAAGTATCTTGCAAGCAAGTTTCCACGGTTGTCAGAAGCGAAGCTGAAAGAAGGGGTTTTCGTCGGTCCTGACATTCGAAAACTCATGAGGGACGAGATATTTGATACCAAAATGAAAGAAATTGAGAGATCGGCTTGGCAATCCTTTAAAGAAGTGGTAAAGAAGTTTCTTGGCAACTATAGAGACAGTGACTTCGAGAACATCGTAGGAAACATGATGAAGAACTTGAAAGCCTTGGGCTGCTCAATGAGCTTGAAGCTCCACTTTTTGAACTCCCATCTAAGCTATTTCCCAGAAAAATCTAGGTGCTGTCAGTGAAGAACAAGGAGAGAGATTCCACCAGGACATAAAGGAAAATGGAACGGAGGTATCAGGGTCAGTGGAACGTTAACATGATAGCAGACTACTGCTGGATGTTGCATAGGGAAGAACCGCAAGCAGTGTACAAGAGAAACAGTTCTAAAAGGAGCTTTGAAGGCAAGAAGAAAAGATATTATAAAGATTTCTGACTTCTCGGCACCTGTGACAAACATTTACAAATGAATGAATGAAAAATCCAGCTGAGTTCATTGTAACAATTTTTAAGTTCTTTGTAAATAAGCGTTTTCCACTCTGCTAGGTCTTCCTGGATGTTTGTCTTCACTTGTGGAAAAAACCGTACGTGATAGAGGAAAAACCCGTGCATGTTTGAATTCAGCTAACTGAATACCAATGAAAACACCTAAAACGGTGAAGAAAAAAATTGGAAACCATTAATATGCAAGCCTGTGTAATCGAATTAATCGAAACATGTTTACACTATTGTGTGGTGGAAACGAGCTGAAGCCATTTATTGATAACCCATTTGACAGCACCATTAAACTATTTTTCTTGTTTGATTTTGTTCACTTACTTAAATGCATTAGGAACAACTGGATAAACCAAGCTGATGCAAGTCAAACATTTACATTTCCTGATATTGATAAAAAATCTTTGATTCACAGAGCTTGTTTTGCAGATCTGAAAAAATTGCATAACTTTGAAGAAACCCGGGTTGTCAGACTGGCTCCAAATTTAACACATAAGGCTTTAAACCCATCGAGCACTGAACGTCAAAAGGTCAGCTTGGTTTTGAAAGTGTTTAATGAAAAGACTATTGCAGCACTTAGCTTCTTTCCTGCACTGAGTGAATCAGTTGATGGCACTAAAACATTTCTTGAAATAATTTTGAAATTATGGAAACTTTTCAATGTGAAAGATCCACATAAGGGGCGACATTTGCGTGACAGAGACAGTGATCCATTCCGATCTGTTGAGGATGAACGGCTGAAATTTATGGAAAGGATTGTTTTGTGGCTTAACAACTGGAAAACAATGAAGTGCAAGGGCAGGCATGGCTCTTTGACGCAAGAGACTCATTTTGCTCTTCTACATACTGTCAGATCTATGCACTTGCTGATCCATTATTTGCTGGCTGAATTCAAATTTAACTACAGTGCTGGCCATAAGTTTGGAATCACTTAGAAATGTATGAAATTTTCTTATAAAAAGCCTCAGAAGAAATTGTAACTACGCTGGTCAGTCTCCTAGAAATTGCAGCCGATGCTTACAGTACTGAAATCTGCTTGGAACGTTCAATAGATGTCAGCTCTATACAAAGTAACCATCGCCGACTCAATAGCTTGATAAACTCGACTGCTATAGCGATCAAATATGGTTTTCAACAGATTGCGCCTGGGTGATTCCAAACTTATGGCCAGCACTGTATGTACTTCCTGGAAAATTCCAGACTGATAATCTGGAATACCGATTTTCTCAGTACCGACAGCTGTCTGGAGGAAATTATCACATATCAGTAAGGCAGATTATAGAGTCTGAAAAAAAGTTGAAGCTCATCAGTGTCTTGCATTTGAAGTCTGCCAAGTGTGGTGATTTTAATTTGGTTAAATTTCTGTCCAACGTGGACGATCAAGGAAGTTATACTGCAGATGCAGTTATACCTGATGCTTTTGCTGATGTCGTAAGCGATTGTTGTGATGGCTGTATAGATGAAAGGGACTTAACTTGCATTGTTTTCATTGCTGGCTATATTGCTCATAAAGTTTGTAAAATATTCACTTGTAAGTTGTGTCAGTATGAACTCTGTACTGATAGAGAGCTGCTATGTGAATTCAGTGAAAACCTGGATGACAAATTCTTATATATTGAAATTTTGAACAGAGGGGGTCTTAAATGGCCGACCCAGTTTCTGACTGATATTGTTTCAGATGTTTTGGTTGTATTTAATTGTCTTATTTTCAAGAAATATGAGACTGAGTTTTTATCCATAGCAAATCAGAGAGATTTAGTCGTCCGTATTAGCTTGGATTTTATTAATCACACAAATAACACCTGTGAATGTGGTAATGCAACATCAAAACTTTTATATAGATCGGTTTTCACTGCTGCAAACATAATGTTGAATAACTACACCAAACTTGTGAATGACAAAAAGAAGCCTGAAAAGTCGGAAAAAAGTAAAAGGAAATTGGCAACACTTGTTGGAAAATGACCTATACTAAGAAGCATGAGTTAAATTCAACGCTTTTATTTAATAACTATATTTATGACAGTTATTCAATATTATGTTTGGGATGAGTGAATGTTACATAATTTTTGTCATTGTAACATAAATGTACTTGTGAAAATTAATGTACAGTACATGTTCCTGCTTATAATTAAATTCTTGTGTTCTAAATGTACTCAAGCTCACAAATAGATCCATTAGTTCTATTTATGAGCTTGCTTTCACTCTTTTGGATTATCGTTAATTTTATGTACATTTTCAGTTAGCTTTAAATTGTTCTAGATTGTTCTTAATGTACTTGTCTGTACACATTATCCATTAGTTAGTTTGTCTTCTTTTTCTGGTTATTGGTTTTCCAGTGCACTGTTTGTTAGCTTTAAAATGATCTAAATGTACTCATTAAAACACATCATCCATTAATTGGTTTGTTTTATCTTTTTCAATTATTGATCTTTCAATATGCATTTTTTAAAATGACACTGTCAATTTCAACTGTCTACAACCAATAAATAAAGAAATAAATATAATGGTAATTGCTATCTAACAAATAAACAGCAGTGAGCCACGGCCTTCTGAGCCTCCGCTGATGACGTCACAGATAGTTGTAGCTGGCCTGTTCCTATTTAGAAGGCCGTGCTTGGGCACGGGAAGACTGTCTTCATATGGTATTGGTCTCAGTGCCGATGGAAGATTTGGATATTCAATTGATTTCTTGCTTTTGGAGGAATGGCCGAAAACATTTGTTAAACAGAAATAACAGTCTGAAACATGATCTTTCTGCTCCCGCCATATCATTGGAACAGCAAACGGCATAGACGGCCGAGAACCATTAATCCATGCTCTGAGATTGACTGCGCAAGATGTTCAACAAATATGAGGTCACAACCTTTATCCTGATCGCCAATTTTACATCCAAAATACAGTTCATACGCTTTCTTAACAAGCGGAGTCATTGTCTTCTTTTGAGATTTCAAAGTGAACTCACCGCAGATGTAACAAAAATTATCACGGCTGTTGACGCATTAACTTGACATTTTGGATTCACCAAGATACTTTAACGTTTGAAAAGCAGGAAAATATTACCATAATGTTGAGCCCCAATTATGTTAGTGAAGCAATAAATATATTCATCATATTCATTACGTCACTTACATAATTAGTAAGTATGTCAAAATTATCACTGAAACACTAGCAATATGTTAATTACGATTATCAATGGAAACCATTATGACGCAAACTTTCGGCAATTTCACAAAAACCTCACGTGATAGAGAAATTCCGTGTTAATTACTAAAATCAGCGACTGGAACAATGATAGAATCACCAAAATTTATTAAGGAAGCAAAAATCATGTTGACCAGTGTAATAGACCATGCTATCTTGCTCCGTTGCTTTGAGCAATGGTTTCATGTTTCAAGTGTCGCCTAAACTGGTTCCAATAAGATCTTAAGGCGACCGTACATCGACGCGATCCGACCCGACCCGATCCAACTAGAAAATCGGATCGGGTTGCATCGGTGTACGTAGCCAGTTTTTGTATTTTGGCCGAACGGGTCCTGGGAAATCTGGGAAAATTTCTCCAGTTTGAGCATTTCAGTCTGATTGGGTCGACTTGGGTCAGGTCGGTGTACGATACCCAGTCGGCAATTTTGCTGTAGTTTCTTGATAATGATTCTAGTGTCGATAGCCCTCAACGTGACCCAGAATGAAGGAATTTTCTATGGAATCTTGAGGAAGTCTAATGATGTGACCAAAATAGCGGAGTTTGCGAGCTTTAGTGGAACTCAAGAGCTCGGGGTAAGTTCTAGCAAGGTGATAAACTTGCTCCGTGGTAAGCTTGAGCGTCCAGGGGATGCGCAGAAGATTTCGAATTCATTTGTTCTCAAAAATCTGGATTTGCTTCTCTTCAGCTTTTTTGAGCGTCCATGATTCGCACCCATAGGTTGCAACTGACCCCACCAGGGATTTCATCAAACGAAGTTTGGTTTGAGTGCTGATGGATTTGTTTTTCCAGGCCTTCGTGAGTTTCACCATGACTTCCATACCCATGGCCAATCTGGACTTAACATCGCCTGAGCACTTTGCGTCGCTTGAAATTTTGCTGCCCAGGTATGTAAAGTTATCAACCTGCTTGAGTTTATCGCCTGCAACTAAAACCTCGAGAACCTCGTCGGTGTTGGTCATAACTTTCATTTTCGAAGTATTTATCTTTAAACTGTACTCCTCAGCAGCGGTTTCGACTCTTCGGACGAGTTCCTGGAGTTCCTCCGGTGAAGTAGCGACCAAGAGGATGTCATCGGCATATCTGAGATTACTGATGACTTTACCGCCGATTCTAAAGCCACCAGTGAATCTGTCAAGCGCTTTACGCATCACTTTTTCCGGGAGGATGTTAAATAGGCAAGGAGAGATGTTACAACCTTGTCGAACGCCTTTCTTAACGCGGAACCATTCAGAGGAGATGTTGTCAGTTTTGACGGCTGCGCGTTGTTGTTTGTAGAGGCTCCGTAGCAGTTGGACAAGCTGTGGAGGAAAACCCATGTCCAGCATGGTCAACCATAGTTGACCGTGTTGCACCATATCAAACGCTTTTGTGAAATCAATGAAGCAAAAGTAGAGAGGCTGGTTTCTCTCTTTTGCTTTTTCCATGATAATCCGGAGGTTCATTATCTGGTCGCGAGTGCCTCGTTTTGGTCTGAAACCGGCCTCTTCAGGAGCCAATTCAGTGTCAAGCTTGGCTTGAATGCGCACGAGAATGACTCTGAGTAGAATTTTGCTTGCATGAGAAACCAGCGCGATGGTTCTGTAATTCTCACAGCAAAGCAGGTCACCTTTTTTGGGTAAAGGGATAAAAACCGATTGTGTCCAGTCGTCGGGCCAAACGCCCGAGGTCCATACGTCAATGCAGATCTTGTGTAGCGTGGTAAGGATCATATTGCCACCGAACCTGAGGAGCTCAGTGATGATGCCGTCTGGACCCGGGGCTTTGCGCAAAGAAGCTTTGAGCAAAGCTCTTTCGATTTCTTCTCGCAGTGGTGGGGGTTCCCTTTCCGGGATTTCGAACGTTATCTCATCTTCGTTGCCGGTGTAAAGTCCTTCACAATATTCCTTCCAACGTTCGTTGACCTTCGTCGGATCAACTAACTTTTTTCCAGTAATGTCTTTGATAGCTGTCTTGCGCGCCTGAATCGGTCTGGTGAGATTTCTGACTGTCTGAAAGACCGGCCTGTTGTTACCTCGTCTTGCGTTCTCTTCGAGTTCGCAACAAAGCACATCGAGATTGGCTTGCTTGTCTTTCCGAAGTCTTCTCTGAACTTCTCCGCGTAGGATCTTGTATTCGATCGGTGATTTCGTCTTAGCTTCACGTTTCTTCTTGATAAGCGCGAAAGTGTCATCGGAAATCCAGTTCTTTCTCTTCTCCGAGTCTTTGGGAATAATCATCTGCGCGGCTTCCGTGGTGATATTTTTGAGTTGAGACCAGAGTTCAGTGGGAGGGCTGGGTTCTTCGACGCAGTTTAAAGCGTCGAAGCGGTTGGCGACCTCCACTGCGTATTCGTGTCTCAACTGGACGTCGCGTAGCTTGTCCAGATCCAGAAGGGGAAGTCTGCGAGATTTAGTTTTTCTGAAACGGAGCTTAAATTTGAGGAAGACAAGATTGTGATCGGTATCACAATCCATATCGAGTCGGGTTTTACAATTGTAAATCGACTGAATCCAGTGCCTGGGAACCAAGATGAAGTCGATCTGAGATCTATAGATATCTCCAGGACTTTTGTAAGTGTATCTGTGCCTGGGGTGGAGTTGGTGGCGGGTGTTAGCAATGACCAGATTGTTTTCCGCACAGAAATCGATCAGCATCTGACCTCTGTCGTTTCTCTCACCGTAGCCAAACTTGCCAAGAACTTCTTCTTCCGTTGCGCCCTCTCCGACGCGAGCGTTAAAGTCGCCTGTAACGATGATAATGTTTCGGCTGGGTGTTTCCGCAAGTATTTGTCTGATTTCTCCGTAAAATTGTTCGACTTCCTCGTCGGGCTTGTCAGCCGTTGGTGCATAGCACTGGATGATCGTAAAGTCTCTGGGTGAGGCGGCGATCGTTGTCGAGATAACTCTGCTGCTGATGGGGGTTGTAAGAGATCAAGCAGGGAGCGATGGCTTTGACGAGCCAGGTGGCCACGCCGTGATGTTCGCGTAATCCTTGGCAACCAGAGTAAAGAATCTTATGTCCTTCGATGGAGGTGAAGTGACCGCTGCCTGGCCACTTGGTCTCAGAAAGGCCACAAATGCTGATACCGAATCTCTGCATCTCCCTGCTGACAATCGACAGTTTGCCCACAGAGTTGAGGCCTCTAATGTTCCATTGTCCAAAAATAGTCTGCATTCTGCTCTTGCGGCGATTGGTAGGACCGTCAGAGAGATCTGACGGGGTAGAGTCAGTAGCCGACTTTTCGAATCCCATCCTAACTCTCTCAGTGGGAAGCGCGGACCTTTTTAGACCGGGCGACGTCCGAGCCGGCATGAAGAAAGTGCTAGAAGTGTCCATTCATGTTCGTCGAGGAATAAGAGATGAGTTCAATTAAGCTCCTCGGTCTTTGATCGAACTCGCAGTAAGATTCGACATGCGTCAACTCATGAAATCGAAAATCGCCGTTGAACATCGTTAGATGCTTCTTCCGCCGAAAGTCGATAGGAATCTTGCTGCTGCCCAAAATTCCGGATGCAAGTTAATGTCTACCCCAAGACAGTTGCCGTCCACGTTAGCCAGCTGTCCAGGGTTCCTGCTGAGCCTGTCCACCTCGCGTAGCGCCCAAGGTGGTACTTCGGCCAAGACCTTCACCACTGATGGCACAGCCCCAGCAGGCATTCCCCTACTTGACTGTTTCACCCCCTCACCGCGGGGAGGTGTGGATCGGGCTTTGAGGGGGCGTAGTTTCTGTAGTTTTTTGCTGTAATTTCTTGATAATGATTCTAGTGTAATAATCCCCTAGCCAAAACCCCTCCCGGCCAGTAACCCTTGGAAAATGACCTCCAGTTTACCCCCTCCCAATAACCTCCATGGACACTAACCCCTAGTAAACTAATAAAATAATACCCCAGTTTAAAATCCATTAACCCCCAAATTCAAAAAAATTTAACAAATTTTACACAAATGAAGAAAATATTTAAAACTTTTTTATTTTTTGTAAGCACTTCTACTGCTCTTTCTTGGAGCAGCTATATACAAAGTTACAGTTCATTATGGACCCCAAAGGTTACTAGAGCTAGCGAGGAGCACCGTATCTCGCAGCGTATATCAGCACATCGAAATTCACAAATAAAAAACGAATTTTTAAAAATTACAATGAAAATTTGTGTAAAAACATTTTACAATTACCTTCACATTTCAAGAGTTCTACAATGTGGTTTTGGTCTGTGTTGCTAAGAGTTGTTAAAAAGCATTCGTATGCTCGGTTATCTTTCAACATCAGTGTGTTGAGTAGCTGTTCATTGGCTCTGACTGGAGTTGATAACAGATGCTGAATATCATCCCTTTCTTTCTCCGTTAATATTTCACTTTGAAATAGCTGTGCAACAATATCTCCAGTGCGAAGCAATCGATTGGAAATATGGCTGTACTTTGACCGAAGCTTCTTCACAGATTCTACGTAACAGAAAATATTATTTTATTGAACTTTTCGTCCGTTATCATCATTGATAATACACTCTGAATTAATGCTTTAGACTGTCTTTTTGAGCATAAGTCAGAAGTATGATTATTTAGGAATCAATTGTCTACTCTAGTCTCATGTGTCCTGGTAGTCTTATAGTGTGTATTGTCTGCAGCGGTTTTGGATAGAAACGTGAAAGTGACACAGTGAATATTGGAATCGACCAGAGTTTGCATATTACGGCTCGTTACAATAAAAGTTATTCTGTGGCGGATCGACCAACAAGGCAGGTCTTTTGTGAAAGTGGCAAGAGTAGCTATGACACAGTTAAAGTCTTTAAGAAGCAACGAATTATCCCCATTATTATTACTATAACTATTACTATTGCATTTTCTATCACAATCTCTATTATTATTATTAATCTCGATTTCTACGGCGCCCAACGAAAGCTAAGTCGCGGGAACCAGCTTAATCACAGGCGCTCATTATTATTATTATTATTATTATTATTATTCTGGCGATTTATTCCCAAGGAGTGGGGCAGCTATGGCTATGAAGCGATTTTCAAATTTTAAGGAGAGGTGACGGGAGTAAGAAGTGTTAGGACAGATGAGGAGCGGGTTGGACGAAAGAAAATATCAATATTGCTATTTCTAGATAAGATAGCTTAATTAGATTTTGACATTGCTGACAAATAGAGTGAATGCTTGTACATATATTCAAACTTTACATATGACTAAAGAGCCCATTGATGTTATACTACTATACGATGCATTCAAGCGGGCTTTACGCCCACAGTGAGTGATAGCTAGTAATCAAATGATGATCAGCTGTAGATCCCTGCTAGACTCACAGAGCGTACGTCTCTTTGATGAATAGATAATTAGAAGAGTGTAAAGAGGGTCGCCGTAGGCCGTTTCAGTCTAGTCTTTATAATATCTTTTCTTCTTCCCTTCAAAGCTCCTTTTAGAACTGTTTCTCTTGTACACTGCTTGCGGTTCTTCCCTATGCAACATCCAGCAGTAGTCTGCTATCATGTTAACGTTCCACTGACCCTGATACCTCCGTTCCATTTCCTTTATGTCCTGGTGGAATCTCTCTCCTTGTTCTTCACTGACAGCACCTAGATTTTCTGGGAAATAGCTTAGATGGGAGTTCAAAAAGTGGAGCTTCAAGCTCATTGAGCAGCCCAAGGCTTTCAAGTTCTTCATCATGTTTCCTACGATGTTCTCGAAGTCACTGTCTCTATAGTTGCCAAGAAACTTCTTTACCACTTCTTTAAAGGATTGCCAAGCCGATCCCTCAATTTCTTTCATTTTGGTATCAAATATCTCGTCCCTCATGAGTTTTCGAATGTCAGGACCGACGAAAACCCCTTCTTTCAGCTTCGCTTCTGACAACCGTGGAAACTTGCTTGCAAGATACTTGAAAGTATCACCATCTTTTGGAAGGGCTTTCACAAACTGCTTCATGATGCCAAGTTTGATGTGAAGTGGAGGTAAGAGTACTTTTCTTGGCTCCACCAAAGATTCGAAGTGCACGTTCTTTTCTCCTACTTTTAATGTCCTGCTTGGCCACACCTTCTCAGTCCAGTGCTTGGCTTTAGCACGGCTATCCCATTCGCAGAGGAAACAGGGGTACTTGGTGTAGCCGCCCTGTTGACCAAGGATCATAGAGATCACTTTAAGATCGCCACAGATGGTCCATTCGTATTTCTTGTAGTTCAGTTTGGTCAGGATGAAGGCTAAATTGTCATACTTCTCTTTCAAATGAACGGAATGTCCAACCGGTATAGAGGCGTATTTGTTGCCATTGTGAAGAAGGACAGCTTTCAGACTTCTTTGTGATGAGTCAATGAAGAGTCTCCAATCGTGAGCCTCATGCTGAACTCTGAACATTTGCATCAGACCGGTAACATCGGAGCAGTAAACAAGTTCACCGTCTTGAGAAAAGTAAGGCACGTAGTCTTTCTCTCGGTTTCTAAACCAACTAAAAGAAGTTCCAGGAGTCAACAAGTTCTTCTCCTGGAGCCTAGAACCTAGCAACTGAGCGGAATCTTTCGAAAGAGCCAGATCTCGAATCAAGTCGTTCAATTGTGATTGTGAAAACAGTTCGGGCTCACTGCTGTCGTGTGGAAATTCCTCATCCGAATTGCCATCTGACTCACTCCCCGATGGCCCACTCACATCGCTTAGGCTTTCTGGAGGCAAAGGTATGGGAATGCCAGGTCCATGAGACACAGGGCGCAGTGCAGATTCCAGGTTCGGGTAGCAGATTTTTCTTTGTTTTTTAAGCTGTATCCCTGTATGTTGCACGAGCAAAAGTAACAGTCATCGCTGTGGTTTCGGGGCTCCCTCCATATCATAGGCACTCCGAAACGAAAAGATTTCACCTTACCCTTAGACCACATGCGCAGTCCTTCCACGCAACTGGAACAAACTCGATGTGGGGCCCATGCCTTGTCCTGGTCTCCAAGCCTTACACCAAAGTATGCAAAATACACTTTCTCAACAAAGTCCGTGACCTTCCGCTCTTGCTTTTTCACTAACAGTTCGCCACAGATATAACAAAACCTGTCAGGAGAATTAACACATCCTCTTGAAGCCATGACAGTCATAAATGTATACACCAGACTTAACCCTTTCACGTCGTTAATGTAAAAACCGGACTTAACCCTTTCAGGCCGAGGTTCAATTTCGCATTTATGAAAACATAACAAGAATTCGGGTGTCTTCATTACTACATTATAATAAAATATATTTTTCATTATGTGCATGTATTTGTAATTGTGTTTTCAATGTAAAATAGCATTTCTGCGGAAAAATTGAACTTTCCAACAAAAAATCCCAATTTGTGTCAAAACTGTATGTGTTAGAATTTTTACAATATTTTTCCAGAAATGACCGTGTAAAAATCTATAAGAAGCACCATTTACTTTGAAGAAAAAAATTTCATCGCAGACCTGTGTAATTAGAAGAGTGTAAAGAGGGTCGCCGTAGACCGTTTCAGTCTAGTGATGCCAATTGTAAGCTGACTGATGACTGAAAAAGTTACAGGGGCTGCAGAGGTGAGGCAAAAGGAAGACATGATCTAAAATATTTCACAGGGTACTCAAGTTCAAAATTGGCCTATAGTTAAAAGGATCGTCCGGGTCGAGAAGTTCCTTCTTCGACAGAGGCTAAGCTAATGAGATGCATACTGCATAGGCCTAAACTAGCATAAATATGGTCTCGTGGTCCGATTCTGAAAAAGAAATCGCAGAGACGAACGATGACTGGAGTGAACACGTCCGCACACGTCTTTAACAGGAACGAATGGAAGGCAACGGATGGAGATGATTTTCTCGGTGAGGAAGAAAATAGTTTGAATATTTTCACAACATCCACAGTTCTGATGTCGTTGAGATGCACGCAGACATGATCTTTGTCTAACTAACACTTACGGGCCTCCACGACTGTGCAAACTATGAAAACGTCCAGAGACTGGACATGCTTCAATGGTTAATTTGCTCAAAAACAAATCGTGCATCTCGAAATTTTTGCAAATCTGCAACCTATCTGGCGAAACCATAACCGATTCCCGCTATTCACTATTCGGATCAAACATACAAAATGTGAAATATGATGCAAAAAGTCGATTATCGTAACCAAAACATTTATTAGAAAGCACCAAATGACATTACAAAAGACAAGGCTAGGTCAAAGTCTTTCTGGTGGTGAACTGAGCTGTTGGTCATCAGAGAGAGAGAGAGAGAGAGAGAGAGAGAGAGAGAGAGAGAGAGAGAGAGAGAGAGAGAGAGAGAGAGAGAGTCAGAGAGAGACAGAGAGAGACATACACAGAGAGAAATAGATACAGAGACAGAGAAATAGATACAGAGACAGAGATAGAGACAGGCAGAGACGTAGACAGACAGAGGGAGAGACAGAGAGAATATTTTTACGGCAGTTAGATGAAATCTATTGAAATGTTAGACCTATTTTAATTTTCTACCTGAAGATTCCTGTTGCAGTTCTTGAGCTTGCTTCGTTAATTGTTCCTTCTTGTCTGCCCATACTTTTCTCTCTTTTTCAAATTTCTGTTGAAGGCCAAGCAATTTCACCTCGACATCTGCAAAGAGCAAAATACGGACGCAATTTTTCTAACATTATGCCTTAGCTAAACCTAATTAGAATTGAAAATTAATGTTAATTGTATATTGTCTATGATCAGTAAACTACGTCCATTAATAATTTGTAGATTAAAGTGTGTTCGATTATTCAGTTTCTTGCGAAACTGCAGAGACGATCGACGACTGGAGTGAACACTATAATTAAAGGTCATAGTTATATTAATAGATGGTCATCCATATCTATCTCAAATATTTTGATGGCTAAATAAGTTGATTTATAATAATTATTTTGTACCTATTTTTGAACATTTATCTACAATTCTAACATAATATAATACACGCTTTCAAATCGGGTGCATCTGGCCGAGAACATGTCGAAAACCATGAATTCCTCTAGATTTTACTGTCTACTCCCACATAATTATTGCAAATCCCTATCTGATCGTACCTAAAAGGGTGTGGTGTAGTTTTGAATTCTGAAGCAAATTCATTAAGTTCAATTGTGGTCATTACCGGTTTGAATGGAATTTTGTCTTAGGTTTAAATTTCCTTGACTTAAAAATCCTTGTTATGGACTGCTCATTTAGTCTTGATGCTTTAATACTCCTTACTACACAATTCAATTTTACATTCTATTTATTTACATCCAAACATCAAAGGACAAGAAAATGTAACAATCAGACGCTGGTTGAAATTAAGAAAACAAAGAAGTGACATGTTATGTTATGTCTTAAAATCTAATATAAAAGAGTTATGTAAACTGACGATTTTAGCGCCCTTTCAATGAAACTTCTGTGCCATGTTCCAAACCGAAAAAAAGGTCATAATATCTAATCCCCTTCTTTAAGCAATAGAGTTTTGGCATTTGACGTTATGACAAAAGTAGGGTCAGAAGTTTCAGTCTCATATTTAGAGGAAATCCACTGTAAATCAGGCGACATTGCCCAATTCTTTGCTACTAACTGATTTTTCACGTCAGTTGCATAATTTTAAGGCTATTTAATAATCGAATCGAATCTCGATATTTTGTAGTGCCGTTATCATTAATACAAGATAACAAACGGCGTCTTTTGAAGTGGATGTGCAATCCACATTTCTTCATGGATCATTGCAATCAGATACCCAATAACTCAATTATACAAAGAAAATGTAACAATCAGTGCATGTGACAATGTAACAATGTAACAATGCTGTTCATTCATCTGACATTAATGTTCTGAAAAGTTGCTACATGTTTTCATATGCCAAAAAAATTCACGAAATAACAAGAGAGGCAACTCACCTTCTGATCTTAAATTATCAATCTTTTTCTCTGTAGCTGTTGACTTTGCCTCGAATTCTTTTAGCTTAGCTTCAGTTTGTTTTAACATCTCACGGGTTTCTCTCAATTTTTCTTTAGTTGAGGCTAAACCCAATTATACAAAGAAAATGTAACAATCAGTGCATGTGACAATGTAACAATGTAACAATGCAGTTCATTCATCTGACATTAACTTCTCTTCTGCGTTTCTCAATTGTGCTTCCATTTCTTTGAGGTTTACTTCAAATTTTCTTGCCTGATCAATAAATTTTTCTATGATGTTTACTTTTTCATTAGCCTCTTTTTCTTTCCTTTGAATCAGCACCTTCAGGGTATCGCCGCAGCCTCACTATTCTTAAATTTCTCAAACAGACATTCGTTCTCATTTTTTGTTAGATTAAGTCTTTTCTCTAACTCATAAACAGTTTCTTGTAATTCTCTTAGTTCTTTCTTGGTTCTAGTTTTCTCTTGTTCAATATAATTCTTGATTGCTTTACATTCGCTTTCTCGATGAAGAATTTCTTGCATCAGTCTCTCACATGTTTCGTCATTAGCTTCGGTTTGCACTTTGTTCTGTCTTTTAATGTTTCGCGATTCTAAAAATATAATATTGCGACTTCGAATCAAGTTTTGCGCACAGACTTCATCGCTTCAAGTAAATCTGACAAGTCGTTGTATTTGTGCATGTTTGAATGCAAGTATATAGCTACTTACACAGCGCCTTTCATTGACTTCAGAAAGGCGCTGAAACACGACTATCGGATCTAAAAAGGTGCGACGTAAGATAGATTAAAACGTTTCTTTATCTGTCCTTGGCCGAACAGTGCGTTCTAGTAACTCCGCCACTGCCGAACTTCGGGTGGTTCCAGACATAGGCCTGGATAAAGATATCGCTAAACATTGTAACTACTACTGTTTTTAGTGAAATTGCGTTCTAGAAGGACGATCCAAATGCACAATGCGCCCGCATAGTTGTGCGGGTGCGTGGGACCTACAAGTACTCATGGACTGCAGTCCGTAACTATGATCAGCCAGCTGATTGCAGACAAGAACACAGAACTTTGTGATGTGTTTCGAGGCCGGAGCAACCAAAGAAGCTCGTCCATTGAGGATGATCTTGAATTATCCTTTGTTAGCTCGGAAGCCAAGATAAGGTGTCTCTTAAATTGCTATAGCCATAAATATGCAAGAATTTTTGCAATTTACTGACAATTCTGGCAGAGCCTTTGAAGATGCACTAAAGCTGTCGTAGCTAGAACGTCTGGAGGCACGCAAGGACAGCGTTGCAATAACCCAGGCACGTCAGGATGGAGTGGACAAGAGTCACAGCTACATCGAAGGGATAAATTTTACCAAATGACTCTAATTTGACGCAGTTGGTAAAATCATGACCTGCAAATGGAATTGAGTGCTGCTTCCCCATGGAAAGTTCTTCATCCAGAAACACTGAATGGCCCCGGACATCGTTCTGTGCCTCCCAAACCTTGCACGTGTGAAGTATTAATTCGTGCTTGTAGTGCATGTCATAAGAATACTGATAAAAAGTATCCACAATAAACCAAAATACCCACAGACAGCAACCTGTCATAGTTGACAAAAGGCGACATTCAGCAATATTTCTATACCCAGTTTCTCAGAAACTTAAGAAGTGGCGTTGCTTGCTGGAGGTCAGTGGTCGACAATAACATTTTGTAGTTGAGAGCGAATGTCGCATTCATACAAATGAGAAACGTTTGTCAAAGAAACTCGCAAAATATGAATACAATTTGGATTTGCAATTGACTGTGCAATCCTAAAAGTCTGAAAATGTTATAAGAAATAAACTGTTATGTTGCAAAATCTTGGCTACTCAGCAATAGAATATATAAATTGCGTCACCTTAGTTCAATCATACATGGGGATAGGATAATTTAATAGGCTCATCATTCACCTTGGACTATTTTTTCATAGCAAATCTTCCAAATGCTGTCTGTCGATGTCTTCTGATGTATCAGAACTGCTTTGTTTGAAACTTCTGTCTGCAATTCATTCGGGAGCTCCTTGAATTTTGCCTCGATATATAAAATTGATCTTTTCTTCTGAAACAGTTTGTTTCACAATTTAAATTTACGTGTTTAATACATAAGTAATTATGGATTATGCAATATGCTGCGTACTTTTGCAGTTACAATGCCGCAATTTAAATAACACCGTAGAGCAGAGCCCCGGAAATAAGCAGAGGCCACAAAAGGTTCGGAAACAAAGTCTCAATAAAACGTGACAGCATGTAAAACAATCTGAAAACGAAGAAATACAAGTTATTTACATTGAAGAATCTTCAAATTATTTCACAGCTGAAAATCTGGGTTTTTATTTTAAGAACTAGTAACAATACAAATAATCTGGCAGCGTTTTACCTCGATAATGGCATCCGTAACCAAATTTATCTGTTGAGTCTAAAAATCCCTTATGGATCATGACTATGACTTAGCCACCTGATAGCAGATAACTTTATGATACAACACTACTCGTATTTACATTTCAAAATTTTTTTAAAAATTATGCTTATCTGTAATAAGGTCACAAACACAGGTAAAATTAACAGTTTACACGTCAATATCCACTTTTTCTTTAAGTTAATTCTATACATTACACTGGATCACAACGATTTTGCTACTGAAAGTAATGCATGTGCCTTATATTGATTCAAATGTGCTGATTCCAAATATGAAGTCAGAATCTGCCCAGCACGTCTAGATTTTAAGTTATGCATGCATTCAAGTAATGACGTAAGGACTCGTTTTCGGTTATGTCTGTACATTGTGTTGCATGTGTCTCCACGATTGCTGCCAGTGATACGTGCATGCCTGCAAGTGTCGCCTAAAATTTTCCTGACAGCAAGCCAGCCGCAGCCGCTAGACATGATTGGGCATGTCAGCGAGCTGACGTCAGCATCAATACCAGTATATAAGGCGAGATTGCGTAGAACGAAGGTGAAGTTTTCTTATATAGCTGTAGCTAGCGTGTGAGATTTAATTTTGAAATGAATAGGCGAGGCTGTATTAACCATCCAGACAATTTTTGCTATGTTTGTGGTAAATATACTGTATGTGACCAGCGCAAGAAGTTAACTAAGAGAGTGATGATTGCTTGCAAGTATTATTTTGGATGTCAAATCGGAGACCAGGATAAAAGTTGGGCACCTCATGTCTGCTGCACCGTGTGCTACTCTGGGCTTACACAGTGGTTGAATGGCAAAAGGAATTCAATGCCGTTTGCTGTGCCTATGGTGTGGCGCGAGCCAAGAAATCATCATGCAGACTGTTATTTCTGCATTACTAAAGTTGCTGGATTTTCAAAGAAAAATAAGTCTAAAATCGTTTATCCTGATTGCGAGTCCGCTCTAAAGCCAGTGCCGCATGATGAAGAGAATTCAGTACCATTTCCGCCTGCTGCGGGTGCTGATGAAACGGACAGTTCTGATGGTAATACAGAAGATGACGTTACTGTTTATGAATCCAGTGATCAAGATTTGGAAGAGGGTAGGCCGCATTTGATAAGAGAAATTGAGTTAGATGATCTGGTGAGGGACCTATCTTTGTCAAAGGAGAAATCTGAACTCTTAGCCTCCAGACTAGGGGAGTGGAACTTGCTTCAAAAAGGTACCACAACATCACACTTCCGTTATCGTCACAAACAGTTAGCTACATATTACAAACTGGAAAATGATATATGTTTCTGTACTGACGTGAACGGTCTCATGCTGAATTTACAGTAGGTTGCGAATACGTTCCTGATCAGTGGAGACTGTTCATAGATTCCAGCCAAGCGAGCTTGAAAGCTGTGTTGGTGCACAATGGTAAGGAAAAGCCGTCTGTTCCTATAGCCCACGCTGTAGGCCTCAAAGAGACATATGATTCAATGAAACTCATTTTGAAAGTGATCAACTACTCAGACCACAAATGGAACATCTGTGCGGACCTCAAAGTGGTAGCACTTATTCTAGGCCTACAGCTGGGGTACACAAAACATATGTGCTTTTTGTGATTGTGGAACAGTCGTGATGATAGAAACCATTACAAAGTGAAACTGTCGCCTCCAAGATCTGAGCACATTGTTCGCCGGCACAACATGCAACACGAACCATTGGTTGATCCATTGAAAGTGTACTTACCACCACTTCACATTAAACTGGGCCTCATGAGGAATTTCGTAGTGGCAATGGATCGTACTGGACAAGGCTTCCAGGATAACATATGCCTAGTAGCAGGCGAAAAATCTTTCGTGTGATCCAGTGTTATAAGTGTCACGAATTCTTGGGAAAGGTGAGTTATGCCCTGTGTCAAAGCAAGGGAGTTTCAGTGCGATTTCACGACGTGAATATATATATATATATAAACTAAATTCTTAGTAATCAACTCTAACTACAGAACCCCGTGTCGATGGCCGTTCCATTCCTCAAAAAACGAAACAAACAATTTGGGCGAAAACTCATAGTTCCGTCGGCGTGGCCGTTCTTTCCGATTGAGGGCGTCTTTAAAGTAAGAAGCGGTGAGAAACAACGTCTTCCGTAACCGACTGGTAAGTCCCTCGTTGCACTCGATAAAGGGTGAACGAGTTGACGATGCCCTTTGCTGGTGTCCGATAAGTGTTCATGGAACAACTCTGTGCCGGCGTTGACGCCCAAAGTCGTGTTCATGAACGATAGATGGAGCTAGAACCGTTTTTACTGTCTCGAACTGCTTCTCTGGCTGTCTTTGAAAAAAGTGTTTTTCTGCTACATCCTGCCTTGTGTTTTATCGCTTTTAAGTCGACGTCATGACCTCTTGACCCTTGCAATACCTATGAACCTCACCGCAATCGACAGACCATCGCCAATATCTCTAGTGGCCGATAGTCTATAAGCGACTAACTCCACCTATGTACCACTACACATATGTACCACTCCATATATACATACTAATACTTAATCGAAAATATCTCATACCTATAAGGGCAATCCTTGACACTAATGTCTGCTGCCACTCAGCTAAAGCGATGCAGAATCGATGTCTATAGTATATAGGACCGCACTTCTAACTAAAGCATACACTTACCACTATTTTATGCTGTAAACTGGTTTTTTGCTTTTCTGTTCGAAATGGTTTCGACGGGCGAAGCATTGGTTCCAGTAAAGGTTTAGGCTGGATAACCATAGATTTGGTGGAAGGCGACGTAGGCGGCTGTTTTCCTGGTTTAGGTGGAGGTTTCAGAGGAATTCTTTGCCGCAATGAATTAGAGTATCTAGTCAAAAATGTCTTCTTTACTGTGATAGTCTCATTTTGATTCACATCGCCTTTAAATATAACGTATAACAAAGTATTACCAGTTCAGACAGATATATGCAGATGTGCATGAATGTTTTAATATAATTGCATCATTCAACAAAGCTTCCAAAATCATGTATCTGTAAAACAGTAATGAATATGAGTATTCTTTTATTCACTTTACAATTATTGGATATCAGTTACTAAGAGAATACTAAATAATCATAATCGTAAGCTTGAAATTTATAAAGCGCTACTTAAAAGCTTTGCACAGGGCACCATATTATTCAAGAGCGCTGCGTCAAGTCAGTGGGGCTGTCCAAAGATGCCATGTCAAAGACCAAATACGTTTGCCAGTAAGTAAGTAGCTCAATCTGGATTTGAGTAAATCAACAGAAGTGTCTCTGTCAGGCCTTTAATTGGTATTACGGAATCTGCATGCAGAAGAGAGCGGATTTCAGTCGGACGGCAGCCAATATAAGGTACCTCGCATACTATCCACAAAACGTGGCATTTTGGCCAGTAGACGGGCAGCAGAGTTGAGGACTTACTGTAGATGTTGTCCGGGAGAAAGGAAGGCCAGCTTGAATGGGGTGGCAGTGAACCCTTAGCGAGATTTTAAAGCTGTGCATAAGAGTGAAGCAGAATCAGACGACAAGATTCTTCGCATGACTTGGATCATCCTCAATTCATAATGTCTTCACCGACAGATGCAATTTACATGGTGGGCTAACAAGAGTTCTCCGAAGAAAAGCACGTCTGGATCTGGAACCAAGCAAACTGGCTTCCAGACCTCTTAAATCAGCGCTGGATGATCAGTTTTGGTTTGTATCTGTGACGTCCCAGTCCATATATATGGAACTTTTGCCTGGTTTAGTCGAAGGCGAATGATGACTGAATTTTTCGATGACAGCAATCAATGAAGACACGTACAAAAGAGTATCGCAAGGAAGAAATAACTAAGTTAATTGTAAAATCCTAAACATAATGCAATGAAAATAGCCGAAAATGAGGTATTTTGTAAAGAAATTCTCACCTTCAGGGGCTTTTCAGCCTGATCCACGACAAGTGGCTCAGCGGGACTTAGGTTCCTTTTGGGTCTACCTTTTGTATCCCAACAATCTATACAATGGTCAGTGTATTTGTTCTTTTCTGTTGTTCTTTTGGAATCAATAAAGTTTTCATTCATTCATTCATTCATTCATTCACTCATTCATTCATAGTAATTTTAACCCAGGGCGTACTTCTATACTTCGTGGGTTACAGTTGATATTGGTGTTCCCCAGAGTTCAGACCTTGGTCCTCTTTTATACATTATGTGTACCGCTGATATCCCTTCCCTCTTTGCTAAATACTTGGTTGTTGGTCACTTGTATGCAGACGATGTTCAGGGACCTCCGTCTGCGCAGCTTGCTCTTGTTGGTAAGATTGATGCTCTGACTCATGATATTCAATATTGGATGTCCTGCAATCGTCTTCGCCTTCATCCTGCTAAGACTCAGTTGATATGGTTTGGTTCTAAACGCCATCTTGCTCAGCTTGACTACTCTTGCTTGTCCGAAGCTTTCCCCTTTTTAACACTTTCGTCTAGTGTTCGTAATCTGGGCGACATACCTGACTGTAACCTTACCTCCGCAATCCATGTCTCTAAGCACCTCTGTTGAGTTTATCCTCTAAGATGCGCTTTATAAATCTCAAATTACAATTACAAATTACAATTACAACTTGAATCGGTCTTCATACTACCAATTAAGGCGTTTAAGAGTTGTTCGTCGTTCTGTTTTTCCTCTGTCTTTACTACTATGATTCATGCCATGATATATTGTCGCACTGATTACTGTTACTCGGTTGAGATCACGTCTTCGCCGTTTCTCTCATATCTTAGATTACATCATTCAACAACTTTATTGGCTCCCTATCCTATCTCTTATTCAGTTTAAACTATTGTCTCTGGTACTTAAAGCTCGCATGGGCCAGGCTCTAAAATGTTTGTGTGATCTTATACGGCCTCCACACTGCAGTAGCTCTGCTGCCCGTCTACGTTCTCTAGGTCGTCTGGATCTATTTGTTCCTCGTTTTAACTCCTCGCTTGCGCAGCAGAGGGCTTTTGCTGTTGTTGGCCCATCTCTAGGGAATGGACTTCCGCTATCATTTCGTGCAAGGGTCACTGTTGGTGATAGGGCTCAGTCAGTTCGTTGTTTAAAGACGTTCTTATTTCCCCTGGGTTCTGATGCTGAAAGGGCTTCTGAAAAGTATGTTCTGTGAGAAGCGCTATATAAACTATCAAATGCAACACACATAAAACAGGCTTGCGCTCCATATGGCTCCCTATTCAGAAATCCTGAATCCGTGTTTGGTAGAAGGCAATTTTTAAACATGGACTCTACGTAGCCCCCACCGTCGATTGATGCCATACATATCATTATAATGGCAATATTATGATAATTGTTGCATGGTTTCATGCCGCCACAGTGGTACAGGTCAGTGTAAAAAGCGACTTGCCTTAAACAGATGAAATGGGTTTCATCCATGTATATCCGAAACAGCTGATCCGTGTGAAGTCAAAATTAAATAACATTGTATTATTGTGCTTAACTTGTGAACAATACGCAAACCATCCCAAGTCTGTCGTATACGTGCGTTGTAACACAGAAGTAGTAAATAGTAGTAGTCATATGTCGTTTAACCGTAGGCTAAGTTTCTGTCGTTACTAACCCAATAACAAGGTTATGGTTTATACGGACATTGTCTTAACTACGGTAAGAATGCCCTCAGTTGCTCACGTGTTAGTTCAGTATTTAACTTATATGATCGCAAATTCTGCTGTATGTATATGCTATCTAAAAGGAAAACGGTTCTGAAATTCAGAGTTAGTAACAAAGAAAAACACTGTTTACCTGGGCACACACTTTCTCCATCACAAGTTAGTATCTGATACACGTGATGTTGTTTTGTTCTCTTCAGTGATTCAAGAAAACACTCGTAGAAATCTCGAGTGTTTCTAATGATGATATTTAGTAGCTCTTCGCTCGTTCTTATTGGAATAGTATAAAACCGTTTAAGATGTTCATGCTCTTTTGTAGTTAACTTTCCACTTTGAAACATCTGTGTCAACACATCTGGAACACTTAGGCTGATGAGCAGCTGATGATAGTGGCGTCGGATGCGGTTTTCATGATCCTCTACAAAAAGACACGGTGTCTTATAGAACAATGTCAGACATTGCAGAGATCTAGTTATTTAGTCTTTTGTAGATTTGCATAAGAACATTTCGTGAAAACTTCCAATTTCACTAAACAGCCATTATCTAGTTGTCTTCAGCCGCGAACAGAATTCATGCAGAAGAAATGCAGTTCTTGATTTAGATTATCAGAAGCAGAAGAATGATACAGTAATGTTAATGAAGCCCAGATTATAAGCTCCCATGAAGAAATTGTTCATGAAACATGACTGACAGTTCCACATGTAAAACAAAAAAAAATGTTAAAGTAATTTAAACTTCTTTCCTAAAAATGTTCTATGTTTTAATTACTATAATGCACTTGTGAGAACCCTGCATGTATGCTTGAATAACGAATAAAGAATGAAACAAGAAGAAAAAAGAAAACAAGAAAACCGAGACATCGATAGCCAGTGTCACGAAATGCGCTATATGCTAAGACCTTACTTACATCGTGCGCGGAAAGCTTTCCTTCCTGGCGGGAAGGTAGGATGGGGCTGTTGCACACGGCGAACGAGAGTAAGAAAGACTGTATAGATATCTTAAGTCAGTTGTTGGGTGACAAAGAGAACTGAAGAAGAAGTCGGGGAATTCGAAGGATGTTTTTGGTTAGACGGACCGGAGAAGCGAGGCCGTGACTAAAGTGACGGAAGCCTGAGAAGCGGAAAAGTGCTTAGCTTCCCTTTATCATCGTCTTCATAAGTGGAGATTATATATACAGTATATATATGTGTGTGTGTGCATGCTAGTTCGCTGACGAATGTAGGCCTGTGTTTAGAGTCTGTATCTAAAACTACTCTTGCGTGTATTTAACTGAAGAATTTATGCCTTAATTGTACATACGGTTTCAACTGTTTGGATAATTTCTGTCTTAAGACGTGTACTTGCTATATAAGTAACGGTGGTTAGCAGTGAGAAACTTTATATAGGCCTATATTTATTTATACAGTAGCGGAATATTTAACGATATTTGCGTAGGTAGATAAGTTACAGTATATGTTATATGAAATTTGTATACTGAGATATTTAAGTCTTGCAATGGACATTCATCGAAGTTTAAATTTATCTTATATATCTTATGCGTTGGTTAACATTCAAGAGTTTCTGCGAACTATGCAGCCTTACAGATTGAAAGCTGCTTATGGAAATATAATGTGCAAGTATTTTAGAAGGTTACTGTGTGTGAATTAGGTCGGTAGTGGTGATACTGGTGCTAACAGCGTTAATGTAGCTACTGAACTGTGCCAGCTGGGATTGGACGTTTGAATTTTAAATCTAAGCTTGCTTATTATTACGGATCAGGTAAATGTGTAACAAGATTAGCTGTTAGTTTCTTTCAAACAGTGGCCTATACGCGAAACTGTACGTCGGTTGTAATCTAAGTTTAGTGAAAGTTTTACAGATATGAAAAACCTGTAAGTGTTGAAACTTCAGCGCCCGAATCAGATATGATGCGTTGAACTGAATCCCAGAGGAGAACTAATTTTTCACGAGATGGATTCGTTCTTGCGTCCTTAATATCCATACTACCTGTATAGATAAAACGATTTTTGCAACAAATACAATGTGTTACCTAAGATTAGTTTAATTAAAAAGACAGCTACGGAAGTTTTGCTATTATTGCTGATAGCTGAAAGTCTGTAGAATACATTGGCCGGCTTTAGTCTAAATTATGAGGAGAGACGTCCATGACATGGAATGATGAATGACAGTAGGACATGGATAGAGGGACTATTACTGTGGATACTGGACAGAACGCTCACACACATAAAGTGTCTGCTATCAGAGTTCATTCAGTGTATCTGCTAGAAAATGTAAGTGTCTAATCATTTCGAAAGGCCAAATATACGTTTAGTTGTAGGCAATTCGTCTATATGAAGCCATAGTATTAAGCACACTGGTGTATGGATCGTAAACCAGATCAATGACGTTGCAAATTGGAAGCAGCACATCATAAACGGTTCGTAATATAATCCTAATCGTCATCGTAATTGCACATTTATATAGCACCTCTTCAAGAAACCTACTCAGAAATGCTCCCAACCTGATATCCCAATCCACGATCAAATATATGCAATGGTCTTCAATCGCTGACGAATTAAAGGCAGAGAAAGGAAGGAAGCTCATGTCGCTTGTCGCATGGCAGATTGTTTCAGGGTGAAGGATGAACCATGCCGAAGCTACCATGCTGCACTGCGAAAGAAAGGGACGGATGGACAACGACGGATGGACAACCAAAACACCCTGTGCTGCAGAACGAAAACGTCTACGGCCAAGGACAGATGACACCGAAATACAAAGTCCCTTAAGATAGTGCGAAGCAATAGCGGCCAGGCAGCAAGAGGATCTTAAACTTAGTGCGCCTTCCGATAGGCAACTAATGCAGCTCGTCCCGTATGTAAGTAGAAATATGACCAAACTTTGGAATCTACCGATTAACCGAGCAGCAACGTCTCAAACAGATTGAAGCTGGCCAATACGAAAAATATATCTTCCTGCATTTATGGCGCTGCCATAGTCGACTCTACTACACATGAATTCGTGGATAAGATTAGAAGCACGCTTAGAAGAGAGTGAATGACGTGTAGTGCGGATCTGGCGCAGATGATAAAAGCATGTTCTACATACTGTCTTAACATGCTAGGAGATGGTTAATTCTTGGTCCAAAGTCACACGCAGGTCACGCACAGAAGTAGAAATGGAAGCAGTGGAAAATTGGAGCTGTAGGCCTAAGTAAAGCAAGTCTATCTTTTGGAGCTGTCAGTTGGGTGTTAGAGGGATTGAGCCGGAGAATTCTTCACATTTCATGAAGTGATAGCCTAACATATTGAATTGTGCTCTTGCACCATCTCATGAGCACCATCGTCGACGATTTCTACCGTAACACCATGTTGTCTTCTTGACTTGTAAAATGTATAAGACAAAGGACAGGATAAGAGCATATTAAGAATATCATCAGAAAGCGAAGATTGAAGCGGATTGGACACGTGATGCCAATCAAATGATGAATTGGATCCATAAAGAGAGAAGACGGCGAGAAAGACCAAGACCATCAGAGACGGTGTGAGATGTCGTAGAATGAGGCAAGAAGACTGACGATGAACAGAGAGATGTGTAGACCTGCTTAGAAAGAACTAAGTTCTGACCAAAGTCATGTTGCTTAAACCGCAAATCTTATGTCTATGAGCGTCATTAGTGTCTATAAATTGTCGAATTTAAGTATATTGCTCTGGGACATTGTTCTATCTAAAGCCACAGTATTAAAGACACTGCTGAATGGATCGGCAAACTGGCCAGTGATGGCGGAAAACAAGAAAATAATGGAGTCAGGTAAAGGAGAGGATTCAGGTACCGATCTGTGGAAGAGAAGTGTTTTCAGTTTGAGTGAAAAACCCATGATCAATTCCTTTTGCGTTCTTGTTCTTTAGTTTGAAATCAACAAGTATCCTATTTGTATCCTCGGTTGTGTTGTCTTTGAGCTTGAGTCTATGCAGGGCTTCTCTCGTCAATGTCCTACTGGCCACTAACTTATCTAACAGTCCGAAATCCGGATCAATCCGATCCACCAGAAACTCCCTATGCTTCTCGAATCTGTCCTCCATTATTTCCTACCTTTCCGACTACTCTTGTTTCGGAAGACACTACAGAATAACAGTAAAGTGGCTGTGTGGGTTTACGTCGATATTGGATCCGACACAGAGATACTGCTGCTCATACTATTCTAGTTATTAATCTTATGCCATTGTCATAACGCTAGAGGCACCAATCAATGGTCGCTTCAAGTTAAACCGCAACCAGAACTCGTAACAATTGGGGAATGCCTGTCTAAATCTAATAGGATGAAGGTGTTCCGCCCACAAATTAGGTGGCCAATAGCCCAACAATTCGATAAAGATACCTGCTTCTAATATATTTGATTCTATTATCCTATCCATTTTCAGCATATCCTAAGTCTAGATATTGCACGCAACACGCATAGGATGGCCTGATGACAGAACCTACCCCTTAAGCAAATAAAATTTGAATAATAGACATCATATTATACATGTAGGTATTTTATGATGGTCACAGGGACGATAGGGCGCCGTGAAAGATATAGAATTTTTGATTCATATTGCATGTTGGCCTTAGTAGTCCTGCTTGACAATAGTTGACAACTCGTCAAGCGTTTGAAAGGAAATCCAATGGGATGAGTGTCTTTGGCTACGATTATTTCGCTTGATCCAGGTCTAAATTCTGACCATTCCGTAGCGCCTTCCCAAATCCCTGAGCGGAATTAACCACGCTAGCAACAAGCATATAGCCACTTACCGCCTCTTGGGTATATGAACCGAATAAAATTATATAAGGAGGGTTGTTTTAACTACAAGATCTATGCTACGATGACTGCCAACAGTTAGCCCGTTTCTTAATTATAATCATTCCACTAAAGGCGGAATCCAATCTTATTTATCCAGTTATAAGTTAAGCAGTGAACATTGGACAAGCTGACAACCTGAATTAAATGGACAGCGACGGAGTTGTTGATATTAATGCCGATAGACGGAGACCCGAAGCGGACATTGAGCGGCGTTAGTTTTAATTAGGAGAGACGCTGATGGTGTTGACGACATGGAATGATGACATTAGAACATGGATACAGTAAACATTACTTTGGAATGCTGGATAGAACTCTCATAGAAATAAAGTTTCTGAGTGCAGAGCTAATTTTATGTATGTTTTTGCCAGACAATATAATTGTAGAATCATTTCGAAAGCCAAATAAAACGGCTACTATAGGTCATTCGCCTATATGAAACTAAAGTATTAAGCACACTGCTGTATTTATCTGAAACCTGCTGAATGATGGTGGCAAACAAGAAAGACTAAAAGACTGGAAACAGCACATTATAGACGGCTGACGAGAATTCTTCACATTTCATTGCGTGATAGCTTAAGATATCTAATTGCGCTCCTGCACCATCTCATCAGCACAGTCACCGACGATTTCTACCCTAGTACCATGTTGTCTCCCTGGCTTGTTAAAGGTTTAAGAGAAAGGACAACACAAGAGGATATTGAGAATATCGTCCGAAAGAGAAGACTGAAGTGGATGGGATGTGGTGCCAACCAAACGATGAATCGGATCCGTAAAAGGAAAAGGAGTGAAAGATCAAGCAACTAATGTACGGAGACCATCAGAGACGATGTGAGATGTCGTGAGATGAGGCAAGAAGACTGACGATGAACACAGAAGAGTGAAAAATCTGCATTGCCCAAAATGTAGACCTGCAGAAGAATGATTAACTAAGTACAAAGTATAGGCCAAAGTCACGTTGTTTAATCATTAGACAATTTTATGTCTACGAGCGTCTTTAGTGTCTATGCATTACCGAATTTAAGCGAGCACAAGGCTATGCGGTTATGGCAGAGTCAATTTTCAAGTAAATCCTGAATATGCTATATAGGCTGGCTGTATGTAGGTTGTTGCTATCAACTTTGAGTGCACTCGCAGGAAATGCCAGACTGGTAAGGTTACTGCATTTTTTCATGTCGTCCGTCAATAGCATACACAAAGCTATGGGCCGGTGTTTAAGGTTAAGTTAGGTTTAGTAGAACACTTCATGTTCGAGTCCATTAGAGATTCTAATCGAACAGAAATCTTGAAATATCGTTTTGTCTTGCGCGGAATTTTGAACCCTAAGCTTTGGGTTTATAAAACATTGTCTAGAAAGGTTTTGGGGCAAAATTGGACCAGATAATTTCCATTTTGTCCCAATACCATATAATACATGGATCGCTTGACCTAAAGTCACTGTAGCGTATCATGAATCATTCGATAAAATAAGCCAAAATTATAACTCAATTTTTTTTTAAATATATAAAAGTTACCAAACAGAGCAAAGTGTAATATTACCGTTTCTGTTTACTCTAAATCGTTACCGTGTACTATTAAGCGGTGTAAGTTGTTTTCTTTACAAACTGCGCACCACGAACGGCGATGAGCCAATTTCCTCAGCTAACCATAGAGATTGTGAATATTTATTAGACTGCTCATGCGAGCTGAAATTTATGCGGTGGAGTTCAGAGTTGTGGGTGAGCATCTGGCAGAAAGCCTCTTACACTTTCGGTTTCATATATCACGGCTTATTTTCTGGGCTGAGCTTGATACAGTTGAAGGTCTCGCAGCTCGATCTATGTCCAACATAACTATGGACAGAACCCGCTCCGAGCTCAATAATTTCAAGAGCATAGTTCATTGGTTTTCCACTCGACTGGTGTGTGAATGGAACCTTGACATCTCCAATGCTGTGTTTGTAGCCGTCAGCTTTAGAGCCTACAAAGTGACATTTCCAGTAGTCCGAGCTGTACTTGGCCAGCTGTTGTATGTTGGGAATTGGTTCGACATGCCCAGTAGATGCTATCGATGGAAGAGCAGAGCTTAGAAAATTCTGGAAGAGCAAAGTCGCTGGTGAATGCGCGTCTGATGAGAACAATGTTGTCCTTTCTGCATTCGATAAATTTCTCTTTTTAGCGATTCCACTCTTTAGGGTCATTTCGTGTCTTAGCTTGTCGAATGATTTAACGGTTGTGTGTATATATATATATAATATATATATATGTATATATGTTTGCATGCGTCCTGCCTAGTCTAGAGAGTTTAGATTGTGTGTGGAGTTGCGAATCTAGTGTTCAGGCTTATATATTGTTGCAGTGGCAAGTAATAAATAATAATACTGTTAATAACACAAATTATATAGCGCCGCTACACAGCCGAGACAGAAATAAGGGCGCTGTATAGCGACAATAGAAGAAATTAACTGCAGTCAAAGGGTAATTTAAATAGAAACGTTTTAGCCTTTCTTACGCGTATCCAGGGATGGAGCGTTCTTCACGTGGTCGTGAAGGCTATTCCACACAGTGGATCCAGCAATCGAGAAAGAGCTTCCGTCAAACCGTGAGGAAGACCGTGGGACCTGCAGTAGGTTCCTCGACGAGGATCGCAGCCGACATTTGTTCTCAGTCTTCCACTCGGGTACAAAATTCAGAGATATAATCCGGCATGAGGCCTGTAGCGATCCTCCTCTTTAATTCGCATTTGATTTTGTGGGTAACGTGTATATATTATTAGGGTACTTAGCTAGACTTATATTATATAATTTAGTATGCTTAATGTGTATCTAGTTTGCCTATGGTAGTGTAAATGTAGTGATTTAGTAGGCAGACCAGCACCTAAGGGTATAAGCTAGTTTAATGATAAAGACCAGCCTAGATAGATACATAGGATTAGCATTGATAAATGGAGATCTGCTGTGTCGTGATGGCGGACGTGTTACAAGCTTGAAATCTACGAAGACAAGATCAGTGGATGACTAGGCAGATTCAAAAGGACGCCATTAAAAATCAAACGATCGCTGGTTCATTGAAGATGCAAGAGGCAGCATGACGCATCAGAAATTGAACGTCACCTTCATCGAGCAGGCGTATTTCAGAGAGGGTGTAAGAGGCAGTGAAGGTTAAAATGAGAGGAGTCTTACGCTGGACACGAAAGGGTGAACTCATGATAAAATCCTTAGTATTTCTTAGGGTCGATTTGAATTTTGAGCTACTTCAGTTAGATTTTCGACTCGTTAGGAAGAGGTTTCCTAAGTGGTTTGGTAGAATTGTGAACTCTGACTTGCCTGTCGGACGTCTTGTTAGCGGCAGCGTGAAGTAAATCGTTGCCTTGATTTGTCGTGTAAGCCAACTGCAAGAATTGCATTCGTCAGGCGAATTGAGTCAAAATGTCGAGTAACTCCTTCAACTAAGGTAAGCGAACTGCGAAGGAACTGCTTTCGTAAGGAATCGTCGAGAATTATCTAGTGAAAATTCATCGTCAAAACGCTTTGGCGAACATTAGACTTTGCTACGAAATATCCGTGAAAGTGGAGTTCTGTCGAAAGAAACAGAAGAAAATTATACGCCAGTTCAGTTCATTTACATGTCTTCATTTCGATGGAATTCGAGTGGAAAACTGCATCATCTCCAGAACGAATCTGCAGGAACGATGATTCGCCCATGAGGGAACTGTAACTGATGACACGTGTCAGCTACGATCAACGTGGGAAGGAAAATGCAAATTCACATATTAATAAGAATATAACGAACTGGCCTCAGGTAAGCTAGGTAATTGGATTAGAAATTCTATTGTATAGACATTGAACTCAAAACATTTTGACATTTATTTGTAATAAAACTCATAATCTTAAACTGACAGTGATTGTAACGAGACATCATATCATCAAACATTTTATTCTGTTGTAAGGGTTTGACAGAGTAAGACTTGGGTTAAATTGCAAGTCAATAGTAGATCACCAGTTGTAGCATACACCCGGCTCAAGTGCTTACTAAATATAGATTGCTAGCATTTCATGTATAATCATTACACTGTTGTGAAATAGTTAAAAGCGAATGATAGACAGGGTGTGGCAAGGTCGTTCATTGCTGTATAGGTGATCAGACACAGTTTTTATGTGATCCGTTGAGGAATGCGCAGCCAGTGCAGATTGTCGCGCAGCAGATCACTAATATGATAGGATGGTTCCGGCCGTAGATGAGACGTGCGGCAGAGTTCAGCACTGACTGCACCCAATCTAGCTGAAAAGCAGACATGCCCGCTAGGAGGCTGTTGCAGTAGTCAATCCTGGACACTATGAAGCTGTTGACCAAGGTGATGGCTGTTGAGGTAGGTATTAGTCTGCGGATGGATTTTATCCGACGCAGTTGATAGAAACAGCTCCGAACGAGATGACTCACATGGGCCAACCTGGTCAAACAGCTGTCAAAGTGTACTCCGAGGTTGTGGATGATGTCGGCTGGTCGAACTACTGCATCGTTGAGGGTAAATGACTGTCGGCGAGTTGATGGTGACGATGGAGGGTGGTACACCATAAGAACTCAGACTCCGATGGATTGAGTCTGAGACGGTGTTGGAGGGAATGATGGAATGCTACCTGTGGGTGCCCGATAAATTCAATGAAGAATGACCAGAGCTATGAAATGGGTCCAATGTTTCTGAAAGTGTATAAGCAACTATGATCCTGCTTGTGGTAGTTCATCAGCCATTATATTAAGTAATTTAGGTGTCCTCGTGGTGATCTTAGCGAAATACAATGTAAGCCTACGTGTTAATGAGATCTTTAGATGGAAGAGCACATTAAGAACCATTCATCAATTCTGAAGATATTCACTGAAAATCGAACCCATAAGCGTGATGCAGATATGCTATTGGGAACTGGGTTCCTCCTTTTCTCAAATAAATAAAGCCTTGAAATAAGATCTTATATGGTTGTCAATGAAATGGAAAACACTACCGCAGAATTTTCTGAATATATTCTGGTCCCATGAGTTAAGTATTTCACTGATGTCGGATTTTTTGAAAGAGAATAGAATCTGAATAATCTGTCGTTTCATGAAGGGCTCATGCATGGCAGACTGCGTTCCTCCCTTACTTGCAGAGCATTCGTCGCATCCATGTTGACCGTTTGTCGAGTCTTGTCTTTTGGAATTACGCTTGCAGAGATATCTTGTTAAAAATGCATTTTGTATGAATATTATGAATATTTATAGCTGCTGAGTTAAGTTCGGTTTTGCGCGGTCTTTTGAGTCAAGGATTTGCCTCCATGCTATATCTCTCAGTTGATAGACGTCCTATAAAAGCAATGGGCGTGACATTAAATACAACAGTTCTTTATTCAGCGCTCATTTCCCCCACGCTGTCTTCTTAAACCTCAGGCACATAATGTTTGCACATTTCAAACTATTCATATCTTGTAAGCAAGTTTTCAAAAACATAAAATTATCTTCTCACTACAGAATGACCTGTGATTTTGGATTCAGGTTAAAGTTGAACATAACACTGCTGATAGGCTTGTCTTGTCTTGTCCTGTCTTGAACCTTCATCGGGCCGAGGATTGGCTGCACCACGAATAATTTTGGGCCATCTGCTTCTCTCCCTCGTCTCTTGTAAGAACTGGTCGAACTATAATTTAGTCCATGACTTGATGTTGTCTATCCGTATCATCTTGGTGTAGATTGGATAATTTCCTGAATTGCAAATTCTTGGACAATTCGACTGAAGTATAAAAGGCTTTGTCTAAAATACATACAGCATATGTGAAGATGACAGAAAACGAAGGCTTTGGGACTTTAGAAAAAATCCGGGCTTCACTTTCGGAATTTTCCTCACGGTTGAACTAAAGGTAAAACAAGAACAGCAAGTGGTACAAGAACTGGAAATGTTGTATTTTGTTATATGCTCAGCATGTGCTAAGTTTATGCAGGATTCGTTTGAACACTTTTGTAGGGCCTACTTGCACATTTGATTGTCGTGTTCGGGTTTCTATTTGTATAGGCGTATCCATGGTTCGTTGGTCTTAATGAAAACCATACGTCATACATCTGCTTGGCATAAATCCCAGCAAAATATTTTACCTTTAGCTAAAATAAGGTTTTTAATACAGTTTATACAGAGCACACATGTCACGTTATTTGCTTTATGCTTCAACGTGTGTTTGAAAGCCTGTGGACTTGGACGCTTATACCTCGTCAATTTCAAGCCAGGCAAAAATAAAGGTTTCAAGTTAATGTAAGGCATGTTACAATCATGCGTAGGTCTAAGCTATCTCATTGCAATTGTACAATATGGACGCCTCTAACAGACCGTAATGTTTGGCAATATTCCGATATTTGCTCATATAGTGTGTAGTTCATGTTTAACTTCGCTGTGTCATGACCAAGATGATTAGCATCGCCCTGTCACTTTATCCAGGCTTGGGACTGGTACCAACCGAGTATGGCGGTAGCAGAGTTTCGCTCGGCTAACTCTTTCTGGGTTTATATATATATATATACACATATTCATGGCCAATATATGCATGCCAACATCCATGCCAGCGTGTCCAAATAAAAAGCATGCCTCAACGATAAACCTTCACAGCGACCATGCTAGACCTTTGTGTGTCTACGCTTTTCTCGAGGACAAAGAGCGGCAATACTGGGAGATCCTGCTCGCCGGCGACGCAAAACATTGCTGGAGGCTTTTGAGTAATTTGTCAAATATCATGGATCGCAGACAAAGTTCACAGAGACCGTCGTTCTCTGAAGAGAACTCTTCAGAGAACGATGGTCCCTGTGAACTTTGCTACTTTTATGTGCTTTTTGGTGAAGAAGGTCTCCGATGTTCCTCGTGATATAGAAGGCTCAGCGCTACCCAAGTACCGGACGACAGAATTCCGCTTAGTTCGCTTTGATATAATAGCAAAAGACGTTGAATTTGAAACGCCTCTACTGCCTTCGCCAGCAAAGACATGCACACTGGACTCTATTTCGCCCTTCCTACTTGAAGATGCTGTTGATGAGCTGCTGTTGTTCCTGGTTTGGCTCTGCAACGCTTCACTGGGTCAGCAGCAAGCAGTCAATCTGCCATTAATTAAAAAGCCTGGATGTACCCTGATGACATCAACAGTTACAGGATATCTCTAACCTAGCGTTCATATCAAAGGTTATTAAGAAAGTTTTGCTGATGCAAATGTACTAGTCGTGCAACCTAAAGCCGAAGTTACAGTCAGGTTTACGAAAAGCAATTCCATCAAGACGGTTATGTTGATAGAGGCTCATTTCGGATTTCTTTGACGCCATGGACTCCGGACACTCGACGCTGCTTGCTCTATTGTGCTTGAGCGCAGAGTTTGACACAGCAGATCGTAATATCCTTCTTACTCTACTTAGAGCAACGTATGCTATGAATGGTAAACTTATTGAGTGACTCATCTCCTTCCTGGTTAAACGAATTATGATGGTAGCGATTGGATCAGAAAGCTAGGTTTGGGCACCAGCTAAATTTGATGTTCCGCAGGGCTCTCTTTTGGTGCCTCTTCTGTTAATGCTGCACATGACGCAGCTCATCTTCAGTCTTATGAAGCTCGGGTTCATCAAAAGGTTGTTCACGACCAGCTGTATCTAGCATGTCACATATCTGACGCACTCGCGTGTGTCTCCAAAGCACAGAATACCGTTGCTGGATTGCAGATGTGGATGCGATCAAATCGGCTGAAGCTGAATTCGACAAAAAGTGCAGTAGGCCTGCATATGGCTTGGCACCCGACGGGAGAGAGCAAAGATGGACAAAGACGCGATAGCGACCGAGTTCCAAGGCTCGGTACAGCGACGTGTCGTCCGCCACCTCGGCCTTCTTTTGAATGAGAACACAGCTATGGCCGATCGCATTAATTCTCTTTGTAGATAATGCTATTATCAAGTACATCTGATCGGCGTAACACGTCGAACTGTATCATTAGACGCAGCCGTGACCCTGGTCCATTCGTTCATCTTGACGCGCTTGGACTAATGCAACCTTGCTCTTCTTGCAGGCACACCAACCGATCTATTACTTCTCCACCCTCCAGTCACTTCATACCTAAAATTTTGGATTCGATTCATAGCCATAGCTGTCCCACCCCTCTGGAATAAACTCCTGCCTGAATAACGACAATTATCTGACCTATCAAACGAACTCGATAACACTTCTTCATTTACAATTTCAGAATAGGTCTTTCACTCAAAACTGAAAACACTCCCCTTCCACAAATCCAATCATGGGACCTTTTTATGAGTTCTAAGGTCTTTTACTTGGGACCTTCTTATCCCACGTTCCCGTACTGCTGCTCGACCACAGCGCGCTTTCTCGTCCATTGGTCCATCTTTCTGGAACAGTCTTTTTGCAAGTTCACTTTGAGAGGTATTGAAAAGGCGCAATACAAATGTTCAGAAGCATTGATACATACATACATCCATTATATTCAATCACTAAAAACGCTTTATGATATGTTAAACATAGTCTAGCGGTTTGCGTATAGTAGTGTAATTCGAGAGATTGGGGGTTCATAATTTTTTGTTTCGAAATTTCGGTTCCACCTGCGTACACTAGTCAACTAAGCTACAATGAGCACATGTCAGTGGGACAATCAGGCGCCGAGGGAGAGGACTGACCACTCACCCTGATATGACAAGGATTAGAAAAATAAAGTCGCTGGGTCGCTAATATCCATTACTGCCTCACGGTTAGCTTAAGGAACAGCTTCATTTAATCTTTAATATACTCCGCTGATTCGCCATTTAGACATTGACCTTCCATACGATGTCAGCCAATTCGCTAGATGGCCCATTCCACATAAACTGCGTACCCCGTTACAATCTTCAGCTGACAATCTTCAACTGGCGAATGTAATGGAACTAGGACAGATTGGCATTTGAGTGGTTTTCTTTCATAGCCGTTTAGAATATTAATGAATCTTCATTTTAATAGGGTAAGGTTGAATTTATTTAAACTGAACTTCAGAATTAATGATATTATTTATATTGTAATTCGATCCCTTTGCTCTGCAGCGCCGATTCTTACCTTTACATTTAATAAACATCTGTCTTTTTCGAGTTGCCTTTTCAAATTTCATTGAACTTAACTTTAGTTTTAGTATTATTATACCGTTAAGCGATTACTGACTGACTTAACAACTAAGGGACAAACTCATATGAAATGCAAATGTACACCTTTTTATGTAGCTACCGTTTATGGCCTTAACCCTGTTGTAAGCATCGGGTGAGGTCCTTCACCACCGCTATTCGTTTGAATGGGTGCAACTTAACGACTTATTCAACTAAGTCATATGCTTATTGACTGGTACAAGTCGTCAAAGCCTCGAGTTGACTTGCAGTCGAATCTTTAAACAGGGACTACAAGCTGTATAGGCCTATGTAGGGTCTATGTAGTTCACACCATTGAAACTGACATCTGCCACTAGCACACAATAATTTAGCTAGATCTTTGGTAGACGTTATTTGCCTATACCAAAATCTCTGATCATCGTTGTTATTTGATATCCGTTGGTGCCTCTCCAATTAATAAATAATGATAGATTAGTAATGAACAAGCAATATTACACATTATTAAAACAGTAATATTGCCAGTGCAAAGGTGCTAGACAAAGCAGCTGCTGAGTACTAAACAAGTGATGTATTATTATTATTATTTTCAACTGAGTACAGGTGGTTTCTTCACTGCCGGAGAACCTGCCCAAATGAATGCCCGACAGATTAAGTAATCGAAGATCGCGTGCCTGGCGTGGCGATCTGGTCCAAGGGAGAAAGTAGGCCCTTGGGAACCATTGGCCGTGACAAGGGCCCTGCATCGACACTGATGAGATTCACACAGCCGGCTCAAACCCGCAATTGTTAGATTACAGACAGCGCTACTTAGTAGACTACTGTGCTGCACTACAGACTACCACGCATACAGTAGAGCGGAGTAACTTTAAAATCAGCAGTACATTGTGTTATGCGCTAGGTTTGTACAGAAAGCAGGTGAACGTGTGCAAAAATGCCCGTGTTAATAAAAGACTGCGCCGTATTGGCTTCTCAGATTAGCAGTGCACTGCTTGCATGTATACTTTATTTCCAAACTTTTAGAATAAAATAATCAATAAGTAATATTGAGAGTAAATGGTCTAATAAAATAACTCGAATGCAGAAATTGAAAAGCCTCAAACAGTATTAATTTCAATCGCTGTTTTTTTCTGAATGAAGATATGTGAAGAATTAATTTTCTGTTCGTGCTCAAAGTATTTGATATGATAAACAAGGAAACTACAAATGTAGATCGAAGTCTTATTTCTAATAGATAAAAAATCTAACTTAGATTTAGGCATAGAGTTTTCAGGCATTGATTATTTGTGAACAATTGTGCAATCGCTAGAAGGCTGCATCATTGGTTATCCGATTTCTATTTAAGGCATTTGTATTTGTTTAACGACAATTTGACGAGTTTCACAATGAAGACGTATTTATTTCGCGAGTGCTGCAGTCGCCGAAGTCCTCAGCCATGCAATAGCATCCTCCTCGGCTCTGTGCAGGGCCCGTAGGCCGCCATCGAACCTAGTCATAGGGCAGGAGCCGACTATGTGGTCCATTGTCTGCACCTGGCCACAATCGCAGTTAGCCGACGAGGCGAGACCCCATCTATGCAGTATAGCACGATAGGGACCCTGACCCGTACGGAACCGATTTAGTAGCGACCAGTGACCTATGACGTTGCATGATGACGAAGTAACCATTATTTCGATATTTTGAGTGGCTAATGGTGAGTTAGATTCGCCTACAAAATATATTTTCCATTGTAGCCTGTTTTATAGTATTTTTATATATTAATGATTTTATCTCAGTTTTAAGCATATTCATGAATGAAGACTACGTTTTCAGATCTACCACTTCAGATTTCAGAAGCGTTTCAGGCGATTACTTGAATTGGGCCTTTTTTCCCAAAACCGTAAGACAATTCTTCTGGCTAAAATCAAGAAATTTGTTAGGGAGATAAAGTATTGATAAAGTAAGCAAGTAATACATTTGTCATACGTTCATCGATTGAGCGTGGAGTCTTAGGCGATTTTATTCATAGGCCTATTCATGAAATCTGCAAAGGATGTGTGTATGAAGACTGTTTGTCGATGTCACACCAAGATTTCTGCTGACCAACCAGAGCTGCTATTGGCTCGAATTCTTATTAGCTTGTTAGACATTTTAACTTAAATCTTCTCATTCGAAATCAGGCTAGAACTCGTGTAATTTCATAGTTAAACACCACATTTTGTACCATCAAAATTAGATTTCGGGAACATCTTATGGAATTAAACATACTCCATTCCATGACAAACTCAGCAATAAGATAAGTACATTGACAGCACAAAGACGCTGGGAAGATCAGGCTGCAAGGGAGACAACCAGTTCTTATGCCAAGGATAAGAAAATTAAGTGCATAACACTTCATACCAATTACTACCTCGCGGTTGGCGTAATTCTTCTTCCAATATACTCTGCAGACAACGAACATGCAATCGTCATGCCATCTAAAAATTCTGAAGTTGCTGACATCGTTTTCACAATTTACAATATCACGATTCTTTCTACATTTTTCATTGCTTCCATTCTGTCTTCTGTGATGATTCACACCAAAGGGTTTTCATTATTTTAACTGCGAAATTTGTAACTCTTGGCTGATTTCACAATTATGTGTTGTCTCTTATCTCTTGAAGATCTGAAGATGAATGCAGGAATCCACAATAAGCAAAAACTATACAAATGTGAATTCTGTAACAAAGTATTGGCAACTAATTGTCGTCTCAAACTCCATTTAAGAGCTCATACTGGAGTAAAAACACACAAATGTTATATATGTCATAGAGTGTTTGCAGGCGCAGAGAGCCTGAAAGATCACAGGAGAGTCCACAGTGGAGAAAAGCCATACGAGTGCAATTTATGTGACAAAGGTTATACAGGAAGGTGTAATCTTAAAGCCCACGAAAGAAGCCATACTGGGGAAAGGCCATTTATCTGCAGTTTATTCACAAATCATTTGCATGGAGGAATAGTTTTGAAAGACATAAACGAACCCACACTGGGGAAAAACCGTTCAAATGCAATTTATGTTACAGGGCATTTGCACACAGGTCTAATTTGTCACACCATGCAACAACCCACACTGGAGAAAAGCCATACATTTGTCAGTTGTGCAATAAAGAGTTTTCACGACAGAGTATTCTCAATGCGCATGCAAGAACCCACACTGGACAAAAACCATACATATGCAATTTTTGTAACAAAGGTTTTACACAAAGGAGTAATCTTACAACCCATGCAAGAACCCACACTGGAAAAAAAACTCACAAGTGCAGATTTTGCCACAAATGTTTTGCACGTAGTCGTGATCTTAAAAAACACGCAAGAACCCACACAGGAGAAAAGCCGTACACTTGTCAATTATGCAACAAAGAGTTTTCACAACAGAGTAACCTCAATGCACATTCAGTAACCCACACTGGACAAAAACCATACATATGCAATTTTTGTAACAAAGGTTTTGCACTAAAGGGTAATCTTACAACCCATGCAAGAACCCACACTGGGGAAAAACCGTACAAGTGCAATTCATGTCAAAAATTATTTCAGTGGAGGCTTAGTTTTAAAAGACATGCAATAGCCCACAAAGGAGAAAAACGATACATTTGTCAGTTATGCAACAAAATGTTTTCACAACTTAATGGCCTGAATGTGCATACAAGAACCCACACTGGAGAAAAAACGTACAAATGCAGTTTTTGCCACAAAGGTTTTGCACATGGATATAGTCTTAAAATCCATGCAGTAACCCACACTGGAGAAAAACCACCTGTTTGTCAGCTAGGCAACAAAACGTTTGCTCGACGTAGTAGCCTTAATATTCATGAAAGAGCGCACACTGGAGTAAAACCATACATTTGTCAGTTATGCATCAAAGAGTTTTCGCAACATGGTAGCTTCAATGCGCATGCCAGAACCCATACTGGAGTAAAACCATACAAGTGCAATTTATGTCAGAAGATATTTGCACAGAGAAGTCATATTGGAAGACACGCAAGAAACCACACTGGAGAGAAACCATACATTTGTCAGTTTTGCAACAAACGGTTTTCAAAGCACGTTATTCTCTACGCACATACGAAAGTTCACACTAGAGAAAAAGATAGCAAATACCAAATATGAACCAAAGAATTTGCACAGGGTGAAGATCTCAAAAAGCTCATGGAAACCCATACTGGAGAACACACATACAACTGTGATTTATGCCACAAAGCACTTGCTCTTAATGTTGATCTAAAATACCACTCAAAAACCCACACTAGGGGAAAGTCATATAAATGTCAAAGCATTTTCGTAAGCAAGGAAGATGAACACCATGGAGGTAAATGATATTAGAGATTCGACGAATTTACTCTAGATGAGGAAAAAAATTCAAAAGCCAACAGAAACTTTGCCGGACCTTTCATCTATGAAATGTTTCAGATATGAAGCATATGCAAGTGAAAAACTATTTTCAGATCTATCGCCAATTAGTGTTGATATAATTCATTTTCTTTTGAGATCCTACGGGTATGGAACCTATGATGAACTATTGGAAATCGAAACGGAATTTATGGACTATTTTTATTATCACTACTATGTCGATCGTACGGAAAATATATATTTGAACTCTTTGAAATGCAAGGTTTGAGTTAGTTTCTTTGAACACAAAAAACTGAATAATTCGCAAGTTTCTAGTTTTGTTTGTTAATTTTAAACCAATTATATGATGATCATTGGCTGAATGGTTTTCGCCACTTGCAGAAATCGTCACGTTTATTGTAATCTTTGGGCGCATATGATAGTTTTTCAGGTGGATCCATCGCGTGCCGGAGCCTGATTTCTGAATTATTCCTCACGTCTGTCACAAATTTTGAGTGGTTTTTAATTTTGCGGACTGCTACGACAAACCAGCCTTCATTTTGCATTGACCTGGCAGCAATGCAATGTAGTACGAATTTTCTTAACGGTATCAGCTGCTATTTTAATTGCTTGGAGCATGTTGAGGTTGAGATTGCACGCCGTCTGCGACCAGGAAATAGCAGTGTGTGAAATGAAGAGATTTTGTGTCATGTGGAAAATTATTCACGTTCAAACTTATTTGCTGTTCTTCATGAGGTCGAAAGATGAGACGTTTTAGACTGGTGAATAGCACTGTGAAGAGATTCTTAGAGGGTGAGAAAGCCCCACATTAATATCATACAGTAGAACATAGAACATTTATTCGTTTTTTATTGCAGAATAAAGTTCAGTTCAAAAGAATTTATCTCGAAGTGAATGAAACGATCATTTGCACTAGATTTGAAATATAATTTTATGAGTATTTCATTTATGCTATAGTTAAATACACATCTAAAGCAAGGACAATACATAGGTATGGCTGTATGGTACACTAATACCCAATTTAGAAAAATCTCTCCAGTTTCATTGTTAAATTCTTTTTAATTGATTGAAGATTGGAAAAAATGTTTGTAGTTCGTTTTGTTCTTGTTCTTATTGTTTTGTTTTAAACCCTAAATTAGTGTCATTAACTAAATCTATTATTGCTGTTATTATTATTATTGCGTTATTGGTATTGTTTGCATTGCACTTGTTGATGCTGCTGCTGATGTTGCTGTTATCATTATAATATTATTTGAGATAGGGTGTAATGAATTAGTTTAAATCAGAAAATGTTTCACTGTTCCTGTGATCTTATTGATGTCGCTGTGAAAACATTATGAATGCAACAAAATATGTATGTGTGTATGTATATGTATGTATGTGTTTATAAGTATTGCATTTTGTAAACTCATTTGTGTGTAAATATATGTAAATATAAGCAGAAACGTATTATAGTTCTTTTTAAATATCTAACATAAAACGGAGCAATGACAATAGGGCGTCTCCAGTCAATTGTTTCTAACTGTACGGTTCTAGGATTTCTAAGTCGGTTCTGAAAGTATATTTTCAGTGCACTTATTACGTGCTCAAAGGCGATTACTCTGAATCTAAGACGCGAGAGTTGTCAATGTCACTCCGGTTACGACAGTTCCTGGTCGATCCTGCTTATGTTCTGCGACCAACCGAAACCTCATAGTTCGAAAGATTTACACTACATTTGGCTCTCGTGGATTTTGTTACTCTTGCCCCACAGTGTGGAATGCCTTACCGACGAGCATCAAAGACAACACTCTTCCAATAACAAGTTTTAAAAAGAAGCTTGAAACTTACATGTTTAATAGGTCTGCCTAGCTTTCTGTGCATTCCTATTTATCTATAAACCATGAATTACTCGATTTTACTCGGTAGGACTATTTTATGGTCGTTGCACGCTCCGTTGTGGCTGTTCTTAATTGCGCGATTTATAGATGTATGTTTAATAATATTAATTAATTATAAGGCTCGTTACACGGAGTCTTGTGAGCCGGTGTGGCAGGTAAGGTGTACTCTAGGCACAACGTACTCTACAGTACATCATACCTAGGCACAATGTACTCTACAGTAGGCGCTAACTGGTGGTAGCATGCACTCTAGAGTACGAAATGCCTAGCCCACACTCTAGTTAATTCATAGAAATTACGTATTCAAAAAAGGAAGACTTTAAAATGGTAGCAAAATTAACAGCAGCTATAATTTTAAAAATAAATAAATTAAATACTTGATGAAAATTTTATAGTTCAATTTATCGGAGGCAAAGCATATTATTCATCGAATCCCCTTTCTTTAAAAATTGTATACTCTTACAACCAGCTTCTTTTTCACTGAAAGCTTTTAATTACTTTTCACTCACTGCAGGCAAGGTAAGTACATCGTGCCTAGGTATGATGTACTCTAGAGTCCACAGTGCCTGCAGGTATCATGAACTCTAGAGTACAAAATGTGCCTAGAGTACACCCTGCCTCATATATCGTCTCACACATGCAATCGTTAAATTACAGACTCGACGCGTTACCTCATAGACCACTGTGTGCACAATAGACCACTATGCGTAGAAGCGTGTATAGGCTACTTAAAAGCCAGCGTTACATTGTATTATGCGCTAGGTCTGTAAACAAAGCAGGTAAGCTTGTGGAAATGGCATGTTTTAAAAATGCGCCAGTGTTAATTAGAAGAGGGTGCCGTATGGGTTAAATCAGCCACTTTATAAATTCTCTGAACTAACTCTTTCAAGATAGCCCTAAAAACGTTCAGTTAATCAAGTCTCATTATAATTAGGCCCCCTATAATCAAAATTTAGTTCCAATTGAGTAGTTACCAGAGAAAATTTAAGTGATAAATTGTCACCTCACCAAAGCCATGTGGTAGTGAAATATTTCGTATTATTTCTGGCTTGCTACGATACTGTTCAACAACGGAAACTCCGCGAATAAATTACAATGTATCGTGAGCGTGAGAGCCACCATTAAGAACAGAACGGAGAGCGACGTTCACAGTCGAGCGTTCGTCGATGCGGGTGGACATATATTCGTCGGACGGAAGGGATGTACTCTCGTCGTGGCGATAGAAATCTCCATTCATCGTAGCGGAAGAGGCGCACTGGTCGTCGCAGTAGAGACGCACACTCCTCGTGGCGGAAGAATGGTACCCGTCGCAGCGGAAGAGGCGTACTCGAGATAGAGGAAGAGGCGTAAGCGTGTTCGTCGTGGCGATAGACGGGCACTCCTCACTGCGGCAGAACAGAATCAAAATCTTTGTCACGTCCATTTCGGCCGCGTGGCTTCCCTTTGAGGTCGCCAAAATGTTACTAAAAGAGTTCTTTACCTTTCAAACTCTTTGAAAGACCTTTCGAGTGCTCACTATAGAAATGTCACAACTGTGCTATTCGCCTCTCTTTGCACAAAGATACATTCTTCGGTCTGGGTTTTCTGCCCTCTCGTTTTCGCCTTTCACTCATCTTTTGTTCAACCTTATTCCCGTCTATTTATAGCCTTCTGGTACCTTCATCCACACGTTAATTTCTTCAAGGACCATCTGTCTTAAGCCACGTTCACAATATTCAATATATACGAGTCTTAGAGAAATCCTTTGTGACAGGGTGCATGTTTAATGGCCCCAAATGAAATGTGGTGCTATCAAAGCAGTGGGGTAATCGAGCTGACCGAATGATTGATGATAGTGGTTAATAGTCTGTACCAGCCTGTTTTGTGGGTTTAATAAAACTCAACACGAATGCGGAGACTGAAAACCCCAAAACAGTATTAAATCCAATTGGTCATATTTTCTGAATGAAAACATGCGCATAATAAACAAGGAAAACTACAAATAAAATGGAGATTCTTATTTCTGATTTCGAATGTGTCAAAAATCTAACTTACGTGTCCTTTCTCAAAGCATCGGGCAAAATTTTCACACTGATATACATGTTGAAGTGAACATTATGCACAAAGGGACCAGAAGGCTATAAATAGACAGGAATAAGGACAACACCATTGGCAATCCAACTTCTATTTAGTTCAATTGTATTAATTCAACGCCACTTTGTATAGCTTTGCAAACAAGATGTTTGACGAGCAGATGACGTAGTAACTATTATTTCGCTACTTCTAATCTAATCTAAGAACTTCTATAACGCCACTTTAATAATGCTCACGGCATCAGTCGATGGTCGCTGCTAAGCAAAATCATTGTCCAAGCCAAATTCCATTGTGAGTCCGGGTCGAAAAGCCAAGGAGGATTCCAGAAGACACAGAGACAGCCTACGAAGAAAATGAGTCCAGGTAGAGGCGAGTTTTAAGTCTGGATCTTAAGGCCAAAACAAACTTTGCCGAGCGAACATTTGCCGGAAGAGAGTTCCAGAGTCTAGGCCAGCGACAGAAAAGGCACGCCTGCCAAGAGCTGTTCTTGTCCACGGAATAGATTTAGACAGCTAGAAGACATGGTCGAGTAGAGATAAGTCTCGGGAGTCAGTACAGCGTGAAGATAGTGAGGTTGGCTGAAATGCAGTCTTGTATACAATTAGTCCAGTTTTGAACATTATACGCTTTTCTACGGGCAACCAATGCAACGATTTTAGGATTGGTGATATATGATCATATTTTGGAGTTTTAGTGTTAGCTCTTGCCAATGTATTGTGAACTCTTTGAAGCTTCATCAAATTAGCTTTAGAAATGCCAGTAAGAAGCGAGTTGCAGTAGTCAAGACGGATGGAGACTAGGGCATTACTTGAGTAGCTTGTGGTGAGTTATCGTCTACTACATATAATTTGCCATTGAAACATGTTGTCTTTTATTTTCTTTTATGAAAGCAGGCAAATATTAATGATTTAATCTCACCTTAAAGCAGATTAATGAACGCAGATTACGTTTCAGGTCCTACTACTTCAGAATTCAGATGAATTTTAGGAGTTTAATTGAATTGGGCCTTTTTTCCAAAAAAGGAAGAGAACTTTTCTGGTTGAAATCAAGAAATTCAGAAGGGAATGCGGCTGAAATATGGTTTATTTTAAATAAATAACTGCGCCTAACTGTCATAGCTTGTGAATGTCATCAAAAATGTAGGCCTACGATATTCATTGAAAGTATATATCGCACCTATTCTTGCCAACAGTTGATAGCTGCATCGAGATAATGGCGATTATATTTATATTAATGAAATCTTTAAAGGTATGTGTACAAAGGGTATTTGCCGACGTCACACCAAGATTTCTGCAGACTGACCAGAGGTGCTATTGCCTCAAACTCTAATCCGGAATCAGGCGATAACTCGTGTGTTTTCATCTTTAAACCCAACATTGTGGACTATGAAAATTAGATTTTAAATATATAAAGTAAATATATTCCACTCCATATGAAACTCAGATATATTCGAAAGATACACTCACAGTCTTTTGGAAGATTGGATTGTAGGGAACACAAAGGGCCATCCAATTAACTCTCATGCCAAGGATAAGAAAATGAAGTCAATGATACTTCATACGAATTCTACCTATTCTTCTATTATATTCTGCAGACATTGAACATGTAAATGTCATGCAATCTAAATATTCTGAAGTTGATGACTTTGGGGTTACAATTTACTGTATCATGATTCTTAGTCCTGTTTTCTTTGTTCCCTTTCTGCCATCTGTATTGATTCATACCAAGAAGTCTCCATTAATTTAATTGTGAAATTTCTTACTTCTGGTCAATTCCACAATAATCCCAAACTGAAGTTCTAATGCTAGCTATGTGGTCTTTTGTCTATATTGAAGTTCTGAAGATGAATGCAAGAAGCCACAACCAGAAGCAACCATACAAATGTGAAATTTGTAGCAAAGTATTTCCAAACAGTTGGCGTCTTAAGTTCCATTTAAGAGCCCACACTGAAGAAAAACCATACAAATGCGATTTATGTCTGAAAGATTTTGCATGGAGTCAGAGTCTGAAAGCACACAGAAGAACCCATGGTGGAGAAAAAAACATACACGTGAAATTTATGTCAGAAGGCAGGTTCAAACAGGTCGAATTTTAAAAAGCATATAAAAACTCACACTGGGAAAAACCATACATTTGTGAGTTATGCAACAAAACTTTTCAAGACGTAGTAACTCGTGTACACATGCGAGAACCCACAGTGGAGAAACAACGCACAACTGTAATTTATGTCACAAAGGTTTTGGACATTGGTGTGATCTTAGAAATTACACAAGAACTCATACTGGAGTAAAGCCTATCATTTGCAATTTATGTCACAAATCATTTGCATGGACTATTAATCTGAATGCACATATACGTAAGAACCCACACTGAAGAAAAACCATAAAAGTGCAATTTATGTACCAAGGCATTTGCACAAAGGTGCCATTTTAAAAGACATGAAAGAAGCCACACTGGAGAAAAAATTCGTGCAATTTTTGCCACAAAGGTTTTGCACACAGATATGATCTTAAAATACACTCTAGAGCCCACAATGGAGAAAAACCATACGTTTGTCTGTTATGCAACAAAATGTTTTCAAACCGTGGTAATCTCACTGCGCATGCAAAAACCCATAACAGAGAAAAAGCTGACAGATGCTATTAATGCCACAAAGAATTTGCACAGGGTCAGGATCTAAAAAAGCGCATGAAAACTCATACTGGATAAAAGCCATTCAAGTGTGATTTTTGTCACAAAGCATTTCCTCTTTATTGTGATCTAAAATACCATTAAAAACCACACTCGAGATAAGTCATAATTGTCAACGCATTTCTTTCTGACGGGAAAACATTTCCGAATACAGAAACAGTGCAAAAATGTTATCTCAGGAGATATGAAGCCACGTGCAGGTGAAAATCAATTTTCATACCTCTTGACAATTAGTACTGATATAATTCATTTAGTTTTGAGATCTTACGGGTGTAGAATCGGTGATGAAATATTTGAAATCGAAACGGAATTTTCGTTCTCACTACTATGTCGATCACCCAGAAGTAAGTAAGTAAGTAAGGCAACCTAGGCGCTATAGAATGTCAACAGAAGTAAAAACTGGAGAAAACTGTTAAACATAATATTTTCAAATTCATAAGGTGATCTCGTTCATTTTTAATGAATATACCGGGCGAGATCCTGAAGAAGTGTTAAACATAATATTAACAAATTCAAAAAGTACAGAGTTGTGACTATGGAATGGATACGGCTTTTGCGGGAAAAGCACAGTTTTCTCAAGGACAACTAGAGGCAATACTGGGAGAGCCTGATCACCAGCGACTCAAAGATCAGCAGAACAGAGGCTTTGAAATAATTTGTCAACTATCATGGGTCGTAGACAAAGTTCACAGAGACCGTCGCTCTCAGAAAAAGACTACCTGCGCCACTTGATGAAGAAGGTCTCCGATGTTCGCAGTGATACAGAGGGCTCAGCTCCACCCAGGCACTGGACGACCGAATTTCGCTTAGATCGCTTTAATACAGCGACATACGTTTAATTTAAATCGCTTCTACTGTCTTCGCCGTCAAAGACATGCACACTGGACTATATTCCACCATTCTCACTTGAAGAAGTTGTTGATGAGTACTGCCTGAGCGTTCCTGGTTTGACTCTGCTACACCTCACTGAACAAAGAATACCTGCCGTCGGTTCAGAAGCATGCGGTTATTCGGCCATTAATTAAAAGTCTGGCATGGATCCGGATGACATCAACAACTGCCGGCCAATTGCTAACCTCACGTTCATATCAACGGTTATTAGGGAAGTTGAGGTGAAGTAAAATGCTGTATTATTTGGAGTCGTACGACCTAATGTCTGAGCTACATTCAGGCTTCAGAAAAGACCATTCCATCGAAACGGTTATGCTGAGGCTCATTTCGAATATCTCTGACGCTATCGACTCCGGACACTCGACTCTTCATGCTCTGTTGGACTTGAGCGCAGAGTTTGACACAGCCGATCGCAACATCCTTCTAACTCGACTTAGAACGACGTATCATGCCATAGTTGGTAAACTTATGATGATAAAATTCTTCCTGGTTGATCAAATTATGTTGGTAGATATTGGATCAGAAAACTCGGTTTGGGCATCAACTCCATTCTGAAGTTCCGTAAGGCTCTGTTCTCCTATATGACGCAGCTCAACATCAATGTTCTGCACCTCCAGTTCCTCGATATGTTGATAACGTCCAGCTGTACCTAGCACGTTATCCATCTGACGCAATAGCACAGAATATCGTTGCTGGCGTGCAGACATGGATGCCATCAAATCGGTTGAAGCTGAATTCGACAACAGTGCAGTAGGCCAATACATGGCTCGGCACACGAAGGGCGAGAGCAAAGACGGACTAGGAAACGATAGGGACCGAGTTCCAAGGCTGGGTACTACAACATGTCGTCCGCCGCCGCGGTCTTCTTTTGATTGACGATCGCATTAACTCTCTTTGTAGGTTGTGCTGTTATCAAGTACGTGTGATCGGGGGTAACACGTCGAACTGTATTGTTGGACGCAGCCGTGACTATTGCGATGCTATTCTTGCAGGCCCGCAAAACAATTTAACACTTTTCCGCCCTTCCGTCACCTTATCCCTAAAATTTCGGATTCGCTTCATAACCACAGCTGCCTCACCCTTTTGGAATTACCTGACGTCAGAATTAGGACAATTAACTGACCTATCACGCGAACTCAACAACATTTCTCCTTTTGAAATTTCAGCACAGGTCTTGCACTCAAAACTGAAAACACTCCTCTGCCAGAAATTCCATCCTGATTCCACCTCTTTCCATTATATTTCTTGCCGCTCTAACTCTGAACGTCTGACCGTCTGTGTCCTGGATACTTGGATCTTGACCTTGAACCGAACCCTTCCTGTCATACATGCATACATTATACTCAATCACGAAACACTCTAAATAATGATATGTTCATAATAGTCTAGCGGTTGGCGTACTTGACTGTTTTTCAAGAGGTTGGGGTTCAAATCGTCGCCAGAGCAGATTTTTTGTTCCGAAATTTCGGCTCCACCTGCGTACTCTAGTCAACTAAGCAATGATGAGCACAATGTCAGTGGATTAGTATGCTACACTTTGATAGCATAGTTTAAAAAAAGAATTTGAAGATTTTAGACTTCAAATAATCAATTAAATTTTCAGAAGAATGCAGCTCGAGGCAAAAGAAAGCAAGTACAACTGAACGACCTGTAGCTGAGAAACTTAGAAAAGAACTCAAAATGGAGAAAACGATCAACATAACTCTTCGAGCCAACGCCCAGAGACTTAGAGAAGAACTGGACAGCGAGAATACAAGAAGCAAGGCACTGCAAGATGACAACGACAAATTGAAGCAGGAATTGGACACTGAGCGAAATGCAATGAAATCTTCTTTGCTGAAGAGCAAAGAAAAAGCGTTTGAAGATTGTGAGTAAGACGAAGACAGGTAAATCACATTGTAATATGTATGTATCAATGGTCTGTCCCAATACCTCTGCTCATTTGACTCGCTGGGGAATGTTTTACTCGGCATTTTTGATGCTTGATTGCTAGCTGTATTTCTCACAGCCGATTTGAAGGCGTACTTCCTCCTAATATTGCTGAATCGTATATGACTTAAATCTTTAAATCACTTCCCAAATACAACTTTACTGGTAACCTGGATGTTCAAGAACAATGTCTAGAAAGTATTTGAGCTAGCATAATAGTTTTGGTTTTCAAGGATCAATTCAGTCATGATTCTATTGACAGTAAATCAAAAAATGTTGTTTTCTCCTACAAAAGCTAGGCAAATAAAATATATGTCTTGCTTCACTCTATCCGTTCCAACGCCAGGGTTGAAATGACTTGCTGTGTATCTTCGGAGGCAATTTTGCTGATGCTGAGACCAGCCTATAAAGGAAAGCTTTATTCACAAGCGGTGGATGTAAGACCTCTTTCGAAAAATTGTTGTTCTCAATAGTTATTTAAAATTTTAATTCGTCCGTTTGAATGCCGTTACAGATTGTAAACCCCCAGATTTTGGACCTTGAACAGGAACCAGAAATGAAGAATAATGCATGGATAGGAGAAAAGGACCAGCTCATGAGCCAGATACAAGAACAGTACCGATCAATCGGTAGCTGTTAACGTCTAAAATAATAATGGTCAAAAGAAGTTCTGCTTGTCAGAATCCAATTCAAAATTCCGCTATTCACAGTTCTGGATTTTATGTGATGAATATAAACTAATTTGTATATAGTAAAGTCTACAAAAGACGCAGATCAGGCCTCTCGATAAGGCTGGCACAACACAGCCATCATTTGCACATTGGTGCAACATTTTCTGAATGTGTGTATGCCCGCGGGAATCCCTGTACCCTGCCCTAGCGAGAGAAATCAAAGTCTCTATGATCCTAATAAGCAATAACGGTTTAAATTAGTGGTAAAAATGCGTTGTTTCACAAGATTACGGTAATATATCTTATTTATCGATTATAAAAGTGATGATGACGTAAGTTGCTTTCACGAACAGCTATTTGGTGCCGAACATTAGAGTTAAGGCTTTTATAATTGCAGCAGTCTTAAGACTTTTAATTACTTTAACGTAGTAGTATAATATTATTGTTGTTGTTAAGAAAAGCTAGGCTCATCCAATCAAGAAACAATGCATTCGGTTGACAATGTGACTGGTTGCAAAATACGCTGGTCTTGTACCTACGTCACATTTCCCATCCAGTTTACCTATTGCTGCTGTGATGTTTCCATTCGTGCTTCAACCAAAAAGAACCTTCTGGGCCTATTTTTCTCCACGTTATTGCTGAACAAGACAATAAATGAACAAAGCATATTCTACTATCACGTGTAAACCCATACTTAATGCTATGTCATACATACGTGTGTCGCATTGCTGACATTTTCACAATACGAAATGTACAGACTACCCGTGACTGTGAGCATAGTTTCATTGTTCGCTAAGCGTAGTAACACAGTTCACAATTCACAGACTCGTGTGTGCTTTAGATTATTCAGACACCGAAACTTTCGAATACCGACGGACTTCGTACTTAATCAAGGAAATCAAGACCTCAATGTCGGATCTGAAGGATAAGCCGATCTGGGGACTGGCGATCCTTGACAGAGAACTGTTCGTCAGAACACAAAGGATGTCGAAGACAGACGTCTTCAGCACCGACATGTTCAACTTCAAGCATCGAATTCCTGGCACGTCCGACCTCTTGAACCCAAGAGACATAGTGTCCTGCCCTAGAAACAGGTGTCTGTACATGATTGACTGGAACGAGAAATTCATGCAGAAGGAAATTTTGCGGTTAGATCCAAGTGGAAGAGTCATTCAAAAATGGTCTACTGGCGAAGACAAAGGATTACTTTCGATAGCGAGTGACGCAAACGTCATCCTCACGGTTACTACTGAAAACAAGTTGAACGAATACTCACCAGAGGGCCAGCTGATCAGAGAAGTCAACCTGTCCCCGGACTCGCCCAGCCCATGGCATGCATTGAAACTGACCAACGGTCATTTCGTGGTCAGTCAAGACGCAGATCGCGTACACACCGTGCCTTTAGTGGACCGTGATGGACATAACATACGGTCATTTAGTACAAAAGGCGAAAGAAATCTCAAGGATTCAGTGCAGGTTGTGGTTGACAGCGGAGGAACGGTGTTGCTGGCTGATGCATTCAAGAACCGTGTGTTGTTGTTGAGTCCGGATTTGCATTACGAGAGGCTGTTAGTGTCAAAGAGTTACGGCCTGAGATGTCTCGTCAGGATGCAACTGGACTTTGGTGGAGGAAAGTGGATAACTGGACGAATTCTACACTTCGACTTAGGCGAAGCAAATGCATGTTAAGGAAATACACGGTCAGAAAATGCATATCTATCGCGGGATTTATCTAATATACTTTGATATTTCAGATATATAAACCAAAATTGTAATGATACCACATCAAATTGCATAAACAATCAAAGAATGCCTGCCATTTGGCAACAAAAGCCACTTACCTTCAATCTCTCCAATCATGTTTTCATCTCCCAAAAGCTCCTCGAATTCTGACTTCTTGAAGCATAACTCTAAGGTGGAATTTCTCGCTGAATCAGAGACTGACATTGTTCTTGCAATTCCACTGCCTTAACGGATAAGTCCAAAACTGCCCGACAGATGTCGCTACCCGATCCTTTAGCCATTATTTTCTGGCAATAGGAACTGTAACTTTGTAAGCACGACATATGTGAATCAACATCACCATCTTCCATTTGGATTTCTTTCAATTTGCTTTGTCTTATTGAATAGAGACTTTGCATATACACAAACTGTTTCACCTCATCTCTTCTGTTCAAGATATCAGATTCCAACTTCTCCACTTTCTGCTGCATATCCTCTTTTATCTTGACAAGTTCATCTTTTTTCTTCTGAGCCTGAGACTGCAGTGGTTTATTATTTCAAAATTGTTTTCTATTTGCTTACGAAATCCGTCCACAAATTTGCCAACATGAGAACCTTCGTGATTTTTATGGCCGTCCATGAAACAGACAGCGCATACAAATGTTTTGCAGTCAGTGCAGTATATATTCAAACATTTTGCTCATGAAGTTCACAGACACTTGGTACAAGATTGGCCATCACATTTTCGTCGCCTACGTGTTCATTTATTGGCTTCAATTATATGATTCTTTGTTAACTTTAATTTCCTATGATATCTGCAGCATTCTTCGCACAAATTCTTCTTGCATTTACTACAGTACATGTCAGCTGTAGGTGTTTCCTTTCCCGTTTTCTCCTGATCCTCCAGACATGAGTCGCATAAAGGTGTTGATGATGAGGATGGGTTCGAAACATGCGAAATTTGTATGAGCTTTGCAATGAAAAAATTATTATTTAGTGCAGAAAATCCTTTTTGAGGAATCTTAAACTGTCACCTACAGATTGGGCAAGGCATCTCATCACCCGGTCCTTTGTTCGTTTTAAGCCCGATCTCTTGAAGGCATTTCATGCAGAATGTATGAATGCATGGTAAGGCTTTTGGATCGATGTAAACATTGGTACACATGCAACAACTAATTGTGTCGTCGATTTCTAGCTTTTCAAATTCAGTAGTATTTGAAGCTCCGGCACCCATTTTATTGTCTGAATTTTAAGGTCGATAACTCACTTTCAATGTCACTGTTCGATTCGCTGCGTTATTGGTATGAATCACATTTATAATCGTATTTCGAGATTTATTCATCGTCCAAAAAGGTTAATCATGGAGAAACCAACTAATCGCACGCATTTTGTCAAAAACAAAACCGGTAAGGCAGGTGTGATCAGTTTCGCATCGAAATTCAGATCCAGCGGTGAAACATGAAGATAAACAGGTGCACAGGTCAGTTTTATAACATTATATTCAACGACGCAGTCATATCGAGATGTTTGACGTCATAGGTGCATAGGCCACGTAGATCTGTACTATTTCTAGCGATGTGCCAACACAGAGTCCAGAGATTAGAGATCTCTTATGGGATACTCGCTATTATCTACCTTTAGCTCATGCATGAGCAGTAGATAATCCTTTTAAAAGTAAATCGCAATAAATTTACGTTATGTCAAAAACATTATTAAATAGAAGAATTATTGCTAAAATTGCCTTCACTCATATGTGTAAATCTGACTGTTTCTTTTCCATTTGCAACCACAATATCATAATGTCCTTGTACATGTATCGAACTTCTAGCTATGATTATCAATAAACGAGAAGAACTTATTTGGCACATATTGTGAATCAGCAGTCCAATCCGCCGTCATAAGTAAAAGTTTGTCACACACTTATTGTCACCAGCTTCGTGATGCCCTTATTTCCTTCCGAAACTCGAGGTCGTAATAATTATTATGTGGGTAGGCTTTGATATCTGCCTCCTATTCGGTAGCCTTTAATTTCTTAGCTCACGTGTTTTATTCTGAGTTGGACCACTGATTTATTTCTGCATTTGTTAGCATCAATCGATGGCGCAGAGCAATTGTGAGTAAAGGACTTGCTCAAGGTCCCTACACAGTAACCGTCTCGGAGGAGGCTCGAGCCCGTACTCTTCGCGTTGCCCAGCGCTCTATCCAATATGCTACCTTGCCCCAGCAATGATGCGTAACTTCTTAATCCCATTCTACGAGGCAGTCAGATAAATCATTAAAATGACTCTCAGGTTTTCTTGTTTTCATGACTTTTGAACAATTTAAGTGTAAGTTCACGGATAAGCTCAAGAGGAGAGGCAATAACTACAAAACACTGAGAAACTCAATAAAATTTCTTTTTTCAAATTCAGCTGTGACTGAAACTAATTCTAATTACACTGGCCAACACATAATTTGTTGCCTCAAATGTTAGAACTGTTTCTGGGTATATTTGACCTGCTGATTCCAGAAAAGGCACCAGTTTTCTCCCAGCAGGTCTAGTTTTCGAGATATAGAACATTATGCCATATACCAGTCCTTGCCTCTGCTCGCCCATAAAACATAAGGCTATAGCTATAATTATGTACTGCTCAATTTATTATGTGATACACTAAATAAACATAATAATACAAATACTTAAAAGAAAATGGTAGTACCTGAAACTGTACTTATATGATACCAAACAGAACAAGTTTGTTATAAAAATTTCAAGTCATTCGACACCGAAGAAGCTCCTTTTGTACGATTTCCGAGTGTGGCATCTGCCGGAACAATCGCGCATAATATTCCAGCAATAGTCTGCCATCATGTGTGCATCCCATCTTCCTTGATATCGATTTTCCATTGTTTTGATGTCTTCGTGAAATCTTTCACCTTGCTCTTCGCTGAAGTCACCAAGATTCTCTGGAAATCAGCGATCTAAGTGACTGTGGAGATAATGGACTTTAATGCTCATGTTGCAGCCAAGCTTGTTGAAATGAAGAAGCATATCCTCTACTAGTTGTGCATAATTGTCTGCCTTCTTGTTGCCAAGAAAATTTTTACTTACAAGAACAAAGGAAGACCAGGCACAAGATTCGATTTCATTCATTGATGGTATGAAAAGTGGGTCATTCATAAGTTGCCTGATCTGTGGACCATCGAAGATTCCAGCCTTCAATTTTTCCATTGTAATTCCTGGTAACTTGTGTACTATGTATTCGAAGCATGAACCTTCTTTATTCAAAGCCCTGACAAATTCTTTCATCAGGCCTAGCTTTATATGTAGTGGTGGCAGTATGATCCTATCTCGTGCCACCAAAGATTCCTTGATTACATTTTGAGCTCCAACCACCATGTCTTTCCTCGAAGGCGGCCAATCTTTTCTTGTCCAATGTTCATGCTTGGCTCTACTGTCCCAAAGACACAAAAAGCAGGGATACTTTGTGTAGCCACTTTGTTGACCAAGGAGGAAATTTACCATCTTCAAGTCTACACAAATTACCCATTGATGTTCTTTGTATTTTATCTTTTCCAGTACTAAAGAGATGGCATTGTACTCTTCTTTCATCCTGGTGGAGTGACCGATTAAAATAGAACCAAATTTGTTGCCGTTATTTAAAAGCACACATTTCAGACTACGTTTTGAACTGTCGATAAAAAGACGCCACTCATCTGGGCTGTAATCCGACAGACCAATTGTTTTCTTCAATAAGTTGCTGATGTCATTACAGAATACTAGGTTGTTGTCTTCGGTAAAGAATGGCAGCAAATCCTTTTCTCTGTTTCTATAAATTGTAATTTTCGTTCCAGGCTGAAGTGCATTCTTTTCCTTTAGTCTGGACGCAAGCATTTCAGAGGATTCTTTGGAAAGATTTAAGTCCCTGATCAGATCACTCAACTGTTTTCGGTCAAAACGTTCACTGTGTGAAGTTGATTGGAAATCACTGTCACTGCCCCCACTTTCTTCACTTTCGTCATCTTGTCCGATATTGGACATGCAAGTGTCATCGTCTGAGAGCTGAGGTAGTTCGCGAAAAGGTGGAACTGGTACAATATCCGAATGCGGAACAGGTCTCCTGGCTGAAGGTATATCAGGGTAAGACAACTTGTGACGATTATTTCGATTGATGCCTATGATATTAACCATACAAAAGTAACAGTCGTTGAAGTGGTGGTTTATCTGTTCCCTCCAAACCATCGGTACACCAAATTTCAGGCAGCTTCTCTTTCCAGTTGTCCAGTGGCGCAATTGTTCAATACAAGTTTTGCATACTGTATGAGGAGCCCATTGCTTATCTTGATCTCCAAGTTTGACACCAAAATAACCTACATATGCTCTTTTTACAAACTCAGAAATCGGTTTCCTGTTTGCTTTTAGTGTGTATTCCCCACAAATGTAGCAGAATATGTCTGGATGGTTAATGCAGCTCCGTCTGGAAGTAGCCATAACCTTAAGGATGTTCGCATCTGAGGAATTAAGTGACTAACCTAAAAAATAGTAAGAACATGTAGTTATTTAATGTTCACATTCACAGATTGTTCTTGCGACCAACTCTTAATATGCCCTAAGACGACTGCGGCTGCTCTAGCTTTCAGGAGGCGGTTTATATAGGCTATAAATGCTGACTTCAGCATAATCTATTTACATAGTTCGAAACCATGAAACGCTGTATAAGCACAAATAAATTCTAAATGAGGCCATGAATTTAGTGCTGAGTAAGCTGTAGGCTACGGAATAGTTATTTCGTTGAATCAGCAATATCTCAGCACGCGGCAAGATATGCTGATTTTACATTATAAGGATGTAGGCATTATATGAATCAGCAAGAATTATAATTAGCCATAAATAAAGCTTATTATGACATTTTAGTTTTGTCAAAGACATCGTTTAAAGAGTGGACTGGGTTTTCTTTACAAAATCGACGATATCTCAGAAACTAGACCTGATGCACTCAATCCAATGACATTTTCTGAATCAGCGCCCAAAATTACCCCAAGAACAGGTCTAAAACCGAAGGCAACAAGAAAAAAAAATTTTCTGTTGGCCAGTGTTGTCTTATCTAATTATATAATGCCGTTTTTATAATTGGCAAAGCATCAATTGATGGTTGCTTCAAAGAAAACTGCAGTAAAAATCAGAAGCCCCATTTATAAGAGAATTCACGGACTTGAGGCAGCGCTCGTGAATGAGATGGTGCCCTGTGCTTAATTTAAAAGGAGTGCTTTAGAAATTTCGAGTTTACGATCACGAATACGATTACGATTACAAAAGAAGCCCAGTCGAAAATGTGATACGTCAGAGAAATCATAAGTGAGCCTACGTTGGGAAAATAACTAAGTAACTTACACAATACAATGCACTGAATTCGCTGCAAAATTAGATATGTCAAAAGCGCTTCAGTGACGCGTTTTGTCGTACATCTGCTGTGGCACTATCACAGAAACCTCGCATTAACACATTGATTGCCACCATATTTATTATCCTAACGCCCCAGAATTTTTAGGGAAATGTTCAAAATGAAGTAAAAGTAACCGAATTTTGTTAATTTATCAAAATCTTGTTTTGTTTCATGAAACAAAATCAGAAAAAAATTCATCTCTAGGCCTATCATGTCTTTCTTTGGGCTTATTATTGTTTCAGTGTTGATCCAAGTTGAACTGGTCACAAGTGACACTTTTCAAATAATCTCTAGTCCTATTCTGGAAAACATTGCACAATAACATACAACATAAACGTTCAACAGTTATCGTCGATGCTAATGCACATGTGCCCAAAGCTTCAGCATCTGTATGATACTGCTCAAAAAAAAAAACAACGCACATTGCTCGTTCTGACATGCAAATTTTGCGAGAGTATCGAGTTTCTTTCTGAATTCCATTCTTGTTGCAGTTTATACATTTCTTGGTTTTGGTAGCCATCTGCTCTGTCGATGGTAGCAGGTCAAGCAAATGTTGCCCTGTCAGTCGTGACATCTCAGATGCCTTGTGATGTAGCCTGCGAATGGCGTAATGCTACGATGTTACCTACCATAAATTGTAGGCCTTCTAGTAACTGGGCAGCTATCGTCCAGCACCTAACTGCTTTGACCTTCAGCCGAAACCACATTTGATTCTTTCAGCCTTCGAATTTCTGTTGCAGTAAGTAGGCATTTTCATGGGCATGTCCAATAAATGACGCACAATCTTCTTATTCCACTTCGAAAACTTTCTGAGTGGGATGTAGTAAGCTGATCAGAGCGATCAACTGCGCTCACGTAGTTCTTTTAGTCCAGTACAGTATTGTTTCCTAATCTGTTCAGGAATACTCACCCTACCTATTCATTCTTGGCCCCAAAGTCTACTTATTTATGAAGCCAGCCGTCGGATAGCACCTACCCGTCAAAAGAATTATAACATGCACTCCGGTTTATGCATGGCTTCCCATGTAGTTAGTGACAAGATATCTCGTCCTCGGCGCCTGAAAACCTGGAAAATAAGATCCGATATTTCGTCCTCGGCAGGTAATGTGTAATATGGCGCCATTCCACACGTCTATACATAACACACGTCTATACATAGACCCACATAGACCTACGCCTGCCAATACTACAAAGGGAAAACGAAGATTTCGTTGCTCATAAGCTGAAGTTTGAGTAAATTGTTGTCAAAAGATTAGTCAAAACGACAAACAGTCGGAAAAGAGGCGTTATATAACGATTTCAACAGCGATTTTACTCATTAGGCTTATAAGCTCGTAAAAACCACGGGTCAGGAAAATATTTGAGCTCTTATTTGACGTCTCTGATAATTATGATAGTGTTGCTGATTATGACGGTGAAATAACTTATGGAGATGGGGCACAGATAGTTTTTAAAATGATCAGTTAAATTCCACATGGTAATAGGTTGTAGCTCAAGTGCCTACCAGGGTTGGCACACTATGGGCCCAATGGATTTGGCTATATGGGAGGAAAAAGATCATCGTAATCGATATTAATCATAATTTCGACAATTTCTTTAGCATTACTCAAAAGCGAAACCCGTAAAATGACGCCCATCATGGCATTTGATAATTGTACACGATTTTCTCTAACGAACGCATGCCTCGACCCTGCTCATTTTTCACCACCGCTGCCCGTTTGAATTGGTTCTATGGCAGTTAACGTCCCCATGTGTGGACCGTGCTACAAAGAGATTCAAATCTATGAAATGAGCCAGGGTCGGTATGCGAACCTGGCATCCTCACGCACAGAAGTGTCTTGACGTACGCCTAGCATTTAACCAATGAAGCTAACCAGGTAATGGTGAGCGTACGTTACTTGTCGCTTGAAAGTTTCGAATTAACTGCGAAGGCAAGTGTGCCTAGTTGGCTACTTTTAATTAAAGAATTGGAGTAAGAAGTCGATTTTACTTTTTTGAACCCTATTTCAACATTTTTTAGATTTTCTGCGAGTCAGTAATCTTTACGCGTTTATTGCAATGCTATTCCTGCAGACATGTCAAACTATCTAGCACTTCTGCGCCCTCCCGTCACCTCGTCCGTAAATTTCGGATTCATTTATAGCCATAGCTGTCCAAACTCTCTGGAATAAACTCCGGCCACAATTACGACAATTATCGGACCCATCATGCGAACTCAACAACATTTTTCGTTTATAATTTCAGAATAGGTCTTTCACTGAAACCTGAAAAGTCTCCTCTTCCAAAACTCCTATCCTGATTCTACCTGTTTCCATTATCTACCTTGCTGCTCCAATTCTAAACGTCTTACAGTCTGCCTACCTGACTCTTGAATCTTGGCCTGGAACCGAACCCTTCCTGCGTATCGATTTTGTTTTGACGGAGTGCTTGTGAAGAAGCTGATTCCCGCGACTTAGCTTTCTTTGGGCGCTGTAGAAATCTTGAGCTCTCGATCACAATACAATATCGATCGTAGACATCAACTAGAGTCTGCCTAAAATGTGCCACCCCAATCGTGACAAACCTGCCAAATTCTCGCACGTTTCGGGCAAGAAACACTTCTTGTCCCACGCTGCCGTACTTCGGTGCAGTGGTCCATTTTTGCGGAACAGTCTCTTGCGTGGAATTTAAAAAGCGCTATAAAAACGTGCAGAAACATACAATCATTATATTAAATCACGATAAACGCCTTATTATGATATTTTAGTAATAGTGTTACGGTTAGCATACTGCGCTGCTATTCGAGAGATTGGGGTTCAAATCGTTGCCATCGCAGATTTCTTGTTTCGAAATTTCGGCTCCACGTGCGTACCCTAATCAACTCAGCTATAAGGAATACAATGTCAGTGGGACGATCAGCCGTCTTGAGAGAGGACTGGCCACCCGCATTCATATGCAGAGGATAAGAAAATGAAGTTTCTAACAGTTCATATTATTAGTAATTCTGCATTTAATGAGCGCCACTATTTAATGACTAAGCACAAATCGATGACGCTGAGCAATTGTGAGTGAAGGACTTGCTCAAGGTCCCTGCGCAGCAACCGTCCGAGGGGAGGCTCGAACCTGTATTACGCGTAACAAGCCAAGCGCTCTAACCAATTGCCTGCCGTATCCCACTATCCATGGTTGCTTAAGGGTTAGCTTAAGCAACTGCTTCTTTTAATATTTAATATACTCCATCGATTCGCAAGATAATCACTGACCTTCCACACGCTGTCAGTCAATTCGCTAGATGGCACATTCCTATAAGCTGCGTGCCGCGTAACACTCTTCAGTTGACAATCTCCATCTGGCGAATGTAATGGAACTAGAACGGATTGGCTCATGACTCGTCATGAGTGGTTTGCTTTCACAACCATTAAAAATTACTAAATTCTTTATTTTTAATAAAGTTGAATTTATTTGAACTTAACTTCAGTATTGTTCTGCTATGTCTATATGCAAATTTAAATTTCATAAATATTTGTCTTTTTCAAGTTGCTTTGAAAAATTTCATTGAGCTTAACTTTAATTTTACTACATTTTACAGGTACTCCAGTTTGCGAGAGCCAGCTAGTTTGTTGGTCAGAATTGGTGCCATGTGAGGCATCAATTTGACGAGATAAATTTGAATTAGAAAAAGGATTCATATTCGATTTTAAGACGTTCCCTTGGACTGATCTGCTGGATTTCTACCGCTTACATTTCGGTTTCACTTAGCATTCAGCCGAAATTGTCTTATATACTCTTTAGCGCAATAGAAGTTTAGGAATTAAGCAAGATTTATGTCGTTTAAAACAATTTGACTCACCAAAAGTCCGAAAAATGCCTGTGAGAACTGGACAAGACAAAAATGTAAATCAATCATTCGTTCAATGCATTTATATTTCACCTCCATGGGATAAATATACACAGCTAGATCACTCCGATAATTCTGGACAAGATTTTAATAATTCTCTTAAGTGAAAACAGTAAGGCATTTGCATGTAAGTTCTCATTGAGATTTTAGAGAAATTAACAACAGTTTAATTAAGCCATATATACTTCATTATCAATCTACTGATAAAATAAAAAAAATTACTTTGATTGCAAGTTAAGATATTATTATATTTTGATTAATTATCTAAACTCAAAAATCAAAATTCGTCCTCCATTGCCCCCCTCGCTGTCAGCCACAAACAGTCGGTTATTTGTCTGATCCAGAAGAATTCCCGATGGAAATCGTAATCCGTGTTTTTCTTTTGAGAGAATTTCTCTCTGAAATTCCAAATTAGAATCCAATAACAAAACTCGACTGTTCGTAGAATCAACAACCATTACGAATCCATTTCCATCGACGGCCAAATATACTGGATTAGTCATTTGTCCGTTGGTCGATCCATGTTTTCCACCGAATGACTTCTTAAATTTTCCATCCCCATCCACAATACACAATCTGTGCAGATCATCATAAACGCCATGACTGACGACGACATGACCACTGGTCAGTTTTATAGCATGCCATAGAGTTGGCCCAAGAAAACCTTTGTCTGATGATAGATTCATTTCGCGGATCAATTGTCCATCCGACGAATATTCATTTAATTTATTTTTGTTATAAACAGTTAATATGACATTAGATTCATCTGCAACAGACAGACCCCATCCCCAATCGTCTCCTGTTGACCAACTCTTTATTAACTTTCCATTTCGATCAACTCTCAAGATTTCACTCGACTCACCACCGCCTTTGTAATCGCAGATGTAGAGACATTTATTTCTGCTGCAGGATACTATGTCCCTTGGATTAATTAATTCCTTCAAATTCCATCGACCACTGAAACTCAATTTCATCGAATCGTAAACTTCAACTTCTGAACTCCTTTCATGCACAACAAACAATTCTTTATCTAAGATCGTCAATCCACGGATCGATTTATTTTCCTCTTTTACGGCTTTTGTTCTGATCGTCTGAACTAAAACTGGGTCCAAATTGAAACGAAGTTTACCTGAAAATAGGGACAAATTTATTAGTTTTCTATAAATATCATATCAGTCTTTCATCTTTAAGATATCACTTCTCAAAAACTTCAAGAGGCGACGACGACTACTATGACGATATCTGGGGATCAGACACAAATTCTGGCAGAAGAGGAGACATATTGCCTAAACATTGAGAGACACCTAGAGCGACCGAAAGACACAACAACCGATACAGATATAGAGACAGGCAGAAAGACATAAAGAGCCCCTTAGTCTGTCAAATGCATTGCCAAGGTCGTCGAATCACAGCGAAGTATGGAACGCCGATTCCTTGAAAATGTATTCTCGCTTATAACCGATAAAAACAGATTATATAAGATAAAACCATAAGTTTTCTTTACTCTTGATTCTAGAAAAATTGTGCAATTATTTAATCTTCAAATTCCATATTTCTGCTACAAGGTTGACTGGATTATTCGAACCGACAATAAAAAATGATTAGTTTTTAAGGACCGCTGCAGTTGAAAAAGCCTTCAATCTAATGATCGGCGCCCGATAGCCGTTGCGTGAAAACTAAAGTCATCACCACTTCTATAATCAATAAATAAGATATATCACTGTAATCTTGTGAAAATACGCTTTTCTGTTATTATTTTAAACCGTTATGGGTTATTAAAATCATAAAGCCTTTGATTTCTCTCGTTTTGGTACGGTATGTGGATTACCGCGGACACATATAAACACATTCAGACAATGCTGCACCAATCTGTGTATGTATGGCGTTATTCTTATAACGTCTGGATAATGACAATACTACTTTATTATACTACCATGATCTACGCTACGTACAGGCTACTCAATGCTACTAGCTACTAAGTGTTCCGGTAGCGTTTATCGTGCGGGCATCAGTATTAGAATGCCATGTCCAGGGCAGTGTTCGTGCCGCGTGGCGTTGTGGTCTAACGGCTGGCCAATCATATCCTTACATCTCCCTTCATTAAAAACTTCGGACCCTCTCTCTTCGCAACGATAATTCAACTAAGAATAATCAAGCGTCAACAAACTAGACTAAAGGACATCTAAGTTTCTAGTCGTCTGCTTTGACAGTCCTAGTTCCGGTATCTAGCCGGTGTTCGCACTAGACGACCCGAGCATGTTCTCAGTTCAGGTGGTTTCTGGTTCGCGTTTGGTCTGGGTGCGTGTGGGCCAGTTTGTTTATGGATGGGTCCTTCGTTAGGTGGCGGGGTAGGTGGGCTCGCCCCTGGTGCTGGTGACGGGGCTTTGAATGCAGGGCCTCCGCTGCTAATGAGTTCATCTGCGAACTCCGGGTACGGTCGTAAAACTGCCGTTACATCCGGTTTTAAATGAGGCGATCACGTTGCTATTAGCTCCTGATATTCACTATCAGCTTCTGCAGCGGTTCGACTGGCATTGATCATTCGTTCCGGAATGAGTCTGTTTATACACTCGAGCTGCTGATCCATTATCAACGCATCTGGTAACTCGGTTCCGAGTGTTCTGTTACCGTTCACAGATGCCGTCTGGACAGCGTTTATCGTTTGTTGTGAAACCGCTAGGTGTCGCTTCTGTAGATGGTGTGTCGCTAGTTCTTCAGGCTCTGCCTCTTGGGATCTGTCGCTAGCATTGGCGGAGGGATAGGCGTGCGAAGAGCTTTTTGCGTCGTTGACTTCGTCGTTAAGCTCGTTAATTGCAAAGTGTTCATCGCCTGCTTGCTGGCCAACGCTGTCGAGAATCTCTGCGGATTCTGCGACACTCTCCGCCTTTGTCATGCAGCTTTTCTTGTCCCGCATGCAGTATGTTTTCAGCGATGTTTTGAGAGCTGTTTTGAGAGACGGCTTTCAGACCTATATTCTCATCGACCGCTCTCACGAGATCCAGGTCCCGGCATGGCTTAAAGCCTAGTATGGCCTGCCCATGCTTCTCTTCAACGTAAAAGTCTGCAGCATATTCTTGCGCGTTGCGTAAGTGTCTCAGCGTTAACGTTATCATACCTCTCGTCTGTAGCTCCTTCCGGTCGAACATTCGCAGTGTTGCCTCTGCCGGACGTATTTCATGGCTTCGACCGAGGGCACTGACGACTGATGCAGGAATTACGTTGTCTGTCGCGCCGCAGTCAAGTAGGAATCTGTTCGTCGATTTGCATGTGCGTATGCCAGCGATCATTGTTCGGGGTCCCGAGCGTCAGCAATTCCTCTTCGCGGTCCAGTACGCATACTTCCGGCCTCGGTTTGGTCGCTTGTCGCGAAAGACAGCTCGCAGCAAAGTGGTTTTGCTTCCCGCATTGTCTGCAGGTTTGCCCATAAGCGGGGCACGATTCTCGTCTTGCGTCATGCGTCCGGCTACAGTACTTACATTTTCGGCCAACCTGGGTATTATCTCGACCATAGGCTGCTTTGTTTTGCTGTCGCGAGCGGGGCCGTCTGCTGCTGCTGCGCGCCGGCTGCGTCCGGGAGAGGGCGTCGACGTGCTGGTCAAAGTCTGTCATGGCTCTGAGCTGGTTTCCTGCTGCCTCACAGGAACTGCACACGTCGATAACCCTTTCGAGCGTTAACTCGCGAATTTGCAGGAGTTTTCGTCGCGTCGAGTCATCTTGAATGCCCATGAGAATGCGATCCCGAACCACGATGTTGACACGTTTTAGCCATCCTGCGGATGTCGCCCAAGAAAAGGTCAAAACGCTCACCTTTCTCTTGGTCGCGTTTGTAGAAAAGATAGCGTTCGTATGTTACGTTGACTGATCCTATATAGAATTCTTGTAGCGCCGCCACTACTCTGTCGACGTCTCGTCGGTGCGTTTCTGGTGGCTGTAGACTTCTGAAGGCGTCGTATGCCTCTCCGCCGAGGCAGGTTAGGAAGATGGCTGCCCTCTTTTCTGAACTGGCGTCTGTCAGATCCGCTGCCAGCTCATAAGTTTGCCACTGTTCCTTGAATCTCTGCCAGTTGTCGGCAACGTTGCTTCCTGTTACGCGTAACGGATCGGGTAGTCTCAAGTTCGTATTCATTTCCAGTTTTTTCAGAGTCCGACCTATCGAAGCTTATCTATTCGAGTTTGTCGACCTAGCTGTATGGAGCGAGTGTGTTCAGATCAACACTTCTGACACCATATGGCGTTATTCTTATAACGCCTGGATAATGACAATACTACTTTATTATACTACCATGATCTACGCTACGTACAGGCTACTCAATGCTACTAGCTACTAAGTGTTCCGGTAGTGTTTATCGTGCGGGCGTCTGTATTAGAATGCCATGTCCAGGGCAGTGTCCGTGCCGCGTGGCGTTGTGGTAGGGGCGTGGCCTAACGGCTGGCCAATCATATCCTTACAGTATGTGATGGCCGGGATATGGCAGCCTCATTGTCACGGCCAAGATCAACGGTCAGCATGAAGGCGACTACAACATCCGCCTGAGGTCGCCATTATAACATCGGAAAACAGACTAGGTCTTCCGATGAGCCTATCTGGGGATAGAGACGTGAATCCCTCACAGACTCCGACAGCTATAGCGAGGGACATGTATAGGGGATAGACAATGCAGCTTTATGGTCATGAATAGACACCCCGTATACATTGGACGATACCAGGGAAGGGGACCATGTTCGGCGGACTTGGTTAAAAGGAGAATGCACTCAGGCGGGGAGGGAAGATTAAGATTCGAACACAGTGAAGTAGAGATCGGACGGAACACAGCGAGTGAACGCCAGCTAAGAAGAACTCTTTAGATCGAACGCTAACTTTCTTTCCGCTAGTTTTATTAATTAATATATTCTTTATTAAAATATCTCTTCGTATTGAGCGGACCCATCACGTCTCGTTCGTGCTAGACTAGAGTAGAATCGAGGACGTGACACTCGTCCCAAAGCCTAATATGCAAACTTGTAGACTTTACATCATAAAATATGACGTAATTATCAAATAAAATGTAGAACTTTAAATAGCAAAATATTTCGAATTCGATTTTAAAATGCAGAACTTCTATTGGCCGTTATTATTTAAAGACTTCAACAGCTACCGATTGATCTGTGCATTTCTTGTATCTGGCTGATGAGCTGTTCCTTCTCTCCTATCCATGCATTTCTCTCTTTTTCTCGTTCCTGTTCGATGTCCACAATCTTGGTTCTATAATCTGTAACGCTATTCAAAAGATGTCTTAAAAGTCAAAAATTACCTATTGAGGATTATAATTCATCGAAAGAGGCCCTGCATCTAGAGCTTCTGGACAAGGTGTTTCTTCATATGCTGGCCTAGTTAGCTACTCTGGTTAAAGCGTACGTCAAGGAGCCTCTGAGCGTGAGGATGTCGGTTCTCATACCGACAGTGGCTTTATTTCAGATTTAAAAATTTCCAAACACGATGATCTCAAATGGCGTGGCTCCCATTCAAACGGGCAGCGGTGAGGAAGGCTCTCAGTCGATAAATTCATTGAAAAATGAGGAGTGTCAAGGCTATACGATAGCTCTAGAAGAATATGAATTTCCATTTTTATTTTTACTTATTTTTGGTTACTGAAGCAGCGGATGATCTACGATAAAAGATTTATGCAAATGAAAATGGAAGATTATGCACTTTTTATTTAGGCATAAAATTATTACATATTATTAGAATATAATAAAAAGCATTTTGACGAACATTCTAAGAACGTCAGGCAAATGAGTTTCCTGGGCGAGGAATGATGTTCAGTCCAACCTCATTTATGGAATTAAATGATGAAAATATGGTATACTTCAAATTATGACAAATCTAGCACCCAAACTAGACAAAGGCTCGAACTTGATTGCTTTAAAAGTTTACGTCTATGCGAAACATACCAAGTTCTATTCAAAATCAAAATTAATTCTGATAACTTAGTACAACACTTCTGCAGCAAGAAAAACATGAAGTATTTCTGCAAAGAAACTTTCAAAGCAATCTAGACTCCAGTTCCGGTGGTGGTACTCACTGGATAGCATATCACAAAAGTGGTCACTTAGCCTACTTCGACAGTTATGGTCTAGATCCACCTTACGAACTTTCTCGATATTTAAGTCGCTCGCTTAGAACGCAGACGTTCCAGCTTCAGGGTCCCGATGATGCAATATGCGGTCACCTCTGCCTGTTTGTGCTCAGAGAGCTCACTGCAGGTCGAAAATGTGAACACATCGTACTCGAAATATGTAACTAAGTACTTTTAGATTGGCCCGCTCTTTTTGTAAACACAATGCCGGTCGATAAATTTGGTGGAAGCGGTGTGGGTGCTTCAACGGGAGAGGTGGGGCAGTTTAACCTTGCCAGCTTCGTTCGCAAAACAGGCGATACCATGTTGTGGATTCTTTTCGCTGGTGGGTTTCGGATGACAGACATCGGAATGCCTCTGGTGGGCACAGATGTCGCGACAAAAGGATATGCTGATATCATTTACCAGGATAACCTGCAGCTCGCTGGTGGGGCAATGTCGGGCAACATCAACATGGGAGGTCACAGAGTGACCGGACTCCCTACAGATGCACCAACATCTGAAAGCGATGCAGCAAGCATGACACAAGTGTCGAAGGTGGTCTCCGATGCCATAACAAAGAGCGACAGAATACCCAACCTGCCGTTACAATTATGGTGTACGGATACGCAGAGCGGACAATACGGCCTTTTATCAAGCTACTGTACATGGGATGCTGAAGGGTTTACAATCTACCGTTGTGACGGAAATGCCACAACCAAAATCTGCACTTTTGCAAATTCGAGACTGACGGGGCTGCAGAACCCCGAAACTGCTCAAGATGCAGCCACCAAGAGTTATGTTGACGATGTAATTATTCGTAGTAATGACGAGTACATACCACCCTTGAACGGAAACGATTCAAAATTCGGTTTTATAGTATACGCAAGTTCGTTCTACGACAAACTAAACCAGCCATACACGGCATTTAGCCCAATCGCCGAAAATGAGTGGGTAACTGCTAACCAGGCGGCTGGAGCTGCATCCAGATTCAGTGTCCAACAGCTGTACGCATTTGGAAAGTCCACCTCGCCGGTTGGAGATCTAACACAGAGCGGATTACGCTGTGGAAACTCGAAGGCTCCAACTGTGGCAGATTCGCAAATATTCTGAGATCTACCGTCGTGTTGGATAAACTAGCGCAGGAATTTGTCACTACAACAACTTCGTCGTATAGCATCTGCCGGTTAAGCTTATTTACCGCGAATTCAACCAAAACGGGGCTTTCACACTTCCAAATCTTTACGCGAGCACATCCATGGAGGTGACAATCAACCTCCTCCCCCGATTAAAACCAAAAAAAAGACTTGCTATAGAAACATTTAGTGTTACATTGTCTTTTATTTATTGTCTCGACGAACGAGATGACGGCCGACACGCACTTCAAAATCCGGGCGTATCTAAGTCAGCAAAGGGAGTTCGACATGAGTAAATATCATCTGAACTGGACCAATGGGTTTACCATAGCGGACCGTTGGGACTATGATAACATTCGGCTCCTACGCCCGAGCGTTTGGCTGACTTGCTTCAGAAATTCCTGGATTATGAGGACGAAACCATTTACGCGTACGACACCTACAGACTCCCTGTGCTGCAGTCAGTCTGGGTGATGATAGAACATTTCAGATAGTCGCTTTGAGGTACCCATGTGTGAGTTCTTACAATCCACCAAAAAGGGTTTCAGTGGGCCATGGCTACCGGAAATTCCGCTTGTCTGGTTTTTATGACCCCGAGGTTGAATTCACTATTAGCCCGGAAGGATTAAGTAGTATCCATTTAAGAAGCTACACTATCAATGGAAGTTTTGATTTTAGCTGTATATTTAACACGTTAAGACGACGAGATGTTAAAGTTTTGGTGCGCTTGATGCGTAGTCATACTGATGGATTTCCTACTGAATCAGACGTCACTCTAGTGGTAGAGAAACTATAAGCTGTATCCACCTCTCACCGATCCTATCTTCTCAACCTGGATGACATCGTCTACAGTCCGCCTGCAGAAAATCGGTGAGCTCGAATCCTTCTTGAGATAGTCTTCACAAGAAGTATCGTAGAGCAGTGAATGCGGCCGATGGTGCGTCTGCCGCCCTTGCATTTGTCGGTCTTGGGGTGGGTGTTGGAGGCGCAGCCGTGCTGGCGACTGGGATTGGACTCGTGCCGGGTCTAATCCTTGAGGGTATCACCGCGATGGCTAGCCTGCTTGATATCGCAGGAGTCGCTATCAGCCGGAGATGTTCTGCAAAAGCGGCAAAGCACGAAGCAGTTTGTGTTAGCTAATAGCAAGCTAAACACCATCCACAGTCATATCTCGAAAGCGTTAGAAGATACCGCGATAAGAGGTGATGAGTACAAGCCGATCCTCGACGAGGTCGAAAAATATTGGGTTATGAAAGAGGAGATTCGGTGTAAGTCCGTAGATGTGGCTGTGTTCGATGAAAAGACAAAAAACGAGCTGATCGAACGCGGTCGAGAGGAAGTCCGCGCGGTGTTGATGAAAAGGCTTGCAGCACCAGAATCGCGTTTAGCCTGAGTTGTGTCGGTGTTGTGAAAGCAACGCCTAACACAGTCGAACCCTCGGCTCCACCACCATATGAGTTGGATTTTAAAAAAAGTCGTTTTTTATTTCTTGGGCGCAACGATCAGGTCGAATTATCGATAAAAACTTTTGGAAATAGGTGTGAAAGTTTTTGAGAACGGTGATTATACGGGAAATCGTATTTTTTCTGATATTACATCTTTGTTCGACGGTATCTAACGAGATTTCTTGTCCCGAACGTCTTAGAACTTCATAAACGGTTGTATAAACCGACTGTATACCTATATTGTGTTCTGCCGCATGAACGATGGCTGTTATCGCGGGACGCAGTGTCGTTCGTGATCTGTAATTTAGCAAATGTGGTGGTGATATGAGCATCTAAGCTGTCGAGATTCATATCTAAATATATTTATTTGTCCGCAGCTAAAGAGCGTAAAAATCATCACCACGCGCTATTCCATGGTTTTTAAGTTGTTCAAACTCCGCGGCTTCTTTTCTTTTGAGCGTAAATCCTTTGCTGATACATACGTGCATCAAAAGTGCAGCTATAATAGACCGTCTCATCTGATTTCGTTTCACGGTGGTGCGCTGAACTTGACTGTACAACTTAGCCGTAATTTCGAGCACGTCTTTTGGAAATGGTTTTCCACCGCGGTTGTGATAAATACTGGTACTTTATCAAATCAAAGATCAAGGTTGTTTGGCCAGTTTCGGTGCAGGGGCAGAATCTGGATAACAAAGCTGGGATGACAACGTGATATTAAGGTGGAAATCAATTATGATGGCGAAGACAGTATGATGTTCAGGAGCTGAAGCAAGATGGGATAATTTGAAAATTTCGGTTTTCAATCTGCAGTGAGACTCTCCCTGAGAAAGGAAATCGGAAGAGAGCTTCCATTGACAGATTGACACATAGGCCTACACGCACTCGCTCGCTCACCTGCTCACTCATTCCAACTCTCCAACTTCCTCTGCCACTCTCTACCTCTTTCTCTTTTTCACTTTCTCTCATTCCTTTGACTCCCCGACTTTCTTGGTCCGGTTACACCTTTCTTTCAGTGACTCATGGCAAATAGTCAATCTCGAGGATACGTCATTGCCCCTGATGCTTTAGCCTTGTTACTGTTAATTTGCAGTGGGAACAAATAACACCTCAGAATTAAGATCATTGGCGGTCATGGCAGAGCAGCTAACGTTACTATTCATTTTCCTAAGTATCGAAAATGACCTATTTTGACCCTTTCAGATTTATGTTTCTTGAAACTGCATGTAACTCATCTATTTAAGGTTGACTTCTCGTGCGGCTGATACAGATGACCATTAGTAGGCCTAAGTGTTTTAAGTATTGGCGCTTCACATTTTCAAGTTCACTCGTGTCATTTGTATCCTATAGTCGTTAATTATCACCCTAAAACTGTGAAATCTGTACTTTACAATATCATCGAGTCTAAGAGGCGAAGCATCTGAACGGACCATAGCAGCTTCTTCTGACTGACAATGGTAAATATATTGTGACACTGTAACTGCTTATTCACCTTGATCCCTGTTCACCTGTAACTGTCTGTTCATCTTTATCACTGCTCATCTGTGACTGTCTGTTCGTCTTAGTCGCTGTTCATCTGTAGCCGTGTAATCATCTTTATCACTGTTCACCTGTAACTACGTTCATCTTAAACGCGGTTCATCTGTAACTGTCTATTCATTTCAATCGCTGTTCTGATCTGTCTGTTCATGATAATCATTGTTCACCGTAACTGTCTCTTCATCTCATTTGCTAATTCTTATGTAATTGCCTACTAACTTTATTTGCTGTTAATCGATAATTATCTTATGATTTCCTGTCTTTACCTCAACATTTTTATTTACTCTTTAACAAACCTCGTCGATATTTAGCTAGTCTTACAAAAATTCTTTATGACAAATATTTATGAGAACTTGCCAACACATTTTTTGAACTGGTCTCTGCATATGCTGACGGCCATTGGTTTAGTAATTTCAACAGACGACGATGGAGGTTTTAAACCAGTGAACTCATCCATGAGCTTGTTAGATTCTTTGAGCTTCTGAATCTTTCCAAGATCCGTTTGCGATTCACACCAGATCCAAACGACAGTCTGTCTATCAAGAAGAGAGTTGAGAATTTCTATATCGTCATCCTTCAGTTGGCTGAGTTTCTCCATTTGATATGATCTTGGTTTAGGTTTGCATCGAAGTTCGTTGATTCTCCGGTCCATTAATTGCATCTTTGTTGTGTCTTGGTTCAAAATGATTGCCTTCAACAAAACTGCTCAAAAACACAAAAATTAACAGTAATTTCAGTAGCTAATCGCTTAGCCATAGTCTACACGTTTTGTCCTATTTCCTGCATCACTGATTGCAGAATTTGCAACGCTAATGTCATAGATACAATTTGTATCAGCAAATCGCATGATTCACTTACAAGGAATAGCTGCACACATTCCGAGTGCTTGTACAACTATTTTATAACACTGGCCAACAGAAAAAATTTTTTTTCTTGTTGCCTTCGGTTTTAGACCTGTTCTTGGGGTAATTTTGGGCGCTGATTCAGAAAATGTCATTGGATTGAGTGCATCAGGTCTAGTTTCTGAGATATCGTCGATTTTGTAAAGAAAACCCAGTCCACTCTTTAAACGATGTCTTTGACAAAACTAAAATGTCATAATAAGCTTTATTTATGGCTAATTATAATTCTTGCTGATTCATATAATGCCTACATCCTTATAATGTAAAATCAGCATATCTTGCCGCGTGCTGAGATATTGCTGATTCAACGAAATAACTATTCCGTAGCCTACAGCTTACTCAGCACTAAATTCATGGCCTCATTTAGAATTTATTTGTGCTTATACAGCGTTTCATGGTTTCGAACTATGTAAATAGATTATGCTGAAGTCAGCATTTATAGCCTATATAAACCGCCTCCTGAAAGCTAGAGCAGCCGCAGTCGTCTTAGGGCATATTAAGAGTTGGTCGCAAGAACAATCTGTGAATGTGAACATTAAATAACTACATGTTCTTACTATTTTTTAGGTTAGTCACTTAATTCCTCAGATGCGAACATCCTTAAGGTTATGGCTACTTCCAGACGGAGCTGCATTAACCATCCAGACATATTCTGCTACATTTGTGGGGAATACACACTAAAAGCAAACAGGAAACCGATTTCTGAGTTTGTAAAAAGAGCATATGTAGGTTATTTTGGTGTCAAACTTGGAGATCAAGATAAGCAATGGGCTCCTCATACAGTATGCAAAACTTGTATTGAACAATTGCGCCACTGGACAACTGGAAAGAGAAGCTGCCTGAAATTTGGTGTACCGATGGTTTGGAGGGAACAGATAAACCACCACTTCAACGACTGTTACTTTTGTATGGTTAATATCATAGGCATCAATCGAAATAATCGTCACAAGTTGTCTTACCCTGATATACCTTCAGCCAGGAGACCTGTTCCGCATTCGGATATTGTACCAGTTCCACCTTTTCGCGAACTACCTCAGCTCTCAGACGATGACACTTGCATGTCCAATATCGGACAAGATGACGAAAGTGAAGAAAGTGGGGGCAGTGACAGTGATTTCCAATCAACTTCACACAGTGAACGTTTTGACCGAAAACAGTTGAGTGATCTGATCAGGGACTTAAATCTTTCCAAAGAATCCTCTGAAATGCTTGCGTCCAGACTAAAGGAAAAGAATGCACTTCAGCCTGGAACGAAAATTACAATTTATAGAAACAGAGAAAAGGATTTGCTGCAATTCTTTACCGAAGACAACAACCTAGTATTCTGTAATGACATCTGCAACTTATTGAAGAAAATTGGTCTGTCGGATTACAGCCCAGATGAGTGGCGTCTTTTTATCGACAGTTCAAAACGTAGTCTGAAATGTGTGCTTTTAAATAACGGCAACAAATTTGGTTCTATTCCAATCGGTCACTCCACCAGGATGAAAGAAGAGTACAATGCCATCTCTTTAGTACTGGAAAAGATAAAATACAAAGAACTTCAATGGGTAATTTGTGTAGACTTGAAGATGGTAAATTTCCTCCTTGGTCAACAAAGTGGCTACACAAAGTATCCCTGCTTTTTGTGTCTTTGGGACAGTAGAGCCAAGCATGAACATTGGACAAGAAAAGATTGGCCGCCTTCGAGGAAAGACATGGTGGTTGGAGCTCAAAATGTAATCAAGGAATCTTTGGTGGCACGAGATAGGATCATACTGCCACCACTACATATAAAGCTAGGCCTGATGAAAGAATTTGTCAGGGCTTTGAATAAAGAAGGTTCATGCTTCGAATACATAGTACACAAGTTACCAGGAATTACAATGGAAAAATTGAAGGCTGGAATCTTCGATGGTCCACAGATCAGGCAACTTATGAATGACCCACTTTTCATACCATCAATGAATGAAATCGAATCTTGTGCCTGGTCTTCCTTTGTTCTTGTAAGTAAAAATTTTCTTGGCAACAAGAAGGCAGACAATTATGCACAACTAGTAGAGGATATGCTTCTTCATTTCAACAAGCTTGGCTGCAACATGAGCATTAAAGTCCATTATCTCCACAGACACTTAGATCGCTTTCCAGAGAATCTTGGTGACTTCAGCGAAGAGCAAGGTGAAAGATTTCACGAAGACATCAAAACAATGGAAAATCGATATCAAGGAAGATGGGATGCACACATGATGGCAGACTATTGCTGGAATATTATGCGCGATTGTTCCGGCAGATGCCACACTCGGAAATCGTACAAAAGGAGCTTCTTCGGTGTCGAATGACTTGAAATTTTTATAACAAACTTGTTCTGTTTGGTATCATATAAGTACAGTTTCAGGTACTACCATTTTCTTTTAAGTATTTGTATTATTATGTTTATTTAGTGTATCACATAATAAATTGAGCAGTACATAATTATAGCTATAGCCTTATGTTTTATGGGCGAGCAGAGGCAAGGACTGGTATATGGCATAATGTTCTATATCTCGAAAACTAGACCTGCTGGGAGAAAACTGGTGCCTTTTCTGGAATCAGCAGGTCAAATATACCCAGAAACAGTTCTAACATTTGAGGCAACAAATTATGTGTTGGCCAGTGTAATATATACACACAATCAAAGCTTCTCGGAGGAAGCTACGAGTTTAGACCCTTATTTATAGTATGCTGCGCTATTTTATTTAATTATTTTACACTAGAAGAAACAGTGGCTTCTGCGCTTTTTCTGAAAGTTAAATTTTATGTACATTTATATAGAAAAATATTTGCATATATATTGAGACTTTTCCATGTCATGTAAAACACGTTTACATTTTTCAAACTTTTTGAAAGTCTCTATCCATTGATGGTGCATGATAATCTACTGACTAGTGTGTTACACTGTCAACCAAAAGGTCGATAGTTCAGGTTTCCACTATAGAAAAAGGTCATTTAAAGTTTAATGTTTCATCCGCGCCTTCTAGCGAACTCGGTTATTAAATGATAACATCGACCGTACGCTGTCGCTTGGAAGATCAGTCGGGAATATTGAGGACTGAGCTCCTCCTTCATTTGTCGATACTTAGAAAATAAAATCGCTTATATTTTACACCAATGATTGCCTCTCAAAGTTCACTTTTGGAATTGTTCTTCTACTTCTTCTTCATTTTTGTAAATACCTCCCCAAATACGACATCGTTTATAATGGAAATTTTGATTAAAACCTCCTCCAATTCTTGCTACTCTAGTAATGAGTTTCTCGTTGGATTTCTGGAGGTAATTGATGAAGTCTGAGAGCTTTGCGTCATCGAAGGATCGCATCACATGCAAGAGATCAGGATTATTGTTCTTCCTGAACAATTTCTTCGTGTTCTGGATAATTGTCTGTCTGTTGAGAAGTCTTGTTTCCACATCAGTCAGACAATCAGCGGATCTCAAGCAGCTGATAAGAGCTTTTGGCTGAATATTCTCCTCCAGATATAATCGGTTGCTCTTAAAGATGGCGATTTCTCTATACAATGCTCCATAAAAATCTACAATTCATAGTATTGACTACTACAAATAATCTGTATATTTCGATCTTATTCTTAATTATTTTTCAATTTTCTTATTTTTAATTCCAGTCACCAATTATATAAAAATATGTATGACATAGGTACTTGACTGTCAGCATAATTTTGCATAGCAGAGCTGCTGTGGGTGGCACCGGGTGAGAAATATAAGAAATATGTTGTTTGATACTGCTACTTGGGGCTCCAGTTGTTTGTGCACATATTTTTTTAAATAGGTGAATGATAGTTCAGGCGGGAAAAAGAAACAGAGTTGGACGAAAGGAGCGTATTTCAATATTTGATAGTGAAGAAGTTTAAGGACAAGATCTGTGAGTTTAAAGCTAAGTTATTATCGGAAATTTCAGTTTTGTAAGTACTGTTTTTAAACAAAAGATGGCAGGCTATATTACATATTGTTTGCGTGTTGTTCTATATTTAAGTTGAAAGTTGACATTTCTAGTTGAAAGAATTTGTATAGTGGAATTTCTGGTTCTATAAATTTGTGTGTTGTTCGTTTACATGGAACATCTTCTTGTAAGAAAATATCGATAAATGTCATGGTTGTTTTCTGTGAGGATTTTCCAAAAACGTTTAATAGACTCTACTGCAACAAATTTAAGAATTTAAATTTTCAGTTAATGCAACCAGACACTATTTACAAGGTGGAGACTTCTGCAACAAAATTTTTAATGATAGCTGAAACAGAGTTCGACTACATTTAAAAATGTGACAATTGCCGACTTAGATCTTTATTATTCTATTTTTATTGAGTACTATGTTCGTTCCCGATAATTTTGTTCACTCACTGGACAGATGGCGCCAGATGGTTTTCTTGAATCTGGGTTTTGCGAGTCTTCGAAACCAACAAAAATCGACTGATAACAATCGATTGACAAGAAACTCGTCTCTCTTATCTGTTGATTGTTTTCCACTCAACGCGTAACACAAAAAAGACTTTTGTAGAATGATATCGAGCAGCTCCAGTGGAAGCATATTTATCTGAAAATGTGAATGATTTTAGAGTACCATGACCAGTAGAGTCTTACCTGTTTGACTAATACTGGAACCTATTTCAATATTCAATAAAGAATTAAGAGATACCTTAACATTGGCTTATAATACATATATATAAATATAATTGTGTGAAGTTTTGGATGAAAAGTAGGCTACATCTATTTTAAAACAAAAATCACATATTAAATTAAGTCTTTCAGATGGTGAAACACACTCTACACATGGGATATAAATTACGATGTTCAGTGCTGATCAAATAAATAAATGCAGTATTACTGGCATTCTTCTGGCGGTAATTGCAATTCAAATTTTTGCCACATTTACGGTAAAAATGGAAATATTTTAAGTTGCGTGATCAGAGAGCTTATAGATATTATAGTGTTTGAAAATATCTGCTTATAAAAGCACTAAATATGGCTAAAGCTTGTGACAGTCTATCGCCTCAAATAACTGTTTTGCATTTTTCTTATTACTCGCCGTATTCGTCTCTCACAGGTGTTTCGTTACGGCATCTCATATTGGCAACGACAATGCGTCATTTGGATGCGACTAATTGGGCTATGACTAGCTCAGAAAAACGTGGAGAATATCGCGAATCTGCAAGGATGCTGTTTGATGCCTGTCTAAAAATAGACATACTTGTATAAATCTGAACCTTGTCACTGGGCTGTGGCATGTAAATTCTTATCTCTGTGGTCATATTAAACTCTGTCGAATATAAATATTTGAAGAATATGGCTTGCTTCTATGGTTATTTTATGAATTCTTGGAAAGATTTGAGTTGGTTACATTTATTGTTTAGTGCAGCAAGTTTTTTTCTGTATAGAATCCTTGCCATCTTATCCTTCCACAACTACGGACGGCTATCGAAGAATGCCGTAACCTGCGCGAGGAACATGGTAACCTGTGGGATAAACCTGTTGGATACATATTGAGATACGACGAAGATTTTGCTTCCTGAACAGTTTTGAATGTATCTTATGGATATCGAAAATCACCTTCAAATTTTTCTATCACTTACCGTTCTTTGGAATAGCATATTTTTGTGATTCCCGTTCAAATTTTCAATCTACTAATGTGTTGACCACAAAGTAAGCTGTTTCGTTTAGACCAGGCATGCCTGGACATGCATCCAATGTAGGTTGCACAACGTGTAATGGAAATGCTAATGAAAATGCTAACGCTTAGTCCGAATGGATGCTGGTAAGATAGGCTAAAAAAGCAACTCGCATACATAGATGTTATGCGTTCCTTTGATATCAGCTTGTACGTATGTTGATGCACATGTTCTACGGGCATAGATAGCATAGCGCTCGTACTTAACAGTTGCATTTATTATCTACAGGACGATTCGTTCCAGCAGAAATGTCTCGACAATGTCGCAACGGCCGCGATACATTCTGTTACATTTGTGGCGAGTATGCGCTTAAGTCACAAAGATCCACCTTGACTGCACTTGTTAAGAGAATCTATGAGCTTTACTTCAGTTGTAAAATTGGTGATCAAGGCAAACCATGACTCCTCACATTTACTGTGCAACATGTGCTATCGAGCTGAGAGCTTGGCTCAGAGGTACTTGGAAGTCAATGCCGTTCGCCGTCCCGATGATATGGCGAGAACAGAAGGATCACGTGACGAACTGTTACTTCTGTCTGACCAATGTCTCTTGCTTCTCTGATTAAAATAAGAAATATATTGAATACCCCAATCTGCCCTCAGTCATGAGACCAGTGTTGCATGACGACAGTTTGTCAGTACCAAAGCCACCAGAGATATGTAGCCTACATGAGTCCGACGAAGATGACACAATGCTCGAGCCAGACGTGGAAAATGACACTGATCTAGATTCTGAACCGTTTATGTCCGGACAGCTTCATCAGATATTTTTGTAATTGTCATTGTAATTTGAGATTTATAAAGCACATCTTACAGGATAAACTCAGCAGAGGTGCTTCCGACCCGAAAAAGTAAAATCATTGTTAAACAGTACAGTCTTCAGGCGACTGCGGAACAATGCGAGGGGGAGAGAAAGGAGCTCAAGTCGCAATTCTCGAGGGAGACGATTCCAGCAAGTGGGTCCAACGTAGGCAAATCTATTAGACTAGGCCGCAGGGGTTTGCATGCGAGGGACAAACAGGAGATCTCCGTTAACGAGGATACCAAAGTGCAGAAGTGAATGAGGTAAAGCGGAGCAAAGCCAACAACACAATTGCGCATAAGAGGCAGGATCTTAAAGTGGACACGCTGCTGGATGGGGAGCCAGTGAAGAGTGTCACGAATATAAGACGAGATGTGGTCATATCTTGGAATGCCCTCAATGCGACGAGCAGCAGAGTTAAGCACAGATTGTAGCTTAGCAGTGTTGGCTTTGAATTGTGAGCATGACCCACAACAATGGCGTCTTTTGATAGATTCGTCACTGTTAGGACCTGAAAGCCGTCTTATTACACGACGGCAATATCCACCCTTCAATACCTATTGGTTGTGCGGTACACATGAAAGAAACCTACGAAAATATGAAACTGCTGCTGAAACACATTCAGTATAACAACTACAAGTGGAACATCTGTGGTGATAACAAAGAGTGACACTGCTACTAAAAATGCAGCTCGAATGTACCAAGTACTGTTGCTGCATTTGCGAATGAAACAGCCGTGCTAAAGATTCTCATTACATTTAAAAACTGGCCGCTGCGCTAGCGTTTGGTTTCAGAGCAGAAAAGTGTGACACATGAACCACTTGTCGACACAAGAATGATATTTTTGCCTCCTCTTCATATAAAACTAGGACTGATGAGAAATTTTGTAAAAGCGATGAACAAGGTAGGTAAAGGATTTCGATATTTGAGAACGGAATTTTGAAGAGTAACTGACACCAAGAATCAGAAAGGCATTTTTGATGGTCTACAAATCAGACACGTCATCAATAACAAGCGGTTAGAAAATCTGCTCATGGGGCCAGAGAAAATCGCATGGTAAGCAATCAAGGATATAGCTGAGATTTTTTTGACAGCTGCAGAGCACCCAAATACATCCAACTGGTTGACAACATCCTTCAAGCATACAAAGCCATAAAGAGCAACATGTCGTTGAAGATTTCATTTTCTGCATTCACATTTGGATTTCTTCCGTGCTAATCTTGGTGCATTCAGTCACAAACATGTTGAAAGGTTTCACCAGGGCATTGGGACGATGGAAAAGCGGTATCAGGGCAACTGAAATCCATCAATACCGGCCGACTATTACTGGACACTGAAGAAGAGAAGCATCAGATGCTGAATACAAGCGAAAATCACCAACAAAACACTTTTAGCTCAGTTGAACTAATGCTATATGTCAGCATCATTGTGCGATTAAATAGGCTATAATCAATAAAAGTAAATTTCATGTTTCTCCAAATTCCTACGTGACACAGTCAATCAGAAATTACGTATGAGTTCAGCTTGAAGCTCACTATCATAATCACCAAAAATTCTTTAAGAAGCAAACATTTAGAAAAACTTTCTTGTACAATGTTTCTGACCTAACGTCAGACTTACAAATATGTTGTTCTCGTCATTTTGTCGAATAATTTCAATTCAAAACTCCCTGATCCAACTTACTAAAATTGGTCGTTTTTTTGCGCGAAATATTTTAGACGGGAAACAATTAGCCATCAAACGTCGCTTTAGGTGCTTAGTCGTGATATATCAGAATCTATGTCTGAATTAATATGCGTATAAAAATCTTTAGCCTTACTGTTTTCTTCACTGGTTGATCTTCTTCCGCAAAATCTAAAAGTAGTCTTAAGTCTTAAGTAATTTATTACAATGTACATTCTTGCTTGTGTTAAACAGAATACAAAAATTATGATATAAAATTTAAATATTAGCCATTTTGTCCATTCTAAAACAGTAGCATACCTACCTAACTAAAATATCACCGGATCACAACGATTTTGCTACTGAAAGTAATGCATGTGCCTTATATTGGTTCAAATGTGTTGATTCCAAATATGAAGTCAGAATCTGCCCAGCACGTCTAGATTTTAAGTTATGCATGCATTCAAGTAATGACGTAAGGACTCTTTTTCGGTTATGTCTGTACATTCTGTTGTATGTGTCTCCACGATTGCTGCCGATGATACGTGCATGCCTGCAAGTGTCGCCTGAAATATTCCTAACAGCAAGCCTGCAGCAGCCGCTAGACATGATTGGGCATGTCAGCGAGCTGACTTTAGCATCAATACCAGTATATAAGGCGAGATTGCGTAGAACGAAGGTGAAGTTTTCTTATATAGCTGTAGCTAGTGTGTGAGATTTAATTTTGAAATGAATAGGCGAGGCTGTGTTAACCATGAAGACAATTTTTGCTATGTTTGTGGTAAATATACTCTTTGTGACCAGCGCAAGAAGTTAACTAAGAGAGTGATGATCGCTTACAAGTATTATTTTGGATGTCAAATCGGAGACGAGGATAAAAGTTGGGCACCTCATGTCTGCTGCACCGTGTGCTACTCTGGGCTTACACTGCAGTGGCTGAATGGCAAAAGGAATTCAATGCCGTTTGCTGTGCCTATGGTGTGGCGCGAGTCAAGAAATCATCATGCAGACTGTTATTTCTGCATTACTAAAGTTGCTGGACTTTCGAAGAAAAATAAGTCTAAAATCGTTTATCCTGATTGCGAGTCCGCTCTAAAGCCAGTGCCGCATGATGAAGAGAATCCAGTACCATTTCCGCCTGCTGCGGGTGCTGATGAAACGGACAGTTCTGATGGTAATACAGAAGATGACGTTACTGTTTATGAATCCAGTGATCAAGATTTGGAAGAGGGTAGGCCGCATTTGATAAGGCAAGGTGAGTTAGATGATCTGGTGAGGGACCTATCTTTGTCAAAGGAGAAATCTTAACTGTTAGCCTCCAGACTAGGGGAGTGGAACTTGCTTCGAAAAGGTACCACAACATCACACTTCCGTTATCGTCACAAACAGTTAGCTGCATATTACAAACTGGAAAATGATATCTGTTTCTGTACTGATGTGAACGGTCTCATGCTGAATTTAGGTTGCGAATACGTTCCTGATCAGTGGAGACTGTTCATAGATTCCAGCTTTCAAGCGAGCTTGAAAGCTGTGTTGGTGTACAATGGTAACGAAAAGCCGTCTGTTCCTATAGCCCACGCTGTAGGCCTCAAAGAGACATATGATTCAATGAAACTCATTTTGAAAGTGATCAACTACTCAGACCACAAATGGAACATCTGTGCGGACCTCAAAGTGGTAGTACTTATTCTAAGCCTACAGCTGGGGTACACAAAACATATGTGCTTTTTGTGCTTGTGGAACAGTCGTGATGACAGCAACCATTACAAAGTGAAACTGTGGCCTCCTAGATCTGAGCACATTTTTGGTCGGCGCAACGTGCAACACGAACCTTGATCCATTGAAAGTGTACTTACCACCACTTCACATTAAGCTGGGCCTCATGAGGAATTTCGTAGTGGCAATGGATCGTACTGAACAAGGCTTCCAGTATCTGAGAGATAAATTTGGAGCCGTCAAAACTGATGCTAAGCTGAAGGCTGGAATTTTTATTGGGCCAGAAATCCGCGAACTAATGCGTGATACTGTATTTAGAACCAAGCTCAACCCACTGGAATTTGCCGCTTGGGATGCATGTACGTTGGTGGTGCAAAACTTCCTTGGGAATCACCGAGCTGACAACTATGCTGAACTCGTTAGCAACATGCTAACAGCATATAAGCAACTCGGCTGCCGGATGTCACTAAAAATACATTTCTTACATTCCCATCTGGATTTTTTTCCCACCAAACTTGGGTGATGTAAGCGATGAACATGGAGAGAGATTCCATCAAGACATCTCCACCTTTGAAGCAAGATATCAGGGCCACTGCAATTCCAACATGATGGGCGATTACTGCTGGTTTCTGCAGCGGGCAACAGCGGCCACTCACAAGCGCAAGAGCAAGTGTCTAAAGCACTTTTGAACTCGTATAGAGTTAAGCTAGAGACAAAATTTCGAAATGTATGCTTTCATCTGAGTAACATACATATATTTATATTACATTTTAAAACATATTTTAATTTCAAGTTACAAAAGAATAACATTTTGTTTCTTGTTATGAATACTCCGAGTTTGCATAATTACACAGTTATAAGGAAATACTAGTTCTGTAAAGAGTTTGCATAATTATTAGCATGTATGCTGCATATCTTAAGATCCTGACGTGCTACACAAAATCTGACTTTAGATTTGGAATCAGCAGATTCGATTTAGTGTAGTACACATAACATATGCCTAGTAGCAGGCGAAAAATTTTTTCGTGTGATCCAGTGTAATGAGTCGAATGGATACGTTACGCAGTTGAGCGACGTATGTTTTTGTCATAGTAAAGGCTTATGAAAACCAACGGAATTCCGTCCGTTATTGATATCCTTTGCCACTGCTACATTCCGCCATCAAATAGATTTACGGTAATAGTCATTCTGCACTTTTCTGATTTCCGGACTCGCCTAAAACCCACAGACCTTACTGTTTTTCGTAGTCGTCCACTAATCAGAAAGGTTTCCGAAACTCTACTTGCGTATGAACCCCATTAAAAAGCCGTCTAACAATACCTCAAGAATGGTTCTAGTCCAACGTCTTAAGCAACGCACCGTTGGCACCTACCAATGACAACGCGATTTCTTGGTATGTATCCAGTCTTTCCACTGTCAATATGTCTCACCATCCACCAATCAACGCTATCACTGCAAAGACAAATTAAAAGCACCACCTATATGTTTTGTTATCTTTTCGTTCTTTTGCCGAAAACTTATATAATTATATGATGTTTTCTACTATTATTAAAATGACATAGTAATTACAATAACATGACTTGTTGTTTATTTCTGTCTAAATGCACGCGTAAAAGTCCTGTTAGGTTCAGTTATTTACTTATGGAGTTGAAGGATATTTCGGCTGATACGACAGATATGACAACAGCGAGCCACCTAGTAGAGAACTTTTTCTTACGGATGTCTTTTTTACAATGAATTTCCCATTTCAAATGATGCTTCGGGATTTGACCATGGTAGAACAATTAAAAGTTAACGAATTCAAGCTTGTATCATCTATGAATTTCTGGCGTTAAAAGAAAAACTATAATTCTTTTTCATGAATTATCTTTTAGCCGAATAAATAAAACCTGAAGTTATGCTATACAAAATATATTCACCCGATGTTTGCGGGAGGAATGGTCTTCATTTTGTCTCTTTTTTTAAATTTAAGCGCATTTGAATACGGATTCACGTATTGACTTGATTCTCTTCTGCCTCTCCGTAACTCTAAAGCTTTTCGAAGTTCACTTGCCTCTTTGACACCCATCTGTTTTGGGTTGAAGTCCGTAACGGCGCGCACTTTAATGTAGTCTGCTTGTAGAAATATCAACAGAAAATTCTTGACGCATGTTAAACGTATTTCGGGAATTTTTAATGTGATTATGTCACGTCATAACTTATCGAAATACATTAAATGCACATGAGATACAAAATACGTTCATCAACTTGAAATTGAGCGACGAGATCACGTGAGCGTCTTACTGAAACGCTGTTTACGACAAAGAAGAATTAGATAGGCCTATTAGCTTTCCGTGGGCACTTTCTCAAACTGATATGTTGCATATGATTTACACAGAGGACACTCTACATGCCAACTGAAAGAGTTTTGAACACAAAAATATGCATATTTTCTTAATCAAAACAGCTGCAATATGATGTTAGTTTCAGGTCTGGTGATGCCAACCGTCGATATTACGTGCATGCCAGGTTTATCTTGTTCTATTTTGGCTCTGTTTATCCATCTGTAGCATCATCAGAATTTCACAGAATGCTATATTAGATCCTTTGCCTCGTGAGCCTAACACTGTTCGCAGAAGTGAAGGATTTCAGTCATAAACTTTCTCCACGCTCAGCCCCTCTACCACCGCCGTCAACTCAAGGGCCTCCGACAACGAACCAGGGCCATTAATTGCACATTCGGGCCGCTCTATCAAACGACCAGCCAATTCAAGTGACTAAATTCACTTGCAAAATAAGCAAAGAAAATATGAAGTTCTAGATCTATGGACTCTTAAGGCTTATTAGTTGCTTTAAAAATGTAGGATGTAACGGTTTTGACTACATTAGAGGTCACACCACAGTAGTTGAGACTGATATTAAAACTAGGCTACGCACCAGTGTACTTGTAGTCATTGCACTGTTGTGCGTTTCGCCAGTGTACACGGAGTAATAAACACGTGCGTTGTTGATAAACTATATAGTATTGCATACAATAATATATATATATCATATTACCACTGTTTTAGTGTGCATTAATCAGTAATCCAATCTTCTATGGATGTTGTCTATCTGTGTCGTAATGTCTTGCAATTCTGTTATTGAATCTAATCTAAAGACTTCTATAGCGACGTTGTCATAAAGCCCAAAGCATCAGTCGATGGACGCTTCAAGTCAAAATCAAAATCACAATCAGTTTGAGAAGCCGGGTCGAATTCCGATGTGTCAGAGAAACCAGAACGCAGGCTACGGTGGATAAGCAACTGACAGACGAGTTTTTGGTTTATACGTTAACGACATCAAATAGTTCACAGAAAGAAATGACAACGCTATTAATTATTTAAATATAATTTAAATTATATATAGTTTTATAGTAAAATACGTCGGTATATGGATTGTGAGGTGTGTATTTTGTTCCGATCATGCTATGAACAAACGCTGAATTTTAAGAGGGTTGTCTCTAGTGAAATATTTCGTGCGTAGGTCTATTGTTGACACCCAAGTTTATGTTGCTTATGGTTACGTTGACGCTAGCACGCGTTTTGATAGACTTTATTATGGATGCAATTATAGGCAAGTAACCATCGTTTGATGAATCGATATTCGCGGAATCGCTTGAATCTTGGACTGATGGATACGTGAAACCAAAGCATTTGTCCAAACTAGTCTTTGCCTTTGGTAGCTACAAAGGGAATCAGAATTCATTCGAGTCCCTGTGAAGTGAAGTTTTGCGCTGATCGAAAAGTGCGAATGGAGCTGCGACATTGTTGGATGCTTAGATGTTCTGCAATGCAACTTGTGCTTTATGGCAGTTTGTTTTTGGTGACTTTTGCTACGACGTTATGACAGTCTGACGAGGGAAGAGTTGTTTCAAATAGCAAGTTATAAGTAGATTTCAAGAAATAGATTGAATGGATATAGGTCTGGTACGTTTTGTCAGGTTATCTTAATAAATTCACGACACCCGACTTTGACCAAACTGGATACATATGAGATTAACTGTATGCCTGGCGCAAATATTGCCATGGATTGCCCTAGGTAAAAGATATTTTCGCTTAAATGTATATATGTATATAGATGCATGCATAGTTAGACGCCTTTAATAAATAGGCACAGTAGACGTATTTATAGTGTGTCGATAATATGTTGATGGCCGTGAGGCCCGAGAGATATGTCTTGGTCACGGAGGTATGATGTCGTCGGCAAATCGATGTACACCCAAGGAACGGTACGATCAAGGGAACAGGAAGTTCATGAAAGATTGGCGCTGAAAAGAATCCCTTCAGCCACGGATGCTGCCAAACAACGGACGTGTTAGGTCGAATGTAGGAGACAGGACGCTGTCCGACATCATTCAGTCGTGGCATGTCGAATGCTGGTTGGAGGACGCTGTCAGTCGACAGTCGATCGTGGCAGGTCGAACTTAAGCAGAAAGACGCTGCCAGTCAACGGGCTTAGTATGTCGAACTTCAAACAAAGACGTTTCCATCGCCCACTGGAGCTACATTTCGGACGATTGGAGCTCCACGCGGGCGCAACAACTCGTCGCTGCGATGTTGGTTCGAGTGCCATCACGCGATCCTGGGCGTCAATACCGGCAAAAGATCGTTCTAAGAAGAATAACCGGACATCAGGAAAGCGGTTCGTCAACTCATCCGACCTTTTTCCAGGTGCAAGGAGACACCAACCGGTCGGTGACGGAAAACGCAGTTCTTCGTCGCTTCTTACTTTCTGCACGTTTCAACAACTGTTACAGCAGCTACGCCGAAGGAACTGCGAATTTTCGACTAGCTGTTGGGAGAGCTTGGGAAAGGAACGACCATCGACAAGTGTCATGTAATTTGATTTAGTGTCTTGTTTTGGTTTATCTATATTATTACCGTTTCTTTTTCTATTTGAAAAAGACGGAAAATAGCACCCTGTCAATTTTAATGTCTCAACAGTGCTCTGAAACTCTCCTGCAAGTTTTGCGCAAGGCATAACTCACCATCCTCCACGAATCCGTGACAAACACTTGAAACTCCTCAGACAGGTAGCGCATACTTAAAGTTGTGTTACGTTACTATAATGTTCTTCTGTTTGAAGTTTCACAGACAAGGAGCTAACTAAACACGATGATGAGATTGTTGATCATATCTACCTGTAACTGATACCTTCCGCTCATTGTGCTGTTCAAAGGAATCATAACATTTTCTTCTTAGAACCTGTGGACGGATATCTTTTTCTGAATGCAATACATAGCAATAAATTTGTAAAGCAATGTATGAAACCAATGTTATAGTACATCCGGCGCCAGAACAAAATCGCATTCAAGGCAAGCCTATGGAGTCATGCCCAGTGTCATCACTTGTGTAAAATTTCAGCCTCAGTAGTACCGTCTCTGTTAAGCTAGACTTCGTTCTGAAGTTACATGCTTTCAAGTAGCGCATGATCTGCTAAGCCACGATGTCCTCAATAACCTTTGTAAGGCAAGCGAGGTTTGATATCGGTCGATAGTTGCTATAATATATTCTGGATCCAGTCCTGGTCTCTTCAGCGATGCACGCTTTCAATCCGCTGGAATAGTCAGTCTGTCGCGAATTCTTTTAACTCAATTTTCAAGAAAACCCCAATTTCCAATTTCTAATTTTATTCGTCATATTTACAATATCTAATAACATATTCTATTTACAAAGACACTTCCTTCAACAGAATCACCAATTACTGGCATCCAGTCCTATCAAAAAAAAGACATTGCAAGCCATCCTATACAGAGAACTACCAAAATAAACTCTCACGACAACCAGACGTACAGTAATAGAAGTCTCAGGCATCTGGCGTTGGCCTGTTCCGGTGGACTTCTCATCTCGCAGAATCACCACTCAGAAATACTTGACTGGATTAGGATTCCATCCTCATACACAGTCGACAATTAAAGGTAAAAGAGGTAAAAGCACCTCATACACGGTGCTTTTACCACCTTCATCAGCTTCGTACCATCCGCCGCTCCCTCTCCTTTCATGCCGTTGCTACTCTAAATCACGCCCTTATCTGCACAAGGGTGGACTTTGGTAACGCTATCTTTGCTGGACTCTCACTTGCCAATATTTCAAAGCTTCAGTCTGTTCTCAATGCCGCTGCCCGTCTTATTGGAGGTGTCCCTAGGCATGACCATATAAGTTCCTTTATGCGGGACACTATGCACTGGCTTCCCATTCAGCAGCGTATCCAGTTCAAGATCCTAACCCTTATGCGTAATTGTCTCGTTGGCTCTGCTCCATCATACCTGGGGGACTTCTGCACTTCGGTCTTTTTGGTTCCAGGCCGTAGCACTCTCCGGTCGGCCTCCCTTGGACTCCTGATTGTCCCTCGTATGCGCACTGCTACAGCTCAATCTAGAAGCTTTGCCTATGTTGGACCCAATAGCTGGAATCACCTTTCTCGAGAGCTGCGGCTTCAGCTCCTCAGTTTGTCCCTTCCGCAGTTTCGCAAGCGCCTGAAGTCTGTATTATTTTTGACAGTGGTCTCACTGGTTTGGGTCGGGAGCGCCTCTGATGAGTTCATTCTTGAAGTGGCGATTTATAAATGTCAGATTAGAATTACAATTACAATTACAAGCTCGTGTCATCAGACCAAACAGCTTCAATTCACCCGTACCACCAGGACCACGGGTACCGGGCTAAATTCACATACAATAAACTTTTAAAAATACTTGCAGTAAACAGTTTTCAACACGTAAGTCTACACAAACCACAAAACTCTGCGTGCCAAACAAAGCGCAAACTATACCATATCCAGCAGATATTAAATACCGGAGATATATACATTTAAAGCATGCTAACATTTATGTATACACAGACCGGTCAAAACTGACGTCCATTATTCAAATAGCTTAGTACATCAAAGACCTCAATTGTTCAAATACATATCATTACGAGTCTTACTTATGACCAAACTTGTATACATATTTCAAAATGATATGTAACCTATAAAGAAACCAGACTCCTCAATTATGCACTTACAGTGGCAATATACATACCTATAATCGAAATACCTACATTTTAAAACTAGCCTTGTCGCGAGACTGCCCTCTGCGTTCTGATTGCGCACCGTCAGAGGGACCGAAGGAGATGACCCTGAGTCCGACCTCCGTGGTATATCAGAGGATTTCAAGGATTTCACACATAAAGCTTTCGAAGTACATCTTTATTATTGTTGTTTTTAAATGGCAACCGACAACAAATTAACTCGAAACGATGCTTACATAAGGCTGTAACACTAGACTCACGCTACATTCCCTTCTCCCCCTCTTTTTGTCCGTGAGTTCTTACTTTTATACAAGAGCGGAATCCGAGGAATCCACTAGGGAATCCGGGGAATCCATCTGAGGAATCTGGGGAATCCACTTGGGAATCCGGGGAATCCACTCGCTTAATTAAGGAATTCAAAAGAATCCAATCAAAGAATTTGCTTAACTAGAAACTCAAAAGATCCTAATCATCAGCCAGGGGCGTATAGTTATAGCTTAACGCAACACTCTCTCTCTCTATATATATAAACTTACGAAAACGAATACTAAGGGAAGGAAAGCGTTTCAAAGCTTCTCAGGTTTCCATCACTTCAGCCAAGGACTTCGCTCCTCAAGTTCCTCTGACTGAACCTCCTTCGAATTCCCCGAAAATCTTCTCCTCGCTCCGTCACTCAGGAACAGACTCAACCCAGCGACTCCTTAACTCTCGGTACCACCGTTCTTCTTTTTCACTGTTCCCAACAGCCGATCCTACTTTCCCGCCAGCCAGGTGCGTTTATAACAGGCACAGGGAAACTATAGCGCATTTTGTGACACAGTCAAAGATGCATTACAGAGCCTACAAGAACAGGTTACTCGTCAGCAAATTCTTGAAGGAGTGCTCGAATAGGGTCTAGTGCGACAGAAGAAGTTATTTTAACTCAACATCGGTGACCATGTTGAACAACTTCGTTCAGCATTGGGTTGTGTGTACAGTTGAGCCCTACGTCGTTCAACGGACTTCAAGCACTTTCTTCGTCATATGGCGCGAGTAATCCTCAACACAGAAGGATGGACTCTGCGAGACTCTGCACGATCAGATTCTCTCAGTAACACTGATCCGTCTATTTGTAGAAGGACTCATATTCCTGCAAAAGGGGAATTCGGCCTGGTTGATGGCCATTCCGAATCTTCTCAAACTTCGTACAGCTTGTCTTACCCTTCGGCACAGCGCATGGCTCTCCGAATCAGCCATGGCGTAGTGTGATTACACCTAATGCGAACAGTCTGTGACGGAGGCATATAGTTGACAATGGATGACAGTGTGCAGTCTTACAGATCGACACGGTCTGATAAAGAGAGATATGACTGAGAGAAGCTGGAGGTAGAGATGGCTGCCCAATAGGCGTTGCCAAAAATCATTTTGATCTAGAGACTGCGACTTCTTTCATGAGTGGCTGGAAAAGAAGAATGGTTTAGTCCATGTCAGAAGGCCATGCCGCAGACTGATGGAGGATCCACTGCAACTGTAGTAGGATCGCTGTCATCGCGATGAGGATCGACCAAATTAGTAAACTCAGAACTTGTCACCATGAATCGTGAGTGACGTATCTTCTGACTGTTGTTCTAACATGTCGAAGCATAGAGTCTGTGCGCCTCCGGTGTTATCTTCAAAGAACGTATACTGGAAAAATCATACTTGGCTCTCTACAAAGCACAGGTTATTTTTTGTGTTTTAGATGAAAATTGGGACTAGATAAAACCATTTTACGCGTATGATTCATCAGCAGCAGGGCCTACGTTTGACGTGAATCTCAGCGTTATCAGCATAAGAACTACAGCGTCAACAACTAAGATAAATTTATAAATTAAATAAGAGACGATTTTTACCTTTGAAATACATTTGCATCTTCTGGAACTCTTCAGTGGATAGTGTTAGTGCTGCCACTGTTATTTTCTGTGAACGAATCAATAGGCGATTAAACCACAATTCAACCGAATCCTTAAGACGTCCTGAGGTCAATGACTTCTGCAGTCGTTGTAGTTCTTCGGTCGTCTTGCAGTAGATGTAGAGAACGATGCTTTGACCTCTCTTGGCAGCAATTACTTTAAGATTAACCAGTTCAAGTATTCGATTTGTTTCCTCGATTGATCTGTCACTTAGCATGTTTGCCATAACTGTCGAAATTTCATTTTCGGTCTCGGTGACGTTCTTTCCATCAAGAGTAGCATGAACTCTCACAACAGCTGAAAAGAATCAGACATGTCGTGTCGATGGCAGAATAAATATTCATGGAGGCAAATTATCTGCACACCAGATAACGTGATATCGTCAGTGACATGCTTCATATTTTTAGAGCCAAATACAATATTCATGTGCGCTCTGACGACAAAACAGATGATGGATCAGGATTATTGGCAATGTCACTGCTGCGAATGTGCTGTTTGAAACTAGTGTGTTCAGAAATATGCGAATAAATTATTCGAGGTGAGAAATTTTGAAAATATTCTTTTAGATTTAAAGTGCGCACTCAGAAGAGATGATGAGGGCAAGGAGACCTATTCAGAAGAAACAACGGATCGCGATTTGTGCGTTTAGTCTCTTAAAGTCATTCCGAAACCAAAATTTCCGTTTGCAATGATCACTCTGACTTTGAAAATATATTGGGTGCAGTCAGTGTAAAACCCGTTGTCGTTACAGCTGAAGAAGAAAGAGAGGAAATTTGGGGGTTTGGACGATACATTAGAAGTGTGTCATGTGAAATGCAGATCTTTCACAATTTTGGTAAATATTATTCTATCATTATTAATCATCAAATACTTATATAAGGCTAATTCATGAATTCACCTCAATAAGTGGGTAGCTGGAAAAAGAAAGGTCTCTAATTGTTTGGAATGTGATGTAAAAGAAAAAGAAGGTCCTGCAAAGCTGGAGATTGTGAATCCCATAAATGAGAACCATTGTGCGAAAATATGCCGCAATCATCGAATTGGAAAAGTTCGGAGTTACGGTTTTAGCACAGAATGATACGCTGGATACTTATGTGAAGGTTGAACCATTGTTGGAATGAAGCAGAATGATAGTTTTGCCGAATTGTTAATAAATTAATGGTTGCATATTCCCAGCAGCAAATTTCTTGAGACATTTACTTTGGCTGAATTAATGTGGCTACGTTACAAGTTGAATGCTGAGTTGTGCCCAAGTGGCATACGACGGCTGGCAGTGAATTTTCTGCCCGTGTGCTTTAAAATAAGTTGCTGACTTAGAATAAATAGAATACATTTATAAATGGGCTATCAATAGACTAGCTTCTTGACTTATACAGAAATATTTAATATTCGTAAACCCACAATCTACGAGTCATCAATTAGTCAAAGAATTTATAAATCATTGTGCCAAACATCTAGCACGTTCTTAAGATAACTAACCTAAGCCAGCATCGAATTAAGTGTGAATTATTATTATACTTAATCGAAAAGACCTCCCTCGTCGGCATCCTCGCACAAACTTTGTCTTTCGGCTTGGTAGTCTTGGTTGTTGAGTCTATCGACGAATGGATTTCCATTCCACTTGTCAACCATAGAGTTCTACATCGGTAGCGGTCACTGAAGAAAGTCCAGCGCTACTCGAACTTCGTCACACCCGTCTTTTTCACCTTAAATTCTCCTCAGCTTAGCTAGTTTTCTTGTTAACTCTGGCGTCGACGTTAGTCTTTCTGTCGAGCGTTCACTCGACTCGAACCAACCACTACTGAGAGCTACGACCCTCTCTGGATGTCAGTGTCTTCTCTATTAGACTATAACAGTTCACTAACAAAACTTCTCACAATATTTCACGAACTTCGTTCTATTAAATAACTTTCGAATCGTTCATTCATCCATAGAACCATCGATCTCATAGTTCGTTTTGATTTATTCAGAGTTACTGGAGATCCTTCGCCCAACGTCCCACAACTTCGACGAATTCTGCACGGCTGGGGATGTAAAGAGCTTAGCGTTGCGCTTTGTCGCGCATCAGTAAAATCGTCTGCTTGCGACCAAACGACAAAGTCAACCGTTGAATTGAAATTTATTTAATCTTAATCGTAATCGTAATCTCGAGATTTCTACAGCGCCCAACGAAAGCTAAGTCGCGGGAACCAGCTTATTCACAGGCGCTCAGTCAAAACAAAATCGCTAGGCAAAAGGGTTCGGTTCCAGGTCAAGATCCAGGAGTCAGGCAGTCAGACAGTCGGACGGCTACGGTGGATGATGTTTGAAATTGAAGCGAGAAGAGAGATAAGGGGAAGAGGAAGAATCAGGATAAGATTTTGGAAAAGAAGTGTTTTCAGTCTTGAGTGAAAGACCTGCGCAGAAACTGAAAGAGGTGAAGTGTTGGTGAGTTCGTATGATTGACCAGACAACTGTCGCAATTCTGGCGGGAGTTTATTCCAAAGGGGTGGGGCAGCTAAGGCTATGGAGCGATTTCCAAATTTTAAGGATGAGGTGACGGGAGGGCGAAGAATTGTTAGGACAGATGAGGAGCGGGTTGAACGGAGTGGTTGGATAGTAAATAATTGACGAAGATAGGAGGGTTGGGAGGATTGAAGTGTGTTGTAGGTGAGGGATAAGACTTTGTACTCTACTCGTTCTGGTATTTTAAGCCAGTGCAGTGATTTGAGAACAGGGGTGATGTGATGGTGTTTGGGGGTTTTGGTGACAGCACGAGCAAGAGCATTCTGGATAGCTTGTAGGCGGTTTATCTGAGTTGTGTCAATATTGAGGAAAAGTGAATTGCAGTAGTCAAGTTTTTTATGGACTATGGATGTGGCAATGATAGATGCGGTTTTGAAGTCAAGCATAGGACGGATTCTGCGAAGGTCGCGGATATGCATAAAGCAAGAGCGGGAAAGATGGGTGATATGATCAGAAAAAGTAAGGTTCTGGTCGAAAATAACACCTAAATTACGGACAGAAGAGTTAGTATTAAAGGTGTGGGTGGAGGCAGAGTCCAGGCTGAGGGAGATAGAGGGGTCAGGAATTTTCTTGAGCTGGTCACGTAGGCCTATCAGTATGAATTCGGTTTTAGGTGGGTTCAGGCATAAGAGATTAGATGTCATCCAAGAGGAGATTTGTTTAACCACACAAAGAAGATGATCTGTAGACTCATTAAAACAAGTTGGAGAGAAAGAGATGAATAGTTGGGTGTCATCAGCACAGAGGTGATGGTCAACGGAGGATGCTTTAATGAGTGAACTGAGTGGGGTAGTGTAGAGGATAAACAGAAGAGGTCCAAGAACGGAGCCTTGTGGAACTCCGCAAGTGAGAGGGCATGACTTAGAAGAGGCTTCCGAAGTTTTAACAGAGAAAGAGCGGGAGGAGAGATAAGACTGTATCCACAGGAGAGCAATGTCAGCAAAACCAAACCAGGTTGAAAGTCGGTGGAGTAAGATATTGTGATCTATGGTGTCGAAGGCTGCAGAGATATCAAGGAGACAGAGGCAAGAAACCTGTTGATGAGAAATGGCAGAAACAAGCTTGTTGTAGAGAGATGTCAGCAGAGTTTCGGTTGAGTGGCGTTTAGGTTCTCTACTTTCTGTTTAGTCCAAAGCACAGTGTACAGCCTTTCCCCATAGCCCAACATTATTATTTTACCCTACGATGCTGGCAGATACTGATCTAAACATATACATATAACTAGATGCTGGCCGTTCTATACTTAAACATATATATCTACACTATACAAACCCACACATTTATGCCTATCAATTCTTGTGTTCGCATTTTATCCATTTGTAGAGAAAATATGACGTTATGTCTTTTAAGATTCTGGTTTGTTGCAAAAATATACAAATTATACAAACCAACACATCTATGGTGGATAAAATACCAACACAAGAAGAACTGTAGGCACCCGAAAGGTCTTCTTTACATGGGATGGGAATCGTGTCTTTGCAACAAACCAGAATCTTACATATATTCGCTATAAACAAGCAAACCAACACATCTGTGGTGGATAAAATGCGAGCACAAGAAGAATTGCTACATGGCATAAAAACTCAAGAAATGTCTCCGTACTTGGGGACCTTAAATGGCGTTGCGCCCGTTCAAACGGGCAGTGGTGGTGAAGGATGTCACCCGATTAATTCAATAAAAATGAGCAGGTTCGAGGCCATACGGTCGCTGTAGAAAAACGTGTACATTCATCGTTACATTTAGAGTCAAGGCATTCGGCAGGGAGTTTTGGATAGATTCTGAAAATACAGTATTTCCTATACCTAAGCAAAAAGGCCGATAACACTGGCTGCTCTGACGTGACAGTCAGAGAATATTCGTGTATAAGCAATTTTTAAATTCACGGCCCCTTTAACTCTTGGCTGTCACGAACTCAAGTACCATGTATTTAATTCATGCATATATATCATATATATATATCTGTTGGAGCTATCTGAACATGGTAGTACTCTAAACAGAACAATGTATTGAAGGCAGTATAGAATTATCAGTTATGTTTATTATTTCAGACAACAACGTATGTGGTAAATGATGATCATTCTGTGACCTATGCCGCAAACCTGATATTTATGTCTTTAATAGTCTTGAAAAATAAATGTAAAGCGAGTAAAATGCGTCATATCTTTCTTCTCATTTACTACTAACATGGGCTTAAAATGCGCATTTAGCAATAATCAGAAAGTGATGTGGTGACGTTGTTGCCTTCGAACTAAAGCAAATTGAAAGTTATGTTTGTCAAAAGGTTTTCAATTTGTGATTACAGTTTCACTTTCACCAGGAATAAAATAACATCAAAAACAACACCTTTCTAACTAGCTAGAAAAGAGAACTGCAATGAATATATTGGTCTTACCTCCACCCTCTTCTAATATCTCTGCAATGTGACTTTGTTTTGTCTGATGAAGGCATTTGATTGTCTGATAATAGTCGCGTAAACTGCGTCGTTGCAAACACTCCAACAGCGCTTCGTTTTTCTTGTACGGATTTGGTTCGGATGAAATTGATACCATTTGCCTTCTGTTAATGACATTTGAAGAATACAAAAGTCCAAGAAGTTCATCACATTCCAGAAGATCAACTAAACTTTTCTGGTTGATGTTCAATATCGAAATTTCCTTCTCAGTTAATGGCCAATCTCCTCCAATTTCAGGTTTATATTCTGAAAAGGTAACCCATCTTTCACAATATTAACAAGTCGTTCAATAAAGTTTATAAATCAGGATAAAAGTATAAGGTTTCGCATTTGGATTTTAGGCTACAGTAATTTTCGGGCATAGGATTTAGACCCTAATATAATTACTCCTTTTAGTGTGTTGTTTTCGTCGGGTTGTTAGGCACCCTAAAGGTCTTCTTTACATGGAATAGGAATCGCATATCTGCAAGAAACCAGAATCTTGCAGGACAGAAGTGTAAATTATTTAAGAAAACGATAGGACTATAAGGGCAGAGAATTTTAAGTGCAAGAGTTGTAGACTTTTTGAATGTTTTGGATGAAAGTACTATCCCAATAGACACCGCCGCGGACTATAAGAAAAAGCAAGGAAGGATTTGTTATTAAGCATTCGAGGTTCTTTTGCAGTGGTTCTATCACAAATTATATAACTTGTGAACCACTTTAAAACACAAGTTAAACACTTTGCTAATAGCCTAGCGTTCATATTAACTGAAACGCGACGGATTCTTTATTGGAACCTTAAGTGCAAAAATTGTAAAACTTCAGAAATACATCATAGTGACTATAGCAGCAATAAAAAGTCAAAGTATACCAAGCATTGTGATGTATGCGTTTGCGACTCAGCAGAATTACTTCAATTGCACAGTCTTTTCATCTAAGAAGGCATTTATGGAAGCATAATACGATCTTTTGATTCAATTCGATATTTACCTCCATTTTCGTTTAAGTAATTTACAATATGTAACTGCTCTGTTTCTCTGAGCGCCGTGAACAGGCGATCACATTCATGTTTTTCCAGAATGCATTTGAGCAATTCAGAGTTTCTCTCATCGAATGTTTTACATGTCTTGATTTGTCTGATTTCTCGATTGAAAAGTGTTCCAGTGCAACATAGTATGTCCAGAAGTCCTGTGTCTGGATCTATGTGTTCCTCTAGAAATATTTTGTGATGTTCAACTGTTTTTTCAGCGACGTCCTTCGTTGCTTGGCTTGCTTCTGTCGCCATCTTGTTTCATATAATACACATACTTCTGACAATAAAAACAATTAAAATAATTTTAAGCAGATTCATATTTAAACATCAGTGCGCTAGGTTTGACAGATTCGCATCAGTCTAAAGCGGTGGTTTTGTGTTTCCTATGTTTCACTTACAGGTAAGTTGTTCATAACAGCTAAAGTTATAGCCATGTACAGATAGCTGCAGTAACAATTATAATAAGATATCCTTTTAAGAGCTGCTAGAGTAATTTTTTTGTTTCTGTATGTTTGCATTTACCTCGCGCAAAAATTATAATAAAAAATTTAATTACGAGAGCTAAGTTTTCTTTTGTGAACATCCGACTGACAGGTAGATTTTCTCTTTCCATCTTTTTCTTCCAATAGGCCTACTGCTGCCAGTGTCATGCGAAATTTCTTCCGGCGACAAATCCTTCCGACCATGCCCACTGCCGTTGCCAGGATGAAATTTTGCTTGTATTCGTGCGAAATCTCTTCCGTTGACAAATACATTCTGGATGGGTACAGACGATTTTATAAATAATTGGTCTGTTGAGGAAGCAGATTACTCTCCATGCAAAGAAATATTGCAAATAATGCGTGCAGGTGGGATCCCGGGCTAATTACATTAGGATCATGCAATTAAATTTAGGACAAAATGTGATTCTGAGGGACGAAGCGATGTTAAATTGGTCGTCGTAGTTCTATTTTTGGGAAGAAATTTCTGCGTCTGAAAACTGAAAAGTAAACGTTTATCACGTGGAGTCTAGACTAAATAATTGTGAATGGAGCAGTAACTTAGTTTGGTCAATTAGGAACAACTGTGTGAAATTCCACATGAGTGTAGCTGTTATATAATTAACGTATAAACAAGCCAGTTGAAACTGGTAACGTCTTTGTAGCGCAGTTCTATTTTTAGAAATAAAGTTTTTGGCGTTATAACACCATAGGGAGTGTTGCAGTTCAAAGGTCGAAGCCGCTCTGTCAATTTAGACCGCATATTCATGTTCACATTCGACACCATACTAGTCAATCAATCTCGACGAAACTTCGCCAGCAAAAGTTACATATTCATCCCCAACTCAAATCAAAGCGCATCAAACACCATACTCCTCGCCCACATTACTACCAAAACACCCAGAACATATCTGTTACAATCACCAGCATCTCAGCTATAGCCCTTCAAACTTCCCATTTCAATGCATTGGACAGTATGGTCAGAACTATTGCAAGTTCGCGAGCAGAAATGACATACTCATCCCCAATGGAAACTAAAGCGCTTCACAGACCACCCACCCCATCCCTGCAATAGTTCTTGCCATGCAGAGCAATGCACTGAAATGGAAAGTTTGAAGGCTTCCAGCGGAAATGTTACTTAGTGTAACGGATAGCTATTGGTCGTTTTCGATAGTCATAAGTTTGGGATGTGTGGTCTACGAAGCGCTTTGGTTTCCATTCGGGATGAGTATGCCATTTCTGCTCGCGAATTTGCAGTAGTTTCTACCATGCAATACAATGGGCGGTTTGAAGGGGTGCTTCTGAGACTTGTTAATGTGACCACTAGTTGTTGAGCGTTCTGAATAGGCTCATGGGTAGAGTTGAGGGCTTATGAAGCGCTTTTATGTTAATGAGAGCCGAGTATGTCTATGACTAACATTTCGGTAACCATTGGGGATTCTGGACATTAGCATGACCCCGATTCAAGCGACTATGAATATGACTTCCAACATGACATAAAGTAGGCGCTGAGACAAAGGAAAGTGGGTCACGAGCTGAATGATTGGCGGACTTTCACAATATTATTTGTTAATTGTTAATTATTAAATAATAATAATTATTATTATTATTAATTATTTGTTAAAAATGATGTGGGTCACGGGCTGAATGATTGGCGGACTTTCACAATATTATTTGTTAATTGTTAATTATTAAATAATAATAATAATAATTATTATTAATTATTTGTTAAAAATGATTTACTTATCACGCGTATTCAATAGCATACCTGGAATATATCTGTCAATGAAGACGAGGCTCAGTCGTCTACGTTGCTACCTGACATCATATGTCACGTGAACCAATGACACAAGTTTTCGGAAGGATTTTGTCGCCGGAAGAAATTTCGCATTACACCGGCAGTGGACTGGCACGTATTTAACTTTCGCATTTGCATATGGCGAAAACCAATTCCTCTTTGCTTAAGCGGTGCTGCCGTTAAAATTTATCTATACTACCCTGAAAGTTTAATCTCCTTATCATCTGCACAATAGTCAGTGAGTCAGTGGGTTCGTCAGCAAGATCCCAATGAATTACATTTTAAACGGACGTATAGTTGCATTAGCACACTTATAATCAGATTTACAATTCCATTTACAAATAACGATATAAAATAAAGACAGTTCAAAATTCCACAGAGAAAAGAGATTGAAGGAATGCTTTTTCGATTACATTTCTTCAAAATTTGTCCTGTATTCTGCACCATTGGTTTAAGACAGAAGCAAGGTATCTTTCACACGATTGTTTGTGGTTTAAATCCTTGCTTGAACTGTATTATTAGTATCCATAGTAATCCGATAGTTCAACTTTCCTAACGACAATTTGTCGAAGAATTCCGAGCTCCAAGTGTCTAACCATAATTTTAAGAAATCTCTATAAGTCCATGGACAAACATGTTCATGACTTCCTCACGTACGGATTGTGTTTCTCCGGCATACAGCGCCCCACCAGTCAGCCCACGGTCAAGCTTAGTTTGTCATCACTCAAATTACGTACTCCAGTAAGGTCAGGGGAGTGGCGATGTTGTTGTTCTGTGCTGTCTCCAGAGTCAATAAGTTAAGAAGCCAGCTTTCCATGCACTTCCTCTGAGTGGGTGTTCGTAGTCCAGTGACTTCAGCCGATAACTGGTGAATGTCACCTGAACAAGGAGGCATCAAATTACTAAATTATTGAAGTCGAGTACATTCGGAGGCGGCTGAATAAACGCTTCTTGACTCTATCATCTTATGAAAATACTGTAACAATCGTCAGAGCAATGGGCGCAGATAGATTGATTGGCATATATGTAGATGAGGCGTCGTCCGAAGTTTGCATCAGTAGCTAATTCAACCGAGTCTAATGGTTTTTGGAGTTTATTCCTAGCGAATTAAGTCTAAATATAGTTTATTATCGGCCATCTTCCGAAGTTGCTAAGCGATCGAGCTTCGAATCCTAGATTCGCCCGATTTGCATCGTAGCGTTATTGATAAAATCATTGCTCTAGTGATATCTCTTTTATCTTCCTTCAGCGATATCTCTAGTGATATCTCTTTTATCTTCCCTTCGAATATGTGTCCTAGTGATATAAGGACATATTCAATGTGGTCTCCGGATACGCACCACAGATCGGATGCACGTAGGAGGAAAAGGACACATTCCCTTGAGGATATGGAAGCATTGATAAGAAATATCCAAGCACGGAGCACATAGTGGTAGGAGCGGATATGAACGGACATGTGGGAACGGATGCTGCGGGTTATGAAGGAGTATACGGAGGACAAGGTTATGGCGGTAGAAATGAGGAAAGAGAAAGATTCCTAGAGATAGCACAGGGATTGGATTTGACCATCGCTAATACACACTTTCAAAAATAGAATATCATCGAATAACATACAGCAGTGGAAAATGTGCAAGGCAGATCGATTTCCTGTTGGTGAGACGTGAGGATAGGAAAAATATACGAGATTGCAAGGTGATTCCGGGAGAGGCGGTAGTCAGCCAGCATAGAGTCCTGGTCATGAATATACAAGTGCAGATTCGACACCAGAAAAGAAAGAAGATCAAACAGAAAGAACATATCAGAACATGGAAACTGAAAGGAGATAAAAGAGATACCTACAGACTGGAAGTGCAAGCACGGCTTGCTGAAATAGAAGAAGTAACATGGGATAAACCGAAAACAAGTATGATAGAGGCAGCAAAGAAGGTATGCGGCACGACTACAGGTCAGAAGAGGCAAGAACGAGAAGCCTGGTGGTGGACGGAGGAGGTACATACAGCAGTAAAGAATAAGACTTGGGGCGTTTTCGGTTGGGCTAACTGTTCACGGGGTGAGGGTACTCCAGCCCAGTTCTACGCTCAGAGCCACCCGCCTCACTGCTCCTTGTATTTTCACTGTAAAATGGCCTCTCCGTTTCGTCTCTGCCCGTTTTGTTCGTTCTCTCTAAGGACGTTTCAGGACGGGCCGCTTCCTTAAGAGAATCAGCACTGTAACATTCGATCTCGGTATCCGACTCTGCCTCTTCCACGGTCGCCGGATGGGCAACGTCCTGAGGATGGCCTTTAATCAGAACACGATTCGTTTCTTTATCGGCAATAGTCGTTCCCTTTCTGCGTGCTCTCGTTACTACGGACTTTCTCGTAACCACCATTCTACATTTCGTAACTCTCCCGCTATCGCCAATATTCTGAGACACCAATCGTTTTCTCGGTTCCTGGAACAGGGACACCTTACGACGAGCCTCCGCGTCTTTCCGCCCTAGGCACATGGATATCGGGCGACGCATCTCTCAACTATCACCCATCTCCCACTCCATCTCCGTGTATAGTACTTCCGGAGTATGTTTCCGTACCAGGTCTCTGTTGGCAATTATCGACCAACACTGTTTCAGGGGATAGGATACCCCTATAGAACACTCAAGAGAAGGTCCCCTCTCGAACATTCTGTAAAACACCCGGACCTTCGTACCGACCTACGCACGAAGGGGCCCTTCCCCGCAGTTCAGTTAGTCCTCTGATCAGTGTTTGGCGACACACAAATAGAGGAGTCGGTATCTTCCGTGTCGACTCCGGTATTATCGGGGAACCGACCCGGACTATGATGTACCGGGTGTTTTCTTGGTCTGCGTTTGTGTCCGGTCCCTTACGTACCGGGACTTTTCTTGGTCTGCGTTGGTATCCGCTCGCTTTCGTACCCGGGCTTTTCTTGGTCTGCGTTATGATCCGAGGTGTCTTCCCATTATCTCTTCCTGCCGTCTGAATTTCGACAGAGATTACCGCGGCCTCGTCTTTCCCCGAGTTTCGCACAACCCGTTTTCTTCCAACTATCGTGACTTACTCAGACCGTCTCTCGACTTCCTAACAGGGTGGCCCGAGCCCTGCCGGACCAACGGAGCCAGTCAGAAATCAGACAGATTGGTTTGTTTCGGTTGCGACCTCCTCGGGAGCGCACGGACCAGTTTTCTATATGGCACAGGTTTCCTCGTACGGCAAATGCTACCCCGCGTTCACAGACCTGTCTAATCGTCTTTCCCCGAGATTCGCCCAGCCTCTCTCTCCCAACTATCGGGACTTACTCAGATCGTCTCGCGAATTCCTAACAGGATGGGCCCGAGCCCTGCCGGACCAACGGAGCCAGTCAGAAATCAGACAGATTGGTTCGTAACGGCTGCGATGTTCTCAGGAGCGCACTGACCAGATTTTCTCGTACGGGGTCTATGGGGTAGCTTCCGTAACTTTTCCACTCGTTTTACACAGAACTTTTTTATCTGATACTTGCGGACTACCGAGGTAGGCTTCCCGATGCCACTCCGTTTTTTGACGCAGACCTGTACCGATTTCTTACGAAGAGGGTGTTTCCCCGGGTTCTGCCCAATCTCAACGTCCACCGTCGTGGCTCAGACCGTCTCGCGATCTACGCAGAGTGGGCCCGCGCTCTACCGGATCAGCGCCGTTAGCCCAAAACCAGAAGGCGGAAGCGCACAGATTAGAACTTTTTCCGAACTCTCCCGTCCGTATATTTTATCGTAACCGGGACCGTATCGAACACGGGCTTCTCCGGACATCACCATCGTCCGTATATATCGTATACGATCTAAATTCGCTCAACAACACTCCGACTCGTACCCGTGAAGACTCGCAACCATTCTTCACTCTGTTTTCAGAAGGCCCGCATAACTCCTTCTGCACTGTCGTATATGTGAAGGCACACTACCATCCTTCACGACATAGGCATCGCAGCACACGACGCCTCTTATTCAAGCCTCTTTTTCCTGTCTACGCCGGGTTACTCATATACTGGCCAGATTACACTGGATCACACGAAAAATGTTTTCGCCTGCAACTAGGCATATGTTATGTGTACTACACTAAATCGAATCTGCTGATTCCAAATCTAAAGTCAGATTTTGTGTAGCACGTCAGGATCTTAAGATATGCAGCATACATGCTAATAATTATGCAAACTGTTTACAGAACTAGTATTTCCTTATAACTGTGTAATTATGCAAACTCAGAGTATTCATAACAAGAAACAAAATGTTATCCTTTTATAACTTGAAATTAAAATATGTTTTAAAATGTAATATAAATATATGTATGTTACTCAGATGAAAGCATACATTTCGAAATTTTGTCTCTAGGTTCACTCTATACGTATAGAGTTCAAAAGTGCTTTAGACACTTGCTCTTGCGCTTGTGAGTGGCCGCTGTTGCCCGCTGCAGAAACCAGCAGTAATCGCCCATCATGTTGGAATTGCAGTGGCCCTGATATCTTGCTTCAAAGGTGGAGATGTCTTGATGGAATCTCTCTCCATGCTCATCGCTTACATCACCCAAGTTTGGTGGGAAAAAATTCAGATGGGAATGTAAGAAATGTATTTTTAGTGACATCCGGCAGCCGAGTTGCTTATATGCTGTTAGCATGTTGCTAACGAGTTCAGCATAGTTCTCAGCTCGGTGATTCCCAAGGAAGTTTTGCACCACCAACGTACATGCATCCCAAGCGGCAAATTCCAGTGGGTTGAGCTTGGTTCTAAATACAGTATCACGCATTAGTTCGCGGATTTCTGGCCCAATAAAAATTCCAGCCTTCAGCTTAACATCAGTTTTGACGGCTCCAAATTTATCTCTCAGATACTGGAAGCCTTGTCCAGTACGATCCATTGCCACTACGAAATTCCTCATGAGGCCCAGTTTAATGTGAAGTGGTGGTAAGTACACTTTCAATGGATCAACCAATGGTTCGTGTTGCACGTTGTGCCGACCAACAATGTGCTCAGATCTAGGAGGCCACAGTTTCACTTTGTAATGGTTGCTGTCATCACGACTGTTCCACAAGCACAAAAAGCACATATGTTTTGTGTACCCCAGCTGTAGGCCTAGAATAAGTGCTACCACTTTGAGGTCCACACAGATGATCCATTTGTGGTCTGAATAGTTGATCACTTTCAAAATGAGTTTCGTTGAATCATATGTCTCTTTGAGGCCTACAGCGTGGGCTATAGGAACAGACGGCTTTTCGTTACCATTGTGCACCAACACAGCTTTCAAGCTCGCTTGAAAGCTGGAATCTATGAACAGTCTCCACTGATCAGGAACGTATTCGCAACCTAAATTCAGCATGAGACCGTTCACGTCAGTACAGGTACAGATATCATTTTCCAGTGGCTGCAATATGTAGCTAACTGTTTGTGACGATAACGGAAGTGTGATGTTGTGGTACCTTTTTGAAGCAAGATCCACTCCCCTAGTCTGGAGGCTAACAGCTCAGATTTCTCCTTTGACAAAGATAGGTCCCTCACCAGATCATCTAACTCACCTTGCCTTATCAAATGCGGCCTACCCTCTTCCAAATCTTGATCACTGGATTCATAAACAGTAACGTCATCTTCTGTATTACCATCAGAACTGTCCGTTTCATCAGCACCCACAGCAGGCGGAAATGGTACTGGATTCTCTTCATCATGCGGCACTGGCTTTAGAGCGGACTCGCATTCGGGATAAACGATTTTAGGCTTATTTTTCTTTGAAAATCCAGCAACTTTAGTAATGCAGAAATAACAGTCTGCATGATGATTTCTTGGCTCGCGCCACACCATAGGCACAGCAAACGGCATTGAATTCCTTTTGCCATTCAACCACTGTGTAAGCCCAGAGTAGCACACGGTGCAGCAGACATGAGGTGCCCAACTTTTATCCTCGTCTCCGATTTGACATCCAAAATAATACTTGTAAGCAATCATCACTCTCTTACTTAACTTCTTGCGCTGGTCACATATTTACCACAAACATAGCAAAAATTGTCTGGATGGTTAACACAGCCTCGCCTATTCATTTCAAAATTAAATCTCACACACTAGCTACAGCTATATAAGAAAACTTCACCTTCGTTCTACGCAATCTCGCCTTATATACTGGTATTGATGCTGACGTCAGCTCGCTGACATGCCCAATCATGTCTAGCGGCTGCTGCAGGCTTGCTGTTAGGAATATTTCAGGCGACACTTGCAGGCATGCACGTATCACTGGCAGCAATCTTCATAAAGCGAAAACTGAAGCGGATAGGATATATGATGCCAACCAAGTGATGAATTGGAACCATAAAGGGAGAAGAAGGCGAGAAAGACCAAGAATGTACTGGCCGGAGACCATCAGAAACGATGTGAGATGTCTTGGGATGAGACGAGAACACTGACGATGAACATAGATCAGTGGAAAGTCTGGATTGTCCAAAGTATAGACCTGCACTACCAAGTATAGACCAAAATCACTTTGTTTAGTCAATAGACAGTTTGATGTCGACTAGCGTCTTTAGTGTCTATGAATTGCCGAATTTAAGCGAGCTCAAGGCCATATTGTTATGGCAGAGTCAATTCCCAAGGAAATCCTGAGAAGATACTTGCTCTATGAAGGCTGTTCAACTTTTAATGCACTCGCAGGAAATGCCTGACTCTGGTAAGGTAAGTGCAAGTTTACATATCGTCCGCCCATAGGATACACAAAGCTAGGGGCCAGTGTTTAAGGCTAGGTCAGATATAGGCCTAGTTTTAGTAGAGCACTTGATGTCCGAGTACAGTAGAGATTCTAATCTTACATAAATTTTGAAATATCGTTTTGTCCTGCATGGGATTTGGAGCCCTGACTGTTGAGTTTAAAGAGATATTGTGTAAAAGGTTTTGGATCTAAATTGAACCAGATAGGTTCCATTTTGTCCCAATACCACATATACACGTATCACTTGACCTAAATTCAGCTGCAGCGGAACTTCAATCTTTCAATAAAATAAGCCAAAATATTCACTCAATTTACAAAAACAATCAAGATAAAAGTTATCAAATGAAACAAAGTGCAATATTACCGTTTCTGTGATGCTCTTAATCTTTGTAAGTCGAAAGTTAACTGTTTTTCTTTACAAACTGTGCAGAGTGCTGCTTACCATGAACCGTGATTAGCCAACTTTCACAGCTAACCATAGAGATCATGAATATTTAGCAGACTGCTCATGCGAGCTAAATTTGATGCACTGGCGATCAGAGAATTGTGGGTACGCATCTGGCCGAAAGTCTCTTACACTTTCGTTTTCATATATCGCGTTCATTTAGTTTTATACTTCTAAATTATATGAACCATTTAAGCAACTTCATGGGCCATGTAGGCTTTTTGAAATTTGTAGCAGGTGTGTTGTCCATATAAAAAGTCCACTAAGTCAGTTAACAGGAATTATTGTACTTAATTTATAATATTAGTGATTATATGCAACCTATAGTATTGAGGAGCTCTGTTGTGACAGTGATGTCTGTGGAGCTAAGTGATTAATGGCAACCCAAAGCTATATCGATAGCACTCCTAGATTAGACAAAAACTTTGTTTCTCTTTCTGTCTCTTGACCTGTTTTGCCTCTTCTTCCCTACTGGAGAATCATCAGTCCTTTTTTTCTGTATTTGAGATCCGACACGAATACAGAATGAGAAACAAATTGTCCGAGGTAAGGTAATGTAGGTATACTCATTTAGTTATTAGCGTATCTATTACATTGGATACTGATATTGACAAGACTTTCAGTTTATATGTGCAAATGCATTAGCTACTACTTAACAACCGAACAGTCTTTCTGTGCCATATTAGAATCGTTACTTTCACGTGGTGCGTAAGGATTTGAACCGTGTGTGATGGATGCAGTGGTGGCATAAGCATCCTGCTTATTAGAATAACTGGCGGATTCAAAAGTTGAGAGGGGATCAAAATTTTACTGTGGTCTAGGCATTGGTCACCAGTACATATTCGTCTATACACGCCAGCTGCTTCGTTGACCCTTACGTCAGCGAATATCCCTCGTACCTGTTTGCGGTCGCTGCCGTCCTTTCTGGCCAACCCGTGGCATGCCCAGGACTTCAGCTGCTCAGCAGCGCCTGTTCTACCGGGACCACGCGGCTTCTACCGACCAGCTCGTCATCGTTCGCCCGCGTGTGTATTTGTAGCGCTACTGCTTCTGCTAGGAGGAATCGAATCCAACCCAGGTCCTGCCCAACTCATCAGCGTCTCGAGCCACTTATCTTTGAGCGCGCAGCGCCGTCCGCAAAGGAGCACTTATAATCGATTTGATTGAATCGAACCAGCTAGACGTGCTGAGAGTCTGCGAGACTTGAATCTCTGCTGATGATCCCAATGCCATAAAGTTTGACATGAACCCGCCAGGGTACGTCACCAGACATGTCCATTGTTCAGTCCCCGAACGAACGGGCAGAAACAGCGGTCTCGCGATCGTCAATCGTAATACGCTTACCGTAAGAACTCATAAGCTTCAGAATACTGCAATAACTACCAGCTTCCACTTCCAAGCTGTCCAAATAACTACCTCTAACATCTCGTTCCTCTTCATTAATATCTACCGTGTTGCGCTAGATTGGATCCGAAGCTACCTGTTGGACCGGTCACAACATGTCAGCATTGGATCATCAAGGTCGCAGCCGACTACCTGCGAAAGCGGTGTCCCATCACGAGGGTCGATTCTTGGCCCTATTCTTTTCACGTTGTATGTGGCTCCAGTCGCTGGTGTCATTTCCGCCCACGGCATCAATCACATCAATCACCACCAGTATGCCGACGACACCCAGCTATACATAGCGCTTGATCACATCGACTGTGATACCAGCAACCTAACACGATGGCTGAAGCAGTACGCTGCTGGTTTCTAACTAATGGACTCTGCCTAAACCCAAAGAAGTCTGAAGTCATTGTACTTGGCACTTCCTCATCAATAGAATCGATCGTGGATCTAAAAACAGTCAACATTGCAGGCGCGGACATCTCACTATCAGGAACATTTAAGAATCTCGGAGTGACACTTGACTCTAACATTCAACCAGCATGTCACCGCGGTCTGCAAGGCTTCGTATTTCCATATCAAAGCCATGCGTCATATTCGATCGTGCTTGCCACCCGAACTTATGAAAACTGTCGCCTGTAGTGAAGTGAGGACAAAACTTGACTACTGCGATTCCTAATTGTACGGCACAAGAAAGTCCAACATTGTCAAACTGCAACGAGTCCAGAACTCGCTAGCCCGACTAGTGACAGGAACCCACAGGTTTGATCATGTCACTCCCATACTTGCAAAGCTACACTGGCTGCCTGTCAGTTCCAGGATCACTTACAAGATAGCTCTCCTTACACGTAAGACTCTCTCAACCAATCAACCTGCTTATCTGTCATCTTCCTTACAGTGCTATCAGCCTTCCAGATCTCTGTGTTCGGCTACACAAAGCCATTTGTCTCTTCCTGACATCCGTAACTACCGGTCTGAAGTGTCCAGACGCGGATTCAGCAATTCTGCACCAGTCATCTGGAACAGTCTTCCTGTTCACATTACTTACAACAGCATCTCGTTAGACATATACGTAAAGCGGCTTAAGACCTATTTGTACCGTCCTGCTTTTGTTGTCTGACCGCTGTGACTCATCCACGCCTACGATTCCTCGCTCAGGCGATGGACATATGGCGTATTAGCAAATGTCTTACTTACTTACTTATTGGATAGCGAAAATTTCTGATGACCTTGTTTAGTCATTCGCCTTTTGCGCCGGGTTTTTCTGCCCTTTAACCCACTTTGAAACATTTTCCTTCATTATCCATATTAGTTTTCTTAGTTTACTCCTTTATGTCCTGTAATTCAGAATTATCATAGCTGCTAACTCTCGTCGAAACCGATTTGGGGTGTGAGGGCAACTGAGTTGTTTGCCCTTTAAATGAAATGGGACCATGGCCGAAGTGTCTCACTCGATCAATCCCTGTGCAAGACTATTGTTGCCTCGTAGTTAGTAAATCGAATAACCGATGGTTGTTTACTCTATAACCGCAGTCATTTTGGTCAACAGCTTCAGAGTCTCCAGGGTTGACTACTGCAATAACCTGCGGGCGGGTCTGCCGACCTGTCAGCTATAGCGGATACAGTCAGTCCTAAACTCTGCTGCCCACCTCAATCTGTGGCTGGAGACCATCCATTCACGTCACCGATCTGCTGCGTGACAACCTACAAAATTCAGAGATATAATCGGCATGAGGCCTGTAGCGATCCTCCTCTTTAATTCGCATTTGATTTTGTGGGTAACTTGTGTATATATTATTAGGATACTTAGCTAGACTTATATTATATAATTTAATATGCTTAATGTGTATCTAGTTTGCCTATGGTAGTGTAAATATAGTGATTTAGTAGGCAGACCAGCACCTAAGGATATAAGCTAGTTTAATGATAAAGACCAGCCTAGATAGATACATAGGATTAGCACTGATAAATGGAGGTCTGGTGTGTCGTGATGGCTGACGTGTTACAAGCTTGAAATCTACGAAGACAAGATCAGTGAATGACTAGACAGATTCAAATGGACGCCATTAAAAATCAAACTATCGCTTGTTCATTGAAGATGCAGGAGGCAGCATGACGCATCAGAAATTGAACGTCGCCTTCATCGAGCAGGCGTATTTCAGGGAGGGTGCAAGAGGCGGTGAGGGTTAAAATGAGAGGAGTCTTACGCTGGACACGAAAGGGTGAACTCATGATAAAATCCTTAGTCTTTCTTAGGGTCGATTTGAATTTTAAATTGAGATACTTCAGTTAGATTTTCGACTCGTTAGGAAGAGGTTTCCTAAGTGGTTTGGTAGAATTGTGAACTCTGACTTGCCTGTCGGACGTCTTGTTAGCGGCAGCGTGAAGTAAATCGTTGCCTTGATTTGTCGTGTAAGCCAACTGCAAGGATTGCATTCGTTAGCCGAACTGAGTCAAAATGTCGAGTAACTCCTTCAACTAAAGTAAGCGAACTGCGAAGGAACTGCTTTCGAAAGCAATCGTCGAAAAGGCACGAGAATTATCTAGTGGAAATTCATCGTCAAAACTCTTTTGGCGAACATTAGACTTTGCTACGAAATATCCGTGAAAGTGGAGTTTCTGTCGAAAGAAACAGAAGGAAATTATACGCCAGTTCAGTCCATTTGCATGTCTTCATTTCGATGGAATTCGAGTGGAAAACTGCATCATCTCCAGAACGAATCTGCAGGAACGATGATTCGCCCATGAGGGAACTGTAACTGATGACACGTGTCAGCTATGATCAACGTGGGAAGGGAAATGCAAATTCACCTATTAATAAGAATATAACGAACTGGTCTTAGGTAAGCTAGGTAACTGGATTAGAAATTCTATTGTATAGATATTGAACTCAAAACATTTTGACATTTATTTGTAATAGAACTCATAATCTTAAATTGACAGTGATTGTAACGAGACATCATATCATCAAACATTTTATTCTATTGTAAGGGTTTGACAGAGTAAGACTTGGGTTAAATTGCAAGTCAGTAGTAGATCACAAATTGTACCATACACCCCGCTCAAGTGCTTACTAAATATAGATTGCTAGCATTTCATGTGCAATCAATACATTGTTGTGAAATAGTTAAAAGGAAATAATAGGGTGTGACAAGGCCGTTCATTGCTCTATAGGTGATCAGACACAGTTTGTGTGTGATCCGTTGAGGAACGCGCAGCCAGTGCAGATTGTCGCGCAGCAGATCACTAATATGATCGGATGGTGTCCGGCCGTAGATGAGACGTGCGGCAGAGTTCAGCACTGACTGCACCCAATCTAGCTGACAAGCAGGCAGACCCGCAAGTAGCCTCTTGCAGTAATCAACCCTGGAGACTATGAAGCTGTTGTCCTCGGTGATGGCTGTTGAGGTAGGAATCTGCGGATGGATTTTATACGACCCACTTGGTAGAAACAGCCCCGAACGAGTTGGCTCACATGGGCCGACCTGGTCAGACAGCTGTCAAAGTGTGCTCCAAGGTTGTGGATGGTGTCGGCTGGTCGAACTACTACATCGTTGACGATGAATGAACTGCCGTCGAGTAGATGGTGACGCCGGGGGGTGGTGCACCATAGGAACTCAGACTTCGATGGATTGAGTCTGAGATGGTGTTGGAGGGAATGCTAGAATGCTACCTGTGGGTGCCCGATAAATTCAATGAAAAATGACCAGAGCTATGAAACGGGTCCAATGTTTCTGAAAGTGTATAAGCAACTATGAACCTGCTTGATGTAATAGAGTAACCATTATATTAAATAATTTAGGTGTCCTCGTGGTGAAATATAGTGTAGGCCTATGTGTTTATGGGATCTTTAGATGGAAGAGCACATTAAGAACCACTCATCACGTCTCAAGATATTCGCTGGAAATCCAACCATAAGCGTGATGCAGATATGTTATTGATAACTGTGTTCCTCCTTTATTCAAACAAATAAAGCCTACAAATAAGAGCTTATATGGTTGTCAATGAATTGAAAAACCCTTCCGCAGAATTTTCCGATTATTTTCTGATCCCATGAGTTAAGTATTTCACTGATATAGAACTTTTGAAAGAGACTAGAATCTGAGGAATCTGTCGTTTCATGAAAGGCCCATGCATGGCAGACAATTCAGTTGATAGATGTCCTACAAAGGGAATGGGCGTGACATTAAATACAACAATCCTTTATTCAGCGCTATTTTTTTCTTCTCCACGCTGTCTTATAAAACCGCCGCCTCATATCTTTGCACATTTCAAACTATTAATATTGTAAACATTATTCAGAGACATATTATATTAACTTCTCACAACAGAATGACCTGTAGTTTTGGAGCCAGGTTAAAGTTGCACAGAACATTGCTATACTATTTACAGCTAATAGTCCTTTGTTGATACAAATTTTGCAACAAATTACAGTAATACTGGCAATTAATTAAAATTTATGCTTTGTGTCAGTTGTTTTGTTTCCTTAGTTGTTTTTGTACAGCATATAAGACTACTCAACGTTATGTCATCTCATGATCAGTAAATGTCCACATAACCATTTGCATTGACACACAACTTTACAGTAATAAAAATAACGCAGCTTTTTAGTCCCATACGTCTTTTTATAATTGTTTGAAACTATGTGAAGATACTCGTTTCAATACAATTTTGAAAACTTTGCCCACCAACTAATTGTATGAATATTTCTTTCCAAGGTAAGCGTCCTGAATGTAAGCAACATACGAGTTTTAGCTCATACACACTACCTCTCTTATCACAAAGTTATAATAAACAAGTAAATCCTGTCATCGCTTGATCATCAAATGCTCTCACAAAACATTAGGGTGGAGAAGCCACATATAACACTGAGCAAGACAGTTAAAACTCCATGCCATCACATATAAATATTAATAGGGATATTCTATGCCTGCCCTATGCGTCAGCTACGGCTGACATAAATGTCACATCACGTTGTTCTTCGCATTTCTAATGAATGAAGAAACGTGTCTTATAACACATTTAATATATTACTGTTCGTGCAGAACCATGATATAGTCAACGTGCCCTAAGCAGAACGCATTCAGACTTACATAATGACTAACTCTTTGGACCCACCTTTGAGCAAGCCTCGAAGATCGCTAATAAGTTAAGGAATATTTGTTTGCTCTTTAAAGACTGTCGTGTTGCAATCGAGTGTCGTTGGCACAACCAGTCATTATTCTGTTTAGAGCGAAATAGAATAAAGAGACAGCATAGCACAGTCGTTGTGGAATAAGCAGTGAGCAGAGTCTGAACACCATAAAGCAGTGAGCATAGTCTGAACACCATAAAGCAATGGGCATAGTCTGAACACCAAAAAGGAGTGCACGCTGTTTGATAATAGGCTACAATGTCCTTCGTTTATTACGCCACGAAGCTCTGAACAAAAGCATTCTGGCTGCACAAGGGCCGCTGTTAAAAGTTATTTCATGGAGGTGTTGTTCAGGTCAGGTCATGTCTGGTCTTATCATTCTCGCATTGCTCATCCTCCGGAGCATGTCTTCTGGTCTCAGGGATCTATGGTCCTGTCCAGTGGATTGTGGGTTTAAAATACTGCTTTGCTTAGAGGCGACAATCAACTGGTGCTTTTTTGCGCTACGATACCAGAGCTTTAAAAGTTACCAGACTAGGTTAGCTAATTTTTGCAGTTTCAATATTCTATTTACCATTTAGAAGCATGATGTGCCAATGTCTGTTAATAAGCACCAATCGAACGCCCTAAGCAATCGTGCGTCGTGGAATTGCTCAAGGCAACTACACAGCGGCCGTCTCAGAAGAGGTTCGAATCTGAAAACATCACGAGATTTACTTATTTATTTTTAATTACTTGTTGCACTCATTACGCACGTAAGGTCAGTAACACAGAACGTTCAGGCCAATCGAAGAAGTTGTGGTGTAACAATCCAACTGTTGCTTTTGCGCAATATCTCATCCATGTAAATGTAGCTTTTAAGAAGAAGAAAAGCCGTCCCTTGAGCTAGCCTGAGAGGCAAGCCAAGTGTTGTAGGGGGTTGGTAGCTGATTGTGGGGGTACGGTAGCCGATTGGTTAAAGCGCTAGACTTGGTACTCGGAAAATCCGCTTTCAAGCCTCCCCTCATTTGGTTGCTGCGTAGGGAACTTGAAAAAGTGCCTCATTTGCACTTGCTCACTGTCATCGATTGATGCTTAGCCATTAGATAGTGGCGTTTTAAAATAAATATGTCTTAAAAATGAATGAAGTTATTTTCAAGATAAATCTGGCTCATTATAATTACAGGTTGGTGTTCATATTCAAGGAAGGGCAAATTCTGTTTCGAGATTTCGGCTCCACTTGCGCCATCTAGTCAACTCAGCTACACTGGGTACAATGTCAGAGGAACGATCAGTCGGCAAAGGAGAAAATAGAATTAATCTAAAATTAGTAATCGTAATTCGCAATCGTAATTCCGAGATTTCTACATCGCCCAACGAAAGTCGCGCCGCGGGGACCAGCTAATTACAGGCGCTCAGTCAAAACAAAATCGATAGGCAAAAGGGTCCGGTTCCAGATCAATATCCAAAAGTCAGTCGGAGAGACAGCGTGGCAGCTTCGGGGGTGGGGTGGTGTTTGGGGTTGGAGAGGAGAGAGAGAGATAAGAGGAAGAAGGGGTGTCAGGGTACGATCTGTGAAAGAGGAATGTTTTGAGTTTTAAGTGAAAGGCCGAAGCAGAAATTGCAAGCGGTGGAGCATCGATGAGTTTGTATGACGGGTCAGAAAACTGTCGCAATTCTGGCGGGAGTTTATTCCAGAGGGGTGGGGCAGTTATGGCTATGGAACGATTACCAAATTTTAAGGATGAGGTGATGGGCAGAAGAGGAGCGGGTTGAGCTAAGCGGTTGTATTGTAAATAACTGAAGAAGATAGGAGGGTTGGGAAGATTGAAGTATGTTGTAGGTAAGTGATAGGACTTTGTACTCGGTTCGTTCAGGTAATTTAAGCCTGTGTGGTGATTTAAGAACAGGAATTATGTAATGGTGTTTGGGGGGTTTTGTGACAGCACGAGCAAGAGCATTCTGTATGGCTTGAAGACGGCTTATTTGGGTGATGCCTATGTTCAGGAAGAGTGAATTGCAATAGTCTAATTTAGCATGGACTATGAATGTGGCGAGGATTGATGCAGTTTTAAAGTCAAGCATAGAGCGGATTCTGTGAAGGTCACGGATATGCATAAAGCAAGAGCAAGAGAGATGGGTAATTTGATCAGAGAAGCTGAGGTTTTGGTCAAAGGTTACACCTAGGTTAGGGACAGAAGAGTTAGTGTTAAAGGTGTGTGTGCAGGCAGAGTCCAGGCTGAAAGAGATGGTGGAATCAGAAATTTTCTTGAGCTGGTCGTGTAGGCCTATAAGTATGAATTTGTTTTTGGATGGGTTCAAGCACAGGAGATTAAATGTTAGGCTCGAATAGCCTAACATCTAATCTAGGCTGAAATTAGTCTCAAATAGCCTAAAATGCCGAGGCTAAGAAAACCAGAGTCGCTAATACTTCATATCCATGGTTGCCTCAGGGTTAGCTTAAGCTAAGGAAGAGGTTCTTCAAATCTTTCGTATAATCCGCTGATTCGCTATATGGCCACTGACCTTCCACACGATGTCAGCCAATTCGCCAGATGGCGCATTCCGCATAATAGAACTAGCTATGCTCTTCAGGTGACACTTCATCTGGCGAATGCAGTGGAACTAAAGCGGCTTGTCTATCTACAGCTTATCTTCCAGAATTTTTCAAAATTCTTTATTATATAAAATCGAATTTTATTGATCCCAACTTTAGTAATACAGATATTATTTTATTGTAGTTAGTTCTCTGCTCTGCAGCGGCTATTTGTAATTTCCAAATTTCATAAATATCTTTACCTTTTCCGCGTGCTTTTTTATATTTAATTGAACCTTGGTTTTATTATTATTATTCTTTTACTCAAGTTAACCAGAGCTAGCCAGTTTGTTGGTCAGTATTGGTGCAATGTCAGCCATCTGAAGAGGTGAATTTGAATTGGAAAAACCATTCGTATTGGATTTTACCACGTTCCCTTGGATCGCTCTGCTGGATTTCGACTGCCTGCATGTCGGTTTCACTTAGCCGAAGTTTTCAACTTTAGATAGTGGTGCTATTGAAGTTTAATATAAAACAAAGTTTTATATCATTTAAAACAATGAAAGTCGGGCAAATGCCTGCAACAACCGGCAAAATTTAGTCAGTCGTTCATTCAATGCATTTACATAGCGCCTCCATCCCACACACAGCTAAACATCTCTCCGACAATTCCGGATAAGATTTAATAATTCGTTTAAGAGAAAGCGGTAAAGCATTTGCTAGTAAGTTCTTATCGAGAGTTTAGAGAAATAAATATCAAATTAATTAGGTCATAACCGTCAGTTTAAATATACTGATAAAATAAAAATAAAATTACCTTCATTGTAAGTTAAAATATTATTGTATTTCGCTTAATTATCTAAACACAAAAACCAAGATCCGTCCACATCTGTTCATTTCGACTCAGAGGCCCATCCTATGTCAACCAAAAACAGTCGATTATTTGTCTGATCCAGAAGAATCCTCCGTGGATATCGTAATCCATGTTTCTCTTCTGTGAGAATTTCTTTCTTAAATTCCAAACCTGAGCCCAATAACAAAACTCGACTGTTCCCTGAATCAGCAACCATCACGAATCCATTTTCATCGACGGCCAAATAGACTGCATCGACGTCCAAATAGACTGGATCATTCATTTGTCCAATGGTCCATCCATAGTTTCCGCCGAAAGACTTCTTGAGTTTTCCCTCTTCATCAACTATAGACACTTCATGCAGGTTATAATCAGAGATATCGCCATGACTGACCACGAAATGACCATTGGTCAGTTTTATGGCATGACGTAGGTAAAGAAAACCTGGGTGTGACCAGGTGAGCAAACGAGAAACATTGTCTGAGGATAGATTTATTTGACGGATCAATTGCCCATGCGACGAATATTCATTTAATTTATTTTTATTAAAAATAGTTAAAATGACATTCGATTCATCCGTAACAGACAAGCTGCCAAAATCGTCTCCTGTTGACCATTTAATTATTAATTTTCCATTTGGATCAACTCTCAAGATTTCATTCGACTGACCATATTGTCCTTTGAAATCGAAGATATAGAGACATTTGTTTCTGCTGCAGGAGACTATATCCTGTGGATCAATTAATTCCTTTAAATTCCATCGCCGACTGAATTTGAATTTCATCGAATCGTAAACTTCAACTTCTGAAATATCGTAACTCAAAACAAACAATTCTTTGTCTAAGATCGTCATTCCAAGTACCTCTTTTTCTTCTTCTGCAATTTTTGTTCTGATCGTCTGAACTAAAACTGGATCCAATTTGAATCGAAGTTTACCTGAAAATGGAAAAAATTTATTGGTTTTATAAAAAATGATGTCAGTATTTAAACTTGTAGACATCACTTTTCAAATAACTTCAACAGGCGACGACGACTACTACGATTATAACCGGGGATCAGACGCAAATTCTGGCAGAAGACGAAACAGACACATTTAGAGAAACCTAAAGCGACCGAAAGACACATCTACCGATAAAACCGTACAATCGTATAGAGATTGGCAGAAAGATATAAAGAACCCCTAAGTCCGTCATATGCATTGCCAAGGCCGTCGAATCAGAGCGCAGTTTGGAAAGCCGATTCCTTAAAAATGTGTCGTCGGTAATAACTGAATGGAACTGATTACACAAGATAACACGAGAACCTTTCTGTACTTTAGGTTAGAGAAAAAATGTGCAAATTTTAATCTCTAAATTCTATATTTATGATAAAACGCTAACTGGTTTTTTTAACAGACGGTGAAAAAATGATTATTGGACCCTAAAGACTGCTACAGTTGAAAAATTCTTCCATGTAATGATCGGCGTCCAGTAGTCATTGCGTGAAAGCAACTAACGTCATCATCACTTTTATAATCTATATATATGCAGTAAGATAATCACCGTAATCTATAAATAACATATATCACCGTAATCTTGTCAAACTACGCTTTTGTACTGCTAATTTAAACCGTAATTGCTTATTAAGATCATACAGACTTTGATTTCTCTGGCTATGGCGGCTTACACACACAAAGCAAACAATTTCACAGTGTTGCACCAATGTGTGTGTGCGATAGCTGGGCTGTGGTCGCGTCATCGAGAAGCCTGATACGCAAAACTTGTAGACTTTACATCATAATATATGACGTAATCATCACATAAAATGCAGAACCTCAAGTAGCAAAAAAATCGAATTCGATGGTAACAAGCAGAACTTTTATTGACCGTTATAAGTTAATTTGAAGACTTAAACAGCTACCGATTGATCTGTTCTGTTCTTGTATCTGGGTGATGAGCTGTTCCCTCTCCACTATCCATGCATTTCTCTCTTTTTCTAGTTCCTGTTCGATGTCCACAATCTTGGTTCTACAATCTGTAAAGCATTCAAAATGATGTCTTAAAAGTAAAAAAATTACCTTTTGAGGATTATAATTAATTGAAAGAGGCCCTGCACCTAGCGCTTCTGGACAAGCTGTTTCTTTAAACGCTTGCCTGGTAGCTACTCTGGTTAAAGCGCGCGTAAAGGAGCCTCTGTCGGTTCGCATACCGAAAGTGGCTACATTTGAGAGATTTAAATCTCTGGCTATCACGATCCGTTAACGGGGATCTCAAATGTCGCCCATTCAAACGGGCAGCGGTGTTGAAGGACCTAATCCGATAAATTAATTGTAAAATGAGCAGTGTCGAGGCCATACGGTTGCTAAAGAAAAACATCTACATTTACAGTTACATTTTTACTTATATTTTTTATTACTGAAGCAGTGCGTAATCTACGATAAAAGATTTATGCAATCGATAATGAAGAGTATGCACGGTTTATTTAGGCATTAAATTATTACATAATATAAGGTTATATAAGCATATAGTCGAAGAATCTAAGAACGATGACCCGGTCGGAGGATGAACGTTTGGCAAATAAGTTTGACTAGTTGAGGAATGATGTTCACCCCAACCTCATTTATGGAGTTAAATAATGAAAATATTGAGGTACATTTCAAAATCTAAAGAAAGGCGAGAAGAAAAAAAACTTTAGAAGTTTACCTCCATGAGAACCATGCCAAGTTGCATACAAGAACATAATTAATTCACATAAGGAAATAATTTCATATAAAATGATACGATTTATTCAATTCTTTCATGGGTTGAGCTAAGTAAATTTCGCGGCTGGTGGTCATGTTATATATATGTTTTCGCGATGGGGTGAAACGTTCTCACAGCCGATTCCTGGGCTCTTACGCTGTCACCGATCGTGGTGGGTGGCGAAGATTTGAACCCTTTCTGCCGGAGTCGGCGACTGGATATTGACAAAGTAGGGCCTGTATCGCCAAGATTCGTTGATTTAAAGAAATTTTGCGAATTCGAGAAATTTTTGGTAGCTATGTTGATTCGATATCACGGTTTAAAGATGCAGCGGACTGTGTGCGATAGGCAAGCGTCGAGTCGATGACGGACCGTCTTCAAATCAATATAGTGAGTGCGATCGAGTGAGTTGTATAAATGCTTGAAACTTATAAGAATTAGTTGAATTCTTCGATGGATGGATACTTCACAGCTTCGAAACTTAAAATTACGGAGCTCTTTCTTCTCATAAAATTGTGAAACGCTTCGAGGCTCGTCTTCGGTTAGCAGATGCTAGTTGTGGTTGTCGTCGGCCAAGCCGCTCAGTCAATACTGCCGCTGGGAGGGATCGGCGTCGGCGTCGTCACTTTCTTTAGGGAGAACGTTGTTGAGGACATTGCCGAGAATTTTGGGGCAGGGAGTTGATTTAATTTCCTTATCTAAACGATTTCTTAAACTTGAAGCAAGAAATTGGGGGAGCTCTGAGTCGTACTATTGCAGACAATTATTGGAGTTGAAAGTGAGTTTAAATGAAACAATATTATTCTCGAAGTACATCAAGGTGACAATATAGATTTGATTCGGTTCCTTTCTGTAATAATAATTAAATAGAATTGACTGTGTTGTTGACTCTGAAGTTCTAGTAAAAATGGCAGAGGGTGACTTGCGTCCGCCGATTTAGATTCAGACAAGGGCACAGAGGTAATGCCCATGTTAAAAGAGATAATGGCGATGCTAGTCAAAAGTCAAGCTCACTTATAGCAGAAATTCATAGAGCGCCAGATTGAGCTGCAAGAAAGTCAAGCTCGTTTAGAAAGGAAATTCACAGAGCCAGACTGAGCTGCAAGAACAATTAATGGTAAGTCACTCTAGGGTTAAAACACAAACTTTTGGAGCGCCAGTCTCCCCTGGAAGAACGACTGGTGGAGTGTTTCTCAGGGCTGAGAGAGCAAATTTTGTGGCGCCAAGTTAGTGAAGAAGATAATTTAGAACCCGATTTTAAGTCTGTTGAGGGGGCTAAAAAGAATCCTCATCTGCTCTCAGGGTCGACTCAGAAAGGGCGGACTCCACTCAAGCTTTGGAAGCTGAATCGCCACGTGGTAAACATTCTAAGAGAACTGCAACGCAGGACTTACCACCCATACGTCGCAGTGCTAGATTAAACAGTAGGATTCCTCCATATTATGGTCAAGGAGGACGGCGAGTAAGGTTAGTCGTTCCTCCCGAAAAGGGCTCGAATCCTAGTCAAGACAACAGAAGGTTCGCTCTTCCTTCGTTCAATGCCCCCAACAGCGCATGTCGCCCCTAGATGACGTAGGGGCCAATGTTTCAAAAATCCATTCAAGAAAGTGTTCATTAAACGGTGAACTTAAAACAACACTGTTGCAGCGAGAATAAAATCGAATATAAATTTGTTCAAAGAAAACTTTTAAAGCAGCCGACTTTGCAGACTTTCACATGTAATGTTGCTGCAACTGTAATTCAGTTAATTACGTCACAAGCTCAAGTTCAAGCATGGAACGCCGTACCCATAATATTCGTAATCGTAACCCCGAGATTTCTACTGCGGACCAGCTTATTCACAGGCCCTCAGTCAAAAAATCGATTCCAGGTCAAGATCCAAAAATCAGGCAGAGACACAGCTTGGCAGCTCCGGTGGGTGATTCTTGGGATTAGTTTGACAGCACTTTTTAGAAAAAAGTAAAGAAATTAATTGAAGCAAAAATTGAAATGACGGAGCTCTGTATTATATAACCAGTGGAATTTTAACAATGACTCCGGTATTTATAGATTTCTAGTTTTAAACAGCATCGAATTTTAACGCATCTTACTAAGCAAACCTGTATCCCACGAGTAATGCGAAATAAGTTTTTGGATTGTGGAGTCTTGGGCAACTTCATAAGGCATTTAGAGCATATTTTCAAAAGAGATATTTTCTCTCAATTTCCGCCAGATCTTTGTATCGGTCGCAATTGACGAGTATAATGACTAGGTGCAAAGGTATGAAATGTTAGCTTGTGCCAAGTTTTTGGTCAACGCCAGGTGTCTGTGAACACGTTGCTCTTCATAAGTCATATTCAGTACAAACTTGTGAAAGATACGCTTTGCAACGATTGCCTTATGCCACTCTCCGAAATCTCAAACGGAATATTTCGTGCGCTTCAGGAGTCTTCGATCTCTTATTTAAATTAATGTCAAAAGCAATGAGACGCATCAGCAATATTGCCCACGCAGCGAAGCGAGTCACTTCAAACTGGCGTTTGAAACGAGTGGAATGAGGCAAGACAGATAGGCCCAATTACTGCATAGTAAGCAAAGGTTGCTGAGAAAGAAAAAACAACAATTTATATTGAATTTCAATATAAACAGGACTGGAATGACACTTTAAAACCAAAAATATTAAATTTATATGCTTTTCTAGACAGCATTATTGAACTTCCAGGCTACCAATAAGGTTCGGTTTGAAAATTTATCTAAAGATCTAAAAAATGATCCAAAGTGTCCTATATCACATGCGATTTAGCAGCGATAGAAGAAGCACATCATCAAATCGGCTATAAGAGTGTACAACTAGCGATCAAACATCTAATATGCGAGACAACGCATTGGATCGAGCCAAATGAGCAGAAGAACAGGCAGATCCTTCAAATATTGACAATTTAATATGATTTACCTGACTTCATCTTCTCGCAATTTTCATTCGCATCTTCTTTGCTCTTCATCAAAGTTTTCATTGCTTTTCGCTCAGTGTCCAATTCCTGCCTAAGGTTGGTGTTTTCGACTTGCAGTGCCTTGCTTGTCGTTTTCTCGCATTCCATCTCTTGTTCAAGTTTATTGGCAATGGCTTGAGGGCCTCTGTTCTTCATTTCCTCTGTGTCCAGTTCTTCCCTAAGTTTCTCGGCTGTTTTTCGTTCCTTTGTCCTTGTTTTCTCTGGTCTCAAGTTGCATTCATCTGAAAATGTATTAGATAATTTTAAACCTTATATTTCGATTTCGTTTTAAAAACTATAATATCGTAATCTAATTGCATAACACATAAAGCAAACTGTTAACAAACTAATCGGTTTGCAAAGAACTACATCACCGCATTCCTATAATTTACATTGATGTCTAAGATATAAAAGAAATCACTGTAACGGAAGAACATCGTATTCCACAAGCGATAAAAGAATGTATATTGTATGTAGAATTAAGAGCCACTTACCTTCAATCTTCCCAATCAAGTTTTCATCTTCCAGAAACTCCTCGAATTCCGATTTCGTGAAGAAGAACTTAAAGGGTTGAATTTCTCTTTCAATTAGGGACTGACACTGCTGTTGTAATTCGATTGCCCTAACGGATAAGTCCGAAACTGCCCAATAGATGTCGCTAGCTGATCCTTTAGCCATCAATTTCTAGCAATAAGAACTGTAACTTTGTAAGCACGACAGATGTGCATCAAAATCACCATTTTCCATTTGGATTTCTTTCAATTTGCTTAGTCTTACTGAACGGAGACTTTGCAAAAGAGAATTTGTTTCAGTATCCACTAACTGTTTCAGCTCATCTCTTCTTCTGATGACATCAAATTCCAACCTCTCCATTCTCTGCTGCATATCCTCTTTTATTTTGACGAGTTCCTCTTTTTTCATCTGAGTTTCAGAGCTGCAATGATTTATTGTTTCAATATTGTTTTCTATCTGCTTACGAAAGCCATTTACAATTTTGCTGACAAGAGAATCTTCGTGATGTTTATGGCCGTCAATGAAACAGACAGCACACACCACAGTTTTGCACTCAGCGCAGTATATATAGAGAACCTTTTGCTCATGGAGTTCACAAACACTCGGTGCTAGATTTGCCACAACATTTTCGTCAGTTGCTTTCTCCTCATTTGCTGGAATCAATTTATGAATCTTTGTTAGCTTTAATTTTCTATGATGTATGCAGCATTCTTCGCACAAATTCTGCTTGCAATCACTACACAACATGTCAGCTGTAGGTGTTTCCTTTCCCGTTTTCTCATTATCCTCCAAATATGCGTCGCATAATGGTGATGATTATAAGGATGGGTTCGAAACATTCGAAACTTGTATCAGCTTCGCAATGACAAAATTATTAGGCAGTGCAGAAAACCCTTCTTCAGGAATCTTAAACTGTTGCCTACAGATTGGACAAGGCATCTCATCACCAGGTCCTTTGTTGGTTTTAAGCCCGATCTCTTGAAGGCATTTCATGCAGAATGTACGAATGCATGGTAACGCTTTTGGATCGGTGTAGACACTGGTACATATGCAACAACTAATTGTGTCGTCGATTTCTAGCTTTTCAAATTTAGTAGTTTTTGAATCTCCGGCACCCATTTTATTGTGTGAATTTTAAGGTCGATAACTCACTTTCAATGTCACTGTTTGATTCGCTGCGTTATTGCTATGAATCACAATTATAATCGTATTTCGAGATTTATTCATCGTCCAAAAAGGTAAGTCATGGAGAAACCAACTAATCGCACGCATTTTGTCAAAAACAAATTCGGTAAGTCAGGTGTGATCAGTTTCGCATCGAAATTCAGATCCAGCGGTGAAACATAAAGATTAGCATGAAGATAAACAGGTGCACAGGTCAGTTTGATAACATTTATTTAACGGCGCAGTCATATCGACATGGCTGACGTTAGGCCATGTAGATCTGTATGATTTCTAGCGATGTGTCAACACAGAGTCCACAGATTAGAGATCTCTTATGGGATACTCGCTATTCTCTATCTTTAGCTCATGCATAAGCAGTAGATAATCCTTTTAAAAGTAAATCGAAATAAATTTACCTTACGTCAAAAACATTATTAAATAGAAGAATTATTGCTAAAATTGCCTTCACTCATATGTGTAAATCTGACTGTTTCTTTTCCATTTGCGACCACAATATCATAATGTCATTGTACATGTATCGAACTTCTAGCTATGATTTTCAATAAACAAGAAGAACTTATTTGGCACATATTGTGAATCAGCAGTTCAATCCGCCGTCATAAGTAAAAGTTTGTCACACACTTATTGTCACCAGCTTCCTGATGCCCTTATTTCCTTCCGAAACTGGAGGTCGTAATAATTATTATGTAGATAGGCGTTGATATCTGCCTCCTATTCGGTAGCCTTTAGTTTCTTAGCTCACGTGTTTTGTTGTAAATTGGACCTCAGATGCGTAACTTCTTAATCCCATTCTACGAGGCAGTCAGATAAATCATTAATATGACTCTCAGGTTTTCTTGTTTTCTTGACTTTTGAACAATTTAACTGCAAGTTCACGGATAAGCTCAAGGGGAGAGGCAATAACAACAAAACACTGAGAAACTCAATAGAATTTCTTTTTTTCAAATTCAACTGTGACTAGAACTAATTCTAATTTTCTGATCAAATTATATAATGCCATTTTTATAATTGGCAAAGCATCAATTGATGGTTGCTTGAAGGGAACTGCAGTAAAAATCAGAAGCCCCATTTATAAGAGACTTCACGGACTTGACGCAGCGCTCGTGAATGAGATTGTGCCCTGTGCTTAAGTGAACAGGAATGCTTTAGAAATTTCGAGTTTACGATCACGAATACGATTACGATTACAAAAGAAGCCCAGTCGAAACTGTGATACGTCAGAGAAATCATAAGTGAGGCTACGTTAGGAAAATAACTAAATATCTTACACAATACAATGCACTCAGTTCGCTGCAAAATTAGATATGTCAAAAATGCTTCAGTGACGCGTATTGTCGTACATCTGCTGTGGCACTATCACAGAAACCTCGCATTAACACATTGATTGCCACCATATTTATTATCCTAACGCCACAGAATTTTTGGGGAAATGTTCAAAATGAAGTAACTGAAGTTTGTTAATTTATCAAAATCTTGTTTTGTTTCATGAAACAAAATAAGAAAAAATTTCATCTCTAGGCCTATAATGTCTTTCTTTGGGCTTATTATTGTTTTAGTGTTGATCCAAGTTGAGCTGGTCACAAGTGACACTTTTCAAATATTCTGTAGTCCTATTCTGGAAAACATTGCACAATAACATACAACATGAACGTTCAATAGTTATTGTCAATGCTTATGCGCATGTGCCCATAGCTTCAGCATGTGTATGATACTGCTAAAAAAACAACGCACATTGCTCGTTCTGACATGCAAATATTGCGAGAGTATCGAGTTTCTTTCTGAATTCCATTCTTGCTGCAGTTTATACATTTCTTGGTTTTGGTAGCCATCTGCTCTGCGGTGATAGCAGGCAAGCAAATGCTGCTGTATCAGTAGTGACATCTCAGATGTCTTGTGATGTAGCCTGCGAATGGCGTAATGCTACGGTGATACCTACCATAAATTGTAGGCCTTCTAGTTACTGGGCAGCTATCGTCCAGCACCTAACTGCTTTAACCTGCAGCCGAAGCCACATTTGATTCTTTCTGCCACCGAATTTCTGTTGCAATAAGTAGGCTTTGTTCATGGACATGTCCAATAAATGATGTACAATCTTCTTATACCACATCGAAGACTTATTGTTTGAGACGTAGTAAGCTGATCAGAGCGATCAACTGCGCTCACGTAGTTCTTTTAGTCCAGTACAGTCTTGTTTCCTAATCTGTTCAGGAATACTCACCCTACCTATTCATTCTTGGCCCCAAAGTCTACTTATTTATGAAGTCAGCCGTGGGATAGCACCTACCCGTCAAAAGAATTATAACATGCACTCCGGTTTATGCATGGCTTCCCATATAGTTAGTGACAAGATATCTCGTCCTCGGCGCCTGAAAACCTGGAAAATAGGATCCGATATTTCGTCTTCGGCAGGTATTGTGTAATATGGCGACATTCCACACGTCTATACATAACACGTCTATACATAACACACGTCTATACATAACACACGTCTATAAATAGACCAACATAGACCTACGCCTGCCAATACTCCAAAGCGAAAACGAAGATTTTGTTGCTCATAAGCTGAAGTTTGAGTAAATTGTTGTCAAAAGATTAGTCAAAACGACAAACAGTCGGAAAAGAGGCGCTATATAACGATTTCAACAGCGATTTTACTCATTGGTCTTATAAGCTCGTAAAAACCACGGGTCAGGAAAATATTTGAGCTCTTCTTTGAAGTCTCTGATAATTATGATGGTGTTGCTGATTATGACGGTGAAATAACTTATGGAGATGGGGCACAGATTTTTTTTAAATTTTGTTAAATTCCACTTGAAAATAGGTTGTAGCTCAAGTGCCTTCCAGGGTTGGCACAAAAAGGTCATCGTAATCGATATAAATCATAATTTCGACAATTTCTTTAGCGTTATTCAAAAGCGAAACCCGTAAACTGACGCCCATCATGGCATTTGTTAATTGTACACGATTTTCTCTAGCGAACGCATGCCTCGACCCTGCTCATTTTTCACCACCGCTGCCCTTTTGAATTGGTTCTATGGCAATTAACGTCCCCATGTGTGGACCGTGCTACCAAGAGATTCAAATCTATGAAATGAGCCAGGGTCGGTATGCGAACTGGCATCCTCACGCACAGAAGTGTCTTGACGTACGCCTAGCATTTAACCAATGAAGCTAACCAAGTAATGGTGAGCGTACGTTACTTGTCGCTTGACAGTTTCGAATTCACTGCGAAGGCAAGTGTGCCTAGTTGGCTACTTTTAATTAAAGAATTGGAATAAGGAGTCGATTTTACTTTTTTGAACCCTATTTCAAATTTTTTTATATTTTCTGCGAGTTAGTAATCTTCACTCGTTTAGGATATTGCAATGCTATTCTTGCAGACCTATCAAACTATCTAGCACTTCTGCGCCCTCCCGTCACCTCATCCGTAAATTACGACAATTATCGGATCCATCATACGAACTCAACAACATTTCTCCGTTTTTAATTTCAGAATAGATCTTTCACTGAAAACTGAAAAGACTCCTCTTCCAGAACTCCTATCCTGATTCTACCTGTTTCCATTATCTATCTTGCTGCTCCAATTCTAAACGTCTTACAGTCTGCCTACCTGACTCTTGAATCTTGGCCTGGAACCGAACCCTTCCTGCGTATCGATTTTGTTTTGACGGAGTGCTTGTGAAGAAGCTGATTCCCGCGACTTAGCTTTCACTGGGCGCTGTAGAAATCTTGAGCTCTCGATCACAATACAATTGCGATCGTATACATCAACTAGAGTCTGCCCAAAATGTGCCATCCGATTCGTGACAAACCTGCCAAATTCTCGCACGTTTCGGGCGAGAAACACTTCTTGTCCCACGCTGCCGTACTGCGGTAGGTCCGGTGGTCCATTTTTGCGGAACAGTCTCTTGCGTGGAATTTAAAAAGCGCTATAAAAATGTGCAGAAACATACATCATTATATTAAATCACGATAAACGCCTTATTATGATATTTTAGTAATAGTCTTGCGGTTAGCATACTGAGCTGCTATTCGAGAGGTTGGGGTTCAAATCGTTACCATCGCAGAATTTCTTGTTTCGAAATTTCGGCTCCACGTGCGTACCCAAGTGAACTCAGCTATAAGGAATACAATGTCAGTGGGACGATCAGCCGTCTTGAGAGAGGACTGGCCACCCGCATTCATATGCAGAGGATAAGAAAATGAAGTTTCTAACAGTTCATGTTATTATTAATTCTGCATTTAATAAGCGCCACTATTTAATGACTAAGCATAAATCGATGACGCTGAGCAATTGTGAGTGAAGGACTTGCTCAAGGTCCCTACGCAGCAACCGTCCGAGGGGAGGCTCGAACCTGTATTACGAGTAACAAGCCAAGCGCTCTAACCAATTGCCTGTCGTGTCCCACTATCCATGGTTGCTTAAGGGTTAGCTTAAGCAACTGCTTCTTTTAATATTTAATATACTCCATCGATTCGCAAGATAATCACTGACCTTCCACACGATGTCAGTCAGTTCGCTAGATGGCACATTCCTCATAAGCTGCGTGCCGCGTTAAATCTTCAGTTGACAAACTCCATCTGGCGAATGTAATGGAACTAGAACGGATTGGCTCATGACTCGTCATGAGTGGCTTACTTTCATAACCATTAAAAATTACTAAATTCTTTATTTTTAATAGTGTAAGGTTGAATTTATTTAAACTTAACTTCAGTATTGTTCTGCTGTGTCTATTCGTAAATTTAAATTTCATGAATAATGGTCTTTTTCAAGTTGCTTCGGAAAATCTAATTGAGCTTAACTTTAATTTTACTACTATTTTAAAGGTACTCCAGTTTGCGAGAGCCAGCTAGTTTGTTGGTCAGCGCTGGTGCCATGTGAGGCATCAATTTGAGGAGATAAATTTGAATTAGAAAAAGGACTCATATTCGATTTTACGACATTCCCTTGGACTGATCTGCTGGATTTCTACCGCTTACATTTCGGTTTCACTTAGCATTCAGCGGAAATTGTCTAATATACTCCTTAGCGCAATAGAAGTTTAGGAATTAAACAAGATTTATATAGTTTAAAACAATTTGTCTCACCAAAAGTCGGATAAAATGCCTGCGAGAACTGGACAGGACAAAAATGTAAATCAATCATTCATTCAGTGCATTTATACAGCGCCTCCATGGGATAAATATACGCCACACACAGCTAGATCACTCCGATAATTCTGGACAAGATTTTAATAATTCTCTTGAGTGAAAACAGTAAGGCATTTGCTTGTAAGTTCTCATCGAGATTTTAGAGAAATTAACAACAGTTTAATTAGGCCATATATATATATATATACTTCATTATCAATCTACTGATAAAATAAACATAAAATTACTTTGATTGCAAGTTAAGATATTATTATATTTTGATTGATTATCTAAACTCAAAAATCAAAATCCGTCCTCTATCGTTCTTCTCGCTGTCAGCCACGAACAGTCGGTTATTTGTCTGATCCAAAAGAATCCTCCGCGGATATCGTAATCCGTGTTTCTCCTCTGAGAGAATTTCTCTCATAAATTCCAAATCTGAATTCAATAACAAAACTCGACTGTTCCATGAATCAGCGACCAACACGAATCCATTTCCATCAACGGCCATATATTCTGGAGTACTTATTTGTCTGTTCGATCCATATTTTCCACCGGATGACTTTTGAAGTTTTCCATCTCCATCCACTACACACAGATCACTCTCAGTACCACTTCCATGACTGACCACGAAATGACCATTGGTTAGTCTGATAGCATGCCTTGGACTACGAATAGCTGGATCTGACCTAATTGGCCAACGAAAACCTCTGCCTGATGATAGATATATTTCACGGATCAATTGTCCGTCTGACGAATACTCATTCAATTTATTTTTTTCTGAAACAGCTAAAATGACATTCGATTCATCTGTAACAGACAGACAGTATCCCCAAACGTCTCCTGTTGACCATTTGTTTATTAATTTTCCATTTGGGTCAACTTTCAAGATTAAATTGCATTCGCAATCTAAGATGTAGAGACATTTATTTCTGTTGCAGAATCCTATGTCCTTTGGATCAATTAATTCTTTTAAATTCCATTGACGACTGTAAGTGAATTTCATCGAATCGTAAACTTCAACTTCTGAACTCTTGCCATGCACAACAAACAATTCTTCGCATAAGATCGTCATTCCGCGGATCTCTTTCTTTTTCTTTTCTGCGGCTTTTGGTCTGATCTTCTGAACTAAAACTGGACCCAAGTTGAATCGAAATTTACCTGAAAATAGAAAATAGAAACAAATTTATTAATTTTCTATCAAAATCATATCAGTCTTTAAACTTTAAATTATTTCTCAAATAACTTCAAGAGGCGACGTAGACTATTACGATGATAACTGGGGATCAGATATAAATTTTGGGAGAAAAAGAGACTGACACATTCAGAGAAACCTAAAGCGACCGAATTACCCATCAACCGATACAACTAGACAATCATATAGGGACAGGCAGAAAGACATAAAGAGCCCCAAGTCCGTCAAGTGCATTGCCAAGGCCGTCGAATTACAGCGGAGTATGGAACGCCGATTCCATAAAAATGTGTATTCGGTTAAAACTGAATAGAATTGATTACGTAAGATAACGCGATAACTTTTCTTTACTCTTGATTATAGAAAGAAATTGCAATTAATTAATCTATAAATTCCATATTCCTGCTGTAACTTTAAGTGGATTTTTCAAACAGACGGTGAAGAAATGATTATTAGTCCTTAAAGGGGACTTTGAAGTCAGGAGAGTTAATCTACAGTTTGGTAAAAGAATGTTTGAAGTAGCTGGTCCAGCTGAGTGGAACTCTTTACCTGAATCTATTCGAAGATGCTCTTCAATAGATAATTTTAAATTAAAACTTAAGACTCATTTATTCTCTCAGTACTATAACTAATTACTATGTTGTAACGCGTCCTTTGAGTAAGACATTGTTTTATTAAGGCGCGTTATAAATATAAGTTGTATAATTGTATTGTATTAAAGAGGGCTGCAGTTGAAAAAGCTTTTAATCTAATGATCGGCACCCAATAGCCGTTGCGTGAAACACTAGTCATCATCACTTTTACAATGTATAAATGAGATATATCACCGTAATCTTGTGAAACTACGCTTTTCTACTGCTACTTTAAACCGTTTTTAATTATTAGGTTCAAAAAGCCTTTGATTTCTCTCGCTATGGCGGGGTATGTTTATTCCCGCGGGGACATACAAACACATTCAGAAAATGTTGCACCAATGTGTGTATGATGGTTGGGTTGTGGCAGCCTTATCGCAAAGCCTGATCTGCGACTTTTGTAGACTACTATACAGACAATATGACGTATTCATCACATAAAATGCAGAACTTCGAATGGCAAAATTTTGAATTGGATTGTGACAAGCAGAACTTCTGGTGACCATTATTATTAAAGACGTTAACAGCTACCGATTAATCTGTTCTGTTCTTGTATCTGGCTGATGAGCTGTTCCTTCTCTCCTATCCATGCATTTCTTTCTGTTTCTCGTTCATGTCCGATGTCCACAATCTTGGTCCTACAATCTATAACAGCATTCAAAAGGATGTCGTAAAAGTAAAAAAATTAGCTATTGAAAATTACAGTTCACCGAAAAAGGCCATGGATCCAGGGCTTGTGAACAAGCTGATTCTTTACACGCTGGCCTGGTCAGTTACATTGATTAAAGCGTACGTCAAGGCGTTTCTGCGCGTGAGGATGCCGGTTCGCATACCGATAGTGGCTATATTTCAGAGATTTAAAACGGTTCATACACGGTGATCTCAAATGGCATGGCTCCCATTCAAACGGGCAGCGGTGAAGAAGGCTCTCTGCATCATTTAACCAGTGAAATTTTAACACTGACCTCGTTATTTATAGATTTTCAATTTTAAACAGCATCGAATTTTAATGCATCTTACTTCGCAAACTTGGAGGATGATATCCAAAGTGTTTTTCGAAATAAGTTTTTTGGATTGTGGAGTCTTCGGTAACGCCATATAGTAACGATTTTAGAGTGTAGTTTCAAAAGTGATATTTTTAATGAATTGCCGCCAGATCTTTGTGTCGGTCGCAGTTGGCAAGTATAATGATTAGTGCAAAGGTTCGAAATGTTAGCTTGAGACATCCTTTTGGTCAACGCTAGGTTCTACTTGCACGTAACTAGCAACAAATCTATCGAATTCTTGCAATTTTTAAAAATTATTTATTTGTATTTATTTCTTCCTTTTTGTTCTATAATTCCCAACTGCGATGTGCATGCTTGGTCATTGGGGCCTCGAATTAGGAGTCGCCCGGGCCTCTCTGAATCTCTGAAGAGCCATGGACGCAGACGTGACTTTGATTTGTTCGTTCATCATGACTGGCTTGGACTATTACAGTGCTGTCTTTTTCAGTTTAACTTATGAAGAACCTTTTTAGAACCGTAAGATACCCGTTATGCAAATGTTCAGAACATACGTTCATACATTATATTCAATCACGAAAAACATTAAATATCGATCAGTTCAAAATAATCTAGTGGTTAGGTTACTGGACTGTTATTCGAGAGTTTGGGGTTCAAATTCCCGCCAGAGCATATTCTTCATAGAGATGTCGGCTCCACTTGAGCCCTCTAGTCAACTCAGCCTCAATGACTATAACGTTAGTGGGACGATCTGGTGGCAAACAGCCTAAAATGCCGAGGTTAAGAAAATGAAGTCGCCGAAACTTTAAATCCATGGTTACCTCATGATTAGCTTAAGCTAGGAAGAGCTTCTTTAAATCTTTTGTATATTCCGCTGAATCGTTATATAGCTTCTGACCTTCCAGACGATGTCAGCAAATTCGCCACATGCGCCATCTGGCGAATTGTCTGACATCTGGTTTAGCTATATCAGGTCGAGAATGATTGCGGCTTTGCCGACTTGCTGAGAGGGACCCGAAAGCTCAAGATGTTCTGCGACTTAATCTCAGCCACAAGTCGTGCTAATGACTGCCAATTGTGCCATAACACTCGACCTCCTTCAGTGGTTAAACTGCTCAAAATGAAATCGCGGATCTCCAAATTTTTGCAAATCTGAAACCTAAGCCTATCTGGCGAATTTATAGCCAACATTCGCTATTCGCTGTTCGGATAAAACATGCATTGAGTGAAACACGACGCAAAACGTTGATTATATTGTATTCAAAAATACATTCACCTAAACCCATCAAATGACACTTTACATAAGACTAGACTAGATCAAATGTCAACGGTGATAGCATACAGAAACACATAACAAAGAAATACAAAAAATTACGCAAAGACTAGATTTTGAGTGTTGGATCTCCTCGTTTAGGTGGCGGATCTCATTGTTCCGGTAGTGGATCTCAATGAGAGAGATGCCGGATCTCAGATCGGGCGAGGAGGGGAATCCGGCTGATTTCAATCACTGACCTGCTCGCCCAACTCTTGGGTCTACTTTACACACTTCCAAACTGCATTTTTATCAATACTTGCTCTACCAAAAGCCTCTCACTTAGGCTGAAGCCAAGTAAAAAGCATTTGCTTTGATGCTCTTCAACACATGAAAATGAAACGTTCAGGACTTTTTGGCCAAACCTTTATGGACACCTACATTGTGCCGTTTACTGTAGTTTGCAACTTGGGAGTTTATTTTTGATAACATGTTTTCTTCATGACACATCTCTCAATATCTTCGCATTTCCCTTAAGATTCTGTGCCGTCTCTGTAAAGTGCAGCTGCCCACTAAAATCTCGAAAACATTATGATTAAAACATTTTGATTAAATACGTAATTTAAATATTCTACCTGAAAATTCGTTCTGTATTTCTTGTATTTGATTCACGAGATGATCCTTCACTTCTGCCCATACTTTCCTCTCTTGTTCCAGTTTCTCTTTGAGTTCTGACATCGTACCATCTAGAACATAAAATCGTTCTTAAACATTTAGTTTATATATGAAACAAATATCATATTCAGTGGCTATCAGAATTCAAAATTTAACTCTTGTTTTCTGTAAGAAACCGACTATGAACAAAGCATTTGATAATTTATAGCAGATTAGCAAAAAATAACGTAATTATATCTTAGAAATAGCCTCAAAGATCGTGATAAAAGCAGGTACCACGTGAAACAGTAATAATTATTTATGTAAGGCTAAGCTAATGACATGCATATGCCTAAATAAGCATGATGGTTTCGTGAAAAAAAATAAAAAAGAGGGAGGCATTGTTGTTGTTGTTGATGGCAGTAGTAGTAGTTGTTGTTGTTGTCGTAGTAGTAGTAGTAGCTTTAAAATCGATCATGAATAACGATGATAATAATAATAATGGTAATAATGATAATGATTATACTGTGACATCTCGGATCAAGTTGCAGCTCATACTCCCGTAGATCATTATGGACATTGTGGATCCCTCTTACTTGCTGCGGCGCAGCTCAGAACTCGCGGCATCCAGAAAAAATGCGAAGTACAATCAACTCTTTTCAACGTGTAACTTTACATCGCTGGTATTCGAGATTACTGGCCCCACTGATAGCACTCGGCTTATTATGGACTTGGAACCCTGCGTATTTTAAATTCCGAGTTTAAAAGATTATTATCTCTTCCAGAGACTTGTTACAGGAAGGACGACCCAGAAATAAAAAACAATAATATATGCAGCGATACACACAGATACAGAGAGAAGAACTGAGAAGTGTTTTAAGTGCATTTTCAAGGCCATCAAGAGTAAAAGTATGGAACGCCGTTTCACTCCGAAATACGTTAATAGAAAACTATACCAATACAATTTTTATAGAGCTATTATTTAAAAGTAAAATGTAAATGTACACGTTTTCGTAAGCGACTGCATGACCTCGACTCGGCTCATTTCCGATGATTTCTCCACCGTTGCCCGTTTCAATGGATGCCTCGCCATTTTTTTATTTTTTTATTTAAAGCACTTGTAACGCGCGCAGTCAGTAAAATTGAATCTGAGGCGCGGGTGTACGTTCGCTAGGGGTCAAGATGGAATCAGGCAAAAGCCAGGATGAAGTAGTGAGTCTTAACAAGTGATTTAAAAGATGATAGCGAGTTTGCAAGTCGGGCCTTTTGTGGTAGACGATTCCAAATGCGAGGATCACAGCAGCTAAAGGCTCGTGATCCTACAATTGTCCTGAAACTAGGTTCTTGCAACAAACCAGTATCAGAAGAACGCGAGAATCTGTGAGGGCGATATGGAGTCAGCAAAGTATTAAGATATGATGGAAGGCCAGTGTTCTGAGTCTTAAAGGTCAATCATGCAATTTTAAACTTAATACGCCAGTCAACAGGAAGCCAGTGAAGTTCACGAAAGCAATCTAATGCATTTGTTGAAGAAGAACATGTAACAACCATAGAAAGAGAGTTTTGAACCCTCTAGAGCTTTTTTACATTAAGAGAAGATATACCGTATAACACTGCATTTGCATAGTCAATCGAGAACAATCAAGTGCACATGCCACTGTTTTAGCCATGTCATTAGTCAGCAAATGTATGCTGTAACAAAATGCTCTGATGTGGTGACAACGAGAGTTTTAATTTTGTTTGATAGTGGGATTTTGGTTCCTGCAAGGTCGATAGAAGAATGCGAAGTGAAAGACTGCATACGCTGGTGAGTTGCGAAAAGAATTGCCTCTGACTTATCTAGATTGATTGCAAGATCATTGAAGCAGAACCAAATGGGAAGAGAGGACATACAGTGTTCAAGTTCAGTTTTAGCTGAGGGATCTGTTGCAGAGAGAGCAACATAGAGTTGAGTATCATCAGTATATTGCTGGACCAATATATTATGCGTGCGTGCAATTTGACAAATGGCCAAATAAAGATAGAAAATAGGAGAGGCCCAAGGACAGAACATTGAGGTACAACTGAACGACAGGCAATAGGATCAGAGCGAGGTGAGTTTATTGCCACTCGGTGAGAACGATCATTGAGATAAGATGATATCCAGTGAAGAGCAGGACAAGTAATTCAAAAAGATGTGTAGAGTCGAGAAAGCAGACTACCATGATCTACAGCATCAAATGCAGCACTCAAATCAAGAGAAATAAGAAGAGATGCTTTGCCAGAATCCATTGAATTAAATATATTGTTAAGTGTGCCAGTAAGAGCAGTCTCAGTGGAACGATATTTACGATAAGCCGACTGAAAAGGACTAAAATTTGGAGAAGATGTTACATGCCCCTGAAGACGAATGAGAAATAGGCGTTCAAGCAGTTTGGAGATATTATACAGATTGGAAATAGGCCTATAATTAGCCAGACAGTCCTTATCAAGATCAGGTTTTTTAAGTAGAGGTGTCACAAGAGCAGTTTTAAAAGCAGAAGGAAAGCGACCTTCACAAAAGGAGAGATTATCCAGATGAGCATTGAGGATTGAAAGCACATTTGAACGGGATTTAATAAGAAGGGAAGTTGGAATGAAGTCCAGTTGTGATGATTTAGATGGAACATTTCTGATGAGTCTAGCAACTTCCTGTACTGTAACGGGAGGTACAAAACTCGATACCAGGATGTCTAATATCAGGAAACAGTTTTGCCCTGTCTAACACAGACCTACGCTTTGATATGGCAGACTTTAAGTTACATATTTTAGCAGGAAAAAAATTGAAAAACCTAAACAGAGCATTTTGACGTCAAGGTCACTAGATAAATTGGCAGCACCGTTCGAGGAGTGAAGCAGCTTCTTTATGATGCTCCATCGGTCTTTCTAAGTTTCGACAATGTCCAACTGGTTACGGTAGAACTGCTGTCGAGATGTTACGATTAGTTTGTTAGACACCCTGCAAGCTCTTCGGTAGGCAATTCGATCGCTTTCTTGCAGAGTTTTCTTCCACCGACGTTCCAGACGACGACGATCACGTTTGGCCTGCTTTGCATCATCAGAAAGCTATTTTGTGATTGGCTTGGCAGGTCTTCTAAAGCAGATTCGAACAGGCGCAATTTTATCCAGCTCCCTTGAAACAACGGTAAAGAGTTGCTCTACAAAAGCATCTGCTGTCTGGGCTGGATCTGAAGAAACAGTTCAGTGTCGAACAGCGCCTGTTCAAACTCGGCTGGGTTGATCTGCTTGATCGAGCGAAAGGATAAAGCAAGTGGACGACGTACCCACTGCTACTGTAGCAGTGATAAGATTGTGGTCAGAGATACAGCCAGCATCACTGACCCGAACATTTCCAACGGTCGCAGGATTATCGGTGATTATTATTATTATTATTACACTGGATCACACGAAAAAGTTTTTCGCCTGCTACTAGGCATATGTTATGTGTACTACACTAAATCGAATCTGCTGATTCCAAATCTGAAGTCAGATTTTGTGTAGCACGTCAGGATCTTAAGATATGCAGCATACATGCTAATAATTATGCAAACTCTTTACAGAACTAGTATTTCCTTATAACTGTGTAATTATGCAAACTCAGAGTATTCATAGCAAGAAACAAAATGTTATTCTTTTATAACTTGAAATTAAAATATGTTTTAAAATGTAATATAAATATATGTATGTTACTCAGATGAAAGCATACATTTCGAAATTTTGTCTCTAGCTTAACTCTATACGAGTTCAAAAAGTGCTTTAGACACTTGCTCTTGCGCTTGTGAGTGGCCGCTGTTGCCCGCTGCAGAAACCAGCAGTAATCGCCCATCATGTTGGAATTGCAGTGGCCCTGATATCTTGCTTCAAAGCCAGTGGAGATGTCTTGATGGAATCTCTCTCCATGCTCATCGCTTACATCACCCAAGTTTGGTGGGAAAAAATCCAGATGGGAATGTAAGAAATGTATTTTTAGTGACATCCGGCAGCCGAGTTGCTTATATGCTGTTAGCATGTAGCTAACGAGTTCAGCATAGTTCTCAGCTCGGTGATTCCCAAGGAAGTTTTGCACCACCAACGTACATGCATCCCAGGCGGCAAATTCCAGTTGGTTGAGCTTGGTTCTAAATACAGTATCACGCATTAGTTCGCGGATTTCTGGCCCAATAAAAATGCCAGCCTTCAGCTTAGCATCAGTTTTGACGGCTCCAAATTTATCTCTCAGATACTGGAAGCCTTGTCCAGTACGATCCATTGCCACTACGAAATTCCTCATGACGCCCAGTTTAATGTGAAGTGGTGGTAAGTACACTTTCAATGGATCAACCAATGGTTCGTGTTGCACGTTGTGCCGACCAACAATGTGCTCAGATCTAGGAGGCCACAGTTTCACTTTGTAATGGTTTCTGTCATCACGACTGTTCCACAAGCACAAAAAGCACATATGTTTTGTGTACCCCAGCTGTAGGCCTAGAATAAGTGCTACCACTTTGAGGTCCGCACAGATGTTCCATTTGTGGTCTGAGTAGTTGATCACTTTCAAAATGAGTTTCATTGAATCATATGTCTCTTTGAGGCCTACAGCATGGACTATAGGAACAGACGGCTTTTCGTTACCATTGTGCACCAACACAGCTTTCAAGCTCGCTTGAAAGCTGGAATCTATGAACAGTCTCCACTGATCAGGAACGTATTCGCAACCTAAATTCAGCATGAGACCGTTCACGTCAGTACAGAAACAGATATCATTTTCCAGTGGCTGTAATATGTAGCTAACTGTTTGTGACGATAACGGAAGTGTGATGTTGTGGTACCTTTTTGAAACAACTTCCACTCCCCTAGTCTGGAGGCTAACAGTTCAGATTTCTCCTTTGACAAAGATAGGTCCCTCACCAGATCATCTAACTCACCTTGCCATATCAAATGCGGCCTACCCTCTTCCAAATCTTGATCACTGGATTCATAAACAGTAACGTCATCTTCTGTATTACCATCAGAACTGTCCGTTTCATCAGCACCCGCAGCAGGCGGAAATGGTACTGGATTCTCTTCATCATGCGGCACTGGCTTTAGAGCGGACTCGCAATCAGGATAAACGATTTTAGACTTATTTTTCTTTGAAAATCCAGCAACTTTAGTAATGCAGAAATAACAGTCTGCATGATGATTTCTTGGCTCGCGCCACAACATAGGCACAGCAAACGGCATTGAATTCCTTTTGCCATTCAGCCACTGTGTAAGCCCAGAGTAGCACACGGTGCAGCAGACATGAGGTGCCCAACTTTTATCCTGGTCTCCGATTTGACATCCAAAATAATACTTGTAAGCAATCATCAGTCTCTTAGTTAAGTTCTTGCGCTGGTCACAAAGAGTATATTTACCACAAACATAGCAAAAATTGTCTGGATGGTTAACACAGCCTCGCCTATTCATTTCAAAATTAAATCTCACACACTAGCTACAGCTATATAAGAAAACTTCACCTTCGTTCTACGCAATCTCGCCTTATATACTGGTATTGATGCTGACGTCAGCTCGCTGACATGCCCAATCATGTCTAGCGGCTGCTGCAGGCTTGCTGTTAGGAATATTTCAGGCGACACTTGCAGGCATGCACGTATCACTGGCAGCAATCGTGGAGACACATACAACAGAATGTACAGACATAACCGAAAACGAGTCCTTACGTCATTACTTGAATGCATGCATAACTTAAAATCTAGACGTGCTGGGCAAATTCTGACTTCATATTTGGAATCAGCACATTTGAATCAATATAAGGCACATGCATTACTTTCAGTAGCAAAATCGTTGTGATCCAGTGTTATTATTATTATTATTATTATTATAAGGAGATTTATAAAGCGCTAGATAATAAAATTTAATGTATCGCAAAAGCTCTAATAGGAGCTGGCTCAGTGATTAGTAAATCCAGCACATTTCCACCACGAGTTGGAGTTGAAACATGCTGCTTGAGATCAAGTGATATTAGTAGATCATCTAACCCCTGTTCAATACGATTTGCATCACTGCTTGGACAGTTAAAGTCGCCACAAACGAGCAGACCGTCATTTGTACTGGCAGTAATTGTGGAAATCATGTCCGAAAATTCGTCATAGAAGGTGTGAATGGAGCTTGATGGTGGACGATCGATGTTGGCGATGATCGAAGGGGAAGCAGCTTTACCTACTCGAAACAATTGAAGCTCACACGACTACGGATGAAAGGAGTCGGACAGAGGATGGAGGGTGACTTGAGTGGACGAACGGTAGATGACTGCAAGACCACCGCCTCGGCCAGGGCCGCCGTCAACTGGCTGCCGGTGAACATGTAGTACCGAGAAACCTTCGGGTGCCTCTCCTTGCTTGATACAAGTCGGTGCATCAGATGTAATCCACGTCTCGGTTAGAGCAAAAATGTCCAGATGTTCATCGGCTATGATGTCATGGATATTCGCAGCACGACGCACAGTAGAACGAATAATCAGGGCTCCAAACTTCAATGACGAAGATTGAAGTGTTGCCCTGTTTACGTTTCCTTGCGGTGGTCCAGGCTTGAGTTCGATGTTTCCAGACATATCAGCAGTAGTGCCACAAGAAATGCACTTACCGACCGTCTCTTCCGAGGGCGAAACGGACAACCAGTTCGAACCAACGTCAGAACTACCGGGAAACTGTAAAGAGACGGGCGAGGGCGAACGATAGAATTTAATTTATCAAACGTTAAACATATAGGTAAACGGGTGTAAGCATACGCCGGGCACTCAACGATTAAATTCGACAGATCGCTGAAATGCGAACAAATATTCCAAATCGCTTCAACCTCTGCACATAGTTCAAGATTATAGTCGTTAATTCCATCGCATAAAACAGTGTTCGACTCCTAAATGTCACCATTTATTAAAAATAACCAGCCAGAACCAAATTTAAACAACCATCTCGGCGTCACCTAGCGAATAATAATCAATTAATTAAGGTTTCCGTGTATAGAAATATATCACTAATCTTTCCCGCTCTTGCTTTATGCATATCCGCTAACTTCGCTTGACTGCAAAACGGCGTCTACCATTGCCATATCCATAGTCCATGCAAAACTAGACTACTGCAATTCACTTTTCTCAATATATCCTCAAATAAGCCGCCTTCAAGCAATCCAGAATGCTCTGGCTCGAGCTGTCACCAAAACTTCTAAACATCATCACATAACTCCAGTTCTCAAATCACTTCTCTGGTTTAAAATACCTGAACAGATGAAGTCCAATAGCTTCCCTACGACAAAGAGCAATCTTCCCAACTATCCTATATTCGTCAGTTATTTACAATTCCACCACTCCGTTCAACCCGATCCTCTTCTGTCCTAACACTTTTTCACCCTCTCGACAGCTCTTCCGTAAAATTTGGAAATCGCTTCATAGCCATAGCTGCTCCACCCCTCCCGCCAGAATTACGACAATCATCTATTCCATCATGCAAACTCACCAACACTTTACCTCTTGCAGTTTGTGCGCTGGAACATTACTTTTCCAAAAATCTTATCCTCAATCTACCTTTTCCCTTAACCTCTCTTATCGCATCAATTTCAAGCACCATCCACTGAAGCCCTCTGACTGTATGCCTGCCTGACTCCTGGATCTTGACCTGGAACCGAATCCTTTTGCCTATCGATTTTGTTTTGTCTGAGTGCCTGTGAATAAGCTGGTTCCCGCGGCTTGGCTTTCGTTGGGCGCTGTAGAAATCTCGAGATTACGATTACGATATGGAAAACCTGAAATTCAATTCTCCGAAATTAGCCACGATCGGTGTGCGAACCGGTATCCTCAAGCGCAGAGGCGCATTGATATGCCCTTTAAACTATGTAGCAAACCAGGCCAGTAATGCTAAAAGGAATATTAGAGAAATTTGAAGAAATTTTAAAGAACCCCTTTGAATCAGTGATGCACACCACTTCCGGATTCTTACATAGAAATGTGAAACAAAACGCGACGACGACGACGATGATAATTAGAAACAAACTCAGACTTAGGCAGGAAATGACGTAGACAAACATAGACACGAACAGAGAAACCGAGATAGACAATAACAAGACAGACATAAGAACAGCGGGTGTTCAAGAACTTCCAACTTTCAATTATAGGACGTCGTTACATTTCAAAATGCATTTCAAAACTATGGAAATTATTTACAAATAATACTAATTTTAATAAGGCATAGAAATTGTTTATAATGATTTATAGAAATAAATTATACCACTTAAATTGCTCATAATGATTTACAGAAACAAATTATACCACTTATGCAATGACTTTTATGGAAGAAAAATGTATGTACTGTAGAATATATATAGCAAGGAGCACTGTAAAGCTTCATTAATTGAATGTCACATCTTGCAGTGAACTTAAATGTGAATCTAATGATCGGCGCCCCATAGTTGCTTTTATAGCCGACATCCTCAGTAGGCCTACTTGACAGTTCTAAATAAATCAAGATGCTGTAATCTTTTGAAACTGCGTTTCCAGCTGGAACTACTACAGAAAGCAAACATGTCTACCAAAGGAATACTGGTCCAATTATTTCTGAGATTTCTATTTCCAGAGGGTTGATCTGTTCTTTTGTAGTTTTCCATCTCGAATGCCACCGACTAAATAGATGCATAGGGATTCTAAGCCAAGGGCAATTCTAAACTGTATGAAATAAGATGTAACCAGGGTAAAATCTTAGACTGCACAATCTCAACTGATTTTATTGTATTTGCTTGACCAAAAGTAACGGCTTGGAAGCAAATTGTTAAAAAACATTAACCATAAGTAGACTTTGAGTTTATAACCTGCATCGATTATTCTGTTGTGTTCTTGCGTCTGTTCCTTTAGACGATCATTCTCTGTTCTCTGTAACTTCAATTCCTGTTCGAGATTGAAACATTTCTTACAGTTGCCTGAAAACAGCAAAATGCATTAGGATTTCATTTTAGTTAACTGATTATACTTTCCATCGAAAAAAGATAATCTAGAATTCTAGAATTCGTCATAGGAGGTAACGATGGCTAAAACAATTTAAATCAGTGTTTTGCGTTCCTCTGTGTAAATAAAACAGTTAAATTAAATTCCGTAATGTAAATTTTCTACCTGATAATTTGTTCTGTAGTTCTTGTATTTGATTTTTGACACGCCCCGTCTCTTCAGTCCATACTTCCCTCTCTTGTTCCAGTATCTTTTCGAATTCTGAAACGGTGCCATCGACAACATAAAAATGATCTTGCAAATTTTGTTTTCACCAAGCCAATATCCCATTTAGTGGATATCAGAATGCAGAAATGAACCCTCATTAACGATTAGAAAACCTTTAAAGACGAAGCACTTAGTAATTAAATGTAGATGAACATAAATTAACTAACATATATCTTACAAATAGTTACAAAAATCGTGGTCAAAGCAGGTACCACGTAAAAACAGTAATTTTATGTAATGCTAAGCTAATGAAACGCAAAAGTCTGTTAGCATAATGGTCTCGTGAAAGCAGATCTCTGGAACAGAGGGAGACACTGATGTTGTAGTAGTAGTAGTAGTAGCTATTATAATTCATCGCTCCATTCGCGTTGCTTCCGTGCATTCAATTTTTCTATGCACGAACTGGACGAGATGTAACCGTCCCAGATGGGTTTTTATGTTCTCCGGACATTTTTTTTTAAATCTGGGGAATCACGTCTACCTGGGGCCAAAAATAATAATATTAAAATGTGTGCGAATTGGGGATATGCTAAAAACCTTTGCTTGATCGCCAGACACTGCCTTTTTCTGTACATGAAACTTCAATAAAAATAAATAAATTTACTACATGTAGCTACGTTATCACTGCAGGTTGTCAGACCTGGCGCCAAATGGAGACGAAGAGTTCCGAATTTTGGTAATTTTAAACAAGTCATTTTGCTTTACAATAATGAACATTTACTTTAGATCCCGGTGATCACTTGTCTCTAGTTATAAATAAAACTCTTAACAGGAGCATGCTTGAAGAAAAAAGGTATTCATAGAAACTTTATCTAAAATGTTATTTAGAAAATCTCTATCCTTTTGCAGAGTATAATGCTTCTCATGACTTCCTTCCATCAGCTTTCTTATCCGACATAATTCCTTTAGAACTTCACCTCTCTCTGTTCGTAGATCGTTGCTTTCCTTCTGCCGCTGCTCAAGCTGCCTAGCTAGAGCATCAACGCGTCTTCTTGATTCGTCCAGTTCGGTAGCTGTCGTCTTGAGCGTTTCATCGAGATGTCGCTGGTTGTTTCTATGCCATCCTAATTCTTCGCTTAACATGATAATCGTTGCCTTAAATTGCCCTTCTAATTGATATGCAGAGTTCTCTGAAGATTCCTTTACTCTTTCCAAGATCTCGCGCAAATCTTCACATTCGATCAGCTTTCTGTTCAAACCTTTCCTTTGCTGAATAAAACCTTCAAAATACATTATACTCTTTGTAAGAACAAAGTCAGATGTAAAATAACATGACCTCGATTACAAATTGTTTTTATTCGCGCGAAGGATAGCCTCGACAACGATTCGACCAATAGTTAATGAAAAGATGTCACCTCTAAGTACTGGTAATTAGAACCTGATCCCGGAAGTCGAACGTATAAGACTTCATCAACAAGAAATTAATTTTATATTTTTATCAATAGCCAGGTACAAGTACCTTTCGTTACAAGACTTCATCATATTCTTTATATGCCTTTTTGTGATATTTTATGTGCAAACGAAAACCAATATATTTTAGATAGGTCTAAGCAAGAGAAAGAAAGCACAACGAAATGGCAACTACTTCTAATTCGAGAGCTTTAAAATACTCGCAAATGTTCTTATTTTCTTAGTTTAGAAGAAGTAGAAGAGCATTCCCTTAATCTAGCCTTGAGGCAACTATGAGTACGAAGTGTTAGCGACTTCAGTTTCCTTAGGCTCAGCGTATAGGGCGGATAGGCAGCCCTCTCCCTTGCCGCGTGATCAATTCACTGACAGCGTAAAGTCAATGTAATCATTTTAGCTGAATTCTCTAGGGGGCGCAAGCGCAGCAGAAATTCGGAGCAAATTTTTTCCCCGGCGTGGATTAGAACCCCCGACCTCTCGGTTGACAGTCGAGCACGCAAACCTCTAGGCTCTTTTGTTTGAGGTGTTGAAAAGTATACCTTGTGCAAGCTTGTGATAGAATATGTCAACAGTTGCATCAGCTGGAAGAGCGATTTTCTGGCGCAGTGCAGCTACTTTTAAAGAAAGTTGGGTCTGAAGTTCATCTGGAAGTTTCATGAACGCTGTTTGTAGCTCTTTAAATGATTTTCTTTCCTGAAATATAATATTTGTGCCATATTAGTCTACACGATGGAGTTTTTCCTGATTTGTGAAAGTTGCAGTTTTGTATTTTGTAAGCATAGGATTTCTTTTGTAAAGGTCATAACTCAACTTGCGCACTTTGGTTCATCTTTGCAAAAAATCGAATATCTGCTACTCCTGCTCACGTGACTGTCGGGATAGTGTCTTTGCTTGCTGCCTTAAATTTCACCTAATTTTGCATAGGCTCTCATGTCTGAAGTCAGGGAGTGTCGTTGTGTAGTTTGTTCCATAGAGGCGTGTTTTGAAGGCGTTATAGAAACTATTGTCTTCCTTATTTGAGGTTATGATTCGCCTCCTCTATCGCCGCAGTTATGAGCTAGTGAAGAAAATGTTTGGAGAGATTCATTTAGATGTTGTGTTGAATGAGGACAGTAGTCGCTGTGAACGTCGGTAACAGTTGAAATTTTGAAAAAATGTTGTGAGTTTGTAGTTATTATTGGGCAGACTACACAACAAAGTGCTTTATAAATTTCCAGACTGATTTCAAATAAACCAATCCCTAAATTGGTAAGCAAGAATCCCGATGGAACGTTTACTTTACTGTTATTGGAATACACTGAACGGAAAAGTTTTAAATCCTATCTTAACTTATGTTCATGCTTTAAATTTAGAGTTTAGTTTCTACATGTTGAAAAGAAAGAGGAAATACATGTATTGTGGGTAAATGCATTACCACAGCGATTGATAGTTGTTTAATCTCCTTGGAAATAGTCTGATTGTTTTTGTGCTGAGGACGACGCAAATTACGCTTTGAGTTGTCTTGACACTCTGGAATACTTGGGGGATTTGTTCCTTTTTCGAAATGTTTGCCCTGTAAAGTTGAATGAGATACTGTTGAACTGGAAGCTGTCGAATCATTTTTGGAATCTGTATAAAAATAGTACACATTATTCATAAAATGGCCTACTCTAAATAACCATATGTAATCTCACCATCGTAGGATTTGTGCAACAATAATTCCTTAATTTACATGAAAGTAATTTGCATTATTAGTAATTTAAAATGACATTCACCAACTGCTATTTTACACTAATGCCCTCTAATTAATAATTAAATGATTGATACAGCTTATTTTCTATATCGAAAAATTCATGTAGTTTTACTTCTCATTATAGTTCGCTTACTTTTAAGAAAAGCTATGAAGATTGTTTCATGAATGTGACCCTGCCTGAGAAAACCTCACGAAGTTGGAACATTCTAAAATTAGTTTAATATTACATTGGATTGAGCTCGAAGGCTTGGTGAAAGTTACGTGTTTATATCACAAATAGTAAAAAGTTACAACTGCTTAGGCGTAATATGTACATCTGCGCGCGAAAAGTTAAAAAACTGAGTTAAATCACACATACAATTTCGATGTCTGGTGCAAATTAAATTAATTTTACATTTAAAATTAGCAATATTGCCTGAATTTTAAATGAAAACTTTTGAGAGATCTACTTCTCATCTCTGCAAAATTTAAGTACCAAAATATTAAAGTATTTCAGACCTATTTCTAGGTTTGCGAACTGCTTTCTGTGTCGATTTCTTGCATATTGATTTTTCCGACGTTGTGGAGGTTTTCTCAGACACGGTCACATAAACAGGACATTTTTGCTTAATTACTGATTTCTAAGATAATAATACAGATGGCTATTATTGATACTTTCTTCAATTTCAAATTGTCCATAGATTTCGCTACTTTCTTTTTGCTGTAATATTTTATTCTTCTGTAAATATGGATTCTCCATTATGAAAGCCATAAGCTTAATTTGGGCCCATGTTTGCCATCTTAAGATATTGATCTATTAACTTTTTCTACAGTCTTGATTATAATATGACCATGGAGAAATTTATTATTTGCTTTAAAATGTACCCTTGATATGAAACTAAAAATACATTAAGAAAACCGTGGATAATTTAAACATTAGGGCTGCATTAGTTAATAAACTATATATTGCTTATATAATTTAAGCAAAGGGGAAAATATGACTCTGTTAAGCGTTTAGCAATGCTATTGTGAAAACATTGGTAACGGATTCCATATAATTTTAAAATGAAGCTGTGTTTTCCATCCAATCCTTCTTCGTGCCTCGAAGGAGGTTATTTCCGTCAAGAAGTTATCGACAATGGCTGCATCAAAATGAATTATAACCTTATCACAGGCTGGCACAGTAGTATGGGCTAATGAAAATGGATGATTTTCGTTATATACTTACAATCTTTCCCAGTTAAGGTGGAAACTACATGTTCCTGACTTGATTCTTCAAGGGCTTGCAGAAATTTGTTGAAATTAGCAAGGTGGAATTTACTGACAAGATCCAATAATATCTGGCTTTTCTCGTGTTTAGTTGGCTTCGCATTTATAGTCGCCATTTCTCTGCCTGTTAATAAACCAACTTCATAAAGACGATCCAACAAATGGCCGCCGTCAACGTCAACATTTTCAACCAGTGTCGTATAGTTCTTTTGGATCATAAGCGGATGTTTAGTATCCAGGTGTTCATCTACAAGAAGAAAGTCGTTTACGTAAATATCTTCTTTGTAGGTAAGATGTCACATTTGCTTAAGGAAAACAGTGACTAATAAAGAAATGCAAATTGATTTAATTACTGGTAACCCCTCCACCGACAACCAGCAACGTCAATTCGTTTGGACCTTTTTGGTTCATCGATATAAATCGTATAGCCCAAATACAATGAATAACATTGTAAGCCTTTTACGGTTGCTATGGCCGGCATTATGACGTCCAGTCATGTGCAAACGAAAACCAATATAATTTAGATAGGTTTACGTCATAATGTAGTGTTTATGGGCGAGACTAGCTGTAGCCGTTAGTAGTTACGCTGCCTTAACAACAGTATTCACAGGAATCACAGCACTGTGATTTCCGAAGGAAAGCGCTATCCCCATTTGCAGATATATAAGGATTTCAAGATCAGGAATAAATATGTTATGTATATGGTAAATTATATAAATGGGTGGATATTTAACAGTCAGAGCAATTGGCCTATAATAATAATCGACCATGCTATCTTGCTCCGTTGCTTTGAACAATGGTTTCGTGTTTCAGGTCTCGCCTAAACTGGTTCCAATAGGATCTTAAGGCGGCCGTACATCAACGCGATCCGACTCGAACCAACTGGGAAAAAATGGATCGGGTTGCATCAGTGTACGTAGACAGTTTTTATGTTGGCCTAATGGGCAGCAGATATGGGTCGACTTGAGTCAGGTCGGTGTACGATACCTAGTCGGCAATTTTGCTGCAGTTTCCTGAGAATGGTTCTAGTGTAATAACCCCTGGCCATAACCCCCCGGCCAGTAACCATTGAAAAATGATCTCCAGTTTACCCCTCCCAATAGTCCCCATTGCCATTAACTCCTAGTAAAGTAATAAAATAATACCTCAGTTTAAAACTCCATTAACCCCCAAATTCAACAAATTTTAACAAATTTTACACAAATGACGAAAATATTTAACACTTTATTTATTTCTTGTAAGCATCTCTACTGCTCCTTTTGGAGCAGCTCTATATAAAGTTACAGTTCATTATGGACCCCAAAGGTTACTAGAGCTAGCGAGGAGCACCGTATCTCGCAGCGTATATCAGCACATCAAAATTCACAAATCATAATTAACGAATTTTCAAAAATTACAATGAAAGTTAGTGTAAAAACATTTTACAATTACCTTCACGTTTCAAGAGTTCTACAATGTGTTTTTGGTCTGTTTTGCTAAGAGCCGTTAAAAAGCATTCATATGCTCGCGAATCTTTCAACATCAGTGTGTTGAGTAGCTGTTCACTGGCTCTGACTGGAGTTGATAACAGATGCTGAATGTCATCCCTTTCTCTTGCAGTTAGTACTTCGCTTTGAAATAGTTCTGCTACGATATCTCCAGTACGAAGCAATCCATTGGAAATATGGCTGTACTTTGATCGAAGCTTCTTCGCAGAGTCTAGGTGAAAGTAAATAGTCGAAATAAAATTAGAAAGTACTATTTTATTGAACCTTTCATCCGTTATTATCATTGATAATATACTCAGATTTAGTGCTTTAGACTGTCTTTATGAGTATAACTCTGAAGTATGATTATTTAGGAATCAGTTGTCGACTCTAGTCTCATGTGTCTTGATAGTCTCTTAGCGTGTATTATCTGCAGCGGTTTTGGATAGAAACCGTGAAAGTGACACAGTGAATATTGGAATCCAGAGTTTGCAAAATACCGTTACAATAAAAGTTATCCTGTGGCGGATCGGCCACAAGGCAGGTCTGTTGGGAAAGAGGTAGAAGTAGCTATGATGCACTCTAAGTAGCCACGAATTACCCCATTATTATTATTATAACTATTACTATTGCTATTTCTATTACAATTGACATTATTACTATTACTATTATCCTTATTATTATTATTGTTATTATTATTATTATTATTATTATTATTTGTAACCTTCTATTGCGCCGGTGTCTAATGTACAAGGCATCAACCGATGGCACACCAAATTCAAGCCGCTATCAGGTCAATATCCAGCAAGTCAGTCCACTGAAACAGTTACGCAGCCTTCGGCGGATAAGCCAAATGAAAAAGGTAAGTTTTAAGTTGAGATAAAAATGATACAAGAGACTGAAGATAAGGCACAGATGAAGTAAGAAAATTCCAAAATTTAGGTCCAATAGTCACCCGATGACTCTTAAATGTTCCCAATAATGAAATGTCTGCACCCGGATTGTTGACTGATTTAAGGTTCTCGACTGGTTTTGCTTGGGAAGTGCCAAGTACAACGATTTAAGACTTCTTGGGGTTCAGGTCCAATTCATTTGTTAGGAACCAGCAGCAGACTGCTTCTGAACATTGTGTTAGATTGCTGCTATCGGATTCAATGCCATGGAGTGCTATATACAGTTGTTTCGTCGGCATACTGGTAGTGACTAATGCTGTGTGTGGAATTGACATAGGTGACTGGAGCCACATACGGCATAAAAATATCGGGCTGAAGACCGACCTTGTCAGAAGCCGTAATCGCAGGTAGACTACTATGTCCTTGATGACCCAGTTCTGACGTGTTGTGATCAGGTAACTGCAGATCCATTTCACCACAGCGCCCTTGATGCCGCATGTCTGGGGCAATCTAGCGATGAGTGTTGGTGTTCGTTGGTCTTATCGAAGGCTGCAGAGAGGTCGAAGACGATAACTAAAGTGAGTTCATGTAATCTAGAAGCGGTGGATCATGAACTATCTTCAGTAAGGCCGTGTATCGATTACGCTTTATTACGCATTAATTCTTATGTAGTTAAGCTGTATATATATATATATATATATATATATATATATATATATATATATATATTAGCAATAAGAGGCTATGTACAGTGTTGGCTTGTGTACGTTTAGTGTATAAGCGTTTATATATATATATATATAAGTTGGCCAGCATTTAATTAAACTCTCTCTATATATATATTATTTAAACGCGGTCAACATTGCTGTGATTATAATAGGGAAGGGATTATGGGAGAGAACTTCGCACTGGTAATGACTGTGATGGAAAGCAGTGAACCAACGTTCTGATTTTGAAATCAACTGTTTTGTTCTATGGTCGTCTGCTTCGAAAGACGATAGATGGAGAAAAGGCGGATAATTCGAGCCGGCAAAGTTCAGTTCTGCTAAAGACGGCAAGAAGGTTGGATCTCTTGTAGTTAAATTCTTGCAAACTCCGAATCTAGCGTCAAACTGACTGTGAGATCCGCAGTTTTATTCGATCGTCGAAAGGATTCGTTAAAGAGTGCGACGCAGAGTGAAGTTTCTACGCGTTTTACTTCGAAAGCGAACGTCGAGTCGTTTTAGCAAAGTGTCATGGAGTACAGAGACTGCCATAGTTCTGAGCTTTAGTATTTCGAGCAGCGATGTGCTTTAAAATCGAACCTTAGCCGACAGCATCGTCGTCAAATTGTTTGCGATTGAAACTAAGGAAGAAGTAATCGTAGTTTGCTGTAAATTACGGGAAAAAAATTTGGTAAAAGTCGTTGAAAGAGTACATCGAACGCCAAGAATCTGGTAATCGTCTTCAAGTTTGCTTGGTATGAACGCTTTGTCGAACTACGTCGGACTGGGGTAAAGTACACCGAAGGGTGTCCTCTCTAAAAGCTAATGCCTTTCTGAAGTAAAGAACCAGTGACCTTGCCGGCCTGCGTGGGAGGTTGTAATTAATTTAGTACATTAATTTACTAATTAATGCTGGCCATAGGTAAGATAGCTTAATTAGATTTTGACATTGCTGACAAATAGAGTGAATGCTTGTACAGATATTCATACTTTATATACGACAAAAAAGAGCTCATTGATGTTATACCACTACACGATGCATTCAAACAGCTTTACGCCCATATTGAGTGATAGTTTGTAATCGAGTGATGAACAGCGGTAGATCCCTGCTGGACTCACAGAGCGTACGTCTCCATGATGATTAGATAATTAGAAGACTGTAAAGGGGATCGCCGCAGGCAGTTTCAGTCTAGTGATGCCAATTGTAAGCTGACTGATGACTGATAAAGTTACAGGAGCTGCAGACGGGGGAAGCAAAAGGAAGACATGATCCAAAATACTTCACAGGGTGCTCAAGTTTAAAATTGGTCTATAGTTAAAAGGATCGTCAGGATCAAGAAGTTCCTTCTTCAACAGAGGCTAGGCTAATGAGATGCATAGGCCTAAACTGCGTAGCATAAATATGGTCTCGTAGTCCGATTCTGAAAAAGAAATTGCAGAGACGAACGAAGACTGGAGTGAACACGTCCGCACACGTCTTTAACAGGAACGATGGAAAAGCATATATATATATATATATATATATATATATGTGGGTTGCACACAGAGGGGATGGGCGAACAGACAGAACGCGGGACAGTCGAGGGAGACCAGGTAACATGGTGGCAGTGAAAAGTTTAGCGAATTGCGTAGATGTTGTGATGTAAGAGTTACGATTTCGAACGCGTTTTCAAACAATGGCGCAGTTTGGATTTCGTCACCCGGAACCTTTTAACTTAAATTGCAAACCAGCGGAATGGTTGGAATGGGCAAGACATTCCAAAACAATTACAAGAGTACTTCAAAAATAAAGAAATTTTCGGTATCAAATGGACTGTTATGCACAGCGTATTGTAGTGCCGTCGTCGAGGAGGAGAGACGTTCTGAGTCCACTGCACGAGGGCCATCATGGAATCAGTCGTTGCATGGAGTGAGCAAAGATGAGTGCATGGTGGCCCACGATACATTCGGATCTGCGGCGCGAGACTGAGCGCTGCCAGTTTTGTGAACAAAACGGCCTGAATCAGCGAAGAGAACCGCTTATTCCGAGTGTGATGCTGGACAGGCCCTGGCAAAGACTGTTTGCGGACGTTGGTGAGGTTAATGGAAAACATTATTTGGTTGTATAATATTATGATCACTTTTCACGATGGCTGGAAATTATCCCGGTTAGCAGAATCGATAGTACCGCGACAACAGAGAATTTTAAGGGTTTGTTTGCGCAAATTGGAATTCCGGAGTCAATTTATACTGACAATGGGCCAGCCTTCGCTTCTTATACATTTAAGGAATTCGCCAGCTCTTTTAGGTTCCAACATGTGAGTCGAGCCCATATTTTGCTCAGTCAATTGGGTTTGAAGAGGGCGCGATGCCCACAGCAAAGAGAATCATACAGCAGGAGGGGATATTTTCGGCTCTGCTGGCATATAGATCCACTCCGCACATCGCGACAGGAGAAAACCTCTGTGAGATTGCTGATGGGTCGGGAACTGAGAACGCGGTTGGCGATGGTACCGACAACGCTTGAGCCGGAGTGGCCAGATTTCGTTCCGGTGCGCAAGAAAGATAAAGGCTACAAGCGTCGAGCAAAGTTCTTTTACGATCGTCGCCATGGTGTCCGTATCCTTTCGCCGCTTAGGAAGAACGAGGATGTGCGAGTCAAAGTTGCGGATGGGAGTGGATGGGGTCAACCCGCTCGAGTCCTGGGATAAAGATCGTATTGGATTCAGACGGGTCGGGGGCGGGTAAGGAGAAATCGCTTCCATCTTCGCCGCTATTCCTTGGGAGTCCCAGAGGATCGCGCAAAGCATTCGGCTTCGCCGGAGTCTTTCTCACAGCCAATGGAAGAGCTCGAACCGGGCCATGAACCGAGGACTGACAAGGGGTTGCGGCGGAGTGTCAGACAGTCCACACCAGTAGAACGATACCAAGCCGGATTCCCGTGATTTTGATTATTTTTAATAGGGGTTTTAGTTGAGGGTTGAGTTATTGTGGGTGTTGATCGTTAACATTGAATGGTTTCTGCACTAGTTAGTTTGCTAAAAAAAAGGAAAGATGATATATATGTGTGTGTTGCACACAGTGGGGATTGGCGAACGGACAGAGGGTGGGGCAGTCGAAGCAGACCACGCAACATATCATAAGCGAATGTTTATTATCCAGGTGTTCATCTACAAGAAGAAATCGTAATCGTATCGTAATATTGCCCAAAGGCCCAAAGGAAGCTAAGACGTGGGAACCAGATTATTCACAGGCGCTCAGTCAAAACAAACTCGATACGCAAAAGGGTTCGGTTCCAGGCAAAAGATCCGGGAGACAGGCAGGCAGACAGTCAGACGGCTACGGTGGCTGCTGCTTGAAATTGAAGCGAGAAGAGAGAAAAGGGAAAGAGGAAGAATTAGGATAAGACTTTTGGAAAATAAATGTTTTCAGTTTTGAGTGAAAGACCAGCTAGAAATTGCAAGACGTGAAGTCCTGGTGAGTTCGTATGATGGATCTGATAATAGACGTAATTCTGGTGGGAGTTTATTCCAGAGAGGTGGAGCAGCTATGACTATGGAGCGATTTCCAAATTTTAAGGATGAGGTGTCGGGAGGCCGAAGAAGGGTTAGGACAGACGAGGAGCGGGTTTAACGGAGTGGCTGGATTGCAGATAAATGACGAAGATAGGAGGGTTTGGAGGACTGAAATGTGTTATAGGTAACTGATAGGACTTTGTACTCTATTCTTTCAGGTATTTTAAGCTAATGGTGTGATTCGATAACAGGAGTTATATGATGATATTTGGGATTTTTGGTGACATCACGAACAAGAGCATTTTGGATAGCTCGAAGATGGTTTATTTGGGTGGTATCTATAATGAGAAAAAGTGAATTGGAGTAGTCTAGTTTTTGCATGGACTATGGATATGGCAATGGTAGATGCAGTTTTGAAGTCAAGCATATGGCGGATTCTGCGAAGGTCGCTGATATGCAAAAAACAAGAGCGAGGAAGACGAGTGATATGATCAGAAAAGCTGAGATTTTGGTCAAATATTGCATCTAAATTGCGGGCAGAAGAGTCGGTGTTAAAGGTGTGGGTGGAGGTAGAGTCCAAACCAAGGGAGAGAGAGGAGTCAGCATTTTTCCTGAGCTGGTCATGTAGGCCAACAAGTTTTAGATGGATTCAGGCACAAGAGATTAGCTGTCATCCAGTAGGAGATTTGTTTAACTACACGAAGAAGATGACCTATAGCACATTATAAGTAAACTTCTTTATAACTAAAATGTAACATTTTTAAAAGAAAAACAATGATTAATGAACAGATGCAAATGGATTGAATTACTGGCTGCCCAATGATAATTGCAACTGACATCGTCATTTCGTTTGGACCGTCTCGTTTATCGAAATAGCGATTAGATGAAAAAAATGAAGAACATTGTTATAACTCTGCAAGCCTGTAACGATTGCATTATTAATAATTAATTTGTCAGAGCTGATATTATGACGTCATGTCATATATGTCATAATAGTGTCTATCAGCGAAATCATCTGCAGCCATTAGTAGCTACTCGGACTTACGAATGCTACCCACAAGCATCACAACAATATGAAATTTCACTTCTACCCGCTTCCGAAGATAAGAGTGCTATATAAATATTCCAGTTTAAGATATATTTGGAATTCAAGATAAGGAATGAAAATGTAATATATATGGTAATTAAATTATTGTGTAGGCAATATACAACCAATGTAGTAGGTCTATTTTGATGTCTTCCACGCAATCTTCCTCAATCGCTTTAAACACTGGTTTTGTGTACTAGCTTCCAATTGTATCGTAACGCGGCCTTAACCCGACGAGTTCCAACCCGATCCGATTGAAAAAATCGGATAGGGTCGGATCGGATTGTAAGTTTTATAATCACATTTAACTTTTTGTAAACATTTTACAAGTACCTTCGTGTATCAAGTTTTCTGCAATGTGTTTTTGATCTGTGTTGCTAAGTCCTGCTAAAAGGCACTCATATGCTTGCGGATCTTTCAAGATCAGTGTGTTGGGTAGCTGTTCATTGGCTCTGACGGGAGTCGATGACAGTTGTTGAATATCATCCCTTGCTCTTGCAGTTAGTAATTCGCTTTGAAATAGCTCTGCTACAGTATCTGCATTGCGAATCAATCCACTGGAAACGTAGTTGTACGTTGACCGAAGCTTCTTCGCAGGTTCTAGGTGAAAGCAAATAGTTGAAGTAAAATAAAATAATTACTACTTTATTGAACCTTCCATCATTTATTTTCATTGATTTACTGGTTTAGACTGCCTATTTGAATTATATTTCAGAAGTTAAATCATTTCCGCTCATTCAGCAGAATGTTTCGGATACCGAGGCCTCACCGCGGACTTCACTGGGAAAATTCAGACTAGATGCAAAGTTAAATAACCCTATCTGAATAAAATGATTATATCGAAGGCTTACTCTTTTAATCTCTTCCTAGCAACATCCTGTCGTTAATGTACAAATTATTATATTTGAAAATGCAAATTTAAACATAACATTTCAAAAGGCCAGGGCTCTCATCTAGAGAGTTTTTTAACTTGAGGGTCAACCACCCAGCGTGTTGGTAAAAAGTTCATGTCGGAGGCTATGGATTAACACCCAAATCACCCTTGAAAAACAAATTTTCGATAAAAACTTGTACAATGAAAAGACTCAAATCGTACAAGGAAAGGACAAAATCGTTGGTCGACGGTGTTACGGAGCGTAAGATACTCTTCTGACCCCAGGCTGGAAAATTTGCGGTGTTTGCTCCCCATCACCCTTTGTTAATATGACACCCAGACATAAATGACACAAATTTCGATTCCTGTCAAAAGTTTGTAAACATTGATTCTGTAGGTTTTAGTAAAGCGTTGATATTCTATTTAATCCTCCTGAGTGAACGAGTTGCCATTAAAAAGTGCAGCTACCTTGTGCCACAAGTTTTAGTCAAACTAATATTGCGACTATGCTGTGGAAATGTTGTTGAAATTGCACAGTCTGACTGGAAGAAAACAGAAAATACGCGATAAAACAAGTAATTGGTTTAGATAAAATATAGTAGAATAATTTTCTTTTAAAGGATCATTTATTGAAATAGTTTAACGTAAATTTTATAAAGGATAAGAAACTCTGTTATCAGAATTCATTGTAACTAATCTAGTAGAAAGCATTCGTTAGTCTTACGCAGTTGGTCATCCCTGTTTTCCCTCAGTAATAGCCTCAGCCCCCACAACGGCAGAAGCGGAAGCATCATTCACAGTTCTGAAAAATGTAATGTAGATATAATACTAATAATGACAGTCCAAGTAACTAAGGTTGGTTAAATCAGAAAAGAGAATGTATGCATCGAAAGAAACAACAGGCATTTAAACTGTTAAAGTTGTACGAACTTCAAGAGTGAAATCATAAAATGAAATGCTGAAAAAGCCCAAATACTACGTACATGCTGCTATACAAACTAAGATTATAGTTTAGATAGGAAGAAATTTCGCTTAGTGTTTTCTTTACAGAATTAGCCCTATGCTTCAAAAAGCAAATTTGCAATCAAGTAAAAGAATGAAAACAGAAATGTTTTATGACCCCTTGAAATACATTCGTAAAGATAATGTAGACCTAGTGAAGCAAACGTGTAATTGCGATCCCATTGTTTAAAACTTAAAACAGAAATGAGGTAATTCAAAATGATGAAGCAATAGGCTCGTAAGTCACAGCGCCTGGTATAACCAACAAAAAATTAGAAATACATTTACTGCAGGCCTATATCTGATATGTTCGATTTGGATAAAGACGTTCGTGTTGCAGTTTTCCAGACAAGAACTGTTTTCAGGAAAAATAGGTGCGCTACATTTTTGCCGTCTTTTTGAGTAACTTTCTAAAACGTTCGACTAGTTGGAATAAGTTGCAACAGTATAATAATGGTAAATTTTAAGCAAATATTGGTTAAGAGGCTAAGACTGACATTAAACTAGTCTTGTCTTTAAAATTACCGATGTCACCAAACCAATCCTATCCTGATACCCCTTCTTCCTCTTATCTGTCTCTGCTCTCCAACCCCAAACATCACCCACCGTAGCTGCAACGCTGTCTCTCTGCTTGACTCTTGGATCTTGACCCGGAACCGAACTCTTTTGCCGATCGATTTTGCTTTGACTGAGCGCCTGTGAATAAGCTGGTCCCCGCGGCGCGTCTTTCGTTGGGCGCTGTAGAAATCTTGGAACTACGATTACGATTACCTCACTCAGATCGCAACCTTCACTCCACCATATCCTTCTGTACTATCCAGACTCTGATATCTTATATTTCAGGTGCCGAAAACTGAGATGAAAGTAGGCCATAGAAGAGCATAAACAGACTGTAAATCTGTTGTCCCAAAACATATACACGGATCATTTGACCTAAATTTAACCATACCGGAACTTGAATCTTACGATAAAATAAGCCAAAATATTCACTTAATTTACAAAAAAATGTAAAAGTTACCAAACAGAGCAAAGTGTAATATTACCATTTCAATCTTTGTAAGTTCTAAGTTTATTGTCTTCTTTATAAACTGTACAGAGTGCTAGGTACCACGATCTCTATGCCAGCTTCCACAGCTAGGCATAGAAATCATGAATATTTAATTGACTGCTGCTGCTAGCTAAAGTAATTAAATAGCGATCAGAGAATTGTGGGTATCTGGCAGAAGATTCTTTCACTTTTGTTTTCCTATGTCATGTTCATTTAAATTTAACCTGGTAAATTATACGAACCATTTAAGCAACGTCATGGCCATGTATTTGGAATTTATAGCTTTATACTGTCGCTATAGCAAGTTCACTGTCAATTAGCAGGAATTGTTGTACTTAATTTAAAATATCGGTGGTTATATGCAAACTATGTAGTGAGGAGAACTCATGTGACAATGGTGCCTGTGGAGTTAATTGATTAATGGCAACCTATTGCTGTATCTATATAGCGCTCTTAGATTAGACAAAAACTTTGTCTCCCATTCTGTCTGTTGGCCCGTTATGCCCCTTCTTCCTCAATGGTGAAGCAATCCAGTCTTTTTTCTATATTTAAGATTCGGTGTAAATACAGCATAAGAAATATTGTTCGATGTAAGATAATATAGGCATAATCATTCCGTTATTAGCATATCTATTGCATGGGGTACTGACATTGGCAAGACATTAAGCAGGCATACTCATTCCGTTATTAGCATATCTATTACACGGGGTATTGACATTGGCAAGACTTTCAGCTAAGTGCATTCAGTAGCTGCAACTCAACAACCGAACAGCCTTTCGTTGCCATTTCGATAATTCGATTGTGGACAACGAATTGCTATTTTCATGTGGCGCATCAGTATTTGAACCGTGTGTCATGGATGCAGTCAATGGGGAATAGGCGGCTTATTAGGCCAACCATCCAGCAACAATGCAAGACCACTGGCGAATCCAGGGAATCAAAATTTTACCGTGATCCAGATATTGGGTGGCGAAAATTTCTAATGACCTCTTTAAAGTAATTCGCTTTTGCGCCGGTTCTTTTATCTCTTTTTTCCTAATTTCAAACATTTTCTTTCATTATTCACATTAGTTTTCCTAGTTTTCTCCGTTATTTCCTTTAATTAAGTATTTCATCATGACTGTTTCTTACTTTATAATTTCTGTCAGCACCGAAATCGATTTGGGGTGTGAGGCAACTTATTCGTTTGCCCCTATAAGAAATGGGGGACATGGCCAAAGTGTCTCGGGATAAACCCTTGCGCAAGATTGTCGTTGCCCCGTAGCTAGCTAAATAGAATAATGAATGGTTGCTTACTCCATAATGACTCTGTTATATTGCAAATGGCCTTTGTTAGCTCAATCGTTTGTATTTTGTTTAGCCTTAAATAGAATCAAGATGCAACACTGTGCAGTCATTGTGGAATAAAACGTGAGAATATAGCCAGAACACATTCTCTTTTTCTGATAGAAAGATGGCGTTGCTGAAGCCAAGAAACTCGCCTCCCATGATCCGACAATCCTGCTTCATGATGTAGTCAAACCGGTGAGACTGCGAAAGCCCCAATTTAATCAAGGAGGCAATGACTATAGCCCAAACGTTGACCATTTTGCTCTGTGGCTATTTTTCTGGACTGAGCTTGATGCAGTTGAAGGTCTCGCAACTCGGTTCATGTCCAAAGCACTTGTGACCAGAATCTCCTCCGAGTTCGTTAATTGCAAGGTCATAGTTGATTGGAACGTCACCTCCACATCCCAAATGCTGTGTCTCTTGCCATCAACTGTACAAATTGACATACCCCAGTAGCCGTGGCTGTACTTGGCCAGCTGTGGTATATAGGATGCGACCTTTCCCTGAGAATTGAACCGATATGCTCAGTATGCTATCGATGGAAGAACAGAACTTAGAAAGTTCTGGAATGGCAAAGTGACCCGTGAATGCGCGTCTGATGAGAACAATCAAGTCCCGTATGGAATCAATAAATACACTGGCCAACACATAATTTGTTGCCTCAAATGTTAGAACTGTTTCTGGGTATATTTGACCTGCTGATTCCAGAAAAGGCACCAGTTTTCTCCCAGCAGGTCTAGTTTTCGAGATATAGAACATTATGCCATATACCAGTCCTTGCCTCTGCTCGCCCATAAAACATAAGGCTATAGCTATAATTATGTAGTGCTCAATTTATTATGTGATACACTAAATAAACATAATAATACAAATACTTAAAAGAAAATGGTAGTACCTGAAACTGTACTTATATGATACCAAACAGAACAAGTTTGTTATAAAAATTTCAAGTCATTCGACACCGAAGAAGCTCCTTTTGTACGATTTCCGAGTGTGGCATCTGCCGGAACAATCGCGCATAATATTCCAGCAATAGTCTGCCATCATGTGTGCATCCCATCTTCCTTGATATCGATTTTCCATTGTTTTGATGTCTTGGTGAAATCTTTCACCTTGCTCTTCGCTGAAGTCACCAAGATTCTCTGGAAATCAGCGATCTAAGTGACTGTGGAGATAATGGACTTTAATGCTCATGTTGCAGCCAAGCTTGTTGAAATGAAGAAGCATATCCTCTACTAGTTGTGCATAATTGTCTGCCTTCTTGTTGCCAAGAAAATTTTTAGTTACAAGAACAAAGGAAGACCAGGCACAAGATTCGATTTCATTCATTGATGGTATGAAAAGTGGGTCATTCATAAGTTGCCTGATCTGTGGACCATCGAAGATTCCAGCCTTCAATTTTTCCATTGTAATTCCTGGTAACTTGTGTACTATGTATTCGAAGCATGAACCTTCTTTATTCAAAGCCCTGACAAATTGTTTCATCAGGCCTAGCTTTATATGTAGTGGTGGCAGTATGATCCTATCTCGTGCCACCAAAGATTCCTTGATTACATTTTCAGCTCCAACCACCATGTCTTTCCTCGAAGGCCAATCTTTTCTTGTCCAATGTTCATGCTTGGCTCTACTGTCCCAAAGACACAAAAAGCAGGGATACTTTGTGTAGCCACTTTGTTGACCAAGGAGGAAATTTACCATCTTCAAGTCTACACAAATTACCCATTGATGTTCTTTGTATTTTATCTTTTCCAGTACTAAAGAGATGGCATTGTACTCTTCTTTCATCCTGGTGGAGTGACCGATTGGAATAGAACCAAATTTGTTGCCGTTATTTAAAAGCACACATTTCAGACTACGTTTTGAACTGTCGATAAAAACACGCCACTCATCTGGGCTGTAATCCGACAGACCAATTTTCTTCAATAAGTTGCTGATGTCATTACAGAATACTAGATTGTTGTCTTCGGTAAAGAATGGCAGCAAATCCTTTTCTCTGTTTCTATAAATTGTAATTTTCGTTCCAGGCTGAAGTGCATTCTTTTCCTTTAGTCTGGACGCAAGCAATTCAGAGGACTCTTTGGAAAGATTTAAGTCCCTGATCAGATCACTCAACTCTTTTTGGTCAAAACGTTCACTGTGTGAAGTTGATTGGAAATCACTGTCACTGCCCCCACTTTCTTCACTTTCGTCATCTTGTCCGATATTGGACATGCAAGTGTCATCGTCTGAGAGCTGAGGTAGTTCGCGAAAATGTGGAACTGGTACAATATCCGAATGCGGAACAGGTCTCCTGGCTGAAGGTATATCAGGGTAAGACAACTTGTGACGATTATTTCGATTGATGCCTATGATATTAACCATACAAAAGTAACAGTCGTCGAAGTGGTTTATCTGTTCCCTCCAAACCATCGGTACACCAAATTTCAGGCAGCTTCTCTTTCCAGTTGTCCAGTGGCGCAATTGTTCAATACAAGTTCTGCATACTGTATGAGGAGCCCATTGCTTATCTTGATCTCCAAGTTTGACACCAAAATAACCTACATATGCTCTTTTTACAAACTCAGAAATCGGTTTCCTGTTTGCTTTTAGTGTGTATTCCCCACAAATGTAGCAGAATATGTCTGGATGGTTAATGCAGCTCCGTCTGGAAGTAGCCATAACCTTAAGGATGTTCGCATCTGAGGAATTAAGTGACTAACCTAAAAAATAGTAAGAACATGTAGTTATTTAATGTTCACATTCACAGATTGTTCTTGCGACCAACTCTTAATATGCCCTAAGACGACTGCGGCTGCTCTAGCTTTCAGGAGGCGGTTTATATAGGCTATAAATGCTGACTTCAGCATAATCTATTTACATAGTTCGAAACCATGAAACGCTGTATAAGCACAAATAAATTCTAAATGAGGTCATGAATTTAGTGCTGAGTAAGCTGTAGGCTACGGAATAGTTATTTCGTTGAATCAGCAATATCTCAACACGCGGCAAGATATGCTGATTTTACATTATAAGGATGTAGGCATTATATGAATCAGCAAGAATTATAATTAGCCATAAATAAAGCTTATTATGACATTTTAGTTTTGCCAAAGACATCGTTTAAAGAGTGGACTGGGTTTTCTTTACAAAATCGACGATATCTGAGAAACTAGACCTGATGCACTCAATCCAATGACATTTTCTGAATCAGCGCCCAAAATTACCACAAGAACAGGTCTAAAACCGAAGGCAACAAGAAAAAAAAAATTTTTCTGTTGGCCAGTGTTATCGCAAATCCCTATCTGATCGTACCTAAATGGGTGTGGTGTAGTGTTGAATTCTGAAGCAAATTCATTAAGTTCAATTGTGGTCATTACCGGTTTAAATGGAATTTTGTCTTAGGTTTAAACTTCCTAGACTTAAAAGTCCTTCTTATGGAGTGCTCATTTAGTCTTGATGCTTTAATACTCTATACTACATAATTCAATTTTACATTCTATTTATTTACATCCAAACATCAAAGGACAAGAAAATGTAACAATCAGACACTGGTTGCAACTAAGAAAACAAAGAAGTGACATGTTATGTTATGTCTTAAAATCTAATATAAAAGAGTTATGTAAAGTTACGATTTTAGCGCCATTTAAATGAAACTTCTGTGCCATGTTCCAAACCGGAAAAAGGTCATAATATCTAATCCCCTTCTTTAAACAATAGAGTTTTGGCATTTGACGTTATGACGAAAGTAGGGTCAGAAGTTTCAGTCTCATATTTAGAGGAAGTCCATTGAAAATCAGGCGACATTGCCCAATTCTTCGCTACTAACTGATTTTTCACGTCAGTTGCATAATTTTAAGGCTATTTAATAATCGAATCGAATCTCGATATTTTGTAGTGCCATCATCATTAAAACAAGATAACAAACGGCGTCTTTTGAAGTGGAAGTGCAATCCACATTTCTTCATGGATCATTGCAATCAGATACCCAATAACCCAATTATACAAAGAAAATGTAACAATCAGTGCATGTGGCAATGTAACAATGTAACAATGCAGTTCATTCATCTGACATTAATGTTCTGAAAAGTTGCTACATGTTTTCATATGCCAAAAAATTTCACGAAATAACAAGAGAAGCAACTCACCTTCTGATCTTAAATTATCAATCTTTTTCTCTGTAGCTGTTGACTTTGCCTCGAATTCTTTTAGCTTAGCTTCAGTTTGTTTTAACATCTCTTGAGTTTCTCTCAATTTTTCTTTAGTTGAGGCTGAAGCTGGTTTATTCTTCTTTAACTTCTCTTCTGTGTTTCTCAATTTTGCTTCCATTTCTTTGAGGTTTACTTCAAATTTTTTTGCCTGATCAATAAATTTTTCTATGATGTTTACTTTTTCATTAGCCTCTTTTTCTTTCCATTGAATCAGCACCTTCAGGGTATCTGCCGCAGTCTCACTATTCTTAAATTTCTCAAACAGACATTTGTTCTCATTTTTTGTTAGAATAAGTCATTTCTCTATCTCATAAACAGTTTCTTGTAATTCTCTTAGTTCTTTCTTGGTTCTAGTTTTCTCTTGTTCAATGTAATTCTTGATTGCTTTACATTCGCTTTCTCGACGAAGAATTTCTTGCATCAGTCTCTCACATGTTTCGTCCTTAGCTTCGGTTTGCACTTTGTTCTGTCTTCTAATGTTTCGCGATTCTAAAAATATAATATTGCGACTTCGAATCAAGTTTTGCGCACAGATTTCATCGCTTCAAGTTAATCTGACAAGTCTTTGTACTTGTGCATGCTTGGATGCAAGTATATAGCTACTTACACAGCGCCTTTTATTGACTTCAGAAAGGCGCTGAAACACGACTATCGGATCTAAAAAGGTGTGACGTAAGATAGTTTAAAATGTTTCTTTTTCTGTCCTTGGCCGAACAGTGCGTTCTAGTAACTCCGTCACTGCCGAATTTCGGGTGGTGCCAGTCCCAAGCCTGGATGAAGATATCGCTAAACATTGTAACTACTACTGTTTTTAGTTAAATTGAGTTCTAGAAGAACGATCCAAATGCACAATGCGCCCGCATAGTTGTGCAGGTGCGTGGGACCTACAAGTACTCATGGACTGCAGTCCGTAACTATGATCAGCCTGGTTTGCAGTCCGTGACTATGATCAGCCAGCTGATTGCAGACAAGAACACAGAACTTTAAGATGTGTTTCGAGGCCGGAGCAACCAAAGAAGCTCGTCCATTTAGGATGATCTTGAATTATCCTCTGTTAGCTCGGAAGCCAAGACAATGTGTCTCTTAAATAGCTATAGCCATAAATGTGCAAGAATTTTTGCAATTTACTGACAGTGCTCGCAGAGCCTTTGAAAAAGCACTAAGCTGTCGTATCTAGAACGTCTGGAGGCACGCAAGGACAGCGTTGCAATAACCCAGGCACGTCAGGATGGAGTGGACAAGAGTCACAGCGACATCGAAGGGATAAATTTCACCAAATGACTCTAATTTGACGCAGTTGGTAAAATCATGACCTGCAAATGGAATTGAGTGCTGCTTCTCAATGGAAAGTTCTTCATCCAGAAACACTGAATGGCCCCGGACATCGTTCTGTGCCTCCCAAACCTTGCACGTGTGAAGTATTAATTCGTGCTTGCAGTGCATGTCATAAGAATACTGATAAAAAGTATCCACAATAAACCTAAATACCCACAGACAGCAACCTGTCACAGTTGACAAAGGCAACATTCAGTAATATTTCTATACTCAGTTTCTCAGAAACTTAAGAAATGGCGTTGCTTGCTGGAGGTCAGTGGTCGACAATAACATTTTGTAGTTGAGAGCGAATGTCGCGTGCATACAAATGAGAAACGTTTGTCAAAGAAACTCGCAAAATATGAATACAATTTGGATTTGCAATTGACTGTGCAATCCTAAAAGTCTGAAAATGTTATAAGAAATAAACTGATATGTTGCAAAATCTTGGCTACTCAACAATAGAATATATAAATTGCGTCACCTTAATTCAATCATACATGGAGATAGGATAATTTAATAGGCTCATCATTCACCTTGGACTATTTTCTCATAGCAAATCTTCCAAATGCTGTCTGTCGATGTCCTCTGATGTATCAGAACTGCTTTGTTTGAAACTTCTGTCTGCAATTCATTTGGGAGCTCCTTGAATTTTGCCTCGATATATAAAATTGATCTTTTCTTCTGAAACAGTTTGTTTCACGATTTAAATTTACGTGTTTATTACATAAGTAGTTATGGATTATGCAATATGCTGTGCACTTTTGCAGTTACAATGCCGCAATTTAAATAACACCCTAGAGCAGAGCCTCGGAAATAAGCGGAGTCCACAAAAGGTTCGGGAGCGAAGTCTCAATAAAACGTAACAGCATGTAAAACAATCTGAAAACGAAGAAATACAAGTTATTTACATTGAAAAATCTTCAAATTATTTCACAGCTGAAAATCTGGGTTTTTATTTTAAAAACTAGTAACAATACAAATAATCTGGCAACGTTTTACCTCGATCATGGCATCCGTAACCAGATTTATCTGTTGAATCTAAAAATCCCTTATGGACCATGACTATGACTTAGCCACCTGATAGCAGATAGCTTTATGATACAACACTTCTCGTATTTACATTTCGAAATTTATTTTAAAATTATGTTTATCTGTGTTAAGGTCACAAACACAGGTAAAATTAACAGTTTACACGTCAATATCCACAATTTCTTCAAGTTAATTCTATACATTATGAGTGTCACGAATTCTTGGGAAAGGTGAGTTATGCCCTGTGTCAAAGCAAGGGACTTTCAGTGCGATGTCACGACGTGAATATATATATATATATATATATAAACTAAATTGTTAGTAATCAACTCTATCTACAGAACCCCGTGTCGATGGCCGTTCCATTCCTCAAAAAACGAAACAAACAATTGGGGTGAAAACTCATGGTTCCGTCGGCGTGGCCGTTCTTTCCGATTGAGGGCGTCTTTAAAGTAAGAAGCGGTGAAAAACAACGTCTTCCGTAACCGACTGGTAAGTCCCTCGTTGCACCCGATAAAGGGTGAACGAGCTGACGATGCCCTTTGCTGGTGTCCGATAAGTGTTCATGGAACAACCCTGTGCCGGCGTTGACGCCCAAAGTCGTGTTCATGAACGATAGATGGAGCTAGAACCGTTTTTGCTGTCTCGAACTGCTTCTCTGGCTGTCTTTGAACAAAGTGTTTTTCTACTATATCCTGTTTTATCGCTTTTAAGTCGACGTCATGACCTCTTGACCTTTGCAATACCTATGAACCTCACCGCAATCGACAGACCATCGCCAATATGTCTAGTGGCCGATAGTCTATAAGCGACTAACTCCACCTATGTACCACTACACATATGTACCACTCCATATATACATACTAATACTTAATCGAAAATATCTCATACCTATAAGGGTAATCCTTGACACTAATCTCTGATGCCACTCAGCTAATGCGATGCAGAATCGATGTCTAGAGTATATAGGACCACACTTCTAACTGAAGCATACACTTACCACTATTTTATGCTGTAAACTGGTTTGTTGCTTTTCTGTTCGAAATGGTTTCGACGGGCGAAGCATTGATTCCAGTAAAGGTTTAGGCTGGATAACCATAGATTTGGTAGAAGGCGACGTAGGCGGCTGTTTTCCTGGTTTAGGCGGAGGTTTCGGTGGAATTCTTTGCCGCAATGAATTAGAGTATCTAGTCAAAAATGTCTTCCTTACTGTGATAGTCTCATTTTGATTCGCATCGCCTTTAAATATAACATATCAAAGTATTACCAGTTCAGACAGATATATGCAGATGTGCATGAATGTTTTAACATTATTGCATCATTCTATTAAGCTTCCAAAATTATGTATCTGTAAAACAGTAATGAAGTTGAGTATTCTTTTATTCACTTTACAATTATTGGATATCAGTTACTAAGAGAATACTAAATAATCATAATCGTAAGCTTGAAATTTCTAAAGCGCTACTTAAAAGCTTTGCACAGGGCACCATATTGTTCAACAGCGCTGCGTCAAGTCAGTGGGGCTGTCCAAAGATGCCATGTCAAAGACCAAATACGTTTGCCAGTAAGTAAGTAGCTCAACCTGGATTTCAGAAAAGCAACAGAAGAGAAATGTCTCTGTCAGGCCTTGAATCAGCATTATGGAATCTGCATGCAGAAGAGAGCGGATTTCGGTTGGACGGCAGCCAATACAAGGTAACTCGCATACTATCCACAAAACGTGGCATTTTGGCCAGTAGACTGGCAGCCGAGTTGAGGACTTACTGTAGATGTTGTCCGGAAGAAAGGAAGGCCAGGTTGAACGGCGTGGCAGTGAACCCTTAGCGAGATTTTAAAGGTGTGCATAAGAGTGAAGCAGAATAGACGACAAGATTCTTCGCATATATTGGATCATCCTTAATTCATAATGTCTTCACCGACAGATGCAATTTACATAGTGGGCTAGCAAGAGTTCTCCGAAGAAAAGCACGTCTGGATCTGGAACCAAGCAAACTGGCTTCCAGGCCTCTTAAATCAGCGCTGAATGATCAGTTTCGGTTTGTATCTGTGACGTGCCAATCCACATATATTGAACCTTTGCCTGGTTTAGTCGAAGGCGATTGATGATATCCATGACTGAATTTTTCGACGACAGCAATCAATGAAGACACGTACAAAAGAGTATCATAAGGAAGAACTGACTAAGTTAATTGTAAAATCCTAAACATAATGCAATGAAAATAGCCGAAAATGAGGTATTTTGTAAAGAAATTCTCACCTGCAGGGGCTTTTCAGCCTGATCTCCGACAAGTGGCTCAGCGGGACTTAGGTCCCTTTTGGGTCTACCTTTTGTATCCCAACAATCTATATACAATGGTCAGTGTATTTGTTCTTTTCTGTTGTTCTTTTGGAATCAATAAAGTTTTCATTCATTCATTCATTCATTCATTCATAGTAACTTTAACACAGGACGTACTTCTATACTTTGTGGGTTAAAGTTGATCTTGGTGTTCTCCAGAGTTCAGGCCTTGGTCCTCTTTTATACATTTTGTGTATCGCTGATATCCCTTCCCTCTTTGCTAAATACTTGGCTGTTGGTCACTTGTATGCAGACGATGTTCAGGGACCTCCGTCTGTGCAGCTTGCTCTTGTTGGTAAGATTGATGCCTTGACTCATGATATTCAATATTGGATGTCCTGCAATCGTCTTCGCCTTAATCCTGCTAAGACTCAGTTGATCTGGTTTGGTTCTCAACGCCATCTTGCTCAGCTTGACTACTCTTGCTTGTCCGAAGCTTTCCTCTTTTTAACACTTTCGTCTAGTGTTCGTAATTTGGGCGATATACCTGACTGTAACCTTACCTCCGCAAAACCATGTCTCTAAGCACCTCTGTTGAGTTTATCCTCTAAGATGCGTTTTATAAATCTCAAATTACAATTACAAATTACAATTACAACTTGACTCGGTCTTCTTACTACCAATTAAGGCGTTTGTGAGCTGTTCGTCGTTCTGTTTTTCCTCTGTCTTTACTACTGCGATTCATGCCATGATATGTTGTCGCACTGATTACTGCAACTCTGTGCTTGCTTGGTTGCCTAAGTATCGGCTGTCATCGCTTCAATCAGTACGAAATTCTGCGGCCCGGTTGAGAGCACGTCTTCTCGTTTCTCTCACATCTCAGATTACATCATTCAACAACTTTATTGGCTCCCTATCCTATCTCTTATTCAGTTTAAACTATTGTCTCTGGTACTTAAAGATCGCATTGGCCAGGCTCCAAAATGTTTGTGTGATCTTATACGGCCTCCACACTGCAGTAGCTCTGCTGCCCGTCTACGTTCTCTAGGTCGTCTGGATCTATTTGTTCCTCGTTTTAACTCCTCGCTTGCGCAGCAGAGGGCTTTGCTGTTGTTGGCCCATCTCTAGGGAATGGACTTTCGCTATCATTTCGTGCAAGGGTCACTGTTGGTGATAGGGCTCAGTCAGTTCGTTGTTTAAAGACGTTCTTATTTCTCCTGGGTTCTCATGCTGAAATGGCCTCTGAAAAGTATGTTCTGTGAGAAGCGCTATATAAGCTATCAAATGCAACACAATAAAACAGGCTTGCGCTCCATATGGCTCCCTATTCAGAAATCCTGAATCCGTGTTTGCTAGAAGGCAGTACAAGGCAATTTTTAGACATGGACTCTATGTAGCCCCCACCGTCGATTGATGCCATACATATCATTATAATGGCAATATTATGATAATTGTTGCATGGTTTCATGCCGCCACAGTGGTACAGGTCAGTATAAAGGGCGACTTGCCTTAAACAGATGAAATGGGTTTCATCCATGTATATCCGAAACAGCTGCTCCGTGTGAAGTCAAAATTAAATAGCATTGTATTATTGTGCTTAACTTGTAAACAATACGCAAACCATCCCAAGTCTGTCGTATACGTGCGTTGTAACACAGAAGTTGTAAATAGTAGTAGTCATATGTCGTTTAACCGTGGGCTAAGTTTCTGTCGTTACTAACCCATTAACAAGGTTATGGTTTATACAGACATTGTCTTAACTCGGTAAGAATGCCCTCAGTTGCTCACGTGTTAGTTCAGTATTTAAATTGTGTGATCGCAAATTCTGCTGGATGTATTTGTATCAAACAGGAAAACGGTACTGAAATTCAGAGTTAGTAACATAGAAAAACACTGTTTACCTGGGCACACTCTTTCTCCATCACAAGTTAGCATCTGATACACGTGATGTTGTTTTGTTTTCTCTAGTGTTTCAAGAAAACACTCGTATACATCTCGAGAGTTTCTAATGATGATATTTAGTAGCTCTTCGCTCGCTCTTATTGGAGTAGTATAAAACTGTTTAAGATGTTCATGCTCTTTTGTAGTTAACTTTCCACTTTGAAACATCTGTGTCAACACATCTCGAACACTTAGGCTGATGAGCAGCTGATTATAGTGGCTTCGGATGCGGTTTTCGTGATCCTCTATAGAAAGACACGGTTTCTTATAGAACAGTGTCAGACATTGCAGAGACCTAGTTATTTAGTCTTTCGTACATTTTCATAAGAACATTTCGGGGAAACTTCCAATTTCACTAAACAGCCATTATCTAGTTGTCTTCAGCCGTGAACAGAATTCATGCAGAAGAAATGCAGTTCTTGATTTAGATTATCAGAAGCAGAAGAATGATACAGTAATGTTAATGAAGCCCAGATTATGAGCTCCCATGATGGAATTGTTCATGAAGCATGACTGACAATTCCACATGTAAAAAAATGTTAAAGTAATTTAAACTTCTTTCCTAAAAATGTTCTGTGTTTTAATTACTATAATGCACTTGTGAGAACCCTGCATGTATGCTTAAATGAAGAAATAAAGAATGAAACAAGAAGAAAAAAGAAAACAAGAAAACCGAGACATCTATAGCCAGTGTCACGAAATGCGCTATATGCTAAGACCTTACATCGTGCGCGGAAAGCTTTCCTTCCTGGCGGGAAGGTAGCATGGGGCTGTTGTACACGGCGAACGAGAGCAAGAAAGACTGTATAGAGATCTTAAGTCAGTCGTTGGGTGACAAAGAGAACTGAAGAAGAAGTCGGGGAATTCAAAGGATGGTTTTGGTTAGACGGACCGGAGAAGCGAGGCCGGTGACTGAAGTGACGGAAGCCTGAGAAGCGGAAAAGGGCTTAGCTTACCTTTATCATCGTCTTCATAAGTGGAGATTATATATACAGTATAGATGTGTGTGTATGTGCATGCTGGCTCGTTAATAAATGTAGGCCTCTGTTTAGAGTCTGTATCTAAAAATACTTTTGTGTGTATTTAACTGAAGAATATATGCCTTAATTGTACATGCGGTTTCAACTGTGGATAATTTCTGTCTTAAGACGTGTACTTGCTATATAAGTAACGGTGGTTAGCAGTGAGAAACTTTGTATAGGCCTATATTTATTTATACAATAGCGAAATATTTAACGATATTTGCGTAGGTAGATAAGTTACAGTATATGTTATATGAAATTTGTATACTGAGATATTTAAGTCTTGCAATGGACACTCACCCAAGTTTAAATTTATCTTATATATCTTTGCGTTGGTTCACACTCAAGAGTTTCCGCGAACTATGCGGCCTCACAAATTGAAAGCTGCTTATGGGAATATAATGTGCAAGTATTTTAGAAGGTTTCTTTGTGTGAATTAGGCCGGTAGTGGTGACACTGGTGCTAACAGTGTTAATGTAGCTACTGAAACTGTGCCAGCTGGGATTGGACGTTTGAATTTTAAATCTAAGCTTGCTTATTATTACGGATCAGGTAAATGTGTAACCAGATTAGCTGTTAGTTTCTTTCAAACAGTGGCTTATATGCGAATCTATACGTCGGTTGTAATCTAAGTTTAGTAAAAATTACACAGATATGAAAAACCTGTAAGTGTTGAAACTTCAGCGCCCGAATCAGATATGATGCGTTGAACTGAATCCCAGAGCAGAACTAATTTTTCACGAGATGGATTCGTTCTTGCGTTCTTAATATCCATACTACCTGTATAGATAAAACGAATTTTGCAACAAATACAATGTGTTACCTAAGATTAGTTTAATTAAAAGGACAGCTACGGATGTTTTGATATTATTACTTACCAATAGATGAAAGTCTGTAGAATACATTGGCCGGCTTTAGTCTTAATTATGAGAAGAGACGTCCATGACATGGAATGGTGAATGACAGTAGGACATGGATAGAGTAACTATGACTGTGGATACTGGACAGAACGCTCATACACATAAAGAGTCTGATATCAGAGTTCATTCACTGTATCTTTCGGCCAGATAATGGGTCTAATCATTTCGAAAGGCCAAATAAACGTTTAGTTGTAGGCAATTCGTCTACATGAAGCCATGGTATTAAGCACACTGGTGTATAAATCTTAAACCAGGTCAATGACTTTGGCAAACTGGAAGCAGCACATCATAGAGGGTTCGTAATTTAATCGTAATTGTAGTCATCATCGTAGCTGCACGTTTACAAGCACCTCTTCAAGAAAACTATTCAGAAGTGCTCCCGACCTGATATCACAATCAACGATCAAATAGAATGGTCTTCAATCGCTGACGAATTATAGCCAGAGAAAGCGAAAGAAGTTCATGTCGCAAGTCGCATGGCGGACTGTTTCAGGGTGAAGGATCAACCACGGAGAAGATACCTTGTTGCATTGCGAAAGAAAGGGACGGAGGGACAACCAGAACACCCTCTGCTGCAGAGCGAAAAGATCTACGGCCAGGGACAGATGACACTGGAATGCAAAGTTCCTTACGGTAGTGCGGAGCAAGAGGAGCTTAAACTCAATGCACCTTCAGAGAGGCAACCAATGCAGCTCATTCCGTATGTAAGTAGATATATGACCAAACTTTGGAATCCTACCAATTTACCGAACAGCAACGTTTAAAGCAGATGGAAGCTGGCCAATACGAAAAAGAGCGATACCTGCACAGATGGCGCTGCCATAGTCGATCCTACTTCACATGAATTCGTGCATCAGATTAGAAGTAGCCTTAGAAAAGAACGAACGACGTATTTTGCGGATCTGACGCAGATAATAAAAGCATGTTCTACATACTGTCTTAACATGCTAAGACAAGGTCAATTCTTGGCCCAAGGTCACACCCACGTCACGCACAGAAGTAGAAAAGGAAGCAGTGGGAAATTGGAGCTGTAAGTAAAGAAAGTCTCTCTTTTGGAGATGCCTGTGGGTGCCAACTCAGATCAGTTGGGTTTTAGAGGGATTGTGCCGGAGAATTCTTCACATTTCTTGAAGTGATAGCCTAACATATTGAATTGCGTTCCTGCGCCATCTCATCAGCACCATCGTCGACGCTTTCTACCGTAACACCATGTTGTTTCCCTGGCTTGTAAAATATGTAAGAGAAAGTATAGGGTAAGAGGCTGTTAAGAATATCATCAGAAAGCGCAGACTGAAGCGGATTTCCATCATTAATCATTCTGCTGCCAACCAAATGATGAACTGGATCATTAAAGGGAGACAACCACACAGGTTGCCTATATGTAGACTGTTGCTATTGACTTTGATTGCACTCGCAGGAAATGCCTGATTTTGGAAAGGTAACTGCAATTTTTTATGTCGTCGGCCCATAGGATAAGCAAAGCTAGGGACCGGTGTTTAGGGTTAGGTTGGATATAGGCCTAGACCTCCACATTAGGATCTGTTTTGCAAACGTTCATTTATCCCTTCTATGCTGGTTTTCGCGACAGATGGAATCACCTATTTACGCATTGATCATGTGCATCCGACTGCTGGATGCGTCATTCTGCCACGTAGCGAAAGTTTGCAGGGGGTTGATGTGACGTCGGACATAACATAACGGTATAATGTGGACATTCTCGCGCATTTACTGAAGTCAGCAAGGAATTATAGGCAAGTCTAGACTCGTCTGCTGATGTGAAGTAAAAGCCTATAAAGCGGTCGCAAATACATTGTAAAAGACAGCGACAAAATCTTATAGCGATAGTATGTCGTGTAAGCAGTTGATTGCTTGAGTTTAAAATGTTCGATTAGAATTCCTAGTGAAGTGCTTCATTAAAAATGCCTTTTAAATTTTAGATGACCATATTACCCTTCTCTCAGTGGATGTTACAGGTCAAAATAACTTAATAATAACGCAGCTCGCCCCTACAATCTTGCAGAGTCATGTAAACAAAGGCCAGATAACCAGATTTTTGTAGAAAAATTTTCTATGTTCAAATGTGATGAAAAATTCTTTTACACAGTTATACTAATCATCATCATCATCATCTTCTTCATCTTCTTCTTCATCTTCATCATCATCATTATCACCATCATCATCTTCCAATCTTCAACTATAAGGACGCTTCTATTTGTAACTGATGACAGCCACGTTGACAGGGCCTGAAGGAGACTCGGTAGTGGCGTTATACAAGTGTTCCGTTACACGGGTATGAGTTTGGCTTTTCTAAAGGCTGATTTCGGCCGATTGAGCGTCTTTCATTCATCTTTTTGCAACCTTATAACGCGCGGAATTAATCGAGGACACACGTTGTGCAGTAAACGCAGATCTAGATTCAACGCGTGGGTTCTAATCTTTAATCTCTCTCACTGGACATCGTCGTTAATTATCTTCTTGGAACCATAGAAATAATTCGCCATTAACAGACATATAAATCAATTTAATGACCACAAATACGATATTCGATTCTTTTAGAAATGGGCAGGGTCGCTTAGTCTTAGCGGAACAGTATATAGACAAGATTGTCGACGTCAGACAATCAGACAATGTTTTGAGTAGAAAGGACTAAAAGTTCGTCGAGGCATCCTCAGTCATATCCAATAAATCTATTCTATAAAACTTACCTAAGAGGTTAAGACTGACATTAAACTAGTCTTATCTTTAAAACTACCGATGTCACCAAACTTCACTCTGATCGCAACCTTTACTCCACCATATCCTTCTGTACTATCCAGACTCTACTGCATGCGAAGGTCTGATATTTAATATTTGAGGTGCCAAAGACTGAGATGAAAATAGACCACAGAGGAGGGTAAATAGACTGTAAATGTAAATGTAAATTTTAGAAATATCTCAGCGCCAAATAAAAGCCGCGACAGGGATACCTGTTTATAGACAGGCGCCAAATCAAATCAAGAGCCATGTTGTTTGGTTAGTTTCGGGATCAGGTCAGATTCCGGTGGGTCAAGCCAAGGAGATCACAGAAGGTGGTACGGTAGAAATTGTCGGTGATGGTGCTTATGAGATGGTGCAGGAACGGAAGCAGGATTGGACAGCTTGAAATGCTCGGTTTTCAGTAACTGACCGAGCAATTGCAAGCGGGGGGATGTGCTCGCATTGACATGCAAGTAAGGGTGAAATTTGGGATAACGCGAAACTAGGGCAGGCCAGAGATTAGAGATCAGGTGTTTGTACAACTGCGTTGACATCGAGTCTGGACAAAGAGCAGAACCTTGGCAGTGCGTAAACAGATTTTAAATAGTACACATCATATTATATAAGAAGGTATTGCAATTTGGGCACAGCGGACGAGAGGCTGCCGTAAGAGATGTAAAAGTCTTTGACTCATGTGTAGGCCGTAGTAAAACTGCTTGACAAAAGTTTGTAATCGTAATTTTAAACTCCAAATTTCTAAAGCGTTACTTTAAAGATAAGCGCAGGGCACCAGCTTATTCACGAGCGCTGCGTCAAGTCATTGGGGTTGTTCAAAGATGTCAAGAACCAAGACCGGTTGTCAAAAGATAAGAGAAAGAATGGGAAAAGAAACTGTTATGGTGGGTTGTGTTAAAGATGACAACACGTCAAGAGTTTGAAAGGAAATGCATCTGAACGAGTGTCTTTTCGCTTCGATTATTTCGCTTGAACGGGTTCTAACCATTCTTTGGCGCCTCGACAAATCTGTGATCGGAATTAACAATACTAAAACACCTGAACGAATTGAGTACAAAGTCCTATCACTTACCTACAACACACTTCAATCTTCCCAACCCTCCTATCTCCGTCAGTTATTTACAATACAACCGCTTCGCTAAACCCGCTCCTCTTCTGCCCCAACACTTCTCCGCCCTTCCGTCACCTCATCCTCAAAATTTGATAATCGCTCCGTAGCCATAACTGCCCCACCACTCTGGAATAAACTCCCCCCAGAACTGCGACAGTTTTCTGGCCCATCATACAAACTCACCGATGCTCCACCGCTTACAATTTCTGCTTCGGCCTTTCTCTCAAAACTCAAAACATTCCTCTTTCACAGATCCTATCTTGACACCCTTTCTTCCTCTTATCTCTCTCTCCTCTCCAACCCCAAACACCACCACCCCCGTAGCTGCCACGCTGTCTCTCGGCTTGACTTTTGGATCTTCACATGGAACCGAACCCTTTTTGCCTATCGATTTTGAATAAGCTGGTCCCGACGGCGCGGCTTTCGTTGGGCGCTGTAGAAATCTCGGAATTACGATTACAATTACGATTACGATAACAGGGAAACACATCGACACTAACTGCCTCTTGAGTAGGCAGTACTGTGAGGGTAGACCATGTACCGGTTCTGGCCACGCCTACTAACCTGTAAGCAAAGGACAACTAACACGCGTCGCCAGAGACACAGACACTCGACCGTTAACCTCCGGAGGACATAGCTCACGTACATACTAGCCCGCTGTATAACTGTAGATCTTAGTGTAGACTTGTAGATTCTTACCGTAATAGTAAAATAGCATTTACGGTAATAAAGCATATCGTTACACTACATGAACCGAATAAAATTATATCAGAAGGGTTCTTTTAACTCTAAGATCTATGCTGAGATAACAGACAACATTTAACCCGCATCTTAATTGTAATCATTCCACTAAAGGCGTAGACCAATCTCAGTTAGTTAATAGTTTAACATAGTACAAGCTGATCATCTGAATTAAACGGACAGAGACGGAATTGGTGACATTAACACCGATAGATGGAAGCCTGTATCATACATTACGGGGCTGCGGTATTATCGAATTATTTTGACCTGTAGCATCCACTGAGAGAAGGCTAATATATTCATCCAAAATCAAAACCACATTTTTTAGTGGAGCACTTCACTAGAGATTCTAATCGAACAGAAATCGTGAAATATCGTTCTGTCCAGCGTGGGATTTTATAGAAACATTGTGTATAAAAGTTTTGGGGCAAAATTGGACCAGATTGGTTCCATTTTGTCTCAATACCACAATATACATGGATCACTTGACCTTGTAGCGGATCACGAATCTTTCAATAAAATAAGCCAAAATATTTACTCAGTTTAAAGAACAATAACTTTAAAAGTTACCAAACAGAGCAAAGTGTAATATTACCGTTTCTGTGATTCTCTTAATCTTTGTAAGTTCAAAGTTAACTGTTTTTCTTTACAAACTGTGCAGAGTTCTGCGTACAAGGAAGCGCGATAAGCGAACTTCCAGAGCTAGCCATAGAGTTCTAAGTTCTAAGTTAATTGTTTTCTTTATAAACTATGTACAGTGCTGCGTACCATGAACCACGATAAGCCAACTTCCACAGCTAGCCTTAGAGGTCAAGAATATTTAATTGACTGCTGCTGCTGCTAGCTAAAGTGATGTAATGGCGATCAGAGATTTGGGGGTATCTGGCAGAAACCTCTTACACTTTAATTTTCCTGTGTCACGTTCATTTAAATTTGACCTCGTAAATTATACGAACCATATAAGCAACCTCATGGGCCATGTATTTGAAATTTATAGTTTTATTAAGCAGGTCTACTGTCACTATAGCAAGTTCACTAAGTCAATTAGCAGAAATTATTGTACTTAATTTAAAATATCGGTGGCTATATGCAAACTATGTAGTGAGGAGAACTCATCTGACACTGGTGCCTGTGGAGTTAATTGTTTAATGGCAACCTATTGCTGTATCTATAGCGTTCTTAGATTAGACAAAAACTTTGTCTCCCCTTCTATTTATTGACATGTTATACCCCTTCTTTCGCACTGGTGAAGCAATCCAGTCTTTTTTTCTATATTTGAGATCCGATATAAATACAGCATAAGAGAAATTGTTCGATGTAAGGTAATATAGGCATACTCATTCCGTTATTAGCATATCTATTACATGGGGTACTGACATTGGCAAGACTTTCAGCAGGCATACTCATTCCGTTATTAGCATATCTATTACATGGGGTACTGACATTGGCAAGACTTTCAGCTAAGTACATTCAATAGCTGCGACTCGCTAAGTACATTCAATAGCCGACTCAACCGGTCTTTCCTTGCCATTTCGATAATTCGATGTGGACAACGAATTGCTACTTTCACGTGACGCATCAGGATTTGAACCGTGTGTCATGGATGCAGTGGAGAAGAGTCTGCTTATTAGGCATACTATCCAGCAACAATGCAAGACCACCGGCGGATCCAGGGGATCAAAATTTTACCGTGGACCAGATATTGGATGGCGAAAATTTCTGATGACCTCTTTAAAGTAATTCGCCTTCTTGTTCCCCCGTAGCTAGCTGGATAGAATAATGAATGGTTGCTTACTCCATAATAACTCTGTTGTGTTGCAAACGACCGTTGTTAGCGCAACTATTTCTTATTTTGTTTAGCCTTAAATAGAATTAAGATGCAACACAGCACAGTCATTGTGGAATAAAACGTGAAATATAGTCAGAACACATTCTCTTTTTCTGATAGAAAGATGACATTGCTGAAGCCAAGAAACTCGCCTCCCATGATCCGACAATACTGGTTCATGATGTAAACAAACCGGTCAGACTGCGAAAGCCCCAGTTTAACCAAGGAGGCAATGACTATAGCTCAAACGTTGACCATTTGCTCTGTGACTACTTTTCTGGACTGCGCTTGATGCAGTTGAAGGTCTCGCAACTCGGTTCATGTCCAACACTTGTGGCCAGAATCTCCTCCAAGCTCATTAATTGCAAGGTAATAGTTGATTGGTTTCCCACTCGACTGAAATGTGAACGGAACCTCCACATCCCCAATGCGTCTCTGACCATCAACTGTACAAAGCGACCCACCCCAATTGTAAGGGCTGTACTTGGCCAGCTGTGGTATGTACGATGCGACCTTTCCCTGGGAATTGGTTCGACATGGCCAGTAGATGCTATCGATGGAAGAACAGAACTTAGAAAATTCTGGAATGGCAAAGTCGCCGGTGAATGCGCGTCTGATGAGAACAATGTTGCCCCTTATGCAATCAATATTCATTTTTGTCAAGCTGGACTTCGCCGCGTTCGTCGTGGTCACACTGTTGTCGGTATGCATTGATCTTATTCATTAAGTCGCGGGTCGTTCCTTCATAGGAATGAAGGAATGAAGGAAGGAAGGGAGCGAGAGAGAAAGGAAGGAAGGAATTAAGGAAGAAAGGAAGAAACGAAGGAAGCGAGGGAGGAATGCAGGATCATCTCCAGGGAACCACTTAGGTGTAAAATGTAAACTAATGCTACGTGTAAACTCACAGCGCTTTTAAGAGGCATGGAAAAGGCGCTATATTAAGTGTCATGATACATGCAAACATACATTCATAAATGCATGCATATCAGTAATTTCTACATGCCCAAACAGGCCTGTGATGTTAGATAGCTGACTCCATTATTATTATTTTTTAACCAAAGTAAGAGTATCCCTTAAGAACAAAAATAGCTACATTAGGAGGCGCTATAAAATGTCAACAGAAATAAAACTGGAGAAAACAGTGAAACATATTATTTTCAAATTCAAAAGGCGTGTAGTTGTGATTATGGAATGGCTACGGCTGTTGCGAGAAAAGCACACCTTTCTCAAGGACAAAGAGGGGCATGCTATAGTTGGTAACCCTAAAGTGTGGCACGCCTACGATTCCTCACTCAGCCGATGGAGACTTGGCGTGTTAGTAAATGTTTTACTTACTGACTTACTACTTACTGTCTGCCTTCCTGGTTGAGCGAATAGCTATGGCGACTACAGGCTAGGAAAACTCAGTTTGAGCAACAGCTCCATTCGATGTTTCGCAAAGGCTCTGTTTTGGTGCCTCTTCTGTACATTACACACGCTGTAAACGGCCGACCTGACACAGCTCATCATCAGTCTTCTGGGTATCGGGTTCATCAATATGCTGATGACGTCCACACGTAACAGCTGAATGTAGCATGCTACGCATCCATCTGAAGCACTCGCTCAGAAGCACAGAATATCGTTGCTGAAGTGTAGGTATGGATGTCATCAAATCGATTGAGGCTGAATTCGATCAAAATGCACTACGTTGATTTGGCATAAGACGAAAGAGAGCAAATATGGACAAGGAGACGACAGCGACCGAGTTCCAAGACTGAGTACAACGTGTCTTCCGCGACCTCGGTGCTCTTTTGCCCGAGAACTTAGCTATGACGAATCGCGTTAAATATCTTTGTATTATCAATACGTCTGATCGCGGTAACACGTCGAACTGAATTGTTAGACGCAGCCGTGACCCTGTTCCATTCGTTCATGTTTACGCCCTTGGACTATTGCTGTGATGTTCTTGCAGGCCCTACATTTTACCTCTCCACCCTCCGAAAACTCACCCGTAAAATTTTGGATTCGATTCATAGCATAGCCGCCCCACCCCTCTGCAAGAGACTCCCGCCAGAATGACGACAGTTATCTGACCTATCATACGAATTCAACAACATTTCTCCATTTACAATTTCAGAATAGGTCTTTCACTCAAAACTGAAAACACACCTGTTCCACATATCCACTCCTGATTTCACATCTTTCCATTATCTATCTTGCCGCTCCAATTCCAAATGTCTGCCGAACTCTTGGATCTTGACTTGGAACCGAACCCTTTCTGCCAATATCGATTTTATTTTCACGGAGTGCCTATGAAAAAGATGACTCCCGCGACTTAACTTTCATTGGGCGCTGTAGAAATCTTGAGCTTACGATAACGATACGATTACGATCGTATGCAACAGCAACAGTCTGCCCTAAATATGCCGCCTGAATCGTGGCAAACCTGTCAAGTTCTCGAAAGTTTCGGGCTACATGCGACAAACACTGCATCGCCTCCTTGTTTAGGAGAGAATTAGTTTAAAGATCCTTTACTTGGGGCCTTCTTATACCACGCTCCCGTACTGCGCCTCGACCACAGCGCGCTTTCTCGTTCATTGGTCCATCTTTCTGGTGCAGTCTTTTTGCAGGTTTTCAAAAGGCGCTATACAAATGTTCATGCATACATGCATATATACATACACGCATACATACTTACATACATTATATTCAATCACTAAAGACGCTTTATAATGATGTATTATTTATAATCAAGCGGTTAGCGTACAGGACTGTAATTCGAGAGATTGGGGTTCAGAATTGTTTGTTTCGAAATTTCGACTCCACCTGCGTACCCTAGTCAACTAGTACTATAGGCCTAATGATTACAATATCAGTGGGACGATCAGGCGGCGAGGGAGAGGACCGACCACTCGCCCTCATTAGACAAGGACTAGAAAAATGAAGTTGCTATTACTTCATATCCAAGGCTTACTCGTGGTTAGCTTAATTAAAAGTTTCATCTAATTTTTAGTATATTCCGCTGAATCGCCAGATGGCCACTGACCTTCCATACTATGTCAGCCAATTCGCTAGATGGCCAGTCCACTTAAAGTGCATACGTCATTACTACCTTCAGTTGACAATCTCCATCTGGCGAATGTAATGGAACTAGAACTGATTGGCTCTTGAGTGGTTTTCATTCATAGCCGTTTAGAATATTAATTAATCTTCATTTTAATAGTGTAAGGTTGAATTTATTTAAACCGAACTTCAGCATTAATGATATTATTTATATTGTAATTCGATCTCTTTGCTCTGCAGCGCCTTCTCGTACCTTTAAATTAAAAAAATATCTGTCTTTTTCCAGCTGATTTTTTAAATTTAATTTTACTTAACTTTAGTTTTAGTATTATTTTACCATTACTCAAGTCAGCCAGAGCCAACTAGTTTCATGGTCAGTGTTGCTGCCAACTCAGGCACCAATTTGAGGAGGTAAATTTGAATTAAAAAAGCACTCGTATTCGATTTTATCACGTTCCCTTGGATTGCTATCTGCTGGATTTCTACCGCTTGCATTTCGGTTTCACTTAGCATTCAGCCGAATTTGTACAATTTACACTTTGGCGCTATAAAAGTTTAGGAATAAAACAAGATTAATATCGTTAAAAAACAATCTGAGCCACCAAAAATGTCGGGCAAATGCCTGTGAGAACTGGACAAGACAAAAATGTAGTCATTCATTCATTCATTCATTCTAATGCATTTATATAGAGCCTCCATGGGATAAATATACGCCATACACAGCTAGGTCATTCCGACAATTCTGGACAAAATTTTAATTATAATTCTCTTAATTGAACGCAGTAAAGCATTCGCTTGTAAGTTCTCATAGAGATTTTAGAAAAATTAACAAAAGTTTAATTAGGCCATAAACTTCATTATAAATCTACTGATAAAAAAATAAAATTTCCTTGACTGCAAGTTAAATTATTATTATATTTCGCTTAATTATCTAAACTCAAACACCAAAATCTGTCCATCTGTCAATATATTCTTCTCAGAGTCCCAATTGTTGTCAGCCACAAACAGTCGATTATTTGTCTGGTCCAGAAGAATCCTCTCTGGACGTCGTAATCCATGTTTCACTCCTATGAGAATTTCTCTCTTAAATTCCAAATTAGAATCCAATAACAAAACTCGACTGTTTCCGTGATCAACGACAATCACGAATCTATTTCCATCGACGGCCAAATAATCTGGACAATTCATTTGTCCGATGGTCGATCCACGTTTTCCACCAAATGACTTCTGAAGTTTTCCATCTCCATTCACTACACACACTCTTTCCAGATCATCACCATGATCGCGATGACTGACCACGAAATGACCATTGGTTAGTCTGATAGCATGTCTTGGACTACGAATATCTGCGTTTGACCTAATTGGCCAACGTAAACCTCTGTCTGTCGATAGATTGATTTCGCGGATCAATTGTCCATCCGACGAATATTCATTCAATTTATTTTTATCATGAACTGTTAAAATGACATTCGATTCATCTGTAACAGAGAGACCGTATCCATAATCGTTTCCTGTTGACCATTTCTTTATTAATTTTCCATTTGGAGCAACTCTGAAGATTTCACTCGACTTAACATTGCCTTTGTAATCGAAGATGTAGAGACATTTTCTTCGGTTGCAGGATCCTATATCCATTGGATAAATTAATTCCTTCAAATTCCATTGACGACTGAAACTCAATTTCATCGAATCGTAAACTTCAACTTCTGAACTCTTTTCACGCACAACAAACAATTCTTTGTCTAAGATCGTCATTCCACGGATCCACTTATTTTTCTCTTTTGCGGTTTTTGTTCTGATCGTCTGAACTAAAATTGGATCCAAGTTGATTCGAAGTTTACCTGAAAGTAGGAACAAATTTATTAGTTTTATATAAAAATCATATCAGTCTTTAAACTTTAAGGTATCACTTCTCAAATAACTTCAAGAGGCGACGACCACTACTACGATGATAACTGGGGATCAGTTCTAAGTTCTCGCAGAAGACGAGACAGACACATTCAGAGAAACCTAAAGCGACCGAAAGACACATCAACCGATACAACAAGACTATCATATAGAGACAGGCAGAAAGACATAAAGAGCCCCTAAGTCCATCAAGTGCATTGCCAACGCCGTCGAATCACAACGAAGTATGGAACGCGATTCCTTAAAAATGTATCGTCCCTTATAACTGATTAGAACTGATTACATTAGATAGCACGATAACTTTTCTTTACTCTTGGTTATAGAAAAAATGTTCAATTATTTAATCTATAAATTCCGTATTCCTGCTATAACGTTAAGTGGAATTTTCGAACAGACGATGAAAAAATTATTATATTGGTCTTTAAAGAGTGCTGTAAATGAAAAGCCTTCAATCTAATGATCGACACCAAATAGCCGTAGCGTGAAAAACTAAAGTCATAATCACTTCTGCAATCAACAAAAAAGATATATCATCGTAATCTTGTGAAACTACGCTTTTCTACAATTAGTTTAAACCGCTATTGGTTATTAAAATCATAAAGCCTTTGATTTCCCTTGTTTTGGCGCGGTATGTGGATTCCCGCGGGCGCATACAAAAACATTAAGCCAATGTTGCACCAATCTGTTTGCATGATGGCTGGGCTTGGCAGAATCATCCCAAAGTCTAATATGCAAAACTTGTAGACTTTACATCATAAAATATGACGAAATCATCAAATAAACTACAGAACCTCAAATAGCAAAAAAACCGAATTGGATGGTAAAAAGCAGAACTTCTGGTGACCGTTATTATGTAAAGACTTCAACCGTTACCGATTAATTCTTGTATCCGGCTGATGAGCTGTTCCTTCTCTGTTATCCATGCATTTCTCTCTATTTCTCGTTCGTGTTCGATGTCAACAATCTTATTTCTACAGTCTGTAACAACATTCAAAAGGACGCCTTAAAAGTAAAAAAATAGCTATTGAGAATTACAATTAATCGAAAGAAGCTATGCATCTAGCGCTTGTCGACATGCTATTTCTTTATACGCTGACCTGGCTAGCTACAATTGTTAAAGAGTAGGCCCTACGTCAAGGAGCCTCTGTGCGTGAGGATGCCGGTTCGCATAGCGGTAGTGGCTGTATTTCAGAGATTTTAATCTCGGGCTAGCACGGTACATTCACGGGAATCTCAACTGACGTTGCGCCCATTCAAACGGGCAGCGGTGGTGAAGGGTCTCACCCAATAAATTATTTGACATATGAGCAGGGTGGAAGTCATACGGTCGCTATAGAAAAACATGTAAATTTACATTTACAGTTTTACTTATTTTTTGGTTACTGAAGCAGTGCGTAATGTACGAATAAGATTTATTCAAGTGATAAAGGAAGAGTATGCACGTTTTACATGTATTTAGGCATATTATTAAATTATTAAATTATTAAATATCATTAGAATACATGAGCACATAGACGAACAATCTAAGAACGGTAATCGGGTCGGAGGTCGAACGTAAGGCATACTCCATTCATGGAGTTAACCCTTAGAGGCTAATCTCGGGTGAATTTTTCACCCCAGTCAGTATTTGTGCTGCAGTGTTTTACAGCTTTGGAGCTATGTCATGTGCTTTGGTGCATCTGTTCCTAGATGATTTTTGCTTGATTTCTTATTTTTCACTTACTTATTTTTGATACATAGTCACGTGACTAAGAAACTGACGTCGCACCTTGGCCATTTCTTTTGATAATTAGCGTGTACGATGTCTAGAAGGTTATCTGCCGCAAATGCTAGTAAACTGATATCAGAATGGATTGAAAATTATGACAACGATGATGATAATGTAGAGTGTGATGACAGTAGCGATGTATCAGAGCTAAATAACGTTGAAATCAATGTTGGTCGCGAGGACAGTGACACAGGTAACGATTTGCCAAGCGACGCTGATGGAGACTTTGTCACTGATGATGTTTCTACTGACGATGACTGTGCTGACAGATGACATTTTTTAGTTTTCCTAGCTTTGCAATTTTATGTTGAACTTGATACAATTACCGCTGTTCACTGAGCATGGTGTAATTTTACGTCAGACACCTCAAGTAGTGTGGGGGTGAAAAATTCACCCCAGGTTAGCCAATATGTGATTTTTTATACCTGTAGGTTAGCCTCTGAGGGTTAAATGAGGAAAATAATGGGGTACACTTCAAATTATGACAAATCTAGCACCCAAACTAGACAAAGGCTAGAACTTGATTTCTTTAGAAGCTTACGTCTATGCGAACCATACCAAATTCCATACGAGAACATAATTAGTTCACATAAGGGGAAAATTATGTCATGATGATAGGCCCTATTACTGCAAAGTAAGCAAAGGCTGCTGTGACAGAAAGACAACAATTTATATAGAATTTCAATATAAACAGGACTGAATTGACACTTGAAAACCATTCAACTCAAATACTTTTCTAGACATTTGGGTTTGAAAATTGATCTGAAGACCTACAAAATAATCCAAAGTGACCTAATTCATATGCGATCTAGCAACATTACAAGAAGCACTCCTTCAATTCGGCTATCAGAATACAGGTAGCGTTCAAGCATCGAAGACGCCGGGACAACAGATCCCATCGAGCAAAATAAACATGGGAATAGACAACCCATTGATATATCGATATTAAAATGTGATATACCTGTCTTCGTCTTCCCGCAATCTTCAATCGCTTGTTCTTTGCTCTTCATCAAAGTTTTCATTGAATGTTTTGCTCAGGGTCTAATTCCTGCTTCAAGTTGCTGTTTTCGACTTGCAGTGTCTTGCTTGTTGTTTTCTCACATTCCAGTTCTTGTATAAGTTGATCAGCACTGGTTCGAAGAATTCCGTTGGTAGTTTTCTCCATGTCCAGTTCTTGCCTAATTATCTCAGCTACTTTTCGCTCAGTGTCCAACTCCTGCTTCAATTTGTCTATGTCGACTTGTAAAGCTGTGACTGCTGTTTTCTCGAAATCCAGTTCTTGCCTGAGTTTTTGAATGCGCTTCTCGTTACTGGCTTGAAGTGTGTCGTTGATTACTTTCTCGTTGTGCAGGTCAAGTTCCAATTGGTTTATTCTCGCTTTGTTACTAGCCGTCTCCTTACACAGCTCTTCTTTCAACATTTTATTAGCCTGTCTCTCACTGTTTGCATTCACTTTGAATTGTTCATTTTCTAACTGAAGACTTTCCTTTTCTGTTCTTTCGATGTGGATTTGTTTTTTTTTTAGAAGATTAAGTTCGTTGCTTTGTTCTTTTATTAGAGTAACTTTAGGCGTTTTTGGTTCCTTTTGCTTCAGGTTGCATTCTTCTGTAAATGTATTAGACAATTTGAAGCATAATGTCTTCGACTTCCTATTTAAAACTATAATATCACAATCTAATTTGAAAAATCCAAAGCAATGTAGTAACTAATCTGTTTGCAGAAGAACCACATCACTGGATTTCCCGAATTTACTTTGATGTTTGAGATATTAAAGCTATCAAACGGAAACGCATAGTATTAAAGTTTTAAAAACGAAAAAAGAACTCACTTGAAGCCATTTACCTTCAAGCTCATGAAGTTCACAGACACTTGGTACAATGATTTATTGTTTCAAAATTGTTTTCTATTTGCTTACGAAATCCGTCCACAAATTTGCCAACATGAGAACCGTCGTGATTTCATGGCCGTCCATGAAGCAGACAGCGCATACAACTGTTTTACAGTCAGTGCAGTATACACTCAAAACATTTTGCTCATGGAGTTCACAGACACTTGGTACAAGATTGACCATCACATTTTCGTCACCTACTTGTTCACTTATTGGCATCAATTTATGATTCTTTGTTAACTTGAATTTTCTATGATGTCTGCAGCATTCTTCGCACAAATTCTGCTTGCATTTACTACAGTACATATCAGCTGTTGGTGTTTCCTTTCCCGTTTTCTCATTATCCTCCAAACATGCGTCGCAAAAAGGTGTTGATGATGAAGATGGGTCCGAAACATTCGATACTTGTATCAGATTCGCAATGAAAAAATTATTAGGTAGTGCATGAAACCCTTCTTGAGGAATCTTAAACTGTCGCGTACAGATTGGGCAAGGCATCTCATCATCGGGTCCTTTGTTCGTTGAAAGCCCGGTCTGTTGGAGACATTTCATGCAGAACGCATGAATGCACGGTAAGCCCTTTGGATCGGTGTAGACATTGGTACATATGCAGCAACTAATTGTGTCGTCGATTTCTAGCTTTTCAAATTCAGTAGTTTTTGAAGCTCCGGCACCCATTTTATTGTGTGAATTTTTAGGTCGATAACTCACTTTCAATGTCGCTGTTCGATTCGCTGCGTTAATGCTATGAATCACAATTATAATCGTATTTCGAGATTTATTCATCGTTCAAAAAGGTAAGTCATGGAGAAACCAACTAATCGCACGCATTTTGTCAAAAACAAAATCGGTAAGGCAGGTGTGATCAGTTTCGCATCGAAATTCAGATCCAGCGGTGAAACATAAAGACAAGCAGGTGCACAGGTCAGTTTGAAAACATTTATTTAACGGCGCAGTCATATCGAGATGGCTGACGTCATAGGTGCATAGGCCACGTAGATCTGTACTATTTCTAGCGATGTGTCAACACAGAGTCCACAGATTAGAGATCTCTTATGGGATACTCGCTATTATCTACCTTTAGCTCATGCATGAGCAGTAGATAATCCTGTTAGAAGTAAATCGCAATAAATTTACCTTATGTCAAAAACATTATTAACTAGTAGAATTATTGCTAAAATTGTTTTCACTCATATGTGTAAATCTGACTGTTTCTTTTCCATTTGCGACCACAATATCATAATGTCCTTGTACATGGATCGAACTTCTAGCTATGATTATCAATAAACAAGAAGAACTTATTTGGCACATATTGTGAATCAGCAGTTCAATCCGCCGTCATAAGTAAAAGTTTTTCACACACTTATTGTCGCCAGCTTCGTGATGCCCTTATTTCCTTCCGAAACTCGAGGTCGTAATAATTATTATGTAGCTAGGCGTTGATATCTGCCTTTTATTCGGTAGCCTTTAATTTCTTAGCTCACGTGTTTTGTTGTGAATTGGACCTCAGATGCGTAACTTCTTAATCCCATTCTACGAGGCAGTCAGATAAATCATTAATATGACTCTCAGGTTTTCTTGTTTTCTTGACCTTTGAACAATTTAAGTGTAAGTTCACGGATAAGCTCAAGAGGAGAGGCAATAACCACAAAACACTGAGAAACTCAATAAAATTTCTTTTTTTTCAAATTCAACTGTGACTGGAACTAATTCTAATTTTCCGATCTAATGAAATAATGACGTTTTTATAATTGGCAAAGCATCAACTGATGGTTGCTTCAAGGAAAACTGCAGTAAAAATCAGAAGCCCCATTTATAAGAGACTTCACGGACTTGACGCAGCGCTCGTGAATGAGATGGTGCCCTGTGCTTAACTTAAAAGGAGTGCTTTCGAAATTTCGAGTTTACGATCACGAATACGATTACGATTACAAAAGAAGCCCAGTCGAAAATGTGATACGTCATAGAAATCCTAAGTGAGGCTACGTTAGGAAAATAACTAAATATATTACACAATACAATGCACTCAGTTCGCTGCAAAATTAGATATGTCAAAAGCGCTTCAGTGACGCGTTTTGTCGTACATCTGCTGTGGCACTATCACAGAAACCTCGCATTAACACATTGATTGCCACCATATTTATTATCCTAACGCCACAGAATTTTTGGGGAAATGTTCAAAATGAAGTAACTGAATTTTGTTAATTAATCAAAATCTTGTTTTGTTTCATGAAACAAAATCAGAAAAAATTTCATCTCTAGACCTATAATGTCTTTCTTTGGGCTTATTATTGTTTTAGTGTTGATCCAAGTTGAACTGGTCACAAGTGACACTTTTCAAATATTCTGTAGTCCTATTCTGGAAAACACTGCACAATAACATACAACATGAACGTTCAACAGTTATTGTCGATTCTAATGCACATGTGCCCAAAGCTTCAGCATCTGTATGATACTGCTCAAAAAACAACGCACATTGCTCGTTCTGACATGCAAATTTTGCGAGAGTATCGAGTTTCTTTCTGAATTCCATTCTTGCTGGTTTATACATTTCTTGGTTTTGGTAGCCATCTGCTCTGTCGATGGTAGCAGGTCAAGCAAATGTTGCCCTGTCAGTCGTGGCATCTCAGATGCCTTGTGATGTAGCCTGCGAATGGCGTAATGCTACGGTGATACCTACCATAAATTGTAGGCCTTCTAGCTCCTGGGCAGCTATCGTCCAGCACCTAACTGCTTTGACCTTCAGCCGAAGCCACATTTCATTCTTTCTGCCACCGAATTTCTGTTGCAATAAGTAGGCATTGTTTATGGACATGTCCAATAAATGATGTACAATCTTCTCATACCACTTGGAAGTCTTATTGAGTGAGACATAGTAAGCTGATCAGAGCGATCAACTGCGCTCACGTAGTTCTTTTAGTCCAGTACAGTCTTGTTTCCTAATCTGTTTAGAAATACTCACTCTTCCTATTCATTCTTGGCCCCAAAACAGTCCACTTATTTATGAAGTCAGCCGTCGGATAGCACCTACCCGTCAAAAGAATTATAACATGCACTCCGGTTTATGCATGGCTTCCCATATAGTTAGTGACAAGATATCTCGTCCTCGGCGCCTGAAAACCTGGAAAATAGGATCCGATATTTCGTCCTCGGCAGGTAATGTGTAATATGGCGCCATTCCACACGTCTATACATAACACACGTCTATACATAACACACGTCTATAAATAGACCCACATAGACCTACGCCTGCCAATACTCCAAAGCGAGAACGAAGATTTTTGTTGCTCATAAGCTGAAGTTTGAGTAAATTGTTGTCAAAAGATTAGTCAAAACGACAAACAGTCGGAAATGAGGCGCTATATAAACGATTTCAACAGCGATTTTACTCATTAGGCTTATAAGCTCGTAAAAACCACGGGTCAGGAAAATATTTGAGCTCTTCTTTGACGTCTCTGATAATTATGATAGTGTTGCTGATTATGACGGTGAAATAACTTATGGAGATGGGGCACAGATAGTTTTTAAAATGTTGTTAAATTCCACATGGTAATAGGTTGTAGCTCAAGTGCCTAACAGGGTTGGCACACCACGGGCCCAATGTATTTGGATATATGGGAAGAAAAAGATCATCGTAATCGATATTAGGCCTAATCATAATTTCGACAATTTCTTTAGCGTTATTCAAAAGCGAAACCCGTAAACTGACGCCCATCATGGCATTTGTTAATTGTACACGATTTTCTCTAGCGAACGCATGCCTCGAACCTGCTCATTTTTCACAACCGCTGCCCGTTTGAATTGGTTCTATGGAAGTTAACGTCCCCATGTGTGGACCGTGCTACCAAGAGATTCAAATCTATGAAATGATCCAGGATCGGTATGCGAACTGGCATCCTCACGCACAGAAGTGTCTTGACGTACGCCTAGCATTTAACCAATGAAGCTAACCAGGTAATGGTGAGCGTACGTTACTTGTCGCTTGACAGTTTCGAATTAACTGCGAAGGCATGTGTGCCTAGTTGGCTACTTTTAATTAAAGAATTGGAGTAAGAAGTCGATTTTACTTTTTTGAACCCTATTTCAAATTTTTTTAGATTTTCTGCCAGTTAATAATCTTTACGCGTTTAAGATATTGCAATGCTATTCTTGCAGACTTATCAAACTATCTAGCACTTCTGCGCCTTCCGTCGGCTCATCCGTAAATTTCGGATTCATTTATTGCCATAGCTGTCCAACCTCTCTGGAATAAACTCCGGCCACAATTACGACAATTATCGGACCCATCATACGAACTCAACAACATTTCTCCGTTTATAATTTCAGAATAGGTCTTTCACTGAAAACTGAAAAGACTCCTCTTCCAGAACTCCTATCCTGATTCTACCTGTTTCCATTATCTATCTTGCTGCTCCAATTCTAAACGTCTTACAGTCTGCCTACCTGACTCTTGAATCTTGGCCTGAAACCAAACCCTTCCTGCGTATCGATTTTGTTTTGACGGAGTGCTTGTGAAGAAGCTGATTCCCGCGACTTATCTTTCGTTGGGCGCTGCAGAAATCTTGAGCTCTCGATCACAATACAATTACGATCGTAGACATCGTCTAGAGTCTGCCCAAAATGTGCCACCCGAATCGTGACAAATCTATCAAATTCTCGCACGTTTCGGGCTAGAAACACTTCTTGTCCCATGCTGCCGTACTGCGGTCCAGTGGTCCATTTTTGCGGAATAGTCTCGCGTCGAATTTAAAAAGCGCTATAAAATGTGCAGAAACATACAATCATTATAGTAAATCACGATAAACGCCTTATTATGATATTTTAGTAATAGTCTTGCGGTTAGCATACTGGGCTGCTATTCGAGAGGTTGGGGTTCAAATCGTTGCCATCGCAGAATTTCTTGTTTCGAAATTTCGGCTCCACGTGCGTACCCAAGTGAACTCAGCTATAAGGAATACAATGTTAGTGGGACGATCAGCCGTCTTGAGAGAGGACTGGCCACCCGCATTCATATGCAGAGGATAAGAAAATGAAGTTTCTAACAGTTCATATTATTATTAATTCTGCATTTAATAAGCGCCACTATTTAATGACTAATCATAAATCGATGACGCTGAGCAATTGTGAGTGAAGGACTTGCTCAACGTCCCTACGCAGCAACCGTCCGAGGGGAGGCTCGAACCTGTATTACGCGTAACAAGCCAAGCGCTCTAACCAATTGCCTGCCGTGTCGCACTATCTATGGTTGCTTAAGGGTTAGCTTAAGCAACTGCTTCTTTTAATATTTAATATACTCCATTCATTCGCAAGATAATCACTGACCTTCCACACGATGTCAGTCAATTCGCTAGATGGCACATTTCTCATAAGCTGCGTGCCGCGTTACAATCTTCAGTTGACAATCTCCATCTGGCGAATGTAATGGAACTAGAACGGATTGGCTCATGACTCGTCATGAGTGGTTCGCTTTCATAACCATTCAAAAATACTAATTTTTTTTATTTTTAATAAAATAAAGTTGAATTTATTTAAACTTAACTTCAGTATTGTTCTGCTGTGTCTATTTGCAAATTTAAATTTTATAAATATTTGTCTTTTTCAAGTTGCTTTGTAAAATTTCATTCAACTTAACTTTAATTTTACTACTATTTTACAGGTACTCCAGTTTGCGAGAGCCAGGTAGTTTGTTGGTCAGAATTGGTGCCATGTGAGGCATCAATTTGACGGGGTAAATTTGAATTAGAAAAAGGACTCATATTCGATTTTACGGGGTTCCCTTGGACTAATCTGCTGGATTTCTACCGCTTACATTTCGATTTCACTTAGCATTCGGCCGAAATTGCCTAATATACTCTTTAGCGCAATAGAAGTTTAGGAACTAAACAAGATTTATATCGTTTAAAACAATTTGACTCACCGAAAGTTGGACAAATGCCTGGGAGAACTGGACAAAACAAAAATGTAAATCAATCATTCATTCAGTGCATTTATACAGCGCCTCCATGGGATAAATATATGCCATACATAGCTAGATCACTGCCATAATTCTGGACAAGATTTTAATAATTCTCTTAAGTGAAAACAGTAAGGCATATGCTTATAAGTTCTAATCGAGATTTTAGAGAAATTAACAAAAGTTTAATTAGGCCATATATACTTCATTATCAATCTACTGATAAAATAAACATAAAATTACTTTGACTGCAAGTTAAGATATTATTATATTTTGATTAATTATCTAAACTCAAAAATCAAAATCCGTCCTCCATTGCCCTCCTCGTTGTTAGCCACAAACAGTCGGTTATTTGTCTGATCCAGAAGAATTCTCGATGGAAGGTGTAATCCGTGTTTAGCTTTTGAGAGAATTTCTCTCTTAAATTCCAAATTAGAATCCAATAACAAAACTCGACTGTTCTTCGAATCAACAACCATTACGAATCCATTTCCATCGACGGCCAAATATATTGGATTAGTCATTTGTCGGTTGGTCGATCCAGATTTTCCACCGAATGACTTCTTAAGTTTTCCATCTGCGTCCACTGTACACACTCTGTGCAGCTCATCAAAATAAACGCCATGACTGACCACGACATGACCACTGGTCAGTTTTATAGCATGCAATGGATGAAGAATATCTGGGTATGATCTAACTGGCCAACGAAAACCTCCGTCTGATGATAGATTCATTTCGCGGATCAATTGTCCATCCGACGAATATTCATTCAATTTATTTTTATTATAAACAGTTAGAATGACATTCGATTCATCTGTAACAGACAGACTGCGTCCACAATCGTCTCCTGTTGACCAACTCTTTATTAAATTTCCATTTGGATCAACTCTCAAGATTTCATTCGACCGACCATAAGAGCGTTTGAAATCGAAGATGTAGAGACATTTATTTCTGTTGCAGGATCCTATGTCCATTGGATCAGTTAATTCCTTCAAATTCCATCGACGACTGAAACTGAATTTCATCGAGTCATAAACTTCAACTTCTGAACTCTTTACAACAAACAATTCTTCGTCTAAGATCGTCATTCCACGGATCGATTTATTTTCCACTTCAGCAGCTTTTGTTCTGATTGTCTGAACTAAAACTGGATCCAAGTTGAAACGAAGTTTACCTGAAAATAGGAACAAATTTATTACTTTTCTATAAATATCATATCAGTCTTTCATCTTTAAGATATCACTTCTAAAAAAACTTCAAGAGGCGACGACGACTACTATGATGATATCTGGGGATCAGACACAAATTCTGGCAGAAGACGAGACATAGGCCTAAACATTGAGAGACACCTAAAGCGACCGAAAGACACAACAACCGATATAGATATAGAGACAGGCAGAAAGACATAAAGAGCCCCTAAGTCCGTCAAATGCATTGCCAAGTCGTCGAATCACAGCGAAGTATGGAACGCCGATTCCTTGAAAATGTATCGTCGCTTATAACTGATAAGAACTGATTAATGTAAGATAAAACCATAAGTTTTCTTTACTCTTGGTTATAGAAAAATTGTGCAATTATTTAATCTTCAAATTCCATATTTCTGCTACAACGTTGACTGGATTATTCGAACCGACGATAAAAATGATTAGTTTTTAAGGACCGTGCAGTTGAAAAAGCCTTCAATCTAATGATCTGTGCCCAATAGCCGTTGCATGAAAACTAAAGTCATCATCACTTCTATAATCAATAAATAAGATATATCACTGAAATCTTGTGAAAATACGCTTTTCTGTTATTATTTTAAACCGTTACCGGTTATTAAAATCATAAAGCCTTTGATTTCTCTCGTTTTGGTACGGTATGTGGATTACCGCGGACATATATAAACACATTCAGACAATGATGCACCAATCTGCGTATGTATGCCGTTATTTTTAGAACGCCTGGATATGACAATACTACTTTATTATACTACCATGATCTACGCTACGTACAGGCTACTCAATGCTACTAGCTACTAAGTGTTCCGGTAGTGTTTATCGTGCGGGCGTCCGTATTAGTATGCCATGTCCAGGGCAGTGTCCGTGCCGCGTGGCGTTGTGGTAGGGGCGTGGCCTAACGGCTGGCCAATCATATCCTTACAGTATGTGATGGCCGGGATATGGCAGCCTCACTGTCACGGCCAAGATCAACGGTCAGCATGAAGGCGACTACAACATCCGCATGAGGTCGCCATTATAACATCGAAAAACAGACTAGGTCTTCCGATGAGCCTATCTGTGGATAGAGACGTGAATCCCTCACAGATACCGACAGCTATAGCGAGGGACATGTATAGGGGATAGACGATGCAGCTTTATGGTTAAGAATAGACACCCCGTTTACATTGGACGATACCAGGGAAGGGGACCATGTTCGGCGGACTTGGTTAAAAGGAGAATGCACTCAGGCGGAGAGGGAAGATTAAGATTCGAACACAGTGAAGTAGAGATCGGACGGAACACAGCGATTGAACGCCAGCTAAGAAGAACTCTTTAGATCGAACGCTAACTTTGTTTCCGCTAGTTTTATTAATTAATATATTCTTTATTAAAATATCTCTTCGTATTGAGCGGACCCATCACGTCTCGTTGGTGCTAGACTAGAGTAGAATCAAGGACGTCACACTCATTCCAAAGCCTGATATGCAAACTTGTAGACTTTACATCTTAAAATATGACGTAATTTTCAAATAAAATGTAGAACTTTAAATAGTATAATATTTCGAATTCAATTGTAAAATGCAGAACTTCTATTGGCCGTTATTATTTAAAGGCTTCAACAGCTACCGATTGATCTGTGCATTTCTTGTATCTGGCTGATGAGTTGTTCCTTCTCTACTATCCATGCATTTCTCTCTCTTCCTCGTTCCTGTTCGAGGTCCACAATCTTGGTTCTATAATCTGTAACAGAATTCAAAAGGACTTCTTAAAAGTAAAAAATTACTTATTGAGGATTTTAATTCGTCTGGCGCTTCTGGACAAGCTGTTTCTTTATACGCTTGCCTAGTGAGCCACTGTGGTTAAAACGTGTGTCAAGCGCCTCTGTGCGTGAGGATGCCGGTTCGCATACCGATAGTGGCTATATTTCAAAGATTTTAATCTCGGGCTAGCACGGTCCGTACACAGGGATCTTAAATGAACAGATCAAATGTAAAATGTGATAGCATACAAAAAAATGACGAAGAAATACAAAAAAGTACGCTACAGATAAGATTTTGAGTGTTGGAGCTCCGTTTTTAGGTGGCGATACTCCTCTTTTAAGTTGCGGATCTCATTGTTCCAGTGGTGGATCTCAAGTCAGAGGTGCCGGATCTCAGAATAAAGGGGGGAAGGGGGTGATTCGGCTAAATTTAACCAGTGACCTTCTCGCCAATCTCTTTGAATATAATTTCCACACTGCCAAACTGCATTCTTATCAACGTTTGCTCAAAGAAAAGCCTCTCACTTAGGCTCAAGCGAAGTGAAGGGGATCTGCTTTGGTGCTCTTCAACACACGAAAATGAAACATTCAGCATTTTTTGTGACTAGACTATTATTGACACCTACATTGTTCTGTCTACTCTATAGTTTGTAACATCGGAGTTATTTTTGACGACAAATTGTCCTCATGTCACATCTTTCAATTTTTTCGGACTTCCTTTAAGATTCTCTGCCGACTCTGTGATGTTCAGCTGCAGTCAGATGTAAAAGCCAGTGCCCACCAAAATCTCGAATCATATTGATTAAAACTTTTTGATTAAATTAAATTACGTGACTTAAATATTCTACCTGAAAATTCGTTCTGCAGTTCTTGTATTTGATTCACCAGACGATGCTTCTCTTCTGTCCAAATTTTCCTCTCCTGCTTCAGTTTCTCTTTGATTTCTGATATCGTGCCATCTACAACATAAAACCGATCTTAAACATTTTGTTTATAAGAAACAAATATAATATTCAGTGAATGTCAGAATTCAGAATTTAACGCTTCTTAATGGAAAGAAACCAACTATAAACAAAGCATTTGGTAATTTACGGCAGATTAAAAAATAACATTTATATCTTAAAAATAGCCACAAAGATCGTGAATAAAGCAGGTACCACGTAAAACAGTATATTTATTTAAGGCTTAGCTAATGACATGCATAGGACTAACGGTACAAGAACTAATGGTACAAGAACTGCAGAACGAATTTTCAGGTAACATATTTAAGTTACGTAGGCCCTATTTAATTTAATCAAAGCATAATGGTTTCATGGAAACAAATAATTGAAAATGAGGGAAGCACTGTTGCTGCTGCTGGTGATGATGGTAGTAGTAGTAGTAGTTGTTGTTGTTGTTGATGTTGTAGTAGTAGTGATAGTAGTTTTTATAATATTGATAAACTATCATTAGCCTCGAAGTTTGCTATGTATGAAATGGACAAGATGCAACCGTTCCGGATGATTTTTTATGTTCTCCGGACACTTTTTTTTAAATCTGGAGGAATCATGTCTACCTGGTGGCCAAAAAGAATAATATTAAAATGTGTGCGAATCGGGGATTTGCTAAAAACCTTTGCATGATCGCCAGCCAATGCCTTTTTCTGTAAATGAAGCTTCAATAAAAAAACTTACTTTATTAGCTTGTTTATCACCGCAGGTTGTCAGACCTGGCGCCAATTGGAACAAAGAGTTCCGAAGTTGTCATTTTAAGCAATCCATTTTGGTCAACAATAATGAACATTTACTTTAGATCCCAGTGATCAGTTGTCTTAATTTATAAACAAAACTCCTTACAGGATCATGCTCGAAGAAAAAGGTATTCCTAGAAACTTTATCTAAAATGTTATTTAGGTAACCTCTATCCGTTAGCAGAGTCTAATGCTTCTCATGACTTGCTTTCATCAGCTTTCTTATCCTACTTAATTCCTTTAGAACTTCACCTCTCTCTTTTCGTAGATCATTGCATTCTTTTTGCCACTGCTCAAGCTGCCTAGCTAGAGCATCAACACGTCTTCTTGACTCGTCCAGTTCAGTAGCCGTTGTCTTGAGCGTTTCATCGAGATGGCGCTGGTTGTTTCTGTGCCATCCTAATTCTTCATTTAACACGCTGATATCTGCCTTTAGTTGCCCTTCTAAATGAGATGTGAAGTTCTCTATAGATTCCTTTACTCTTTCCAAGATCTCGCGCAAATCTTCCGTTTCCATCAGTTTTCTGGTCAAACCTTTCTTTTGCTGAATAAAACCTGAAAAATATATTATACTGTTTGAAAGAACAAAGTTAGGTGTAAAATAACAAGGCCTTGATTACAAATTGTTTTTATTCGCGCGAAGGACAGCCTCTCCAACTATTCGAGCAGTTAATGAAAAGATAACACCTCTAAGTGCTGTTAATTACAATCTCATTCCGAAAGGCGAACGTATAAGACTTCAGCAACAAGAAATTAATTTTATATTATTATCTATAGCCAGTAACAAGTACTTTTCGTTACAAGACTTCATGGTATTCTTAATACGCCTTTTGTGATATTTTATGTGCAAACAAAAACCAATATATTTTAGATAGGTCTATATATGAGAAAGAAAGCATAAGGAATTGGCAACTATTACTAATTCGAGTGCTTTTAAATACTCGTAGTGTTTTTATTTTCTTAGTTGAGAAGAAGTAGAAGAGCATTCCCTGAAGCTAGCCTTGAGGCAGTTATGAGAACGAAGTGTTAGCGACTTCAGTTTCTTAGCCTCGGCACATGAGATCGTGTAGGCAGCCCTCTCCCTTGACGCATGATCAATTCACTGACAGCGTAAAGTCAATGTACTCATTATAGCTGTGTTCCCTAGAGGGCCCAAGCGCAGCAGAATTCTGGAAACAAATTGTTGCCCCGTCGTGGATTTGAACCCCCGGCCTCTCGGTTGACAGTCCAGAAACCAAAAACCACTAGACTATTTGTTTTGTTGTAGAAAAATATACCTTGTGCAAGCTTGTGATAGAATATGTCCCTATTTGCATCAGCTGGAAGAGCGATTTTCTGGCGCAATGCAGCTACTTTTAAAGAGAGTTCAGTCCGAAGTTCATCTGGAAGTTTGATGAACGTTGTTTGCAGCTCCTTAAATGATTTTCTTTCCTGAAATAATATAATATTTGTGCCATATTTGTTTACACGATGCAGTTTTTTCCTGGCTTGTCGAAGTTGCAGTTGTGTGTCTTGTAAGTATCCGATTTCCTTTGTAAAGCTTATAGATCATCTTGCACACTTTGGTCCGTCACTGCAGAAAATCGAATATCAGCTACTCGTGCTCACATGATTGTTGGGGCTGTGTTATTGCTCGCTGCCATAAATTTCACCTATTTTTGCATAGGCTCTCATGTCTGTGTTAGGGAGTGCCGCTATGTAGTTTGTTCCAAAGAGGAGTGTTCGGAAGGCGCTATATAAACTGTTGTCTTCCTTATTTGAGTTTATGATTTGCGACCACTATCGTTGCAGTTATGAGCTATTGACGAAAATGTTTGGAGAGATTTATTTAGAAGTCGGTTGTGTTGAATGAGGACAGTAGTCGCTGATGACTTCAAGATCTACTTAATATTACAGTTGAAGTTTGAAGAAATGTTAAAAATCTCCAAGGTGCTTTATAAATTCTCAGATTGATCTAAAATAAACCAATCCCCAAATTCGTAAGCAAGAATCCCGATGGAACGGTAAATTTACTGTTATTGGAATACACTGAATGGAAAAGTTTTTAATCCTACCTTAACTTATGTTCATGCTTTAAATTTAGAGTTTAGTTTCTATATGTTGAAAAGAAAGATGAAATACATGTATTGTGGGTAAATGCGTTACCACAGCGAATGATAGTTGTTTAATCCCCTTGGAAGTAGTCCAATTGTTTTTGTGTTCAGAATGACGCAAATTACGATTTGAGCCGTCTTGACACCCTGGAATACTTAGAAGATTTGTTCCTTTTTCGAAATGTTTGCCCTGCAAAGTTGAATGAGTTACTGTTGAAGTAGAACCTGTCGATTCATTCTTGGAATCTGTATAAAAATAATACACATTATTGAAAAATTGCCCTGAACTCTATATGTAAATCTCACCATCGTAGGATTTGTGCAACAACAATTCTTTAACTTACATGAAATTAATTTGCATTATTAGTAATTTAAAATGACATTCACCAAATGCTTTTTTACACGAATGCTCTCTACTTAATAATTAAACGATTGATACAGCTTATTTTGTATATCGAAGAATTCATGTAGTGTTACTTCTCATGAAATATTTCGCTCACTTTTAAGAAAGGCTATGAAGATTGTTTCATAAATGTGACCGTTCCTGAGAAAACCTCTCAAAGTCGGGACAGTTTAAAATCAGTTTAATATTGCATTGAATTGGGCTGTAAGTCGTGTTTTTATCACAAATAGTAAAAAGTTGCAACTGCTCATGGCTAACATGTACATCTGCGCGAGAAAAGTAAAAAATTGAGTTAGATCTTACATAATATTTCGAAGGCTGTTGTAAATCAAATTAATTTTACAATTAAAATTTGCAATGTCGCCTGAATTTTAACACGAGAACTTTTGAGAGATCTACTTCTCATCTCTGCAAAAATTATATACCAAAATATTAAAATATTTCAAGCCTATTTCTAGGAACGGCTTTCTGTGTCAATTTGTGGCATATTGATATTTCCGACGTTGTGGAGGTTTTCTCAGACACAGTCACATAAATAGGACATTTTTGCTTAATTAATCAGTTCTAAGATAATAATATAGATGTCTATTAATTATTGATACTTTCTTCAATTTCAAAATGTGTATAGATTTTGCTACTTTCATTTTGCTGTAATATTTTATTCCTCTCTAAATATTCCACAAGCTTCATTTGGGCCCATGTTTGCCATCTTAAGAAATTGAACTATTGAACTATGTCTACAGTCTTAATCATAATATGATTAGGGAGTAATTTATCATTTGCTTCAAAATGTACACTTGATATGAAACTAGAAATACATGGAGAAACCCGTGTATAATTTAAACATTAGGGCTGCACTAGATATTAAACTATATAATGCTTATATAATTTAAGCAAAGGCGGAAATGATGACTCTGTTAAGCTTTTAGCAATGCTACTGTAAAAACATCGGTAACGGATCTTATATATTTTTAAAATTAAGCTGTGCCTTACACCCAATTCTTCGCGTCTCGAAGGTTATTTATATCAAAAAGTTATCGTCAATGGCTGCTCAAATTAGACATCGACATAAATTGTAACTTTATCATAGCCTGGCACAGAACTGTGGACTAATGGAAATGGATGACTTTCGTTATATACTTACAATCTTTACCAATTAAGATGGAAACTACATGTTCCTGACTTGATTCTTCAACGGCTTGCAAAAATTTGTTGAAATTCGCAAGGTGGAATTTACTGACAAGAACCAATAATGTTTCACTTTTCTCGTGTTTAGTTGGCTTTGCATTTATAGTCGCCATTTCTCTGTCTGTTATTGAACCAGCTCCAAACAGACGATCCAACAAATGGCCGCAGTCAACGTCAAGATTATCAACCAATGTTGCATAGTTCTTTCGGATCATAAGCGAATGTTTAGTATCCAGGTATTCATCTACAAGAAGAAAGTCGTATACGTAAATATCTTCTTTGTATGTAAGATGTCGCATTTGCTTAAGGAAAACAGTGATTAATAAAGAAATGCAAATTGATTTAATTACAGGTAACCCCTCCACCGACAACCAGCAGCGTCATTTCGTTTGGACCTTTTTGGTTCATCGACATAAATCGCACAGTCCAAATACAATGAATCCCCTTGTGCTGTCAGCTCTTTGAGCTCTAGCGACCGTCATGATCAATCTTCTCCATTTCTTTCTTTCCAGTGTCGCGTCCCTTAGTTGTGCCAAGTTCATTCCAGTTGCTTCGTGTATCTTGTCCATCCATTTTTTCCTTGGTCTCCCTTGTTTTCTTTTTTACTCTCCACAAGCCAGCATCATTTCTTTTTCCAATCCATCTGATCTCATAACATGTCCAAAGAACCTCAGCTTTGATTTTAGCACTGTTTGTTGTAACGTCTCATCTTGCTCAATTCCAATCGCCCTGCGTACCCATTCATTAGTCCTTTTCTCCGTCCTTGATGTTCTCAGCATCTTCCTCCATATCCACATTTCACAAGCATTGATTTTTTTCTCTATTTTCTTGGTCATTGTCCACGTCTCACTGCCGTATGTTACTGTTGGTATAATCAAGGCCCTCACCAATCTTTTTTTCGTGTCTGTGCTCACATGTTTGTCTTTCCATATTTTTTCTAGTCCATTCATTGCGGCTTTTTCAATCGCCACCCTTCGGTTTATTTCCATATCGCACTTTCCTTCTCTTTCTACTACTGATCCCAAGAATGTAAAGCTTGTTACCGTCTCTAATTCCTCTCCATCCACCACAAAACTGCCCTCCTCAGCTGTTGTCATGATCTTCGTTTTCTTTATATTGAAGTATAGTCCTGCTTTCTCGCTCTCTCTCTTCAGCCTTCTTATCAGTTCTACCAGATCTGTTTTTTTACCAGCTAATAGTGTTGTGTCATCTGCGTATCTCAGATTATTCAGTGTTCTTCCCGCTATCTTTACTCCCTCTTTTGCTCCATCCATTTCCGCCATCCTCATTATCCTTTCTGCACATAGGTTAAATAGGAATGGGGACAGAATGCATCCCTGCCTCACTCCTTTCTTTATTTTGATTCCATCAGTATCTCCAAATTCAGTTCTTATTACCGCAATCTGTTCTTCGTACAATTCCTTAAGAAGTTGTATCAAGTGCCTTGGTATTCCCATTTCTATTAAGGTTTTCCACATCAACTCATGATCAATGCAATCGAATGCCTTACTATAGTCAATGAAGCATATGTATAATTTTTGTCTATACTCCTTTTGTCTCTCCATTATCCACCGCATGTTGGCGATATGATCACGAGTTCCGCGGGATTTCCTAAATCCTGCTTGGTTATCTGGAAGCTCCCTCTCTATTATGTTCTCCATTCTTTTATGTATTATTTTAAGTAGTATTTTACTTATGTGCGATATCATTGCTATGGTCCTGTAGTTTTCACACTCTCTCGCATCTCCTTTTTTGAATATAGGGATAAAGATTGAGCTCTTCCAATCCTCTGGCCATTTTCCGGTTGTCCATATGATATTGCACATTTTTGTTATTGTCTTTGTCATTGCGCCATCTCCTGCTTTTACCATTTCTATGGGTATCCCATCCGGACCCGGTGCTTTATTGTCCTTCAGTTGCCTAATTGCCCATTCCACCTCTGCTTCCAAAACGTCCGGTTCTTTTTCATGTTCTGATGTATCGATTTGTTCTTTCATTACTTTCATATTAGTCTTAAAATGATTCACATGGCCGTCGTTATGACGTCATGTTGTTTACGTCATAATATAGTGTTTATGGGCGAGACTAGCTGTAGCCGTTAGTAGTCATGCTGCCTTAACAATAGTATTCACAGGAATCACAATGCAATTTCCGAAGGAAGAGCGCTATCCCAACTTGCAAATATATAAAGATTTCAAGATCCGGAATCAGTATGTTATGTGTATGGGAATTTATATAAATGGGTGGACATTTAACAGTCAAAGCAACAGGCCTATAAGAATAACACTGGTCACCAAATTTTAACTTTTTTGCTTCCGAAGAAACCTCAGCTGATTTATATAGAATTTGGCACGCCGAATACAATGGTGGTCTCAGAATTTTTGTATCACGTAAGGTTTTTGAGAAAAATGGTATGCAAGATTTTCAAAAGAAAGACCTAAAATTTACTTAGTGCATACATTTACAATGTACTTGTAATTTATTTTGTGGGCACTCTAAAACCGAGCTGCGGCTGATTTGCGTTTGCATTCAATCTCAGGATCAGTGTCAACCGTATTCAGCAAGTATACTAGTGCTCCATACACACTGGCATCGTTTCTCCATTGTGGCAAAGTTTATGAGGAAATCGTTTGCCGTGTTCATCGCCGACGTTACCAAGATTTGCTGGGAAGAAATCCAGATGGCAATGCATAAATATATTTTAGTCACATTTTAACCCCATCAGATGAAATGCTTTAAGCATCTTTTAAACCATCTGAACATAATTTCGTGATTTGTTATTGCCCAGAAAGTTGCTGACAACGTCCTTCAAGGACTGCCAAGCAGTTGACTTTATTCAGAAGTTTATCAAAATGAATGATATTCATCAGTTCCCTGATCTGTGGACCAACAAATATGCCGTCTCGTATCTTGGCCTCACTTACGCGAGGAAACTTGTCTCTTAAGTACTTTAACCCCTTTCCCTCTTTTTTCAATGCCTTGACAAAATTCTTCACTAGTCCAAGATTTAAGTGAAGAGATGGCAACAAAACGTTACTGAGATAAACAAGTGGTTCGTGATGAACGTTCTTTTGGCTTGGTAACAAACGTTTGCGACGTGGCCAGTCCTTCTTGATGTAATGGGAATCTCTTGCACGACTGTCCCACTCACAAATGAAGCAATAATACTTTGTATACCGTAGCTGCACCCCATCAAGAAGTGCTACAACTTCAAATCACAACACAAATTCCAGTTATGCTTACTCTACTGGATAGATGACAGTGACAGCTTTATACTATCATACGTCTCTTTTATGTTCACAGCATGCCCTACAGGTATTGATGGACACATATTTTCATTGTGTAATTAAACTGCTTTAAGGCTTAAACTCGATGAATCGATGAACAGTCGCCATTCTTGCGGATCATATTGACAACCAAGTGCGCCAAACAATCTTTCAGCATCTTTGCAGAATAATAAAGTATCGTTTTTATCAAAAAACTTGATCAAATCGTCATATCGTATGTCTTGCAAAATACAGAAACTTTAGTTCCTTGTGTCAGCAGATTCCATCCCTGAAGCCGATAGCCCAGCAATTCCGCTTGACTCTTTGGTAAACTTAAGTCACTGACTAGGTCATTTAGTTCAGGTCGCGTTATTAAATGAGACTTACAGCACTGCAGTGGTTGGAAATCAGGATCAATGGAGTCTTCTCTTTCCTCTGTCACAGTCTCATCAACGTCGTCGATGGTCCAAATAGCTGGTGGCTTGGGCACAGGAAGACTGTAATAATGTGAAACATGATCTTTCTGCTCCCGCCATATCCTTGGAACATCAAAAGGCATAGACGGCCGAGAACCATTAATCCATGCTCTGACATTGACTGCGCAAGATGTTCAACAAATATGAGGTCACAACCTTTATCCTGATCGCCAATTTTACATCCAAAATACAGTTCATACGCAGTTCATACAAGCGGAGTCATTGTCTTCTTTTAAGATTTCATGAAAAGTGAACTCACCGCAGATGTAACAGAAATTATCACGGCTGTTGACGCATTAACTTGACATTTTGGATTCACCAAGATACTTTAACGTTTGAAAAGCAGAAAAATATTACCATAATTTTGAGCCCCAATTATGTTAGTGAAGCAATAAATATATTCATCATATTCATTACGTCACTTACATAATTAGTAAGTATGTCAAAATTATCACTGAAACACTAGCAATATGTTAATTACGATTATCAATGGAAAAAATTATGACGCAAACTTTCGGCAATTTCAAAAAAAACCTCACGTGATAAAGAAATTCCGTGTTAATTACTAAAATCAGCGACTGGAACAATGATAGAATCACCAAAATTTATTAAGCAAGCAAAAATCATGTTGACCAGTGTAATCGACCATGCTATCTTGCTCCGTTGCTTTGAGCAATGGGTTCATGTTTCAAGTGTCGCCTAAACTGGTTCCAATAAGATCTTAAGGCGACCGTACATCGACGCGATCCGACCCGACCCGATCCAACTAGAAAATCGGATCGGGTTGCATCGGTGTACGTAGCCAGTTTTTGTATTTTGGTCGAACGGGTCCTGGGAAATCTGGGAAAATTTCTCCAGTTTGAGCATTTCAGTCTGTTTGGGTGGACGTGGGTCAGGTCGGTGTGTGATAACCAGTCGGCAAATTTGCTGTAGTTTCTTGATAATGATTCTAGTGTAATAATCCCCTAACCAAAACTTCCCCGGCCATTAACCCTTGGAAAATGACCTCCGGTTTCCCTCCTCCCAATAACCCCCATGGACACTAACCCCTAATAAACTTATAAAATAATACCCCAGTTTAAAATCCATTAACCCCAAATTCAAAAAATTTTAACAAATTTTACACAAATGAAGAAAATATGTAAAACTTTTTTATTTTTTGTAAGCATTTCTACTGCTCTTTCTTGAAGCAGCTATATACAAAGTTACAGTTCATTATGGACCCCAAAGCTTACTAGAGCTAGCGAGGAGCACCGTATCTCGAAGCGTATATCAGCACATCGAAATTCACAAATAAAAAACGAATTTTAAAAAATTATAATGAAAATTTGTGTAAAAAAATGTTACAATAACCTTCACATTTCAAGAGTTCTACAATGTGGTTTTGGTCTGTGTTGCTAAGAGTTGTTAAAAAGCATTCGTATGCTCGGTTATCTTTCAACATCAGTGTGTTGAGTAGCTGTTCATTGGCACTGACTGGAGTTGAAAACAAATGCTGAATATCATCCCTTTCTTTCTCCGTTAATATTTCACTTTGAAATAGCTGTGCAACAATATCTCCAGTGCGAAGCAATCGATTGGAAATATGGCTGTACTTTGACCGAAGTTTCTTCACAGAATCTACGTAACAGAAAATATTATTTTATTGAACTTTTCGTCCGTTATCATCATTGATAATACTCTGAATCAGTGCTTTAGACTGTCTTTTTGAGCATAAGTCAGAAGTATGATTATTTAGGAATCAATTGTCTGCTCTAGTCTCATGTGTCCTGGTAGCCTTATAGTGTGTATTGTCTGCAGCGGTTTTGGACGAAAACGTGAAAGTGACATAGTGAATATTGGAATCGACCAGTTTGCATATAATCGTTGCAATAAAAGTAATTCTGTGGCGTATCGACCACAAGGCAGATCTTTTGTGAAAGTGGCAAGAGTAGCTATGACACACTTTAAGAAGCAACGAATTATCCACATTATTATTACTATAACTATTACTATTGCATTTTCTATCACAATCTCTATTATTATTATTAATATTAATATTATTACACTGGAACACAACGATTTTGGTACTGAAAGTAATGCATGTGCCTTATATTGATTCAAATGTGATGATTCCAAATATGAAGTCAGAACCTGCCCAGCACGTCTAGATTTTAAGTTATGCATGCATTCAAGTAATGACGTAAGGACTCGTTTTCGGTTATGTCTGTACATTCTGTTGTATGTGTCTCCACGATTGCTGCCAGTGATACGTGCATCCCTGCAAGTGTCGCCTGAAATATTCCTAACAGCAAGCCTGCAGCAACCGCTAGACATGATTGGGCATGTCAGCGAGCTGACGTCAGCATCAATACCAGTATATAAGGCGAGATTGCGTAGAACGAAAGTGAAGTTTTCTTATATAACTGTAGCTAGTGTGTGAGATTTAATTTTGAAATGAATAGGCGAGGCTGTGTTAACCATCCAGACAATTTTGCTATGTTTGTGGTGAATATACTCTTTGTGACCAGCGCAAGAAGTTAACTAAGAGAGTGATGATTGCTTACACGTATTATTTTGGATGTCAAATCGGAGACCAGGATAAAAGTTGGGCACCTCATGTCTGCTGCACCGTGTGCTACTCTGGGCTTACACAGTGGCTGAATGGCAAAAGGAATTCAATGCCGTTTGCTGTGTCTATGGTGTGGCGCGAGCCAAGAAATCATCATGCAGACTGTTATTTCTGCATTACTAAAGTTGCTGGATTTTCGAAGAAAAATAAGTCTAAAATCGTTTATCCTGATTGCGAGTCCGCTCTAAAGCCAGTGCCGCATGATGAAGAGAATCCGGTTCCATTTCCGCCTGCTGCGGGTGCTGATGAAACGGACAGTTCTGATGGTAATACAGAAGATGACGTTACTGTTTATGAATCCAGTGATCAAGATTTGGAAGAGGGTAGGCCGCATTTGATAAGGCAAGGTGAGTTAGATGATCTGGTGAGGGACCTATCTTTGTCAAAGGAGAAATCGGAACTGTTAGCCTGCAGACTAGGGGAGTGGAACTTGCTTCAAAAAGGTACCACAACATCACACTTCCGTTATCGTCACAAACAGTTAGCTACATATTACAGCCACTGGAAAATGATATCTGTTTCTGTACTGACGTGAACGGTCTCATGCTGAATTTAGGTTGCGAATACGTTCCTGATCAGTGGAGACTGTTCATTGATTCCAGCTTTCAAGCGAGCTTGAAAGCTGTGTTGGTGCACAATGGTAACGAAAAGCCGTCTGTTCCTATAGCCCACGCTGTAGGCCTCAAAGAGACATATGATTCAATGAAACTCATTTTGAAAGTGATCAACTACTCAGACGACAAATGGAACATCTGTACGGACCTCAAAGTGGTAGCACTTATTCTAGGCCTACAGCTGGGGTTTACAAAACATATGTGCTTTTTGTGCTTGTGGAACAGTCGTGATGACAGCAACCATAACAAAGTGAAACTGTGGCCTACTAGATCTGAGCACATTGTTGGTCGGCACAACGTGCAACACGAACCATTGGTTGATCCATTGAAAGTGTACTTACCACCACTTCACATTAGACTGGGCCTCATGAGGAATTTCGTAGTGGCAATGGATCGTACTGGACAAGGCTTCCAGTATCTGAGAGATAAATTTGGAGCCATCAAAACTGATGCTAAGCTGAAGGCTGGAATTTTTATTGGGCCAGAAATCCGCGAACTAATGCGTGAGACTGTATTTAGAACCAAGCTCAACCCACTGGAATTTGCCGCTTGGGATGCATGTACGTTGGTGGTGCAAAACTTCCTTGGGAATCACCGAGCTGAGAACTATGCTGAACTCGTTAGCAACATGCTAACAGCATATAAGCAACTCGGCTGCCGGATGTCACTAAAAATACATTTCTTACATTCCCATCTGGATTTTTTCCCACCAAACTTGGGTGATGTAAGCGATGAGCATGGAGAGAGATTCATCAAGACATCTCCACCTTTGAAGCAAGATATCAGGGCCACTGCAATTCCAACATGATGGGCGATTACTGCTGGTTTCTGCAGCGGGCAACAGCGGCCACTCACAAGCGCAAGAGCAAGTGTCTAAAGCTCTTTTGAACTCGTATAGAGTTAAGCTAGAGACAAAATTTCGAAATGTATGCTTTCATCTGAGTAACATACATATATTTATATTACATTTTAAAACGTATTTTAATTTCAAGTTATAAAAGAATAACATTTTGTTTCTTGTTATGAATACTCTGAGTTTGCATAATTACACAGTAATAAGGAAGTACTAGTTCTGTAAAGAGTTTGCATAATTATTAGCATGTATGCTGCTTATCTTAAGATCCTGACGTGCTACACAAAATCTGACTTCAGATTTGGAATCAGCAGATTCGATTTAGTGTAGTACACATAACATATGCCTAGTAGCAGGCGAAAAGTTTTCGTGTGATCCAGTGTTATTATTATTAGAAATATCAATATTGCTATTTCTAGATAAGATAGCTTAATTAGATTTTGACATTGCTGACAAATAGAGTGAATGCTTGTACATATATTCAAACTTTACGTATAACTAAAGAGCCCATTGATGTTATACTATATACGATGCATTCAAGCGGACTTTACGCCCACAGTGAGTGATAGCTAGTAATCAAATGATGATCAGCTGTAGATCCCTGCTAGACTCACAGAGAGTACGTCTCTTTGATGAATAGATAATTAGAAGAGTGTAAAGAGGGTCGCCGTAGGCCGTTTCAGTCTAGTGATGCCAATTGTAAGCTGACTGATGACTGATAAAGTTACAGGGGCTGCAGAGGTGAGGCAAAAGGAAGACATGATCTAAAATATTTCACAGGGTGCTCAAGTTCAAATTTGGCCTATAGTTAAAAGGATCGTCCGGGTCGAGAAGTTCCTTCTTCGACAGGGGTTAAGCTAATGAGATGCATACTGCATAAGCCTAAACTAGCATAAATATGGTCTCGTGGTCCGATTCTGAAAAAGAAATTGCAGAGACGAACGATGACTGGAGTGAACACGTCCGCACACGTCTTTAACAGGAACGAATGGAAGGCAACGGATGGAGATGATTTTCTCGGTGAGGAAGAAAATAGTTTTAATATTTTCACAACCTCCATAGTTCTGATGTCGTTGAGATGCACGCAGACATGATCTTTGTCTAACTAACACTTACGGGCCTCCAAGACTGTGCAAACTATGAGACTGGACATGCTTCAATGGTTAAATTGCTCAAAAACAAATCGTGGATCTCGATATTTTTGCAAATCTGAAACCTCTCTGGCAAAACTATAACCGATACTCACTATTCACTATTCGGATTAAACATGTAATACGTGAAACATGATGCAAAACGTCGATTATCGTAACCGAAACATTTATTAGAAAGCAACAAATGACATTACAAAAGACAAGGCTAGGTCAAAGTCTTTCTGGTGGTGAACTGAGCTGTTGGTCATCAGAGAGAGAGAGACACAGACAGAGAGAGAGAGACAGAGACAGAGACAGAGAGAGACAAAGAGAAAAATAGATACAGAGACAGAGAAATAGATACAGAGACAGAGATAGAGACAGGCAGAGACGTAGACAGACAGAGGGAGAGACAGAGAGAATATTTTTACGGCAGTTAGATGAAATCTATTGAAATGTTAGACCTATTTTAATTTTCTACCTGAAGATTCCTGTTGCAGTTCTTGAGCTTGCTTCGTTACTTGTTCCTTCTTGTCTGCCCATACTTTTCTCTCTTTTTCAAATTTCTGTTGAAGGCCAAGCAATTTCACATCGACATCTGCAGAGAGCAAAATACGGACGCAATTTTTCTAACAAAAACATTATGCCTTGGCTAAACCTAATTAAAATTGAAAATTAATGTTAATTGTATATAGTCTATGATCAATAGACTACGACCATTAATAATTTGTAGATTAAAGTGTGTTCGATTATTCAGTTTCTTGCGAAACTGCAGAGACGAACGACGACTGGAGTGAACACTATAAATAAAGGTCATAGTTATATTAAAAGATGGTCATCCATAGCTATTTCAAATATTTTGATGGCTAAATAAGTTGATTTATAATAATTATTTTGTACCTATTTTAGAACACTTATCTACAATTCTGACATAATATAATACACGCTTTCAAATCGGGTGCATCTGGCCGAGAACATGTCGAAAACCATAAAATCCTATAGATTTTATTGTCTACTCCTACATAATTATGGCAAATCCCTATCTGATCGTACATAAATGGGTGTAGTGTAGCGTTGAATTCTGAAGCAAATTCATTAAGTTCAATTGTGGTCATTACCGTTTTAAATGGAATTTTGTCTTAGGTTTAAACTTCCTTGACTTAAAAGTCCTTCTTATGGACTGTTCATTTAGTCTTGAAGCTTTAATACCCCATTCTGTAGTATTTCAATTTACATTCTATTTATTTACATCCAAACATCAAAGGACAAGAAAATGTAACAATCAGACACTGGTTGCAACTAAGAAAACAAAAGAAGTGACATGTTATGTTATGTCTTAAAATCTAATATAAAAGAGCTATGTAAACTTACGATTTTAGTGCCATTTCAATGAAACTTCTGTGCCATGTTCCAAACCGGAAAAAGGTCATAATATCTAATCCCCTTCTTTAAGCCATAGAGTTTTGGCATTTGACGTTATGACGAAAGTAGGGTCAGAAGTTTCAGTCTCATATTTAGAGGAAATCCACTGTAAATCAGGCGACATTGCCCAATTCTTTGCTACTAACTGATTTTTCACGTCAGTTGCATAATTTTAAGGCTATTTAATAATCGAATCGAATCTCGATATTTTGTAGTGCCGTTATCATTAATACAAGATAACAAACGGCGTCTTTTGAAGTGGAAGTGCAATCCATATTTCTTCATGGATCATTGCAATCAGATACCCAATAACCCAATTATACAAAGAAAATGTAACAATCAGTGCATGTGACAATGTAACAATGTAACAATGCAGTTCATTCATCTGACATTAATGTTCTGAAAAGTTGCTACATGTTTTCATATGCCAAAAAAATTCACGAAATAACATGAGAGGCAACTCACCTTCTGATCTTAAATTATAAATCTTTTTCTCTGTAGCTGTTGACTTTGCCTCGAATTCTTTTAGCTTAGCTTCAGTTTGTTTTAACATCTCTTGCGTTTCTCTCAATTTTTCTTTAGTTGAGTCTAAAGCTGGTTCATTCTTCTTTAACTTCTCTTCTGTGTTTCTCAATTGTGCTTCCATTTCTTTGAGGTTTACTTCAAATTGTTTTGCCTGATCAATAAATTTTTCTGTGATGTTTACTTTTTCATTAACCTCTTTTTCTTTCCGTTGAATCAGTAAATTCAGGGTATCTGCCGCAGCCTCACTATTCTTAAATTTCTCAAACAGACATTTGTTCTCACTTTTTGTTAGATTAAGTCCTTTCTCTAACTCATAAACAGTTTCTTGTAATTCTCTTAGTTCTTTCTTGATTCTAGTTTTCTCTTGTTCAATGTAATTCTTGATTGCTTTACATTCGCTTTCTCGATGAAGAATTTCTTGCATCAGTCTCTCATATGTTTCGTCCTTAGCTTCGGTTTGCACTTTGTTCTGTCTTTTAATGTTTCGCGATTCTAAAAATATAATATTGCGACTTCGAATCAAGTTTTGCGCACATAATTCATCGTTTCAAGTTAATCTGACAAGTCTTTGTATTTGTGCATGTTTGGATGCAATTATATAGCTACTTACAGAGCGCCTTTCATTGACTTCAGAAAGGCGCTGAAACACGACTATCAGATCTAAAAAGGTGCGACGTAAGATAGATTAAAATGTTTCTTTATCTGTCCTTGGCCGAACAGTGCGTTCTAGTAACTCCGCCACTGCCGAACTTCGGGTGGTGCCAGTCCCAAGCCTGGATAAAGATATCGCTAAACATTGTAACTACTACTGTTTTTAGTGAAATTGCGTTCTAGAAGGACGATCCAAATGCACAATGCCCCGCATAGTTGTGCGGGCGCGTGGGACCTACAAGTACTCATGGACTGCAGTCCGTAACTATGATCAGCCTGGTTTGCAGTCCGTAACTATGACCAGCCAGCTGATTACAGACAAGAACACAGAACTTTATGATGTGTTTCGAGGCCGGAGCAACCAAAGAAGCTCGTCCATTGAGGATGATCTTGAATTATACTCTGTTAGCTCGGAAGCCAAGACAATGTGTCTCTTAAATAGCTATAGCCATAAATATGCAAGAATTTTTGCAATTTACTGACAATTCTGGCAGAGCCTTTGAAGATGCACTAAAGCTGTCGTATCTAGAACGTCTGGAGGCACGCAAGGACAGCGTTGCAATAACCCAGGCACGTCAGGATGGAGTGGACAAGAGTCACAGCGACATCGAAGGGATAAATTTCACCAAATGACTCTAATTTGACGCAGTTGGTAAAATCATGACCTGCAAATGGAATTGAGTGCTGCTTCTCAATGGAAAGTTCTTCATCCAGAAACACTGAATGGCCCCGACATCGTTCTGTGCCTCCCAAACCTTGCACGTGTGAAGTATTAATTCGTGCTTGCAGTGCATGTCATAAGAATACTGATAAAAAGTATCCACAATAAACCAAAATACTCACAGACAGCAACCTGTCACAGTTGACAAAAGGCAACATTCAGCAATATTTCTATACCCAGTTTCTCAGAAACTTAAGAAGTGGCGTTGCTTGCTGGCGTTCAGTGGTCGACAATAACATTTTGTAGTTGAGAGCGAATGTCGCGTGCATACAAATGAGAAACGTTTGTCAAAGAAACTCGCAAAATATGAATACAATTTGGATTTGCAATTAACTGTGCAATCCTAAAAGTCTGAAAATGTTATAAGATATATACTGTTATGTTGCAAAATCTTGGCTACTCAGCAATAGAATACATAAATTACGTCACCTTAATTCAATCATACATGGAGATAGGATAATTTAATAGGCTCATCATTCACCTTGGACTATTTTTTCATAGCAAATCTTCCAAATGCTGTCTGTCGATGTCCTTTGATGTATCAGAACTGCTTTGTTTGAAACTTCTGTCTGCAATTCATTCGGGAGCTCCTTGAATTTTGCCTCGATATATAAAATTGATCTTTTCTTCTGAAACAGTTTGTTTCACGATTTAAATTTACGTGTTTAATACATAAGTAATTATGGATTATGCAATATGCTCTGTACTTTTGCAGTTACAATGTAGCAATTTAAATAACACGGTAGAGCAGAGCCTCGGATATAAACGGAGGCCACAAAATGTTCGGGAGCGAAGTCTCAATAATAAGTGACAGCATGTAAAACAATCTGAAAACGAAGAAATACAAGTTATTTACAATGAAAAATCTTCAAATTATTTAACAGCTGAAAATCTGGGTTTTTATTTTAAAAACTAGTAACAACACAAATAATCTGGCAGCTTTTTACCTCGATCATGGCATCCGTAACCAGATTTATCTGTTGAGTCTAAAAATCCATTATGGATCATGACTATGACTTAGCCACCTGATAGCAGATAACTTTATGATACAACACTACTCGTATTTACATTTCAAAATTTATTTTAAAATTATGTTTATCTGTATTAAGGTCACAAACACAGGTAAAATTAACAGTTTACACGTCAATATCCACATTTTCTTTAAGTTAATTCTATACATTATGAGTGTCACGAATTCTTGGGAAAGGTGAGTTATGCCCCGTGTCAAAGCAAGGGAGTTTCAGTGCGATGTCACGACGTGAATATATATATATAAACTAAATTGTTAGTAATCAACTCTATCTACAGAACCCCCGTGTCGATGGCCGTTCCATTCCTGAAGATCCCCAAACAATTGGGACGAAAACTCATAGTTCCGTCGGCATGGCCGTTCTTTCCGATTGAGGGCGTCTTTAATGTAAGAAGCGGTGAAAAACAACGTCTTCCGTAACCGACTGGTAAGTCCCTCGTTGCACTCGATAAAGGGTGAACGAGTTGACGATGCCCTTTGCTGGTGTCCGATAAGTGTTCATGGAACAAACCTGTGCCGGCGTTGACGCCCAAAGTCGTGTTCATGAACGATAGATGGAGCTAGAACCGTTTTTACTGTCTCGAACTGCTTCTCTGGCTGTCTTTGAACAAAGTGGTTTTCAATTATATCCTGCCTTGTGTGTTATCGCTTTTAAGTCGACGTCAAGACCTCTTGACCCTTGCAATACCTATGAACCTCACCGCAATCGATAGACCATCGCCGATATGTCTAGTGGCCGATAGTCTATAAGCGACTAACTCCACCTATGTACCACTACACATATGTACCACTCCATATATTGTTGTGTGCTAGTCTTAACAAAACGCAATAAACTCGCTTGGGTAGAGATAAAAAGTATATTTACTCTGGCAAGAGGTTTTAGCACAACACAAAATCACAAAATACCTGACATCAGAGAGAACGTCGACGGCTGTTTAGAAGCTACAAGTCGAAGTCTTTACATCAGCGAGCAACTCGAACACAAAACCTCGCAGGTTCCTCCTAAAGACGGAGGACCTTTACATCAGCTCAGAAAACGGAGTCTTGGCGACTAACAGGAACACAGCCTCGAAGGACTCAGCCTATCTTAAATAGCCAAGCTCAGTCAACTAACAGAAACTTCCCCTTTTATAGGGATTCTGGGGTTACGCCCCCCAAAGAGACGGCCCATCCTTCAGTCATTCCTTGAAGAGACGGCCCATCCTTCAGTCACTTCTTTCCTCCAGGTCTTCCGTGTGGGCCGACTCTAACATACCCCCACACCACGAAGAGAGGAAATCCGTGGATTTCCGACCAAAGAAAATACAACGTTATAATCCTGAACAAGAAAAACCCAAAATGTAAGAGAAAACAATAAAATACAAGCAATAACTTAACTATACACAATGTAACTCGCAGAACAACAGAAAAATAAAACGACTATATACAATAGTTCACTGCAGTCACATGACCAACTGCCGACTCAAAAGGTCGGGCAACAGGTTACACCGTCCAGGTCGGTGGACAATGTTCAAGGAGTACTGTTGTAATTCCAGACTCCAGCGAAGTAACTTTTGATTTGAATTGGCCATTGTATTTATAAACTGTAACGGACTATGATCCGTAAATACAGTAACAGGCGCCGAGCCAAAGTAGACGCTGAATGCTCTCACGGCTACCACCAAAGCGAGGGCCTCTTTCTCCACAGTCGAGTAGTTGATCTCGTGTATCTTGAGTTTCCGGCTGAGGTAACACACCGGATGTTCCATCTCGTCAGCAATCTGAAATAGACAGGCTCCCACACAAAAATGAGACGCGTCCACAGACATCAAAAACGGTTTCTCAAAGTCAGGTGGCCTTAGAATTGGACGAGATACTAATCTCGATTTAAGCTCCACAAAAGCTCTTTCCGCATCCTGCGACCAATCAAACCTTCTATTCTTTTTCAACAACGCAGTCAGAGGCAACGTAATTTCGGAATAATGGGGCAAATAGCGACGATAATACCCCGCCAGACCCAACAACGATTGTACCTGTTTCTTATTTCTGGGCCTGGGAAAGTTCAGCAACACCTCCACCTTCTGAGTTCCGCTTCCATTTGTACTCGCAACTTTCTTTCTTCTGCCTCGGCTTCCAGCTTTAATTTTTTTTCCTCTGCCTCTACTCGTAATTTTCTTTCCTCTGCCTCAACTCGTAATTTTCTTTCCTCTGCCTCAACTCGTAATTTTCTTTTCTCTGCCTCAACTCGTAATTTTCTTTCCTCTGCCTCGGCTTCTAGCTTTAATTTCGCTAATTCAAACTCTCTCTCTTTTTCTCTCTCTTCTTTTCTTGTCTGCATTTCAGCCTCTTGTGCCACCTTAGCAGCTTTCAACTCTTGGGACTTCATTCTCAAACGCCACTCCTCTTTCTCGGCTTTCTTCGGCGTTACAAATTTTGACAATGCTTTTTGCAATTGTAATTTAGTAAGCCCCTTACTTTCCTGTCCCAATTTCTCCAATTCTCGGCGCAACTCTTCGACCGACATATCAAAAATGTCGTCGAGTTCGAGTGGTTTGCCTGCAACGGGCGTTTCCATTTTACCTTAGTAAAACCTATCGGATAACCCCCTCAGCAATTTCAAATTTCCTCTTTTCAAATTTTTCCAGACAATTTTTCAAAATTTCCACTCTAAGCTAGGAAAACGTTTGGACGAGCCCCCATATGTTGTGTGCTAGTCTTAACAAAACGCAATAAACTCGCTTGGGTAAAGATAAAAAGTATATTTACTCTGGCAAGAGGTTTTAGCACAACACAAAATCACAAAATACCTGACATCAGACAGAACGTCGACGGCTGTTTAGAAGCTACAAGTCGAAGTCTTTACATCAGCGAGCAACTCGAACACAAAACCTCGCAGGTTCCTCCTACAGACGGAGGACCTTTACATCAGCTCGGAAAACGGAGTCTTGGCGACTAACAGGAACACAGCCTCGAAGGACTCAGCCTATCTTAACTAGCCAAGCTCAGTCAACTAACAGAAACTTCCCCTTTTATAGGGATTCTGGGGTTACGCCCCCCAAAGAGACGGCCCATCCTTCAGTCATTCCTTGAAGAGACGGCCCATCCTTCAGTCACTCCTTTCCTCCAGGTCTTCCGTGTGGGCCGACTCTAACAATATACATACTAATACTTAATCGAAAATATCTCATACATACAAGAGCAATCCTTGGCACTAATCTCTGATGTCACCCAGCTAATGCGATGCAGAATCGATGTCTATAGTATATAGGACCACACTTCTAACTGAAGCATACACTTACCACTATTTCCTGCTGTAAGCTGGTTTGTCGCTTTTCTATTGCAGGTGGTTTAGACGCGCGAATCTTTGAATCCAGTAAAGGTTTAGGCTGGATAACCGTTGATTTGGTGGAAGGCGACGTATACGGCTGTTTTCCAGGTTCAGGTGGAGGTTTCGGTGGAATTCTTTGCCGCGGGAAATCAGAATTTGTAGTTGGAAATTTCTTTATTACTTTCGTAATCACATTTTGATTCGTTTCGCCTTTAATTATAACGTATAACAAAGTATTAGCAGTTCAGTGTAGATATATGCAGATGTGCATGAATGCCTCATATTTGCATCCCTCTATTAAGCTTCCAAAATCATGTATCTGTGAAACAGTAATGAAGTTGAGTATTCTTTTATTCACTTTACAATTATTGGATATCAGTTACTAAGAGAATATTAAATAATCATAATCGTAAGCTTGAAATTTCTAAAGCGCTACTTAAAAGCTTTGCACAGGGCACCACATTATTCAAGAGCGCTGAGTCAAGTCAGTGGGGCTGTCCAAAGATGCCATGTCAAAGACCAAATACGTTTGCCAGTAAGTAAGTAGCTAAATCTGGACTTGAGTTAATCAACAGAAGTGTCTCTGTCAGGCCTTGAATTGGTATTATGGAATCTGCATGCGGAAGAGAGCGGATTTCGGTTGGACGGCAGCCAATACAAGGTAACTCGCATACTATCCACAAAACATGGCATTTTGGCCAGTAGACGGGCAGCAGAGTTGAGGACTTACTGTAGATGTTGTCCGGGAGAAAGGAAGGCCAGCTTGAATGGCGTGGCAGTGAACCCTTAGCGAGATCATAAAGGTATGCATAAGAGTGAAGCAGAATCAGACGACAAGATTCTTCGCATATATTGAATCATCCTCAATTCATAATGTCTTCACCGACAGATGCAATTTACATGGTGGGCTAGCAAGAGTTCTCCGAAGAAAAGCACATCTGGATCTGGAACCAAGCAAACTGGCTTCTAGGCCTCTTAAATCAGCGCTGGATGATCAGTCTTGGTTTGTATCTGTGACGTGCCAATCCATATATATTGAACCTTTGCCTGGTTTAGTCGAAGGCGATTGATGACTGAATTTTTCGATGACAGCAATCAATGAAGACACGTACAAAAGTGTATCGCAAGGAAGAAATAACTAAGTTAATTGCAAAATCCTAAACATAATGCAATGAAAATAGCCGAAAATGAGGTATTTTGTAAAGAAATTCTCACCTGCAGGGGCTTTTTAGCCTGATCTCCGACAAGTGGCTCAGCGGGACTTAGGTCCCTTTTGGGTCTACCTTTTGTATCCCAACAATCTATACAATGGTCAGTGTATTTGTTCTTTTCTGTTGTTCTTTTGGAATCAATAAAGTTTTCATTCATTCATTCATTCATTCATTCATTCATTCATTCATTCATAGTAATTTTAACCCAGGACGTACTTCTATACTTCGTGGGTTAAAGTTGATCTTGGTGTTCCCCAGAGTTCAGCCCTTGGTCCTCTTTTATACATTTTGTATACCGCTGATATCCCTTCCCTCTTTGCTAAATACTTGGCTGTTGGTCACTTGTATGCAGACGATGTTCAGGGACCTCCGTCTGCGCAGCTTGCTCTTGTTGGTAAGATAGATGCCGTGACTCGTGATATTCAATATTGGATGTCCTGCAATCGTCTTCGCCTTAATCCTGCTAAGACTCAGTTGATCTGGTTTGGTTCTAAACGCCGTCTTGCTCAGCTTGACTACTCTTGCTTGTCCGAAGCTTTCCCCTTTTTAACACTTTCGTCTAGTGTTCGTAATCTGGGCGATATACCTGACTGTAACCTTACCTCCGCAAACCATGTCTCTAAGCACCTCTGTTGAGTTTATCCTCTAAGATGCGCTTTATAAATCTCAAATTACAATTACAATTACAACTTGTCTCGGTCTTCTTACTACCAATTAAGGCGTTTAAGAGTTATTCGTCGTTCTGTTTTCCGTCTGTCTTTACTACTATGATTCATGCCATGATATGTTGTCGCACTGATTACTGCAACTCTGAACTTGCTTGGTTGCCTAAGTATCGGCTGTCCTCGCTTCAATCAGTACGAAATTCTGCGGCCCGGTTGAGAGCACGTCTTCGCCGTTTCTCTCATATCTCAGATTACATCATTCAACAACTTTATTGGCTCCCTATCCTATCTCTTATTCAGTTTAAACTATTGTCTCTGGTACTTAAAGCTCGCATGGGCCAGGCTCCAAAATGTTTGTGTGATCTTATACGGCCTCCACACTGCAGTAGCTCTGCTGCCCGTCTACGTTCTCTAGGTCGTCTGGATCTATTTGTTCCTCGTTTTAACTCCCCGCTTGCGCAGCAGAGGGCTTTTGCTGTTGTTGGCCCATCTCTAGGGAATGGACTTTCGCTATCATTTCGTGCAAGGGTCACTGTTGGTGATAGGGCTCAGTCAGTTCGTTGTTTAAAGACGTTCTTATTTTCCCCTGGGTTCTCATGCTGAAAGGGCCTCTGAAAAGTATGTTATTTGAGAAGCGCTATATAAGCTATCAAATGCAACGCAATAAAAAAGGCTTGCGCTCCATATGGCTCCCTATTCAGAAATCCTGAATCCGTGTTTGGTAGAAGGCAGTACAAGGTAATTTTTAGACATGGACTCTACGTAGCACCCACCGTCGATTGATGCCATACATATCATTATAATGGCAATATTATGATAATTGTTGCATGGTTTCATGCCGCCACAGTAGTACAGCTCATTGTAAAGGGCGACTTGCCTTAAACAGATGAAATGGGTTTCATCCATGTATATCCGAAACAGCTGCTCCGTGTGAAGTCAAAATTAAATAACATTGTATTATTGTGCTTAACTTGTAAACAATACGCAAACCATCCCAAGTCTGTCGTATACGTGCGTTGTAACACAGAAGTAGTAAATAGTAGCAGTCATATGTCGTTTAACCGTAGGCTAAGTTTCTGTCGTTACTAACCCAATAACAAGGTTATGGTTTATACAGACATTGTCTTAACTACGGTAAGAATGCCCTCAGTTGCTCACGTGTTAGTTCAGTATTTAACTTGTATGATCGCAAATTCTGCTGGATGTATATGCTATCTAAAAGGAAAAAGGTACTGAAATTCAGAGTTAGTAACGAAGAAAAACACTGTTTACCTGAGCACACACTTTCTCCATCACAAGTTAGCATCTGATACACGTGATGTTGTTTTGTTTTCTTTAGTGATTCAAGAAAACACTCGTATACATCTCGAGAGTTTCTAATGATGATATTTAGTAGCTCTTCGCTCGCTCTTATTGGAGTAGTATAAAACTGTTTCAGATGTTCATGCTCTTTTGCAGTTAACTTTCCACTTTGAAACATCTGTGTCAACACATCTGGAACACTTAGGCTGCTGAGCAGCTGATTGTAGTGGCGTCGGATGCGGTTTTCGTGATCCTCTATAAAAAGACACGGTTTCTTATAGAACAATGTCAGACATTGCAGAGATCTAGTTATTTAGTCTTTTGTAGATTTGCATAAGAACATTTCGTGGAAACTTCCAATTTCACTAAACAGCCATTATCTAGTTGTCTTCAGCCGTGAACAGAATTCATGCAGAAGAAATGCAGTTCTTGATTTAGATTATCAGAAGCAGAAGAATGATACAGTAATGTTAATGAAGCCCAGATTATAAGCTCTCATGATGAAATTGTTCATGAAACATGACTGACAATTCCACATGTAAAAACAAAAAAATGTTAAAGTAATTTAAACTTCTTTCCTAAAAATGTTCTATGTTTTAATTACTATAATGCACTTGTGAGAACCCTGCATGTATGCTTAAATAACGAATAAAGAATACGTGCATGCCTGCAAGTGTCGCCTGAAATATTCCTAACAGCATGCCTGCAGCAGCCGCTAGACATGATTGGGGCATGTCAGCGAGCTGACGTCAGCATCAATACCAGTATATAAGGCGAGATTGCGTAGAACGAAGGTGAAGTTTTCTTATATAGCTGTAGCTAGTGTGTGAGATTTAATTTTGAAATGAATAGACGAGGCTGTGTTAACCATCCAGACAATTTTTGCTATGTTTGTGGTAAATATACCCTTTGTGACCAGCGCAAGAAGTTAACTAAGAGAGTGATGATTGCTTACAAGTATTATTTTGGATGTCAAATCGGAGACCAGGATAAAAGTTGGGCACCTCATGTCTGCTGCACCGTGTGCTACTCTGGGCTTACACAGTGGCTGAATGGCAAAAGGAATTCAATGCCGTTTGCTGTGCCTATGGTGTGGCGCGAGCCAAGAAATCATCATGCAGACTGTTATTTCTTCATTACTAAAGTTGCTGGAGTTTCAAAGAAAAATAAGTCTAAAATCGTTTATCCTGATTGCGAGTCCGCTCTAAAGCCATTGCCGCATGATGAAGAGAATCCAGTACCATTTCCGCCTGCTGCGGGTGCTGATGAAACGGACAGTTCTGATGTAATACAGAAAATGACGTTACTGTTTATGAATCCAGTGATCAAGATTTGGAAGAGGATAGGCCGCATTTGATAAGGCAAGGTGAGTTAGATGATCTGGTGAGGGACCTATCTTTGTCAAAGGAGAAATCTGAACTGTTAGCCTCCAGACTAAGGGAGTGGAACTTGCTTCAAAAAGGTACCACAACATCACACTTCCGTTATCGTCACAAACACTTAGCTACATATTACAGCCACTGGAAAATGATATCTGTTTCTGTACTGACGTGAACGGTCTCGTGCTGAATTTAGGTTGCGAATACGTTCCTGATCAGTGGAGACTGTTCATAGATTCCAGCCAAGCGAGCTTGAAAGCTGTGTTGGTGCACAATGGTAAGGAAAAGCCGTCTGTTCCTATAGCCCACGCTGTAGGCCTCAATGAGACATATGATGCAATGAAACTCATTTTGAAAGTGATCAACTACTCAGACCACAAATGGAACATCTGTGCGGACCTCAAAGTGGTAGCACTTATTCTAGGCCTACAGCTGGGGTACACAAAACATATGTGCTTTTTGTGCTTGTGGAACAGTCGTGATGACAGCAACCATTACAAAGTGAAACTGTGGCCTCCTAGATCTGAGCACATTATTGGTCGGCACAACGTGCAACACGAACCATTGGTTGATCCATTGAAAGTGTACTTACCACCACTTCACATTAAACTGGGCCTCATGAGGAATTTCGTAGTGGCAATGGATCGTACTGGACAAGGCTTCCAGTATCTGAGAGATAAATTTGGAGCCGTCAAAACTGATGCTAAGCTGAAGGCTGGGATTTTTATTGGGCCAGAAATCCGCGAACTAATGCGTGATACTGTATTTAGAACCAAGCCCAACCCACTGGAATTTGCCGCTTGGGATGCATGTACGTTGGTGGTGCAAAACTTCCTTGGGAATCACCGAGCTGAGAACTATGCTGAACTCGTTAGCAACATGCTAACAGCATATAAGCAACTCGGCTGCCGGATGTCACTAAAAATACATTTCTTACATTCCCATCTGGATTTTTTCCCACCAAACTTGGGTGATGTAAGCGATGAGCATGGAGAGAGATTCCATCAAGACATCTCCACCTTTGAAGCAAGACATCAGGGCCACTGCAATTCCAACATGATGGGCGATTACTGGTGGTTTCTGCAGCGGGCAACAGCGGCCACTCACAAGCGCAAGAGCAAGTGTCTAAAGCACTTTTGAACTCGTATAGAGTTCAGCTAGAGACAAAATTTCGTAATGTATGCTTTCATCTGAGTAACATACATATATTCATATTACATTTTAAAACATATTTTACTTTCAAGTTATAAAAGAATAACATTTTGTTTCTTGTTATGAATACTCTGAGTTTGCATAATTACACAGTTATAAGGAAATACTAGTTCTGTAAAGAGTTTGCATAATTATTAGCATGTATGCTGCATATCTTAAGATCCTGACGTGCTACACAAAATCTGACTTCAGATTTGGAATCAGCAGATTCGATTTAGTGTAGTACACATAACATATGCCTACTAGCAGGCGAAAAAATTTTTCGTGTGATCCAGTGGAATGAAACAAGAAGAAAAAAGAAAACAAGAAAACCGAGACATCGATAGCCAGTGTCACGAAATGCGCTATATGCTAAGACCTTACATCGTGCGCGGAAAGCTTTCCTTCCTGGCGGGAAGGTAGGATGGGGCTGTTGTACACGGCGAACGAGAGTAAGAAAGACTGTATAGATATCTTAAGTCAGTCGTTGGGTGACAAAGAGAACTGAAGAAGAAGTCGGGGAATTCGAAGGATGTTTTTGGTTAGACGGACCGGAGAAGCGAGGCCGTGACTAAAGTGACGGAAGCCAGAGAAGCGGAAAAGGGCTTAGCTTCCCTTTACCATCGTCTTCATAAGTGGAGATTATATATACAGTATATATGTGTGTGTGTGTGCATGCTAGTTCGCTGATGAATGTAGGCCTGTGTTTAGAGTCTGTATCTAAAACTACTCTTGTGTGTATTTAACTGAAGAATTTATGCCTTAATTGTACATACGGTTTCAACTGTTTGGATAATTTCTGTCTTAAGACGTGTACTTGCTATATAAGTAACGGTGGTTAGCAGTGAGAAACTTTATATAGGCCTATATTTATTTATACAGTAGCGGAATATTTAACGATATTTGCGTGGGTAGATAAGTTACAGTATATGTTATATGAAATTTGTATACTGAGATATTTAAGTCTTGCAATGGACACTCATCGAAGTTTAAGTTTATCTTATATATCTTATGCGTTGGTTCACACTCAAGAGTTTCTGCGAACTATGCGGCCTTACAAATTGAAAGCTGCTTATGGGAATATAATGTGCAAGTATTTTAGAAGGTTACTGTGTGTGAATTAGGCCGGTAGTGGTGATACTGGTGCTAACAGTGTTAATGTAGCTACTGAAACTGTGCCAGCTGGGATTGGACGTTTGAATTTTAAATCTAAGCTTGCTTATTATTACGGATCAGGTAAATGTGTAACCAGATTAGCTGTTAGTTTCTTTCAAACAGTGGCTTATATGCGAATCTATACGTCGGTTGTAATCTAAGTTTAGTGAAAGTTACACAGATATGAAAAACCTGTAAGTGTTGAAACTTCAGCGCCCGAATCAGATATGATGCGTTGAACTGAATCCCAGAGCAGAACTAATTTTTCACGAGATGGATTCGTTCTTGCGTTCTTAATATCCATACTACCTGTAAAGATAAAACGATTTTTGCAACAAATACAATGTGTTACCTAAGATTAGTTTAATTAAAAGGACAGCTACGGAGGTTTTGATATTATACTGATAGGTGAAAGTCTGTAGAATACATTGGCCGGCTTTAGTCTAAATTATGAGGAGAGACGTCGATGACATGGAATGATGAATGACAGTAGGGGATGGATAGAGTAACTATTACTGTGGATACTGGATAGAACGCTCATACACATAAAGTGTCTGATATCAGAGTTCATTCACTGTATCTTTCGGCCAGATAATGTGTCTAATCATTTCGAAAGGCCAAATAAACGTTTAGTTGTAGGCAATTCGTCTATATGAAGCCATGGTATTAAACACACTGGTGTATGGATCTTAAACCAGGTCAATGACGTTGGCAAACTGGAAGCAGCACATCATAGAGGGTTCGTAATTTAATCGTAACCGTAGTCATCATCGTAGCTGCACGTTTACAAGCACCTCTTCAAGAAAACTATTCAGAAGTGCTCCCGACCTGATATCACAATCAACGATCAAATAGAATGGTCTTCAATCGCTGACGAATTATAGCCAGAGAAAGCGAAAGAAGTTCATGTCGCAAGTCGCATGGCAGACTGTTTCAGGGTGAAGGATCAACCACGGAGAAGATACCTTGTTGCATTGCGAAAGAACGGGACGGAGGGACAACCAGAACACCCTGTGCTGCAGAGCGAAAAGATCTACGGCCAGGGACAGATGACACTGAAATACAAAGTTCCTTACGGTAGTGCGGAGCAAGAGGATCTTAAACTCAATGCACCTTCAGAGAGGCAACCAATGCAGCTCATCCCGTATGTAAGTAGAAATATGACCAAACTTTGGAATCCTACCAATTAACCGAACAGCAACGTTTAAAACAGATGGAAGCTGGCCAATACGAAAAAGAGAGATACCTGCACAGATGGCGCTGCCATAGTCGACCCTACTACACATGAATTCGTGCATCAGATTAGAAGCAGCCTTAGAAGAGAGCGAACGACGTATTTTGCGGATCTGGCGCAGATGATAAAAGCATGTTCTACATACTATATTCTACATTCTACGCCTACGATTTCTCGCTCAGTCGATGGACATATGGCGTGTTAACAAATGCATTACTTACTGTCTTGACATGCTCAGAGAAGATCAATTCTTGGTCTAAGGTCACACCCAGGTCACGCAAGAAGTAGAAAAGGAAGCAGTGGGGAACTGGAACTGTAAGTAAAGCAAGTCTATCTTTTGAAGCTGTCAGTTGGGTTTTAGAGGGATTGTGCCGGACAATTCTTCACATTTCATGAAGTGATAGCCTAACATATTGAATTGCTCCTGCACCATCTCATGAGCACCATCGTCGACGATTTCTACCGTAACACCATGTTTATCTCACTGGCTTGTAAAATTTGTAAGAGAAAGGACAGGATAAGAGCATATTAAGAATATCACCAGAAAGCGAAGACTGAAGCGTATTGGACCAACCAAGATCAACCAAATGATGAATTGGATCCCTAAAGGAAGAAGAAGGAGGGAAAAGCCAAGAAAGATATGACAGGAAACCATCAGAGACGATGTGATGGGTAAAAACAAGAAGTATGACGATGAACATCTGGAGAATCTGTAGCCTAATGTGTAGATCTGCATAGGAGTAACTGTGTACTAAGTATAGGCCAAAGTCACTTTGTTAAATCATTGGACAATTTGATGTCTACTAGTGTCATTAGTGTCTATGAATTGCTGAATTTAAGTCTATGACCGAGTCAATTTTGAAGTAAATCCTGAGACGACTACAGACGCTACCATTATGTAGGCTGTTGATATCGACTCTGAATTGCCTGACTCTGGCAAGGTAAGTGCAATTTTTCATGCGCCCTATAGGATACACAAATCTAGGAACCGGTGTTTAAAGTTAGGTTAGACATTGGCCTAGGTCTCCATTTTAGGGTCTGTTTGTTTTGTTAACGTCCATTTATCTCTTCTATGCTGGTTTTTGCGAAAGATGGAATCAGCTATTTACGCATTGATCTCGTGCCTCCGACTGCTGGATGTGTCAATCTGCCAAGTAGCGAAAGTTTGCGCAGGGTTGGTGTGACGTCAGCCAGCGTACAATTTACAATATGGACATTCGCGCGCATTAAATGACGTCAGCAGCGAGTCGTAGGAAAATCTAGACTCGTCTGCTGATGTGACGGGTAAAGCATATACAAGGCGGCCGCAAATACATTGTAAAAGAGCGCAGATCTATTACGTGAGGTACTGATATTGGCAAGACTTTCACGTTAATTACAGATCCAACAACTACAATTCATCAACCGAACGGTCTTTCCTTGCCAATTCGATAATTCGATTGTGGAGAAAGAATTGTCACTTTCACCTGGCGCATAAGGATTTGAATCGTGTATCACAGATGCAGTGGTGAAGAATCTGCTTATTAGGCATAACCTTCAGCAACAATGCAAGACCACTGGCGGATCCAGAAATTGACAGAGAATCAAAATTTTACAGTGGTCCAGGTACTGGATGGTGAAAATTTCTGATTACCTTTTTAGTCAATCGGATTTTGCGCCGGATCTTTTCTATTCTTTCACCCACTTCAAACATTTTCTTCATTATTCGCATTAGTTCTCCTAGTTTTCTCCTTTATTATCCTACCATATAATTTTCAGGATTATCATAGCCGTTTTTACTTTATAACTTCTGTGGACAACTCTCGCCGAAACCGATTTGGGGTGTGAGGCAACAAAATGGTTTGCACTTTCACAGTGCATAAACAGAATTTGAAAAATACGCATCATATTGTGATGTAAGTGTTGTCTTTTGGTCAGAGCAGACGATAGGGCGCCGTGAAAGAGGCAAAAGTCTTTGATTCATAATTTGGCCTTACGTAACAAAAGTTGAAAACCCGTCAAGCCTTTGAAAGGAATGCAACTGGACGAGTGTCTTTGGCTGAGATTTTTTCGCTTGCCCTGGTCTAAAGTCTGACCATTCTGTAGCGCTTCGACAAATTCGTGAATGGAATTTGGCCTAACCATGCTGGCGGCAAACACTTGCTTGAATCCATATAAAACCCAATTCCTACTTAGAGACTTGCATGACCAGCACAAGAAAATTCCCAACTACATCATATCCCTCAACCTAGACTTTGGCTCTATCCTCACCTTTACAATTAATTATCCCGTCCACAACTTAGTCACCAGCTCAAGAAAATTTCCGACCATTTCATCTCCCTCAACCTAGACTGTCTCTATCCACACCATTACTAATAATTCTCCTGTCCGCAACTTACATGTGATATTCGACCAAAATCTCAGCTTTTCTGATCATATCTCCCATCTTTTCCCGCTCTTAGTTCATGCATATCTTCAACTTTCACAGATTCCGCCCTATGGTTGACTCCAAAAACCTCATCTACTTTCGCCAAATTCACAGTCCATTTTATATTAGACAACTGCAATTCGCTAAAGACAATGCAACTTCTGAATATAGACCCCATCTAAAATAACCGCCTTCAAGCTATCTATAATTATAATGCTCGTGCTGTCACCAGAACCCGTAAACATTATCACATCGCTCCTGTTCTGAGATAATTCCAATGACTTAAAATTCCTCGAGCTTCTGTGAATACCTGAACGAATAGAGTACAAAGTTCTATCACTTACTTATAACGCAAGGCAATCCTCCCTACCCTCCTATCTTCGCTAGTTATTTACAATTCAACCAATCCGTTTAACCCGCTCCTCTTCTGCTCTAACACTTTGCCCTTTCATCACCTCATCCTTAAGCCATAGGTTTTCCACCCGTCTGGAATAAACCTCCACCAGAATTAATTATATCAATTATCTGATCCATCCCACAAACTGACCAACCTTTCGCTCTTTGCAATTTCTGCGCACGTCTTTTACTCAAAGCTGAGATCACTCCTCTTCCACAAATTCTATCCTGTTCCTCCTCTTCGCCTTTTCTATCTCGCAGCTCCAGTTCTAATCGCCATCCAACGTAACCGTCTGTCTTCCTGCCTGACCATTGGATCTTGATGGAAACGAATCTGACCCTTCCTGCCTATCGATTTATTTTTATGGAGTGTCTGTGAGTAAACTGGTTTCCGCGACTTAACTCCCTTTGGGCACCGCAGAAATCTCGAGTTTACGATTACTCTTACGAAACACAGAGCTACTCACCACCTGTTGGGCATATGAAACGAACCGAATTATTTCAGGAGGTTTATTCTAACTCTTAGATCTATGTTAAAATGACTGGCAACTTTAACCTCGCTTCTTATTGTTTCCTCTAAAGTCTTAGACCAATCTTATTGATCCAGTTTATTCGTGAATAAGTTAATGATCTTAATTAAAAGAAACGCGACGCAGTTGTTGTCTATCTGCCTGACTCTTGGATCTTGACATGGAACCGAACCCTCTTGCCTATCGAGTTTGCTTTGACTGGGCGCCTGTGTATAAGCTGATTCCCGCGACTTCGCTTTCGTTGGGCGCTGTAGAAATCTCGAGTTTACGATTACGAAAACGATTATTAAGGTCGATACACGGAGGCCTTTGGCATACAGTTTAACGGCATTGGTTTTGATTAAAAGGAAAGACGCAGATGAGTCGACGACATGTAACGATACTGGCAACAAGGCATGAAAAGAATAAATATTACTGTGAATACTAGATAGATCGCTCATAGCTATAAAGCGTCTGATATTAGAGCTCATTCTTTGTATCTTTCTGCCAGACAATATAATTGTATAATCATTTCTAAAGGCCACACAAAACATCTAGCTCTAGAACATTTGTCTATATAAAGTCAAACTATTAACGACACTGCTGCATAGATCGGAAAACTGGCGAGTGATGACGGCAAACAAGAAAAGACTGGAGGCAGTTGAAAAAGAAGATTCAGGTAAGGATCTGTGGAAGAGGAGTGTTTTCAGTTTTGAGTGAAAAACCCGTCACCAATTCCTTTGCTTTCTGGTTCTTTAGTATAAAATCAAGAAGTATCCTATTTTTATCCTCGGTTGTGTTGTTTTTGAGCTTGACTCTATGTAGGACTTCTCTCGTCAAATGTCCTACTGGCCACTAACTTATCTAACAGTCCGAAATCTAGATCAATCCGAACCACCAGAAACTCCCTGTGCTTCTCGAATCTCTTCTCCAATACTCTCTGACTGCTTGGGTTTTGAAAGACACAACAGAATAACATTAACTTGGCTGTGCGGGTTTACGTCGAGACATGTGTTTCAGGTATATGTCATTCTAGTATCCTAGAAATTATTGAGCATATCATGAAGTCTAGTAATTGTACGCAACACGCCTAGGATGTGTGATGCATGTGATGCCAATCTGATTACATGTATTCTCTGGAGAGTGTTGTACGGATGCTGTACCATTATTGATGTCGGTAAATCTAATGCAATGATAACCATAAGTCATTTGTCGAATAAATCCATTATATGACAAATAAGTATTATTTCAATCTCAAAAGAGTTATTACATCGCATGTCACGATGAGGTTATGAACATTGCTTCCCACAAGTTACAACCACTAACTGCAATCGTCGTTGAAAACACAAACCATACAGATGTTAAGTACCTATCAGCAGGCTATTATGGCGGGTCTATTGACCTTTGTCCTACGGCCTACGAGGCTTGGACCTAATCATATAGTTCCAGTGTTTAACGACATCTTATGGCATCAAAGGCCGTTGACGTCGCCCTCCTTCTTCATCCATGTTTGGGACTGGCATTACCCGACTAAAGACAGTGGCGGAATCAAGAAAGTCTGGATTCTAGCTATCTAGACCTCCTTGGCCTAATACGTCAAACCCAAATGTGGGCGCTGACGTTTCTACAACGCGCTACCATCCGTATTTATGGAAAGCTGTTTCCTCCAGCCACCAGACAGGAATGCATGAGGTAGGCAAGAGGCCGGTTTCGAATAATCTAATATACCCTTGCAGCATGTCGCTCTGCCGAATTTAATTGTTCGGGTTGTCTCCCAAACCCGTCTTCCTCTCCTGAGATCATCCACAAGGCAAAGGGGCCCAGGCTAACTGAGTGGCGGCGTTTACTCGCCTTGTCACACCTCCATCATTGGTTGTCTGCAGCATTTTTCACAGGGTGTAAGCACAACTCACTACCTCATCGCACCCTAGTAGCACAGAGGCGCCTTCACATACGCTTTACCCAATGTGTCCTAACTATTCTAGCTGGTCATATGGATACATGTGTCGATCCTTGGGGACGAGGAATAAAACACTTCGTATTTACAATATGTAGGTTGGAGACTACCATGTTTATGTCTCAAGATTTCAGGGTTACTAAAACAAATTTTATGAAAACATTCACGCGGCAAATAATGAAAATAACATAGATCGAATCCATTAGATGTAGAAATTGTGACCAAATGCCAAGAAGGCAACCAAGAGCGAAAAGCAAATCTCCAGGCAGATGGCCCAACCTCTGAAAAAGCACGAAGTTGCATTGTCGAAGTGAATGCAAAATTAACAACTTCAATCGGCTTGTGGAACGAAGATTTATGTTGCCAGCCAAACCTGGAACTGGAGAATGAATTGGGTAGGCGAATTCCCAAATCGCATTGCCACATTTCTTATGCAGTGTGACTATTTATGTGATATACGGTAGAATTTTGAGCTTCACGCTGCACTCGCTAAAGCTGCTCAAGCGCCCAAAGAGGAGGTCAGGTGGTTTTCAAAGATTGGCACTACAGTAGTCAACCATATTGCTAATTTATGTGCTCATGAATGGCGATCCATGATCTGGGATCCATGCGGCGCTGTAACTGCAGCCCAGTGCGTCCAGAGGTGGGGGATGGTGGAATAGCCTCCAGAACGAGGACAAAGATATTTGAGGTTAATCGAGAAGATCTTTGCCAGGAGTGAAGTTTTGATGACTGTTACCGATACCGATAAAGTCACCGTAGACAGAAGAAAATAGGTCGACAATTTTGAACATACCTGGAGTGTGTTCGTACGATGCACGAGAAACAGGAGCTGGCAGAATGTGCCGAGTAGACAAAATAAATTCCTGTTACAAAGGGAATGTTTATACACCAATTAATTCTTCTTACAAAGCTTGTGTTTGTCCATCAATAAAGTCTTGTTGTAAAGCCTATGTTTGTCCACCAATAAATTCTTATTACAAAGCCAATGTTTGTCTACCAATAAACTCATGTTAAAGAGCCTATTTTTGTCCACCAATAAACTCTTGTTACCATGCGGTAAACGTAATGTAAATGTAAATATCCAAAATTTCTCAGCGCCACATAAACGCCGCGACAAGGTGACCAGCTAATTACACCGGCGCTATATGAAATAAAGTGCGCAAGAGCCAGGTTTTTTGTTTAGTTTCGGTGCCAGGTGAGAATAGGGGAGGGGTCAAGCCAGGGATACAACATGGTGCTATGATAGAAGTCGCCGATGGTGGTGCTCATGAGATGGTGCAGGAGCGGAGTGAAAAACCGCTGGAGAGAGTGCAAGCGGAAGTGTGTTAGCATTGACAGGCGAGTAAGAGAAGAATGAGTCGGATAACACGAAACTTGAGCAGGTCAGAGATTAGAGGTCAGGCGGTTCTAAAGCTGTATCTACATTGCGCCTGGCCTAATAACAGAACCTACACGGAACTCAAACATAATTTGAATATTACACATCATATTGTAGATGTAGGTATTGTATGCTGGTCACAGCGGATGATAGGGGGCCATGAAAAAATAGAATTCTTTGATTCACACTGCATGTAGGCCTTAGTAGTTCTGCTTAGCAACAGATGACAACTAGTCAAGCGTTTGAAAGGAAATCCAATAGGAGGAGTGTCCTTGGCTGCAATTATTTCACTTAATCCGAGTCTAAATTCTAACCATTCCATAGAGTCTCCACAAATGGGTGAGCGGAATTAGCCACGCTATCAACAAGCACTTAGCGACTCACTGCCTCTTGGGTATATATGAACCTAATATATTACTCTCTGAGGAGGGTTCTTATAACTCTAAGAATGACAACAGTTAACCCGCTTCTCCATCGCAATCATTCCACTAAAGGCGTAGACCAATCTTAATTGGTTAATAGTTTAGCAGTATACAAGCTAATAACCTGAATTAAAAGGACGCCAACGAAGTTGTTGATATTAATGCCGATAGACGGAGGCCTGTGGCGTACACTGGGCGCCGTTAGTCTAACCAAAGTGAGAGACACCGTCAAGTTGAAGATATAGAATGATGATCGACATTAGAACATGGATACAATAAACATTACTAGAGAACGATAATACACATAAAGTGTCTTATATCAGAGTTCCTTCACTGTATCTTTGTGCCAGACAATACGAGTGTGAATTCATTTCAAAAGGCTAAATAAACGTTTAGCTGTAGGCCATTTGTCTATATGATGCCATAGTATTAAGCAGACTGCTGTATGGATCTGAAACCTGGTCTGTGATGGTGGCAAACAAGAAAGGACTGGAAGCTGCACAACACAGACGTTTGAGGAGAATTCTTCACATTTTATGATGTGATAGGCTAAACTATTGAATTGCGCTCCTGCACCATCTCATGAGCACCATCACCGACGATTTCTACCCTAGTACCATGTTGTCTCCCTGGTTTGTAAAATGTGTAAGACAAAGGAAGGACAAGAGGAGAGTGAGAATATCATCTGAAAGCGAAGACTGAAATGGATGCAATATGTGGTGCCAGAGACGATGTGAGGTGCCGTGAGATGAGGCAAGAAGACTGCCGATGAAAATAGATTAGTGGAGAATCTGCGTTGCCCAATGTGTAGACCTAAAGAGTAAGAGCTATGTAGGCCTACCAAGTATAGGCCAAAGTCACTGTTAATCATTGAAGAATTTGATGTCTATGAGCGTCACTAGTGTCTATCAATTGTGCTCACTTAAATTCGTTAGAAAATTTTCAAAACCTGATATATTTTCTCGAGTTAGCGCTATGAGTAAGCGCTCGGGAGAGTTTGCGGTTCGATTCCTGATTGACTGGCAACTTTGGAAGGTCGTTGACAGTGGATAGTACAAAAAACACAAAACATATTTCCTTCCTTTCACCTTGTAGTAGGTTTTACAACACTAAACAACAGCAAAACCATAGCGGAACTTGAATCTTTCGATAAAAAGCCGAATTATTCACTCTTTTCAGAAAAAAATTAATATAAAAGTTACCAAACAAAGCACAGTTAATATTACCGTTTCTCTGATACTCTTTATCTTTGTAAGGTCAGACTTAAATTTTTACAAACTATGCCGAGTTCTGCGTATCAGGAAGCACGACAAAACAAATTCCAGAAGCTAACCATTGAGATCACGAATATTTATTAGACTGCAGTGGCGGTCAGACAATTGTGGGTAAGCATCTGGCAGAAAGCCGCTTACACTTTCTTTTTCATATGTCACGTTCATTTTAATATAACCTGGTAAATTATACGAACCATTTAAGCAACTTTATGGGCCATATATTTGAAATTTATAGCTTTATTGAGCAGTTGCGCTATCGCTATGACAAGATCACGAAGTCAGCTAACAGGAATTATTATAGGCCTATTTAATATATAAAATCAGCAGTTATAACTCCGCCACAGGGAGATGCAAACTAGCAACTCCCCGTGCCAGTCACAAGCCCGGAAAAAGGAGGAGGGTTTGTCAGATGAGTGTTGATGCGCTGAGAGTAAAAAACAAAGACGATTGAAATCTGATGCCAGGAAACTTAAATCCACGAACATGCCGGCCCGGTTCGCGACTCCAATTGAGCAATCGGGGTTGGATCGAAACGGCAGCTACCGAAAGAAAGATTACTCCTGCTGAAGACCTACTGTCAGTAGAAACATGGAACATCCGAACACTGTGGGCAGCAGGCAAACTGCAGCTGCTTTAGGAAGAGGTGAAAAGATACAGATGCGATATTCTTGGAATTTCGGAAATGCGTTGGACACTGGCGGGAGAAATGAACGAAGATAAAATCATGTGGTCAGGAAATGAGAGCAGACATGAAGCAGGTGTCGGATTCCTGTTAAACAACAAAGCCCGCGACGCGATTCGATATAAACCCGTAAGTGACAGACTATTAGTGGAAAGATTTGGAGCCCAAACACTCAACATAAGTCATTCAGGTGTATGCACCCACAGCAGAGAGCTCAGATGAAGACATCGAGAGGTTTTATGCAGATTTAACATCAACTGTTGAAGAAGTACCTGAGCGAGATGTGCTTATTGCCGGAGGAGATTGGAACACAGAGATTGGCTCAGACAACACAGGAATGGGAGAAACTCTTGGGAAGATTTGGATGTGGGGATAGAAATGAACGTGGTGAGAAGTTGCTGGAATTTGCAATGGATAACAAATTAATGATCTGTAACACTAGAAAGATTGTCGCAAATGGACATGGCGTTCTTGTGATAACAAATCCGGAAATTTGAAAGATCTGATATTAATCAATGTGCGATGGACAACGTTCGTACAGCAATTTCAGGGCGCAGATGTGGATTCGGATCAGAGTCTGGTGATTGCAAACATCAAAATAAAACTCAAACAGAAACACAAGGTGGAACCGCAGAAAAGAATAGATACATCAAGACTGGCTGAAAAAGAAATACAGAGTGCATATCAGAATGCAATAGAAGCAAAGCTTAAAGAACTTGACGAGGAACAGAATAAAGACAAAAGGGCAGAGCAATTGACTGCAACGGTAATGGAGGCGGCACAACAGGTGATCTCGGAACAAGAGAAGGTCAATAAAAAATGGATCACACCAGGGACTATGAAACTGGTGCAAGAGAAAAGAAACTGAAGATCAGAAGAGACAGCTCTGATACAGCAGAGGGGCTGTACAGGGCAAAAAGCAATGAAGTACTTAAAACGGCAAGAGCAGACAAAGCCAAATGGCTCGAAGACCAATGCAGAGACATAGAAAAATATTACGGAGAATGCAAAATGAAAGAGGTATACAAGATGATCAGGAATATTAACAAAAGATGGCAGCCAAGAGTTGCAGCAATCATGGATGAAAAGGATGCAGTGCTGATGAACAAAGCAGACATTGTACAAAGATGGACAGATTACTGTAGCAACTTGTACAAAACGCAAATGGATCAAGATATCGCAGAACAGGTAATTACAGAACTGAAAGAAATATCTCCACCAGTTGAAGATATTGGAAAAGATATCTTGGAAGCAGAAGTGATAAGAACTGTGCAACGATTGAAAAACAACAAAAGTCCGGGCAACGATGGTATAACATGCGAGATGATAAAAATGGAGGAGATTTCATGATACAGAAGATACATAAGCTTTGTAATGCAATATTGAAAGAAGAACGCATGCTGGAAGAATGGAAGAAGTCAATTCTGGTTGTTCTTCCCAAGAAAGAAAATGCACTGGAAAGCAATACTTATAGAACTATCATACTGATAAGTACCTTGGTAAAGTATTGATGACGATTCTAAAAGAAAGACTTAGAAACCAGATTGAAGAGCATCTTGCAGACGAGCAGGCGGGGTTTAGAAGAGTTAGAAGTTCTGTACAACAGATACTAGCACTGAGATTGTTAGGAGAAAAAGCCCGAAGAAAGAACAAGAAAATCTATAACTACTTCTTAGACTTCAATAAGGCTTTCGATAGCATACAATAGATCAAAAGGTAACATGGGTGGTCTTGGAATCGTATGGAGCGCATGTAAATTGACTCGTATGCTGAAAGAAATCAACAGCAATGCAAAGGCAGTGGTCAGAGTGTGTGGCGAAACTGGAGTTTGGTTTGACACTAGCAGAGGTACAAGACCGGATGATCTAATATCACCGAGTGTTTTTATCACACTCCTAGAAAGAGCACTGGACAAGATCAAGAAAATGATGGAGTATCGGTCAGCGGCATAAGGATCAATAATCTTTGCTTTGCTGACGATATTGACCTGATTGGAGAAGACGAACAATGATTGGAGCACAGAGAACAAGCGCTGAACTAAGAAGGAAACAGATATGGCCTAACCATGGATTTAAAAAACAAACAAAAACAATGGCATTTGGGAAAAAGAATTTAACAAAGAGATGGTCGTGGACGGCATTGAGTTGGAAAATGTTGAAAAGTTTATTTACCTTGGATGTAATATGACGTATAACTTGGAAAATAGGAAAGAAATATTAGTCAGAATTGCAACGGCAAAAGCAACACCGAAAGCTATGGATAAAATCTCGAAAAGCAAAGCCATAAAGCTGGAGACAAAACTGAGCGTTTTGAAAACAATGCAGAACTATACAGACGGATACATCTCAAAGAGAACTGGATGCAGAAGGTAGTTCAGAGGAGACTGGGATTATTTGGTCACATATGCAGAATGGGCAACTATAGGAAGATCAAGACATTAGTGTTCGGAATGATGGATGGACCAAACAAGAGAGGACGACCCACAAAGAATGAATAGACGACATAATCGAATGGTGTGGAACATCACTCCAGGAGCTGAGTCACGCAGCACTGGAAAGACAACAGTGGAAGAACATACTGAGAATGGCATCGGACACCTACGGGCGTTGTATCCATGTTTTATGATGATGATGTTGATGATCAGCGGTTATATGCAACCTTTTGTACTGAGGGGCACTGATGTGACTACGATGTGTATGGAGCTATTTGATTAACGATTACTTCCGTTTACACGCTTGGCTTGCAATTTTTTCGTGTAAAGGATTAACGGTTCGAAATGCCGAGAAAGGAGAGCGTGAAAATGGACCGCGACGAACTTATCGAGCCACTGAAGGACGACAAAGTAATGGAGTCTTTTACCGCACGATTAGCGAGTGTGTTAACAGCTGTTTTTGAAAGTATCATACAAACTCGCTTGGATATAATCAAGCAGCCTTTGAAAGAAACCTTTGAGATAACAGTCCGTGAACTGGTCGACTCCCGACTCAAGTCACAAAAAGAGAAAATCACGCAGTTGGCGAATGAGAACAGCCTACTAATAACCCGTTTGGAAAAGCTTGAGAATTATTCGAGGGCTAAAGGTTTAATAATCCACGGACTTCCAGGAACATCTACTGCAGAAAAGGTCTTAGGTCAAAGACCGGTTACTGATGCCTTGCTGAAGGAAACATCGCTGTCTACCTGTGATCGAGTCATCGACCTATGCAGTAAGAGATTGGGAATCAATGTTACCAGACAGGAAATTTCAGTAGCTCATCGACTCCGAAAAGGAAACAATCAGAATATCCATCCACTTGTCGTACGCTTCACCACTCGTCGAATCCGTGATGAGGTGTACAGATCTCGCAGAGCACTTCGATCGCCGAAGGAATTTCGTGAGGACTAACGGTTACCTATCTTCATCAACCAACAACCGACCAAAACCAACGCGGACATCCTCTTTCGTGCAAGCAAACTGCTTCGCGGAGGTCGAATTGTAAAGATGTGGACTGTGAATGGAGAAGTATACGTCAAGAAAAAAACATCCATGAATGAGAAACATATCCGAATAATCTCGACAAAAGATTTACCGAATGAAGACTAGCCAACATTTGAGATGTGCTAGTACTTTCAATTTTATGTCAACCATAACTGTAAGTAATCTATCAACTATCTATCCCTTTATCATCTGAAAATTAAAATACACAGGCCAAATGTCATCAGTTCCCAATTCAACCCTCTCCTCAATATAAATGGATACTTTATACGGTTTTGATTTATTATGCACCAAGTTTCATAAATGTGCACTGTGTAAATATTTTGTATATGTTCCCGATTCATTTTCTCCCACCAAGACTGAATCCACGTGGTTTTTTAATAGTTGTGCTGTATTTATTTTTCCAATCAACCATTTAGAGAACGATAAGATAGCCTTGGATGCTACCTCTCAATTTGAGTGGGTGGGTACACGTACAAGTACTTGTGGCTTTCCAATTTCATCTGACGATTTAGCCCTTCATCCCATTGAAGAATACCCAGAAAAGGCTTCGCTATTAACAAATAACAAATATTGATGTTGACCCCTATGCCAACTATTTTAACAGTATAAAACCATGCACCAGTAGGTAAATGTGTTCAGATAAAATCGTCACTACCTTTCAGCATATAGACCAATCACTATCTATTATGCACTTAAATTGTAGAAATCTACTCCACAAGTTATCTGACATAAACATCCTACTACTTCAGGTCCAGACTACAATATTAGCGTTAACGGAAACCTAGCTGGAGATGGATCCTGCAGATATTGCCTTTATATCTGGGTATACATTTATATACAAATGCAGGAATAATGAAAGAGGAGATGGTGTCGGATTTTTTTTATGAAGACTGATAAAACAAATATATACGTTTATTGACCACATAGGTAGAAAGCATAGAAAAATAGAGAAGAAGAATCAAGAAAATTACGTATTTTAAGTACAAGATGCGAAATTGGCAAACATAAATTGATCCATTCTGTGATACAACCTAGGCATCTGGATACCAGTCACGACAAAGTAATAAAAATTCATAATTGTAACAAGATCCTTTACAGCTATCATTAAGAATTAATTATTAACTAATTAATTATAAATATTAACAAGGCAGCAATCCATGGTGGTTTCAAGTAAAACCATGGTAAAAATGATAATATCATTTGCAACGGAAGCCCCGTCGAAAATATGATGCTTCAGAGAAATCATAGTCGAGGTTGCGTTGGGAGAATAATTAGTATCTTACGCAATGTAGTGATCGCACTTCGCTGTACAAATGAGGTGTGTCAAATACGCTTTATATTCATTATTTTATTAGGTACCTCAATTAAGTTGAATTCCATTTTAACTCCGCCATCACTATTGTTTGACTGTGGGCGTTCGGCCTCAGCAACGCTTTTGGTGAGTTTCTCTTGGAGATACGAGCGTAAACTAGAATTTTGAATTTGAATTTGTTTATTGAATCACCAACAACAAACAATCATTAAAAGTTACAACAGTTTCACCTAAAATATTACAAGTGCTGGTTTCAAAGAGCAATCCAGAAGGGACAAATGTCCCGCTGTAATATGAATACCCTCTCACACAATTGATACACAGGCGGTTAATGCAATATGATAAGTAAGCTCATAATTGATTCAAAGTCGAATTTAATTTTATGCAAAAAATAAACCCTAACAGTGCAGTGCAAAATGAAACAGTGATAAATCATATGAACAGTTTAAATCTGTGAGAACAATAAGTGGCGTTTTAAGTGTGCCATAAAAAGACGAAGGCCAGGAACTTGAGTGAGGTCAGATGGAAGAGTATTCCATAATTTAGGGCCAGAGCATTTTTTAGAGAACTTCATTACATCAGTACGAGCTCCATGACAACGGTAATGCCTGAAAGACCTAGTGTTATGGCTGTGTATCGATGTACCTTGCCGGAAGAAGTTTTCAAAGGTCGCAGGTAATAACACTGGTCAACAAATTTTAACTTTTTTAAATTCTAACTTCAACTGTTTTATATAGAATTTCGCACGCTGAATACAATGGTGTTCTCATAATTTTTGTATCACGTAAGGTTTTGAGAAAAATGGTATGCAAGATTTTAAAAGAATCACCTAAAATGCATTTAGTGCATACATTTACAATGTATTAGTAATTTAAATTGTGGACACTCTAAAACCGAACTGCGGCTGATTTGCGTTTGTATTTAATGTCAGGAGCTTCTCTGATCAGTGTCCAACTGTAATCAACCAGCATACTAGTGCTCCACACGCTCTGGTATTGTTTCTCCATTGTGGCAATGTTCTGATGAAATCCTTCGCCATGTTCATCGCTGACGTCACCAAGATTTGCTGGGAAGAAATCCAGATGGAATGCAAGAAGTTCATTCTTTGTGACTTTTTACCTCCATCAGATGAAACGCTTGAAGCAACTTTTCAACCAGCTGAACATAATTTGATGATTTGTTATTGCCCAGAAAGTTGCTGACAACGTCCTTCAACTTTATTCAGAAGTTCGTCAAAATGAATGCTATTCATCAGTTCCCTAATCTGTGGACCAACAAATATGCCTTCTCGTATCTTAGCCTCACTTATGCGAGGAAACTTGTCTCTTAAGTACTTAAACCCCTTTCCCTCTTTCTTCAATGCCTTCTTCACTAGTCCAAGCTTTATGTGAAGAGATGGCAACAAAACGTTACTGGGATCAACAAGTGGTTCGTGATGAACGTTCTTTTGGCTTGGTACCAAACATTTGCGACGTAACCAGTCCTTCTTGATGTAATGGGAACCTCTTGCACGACTGTCCCACTCACAAATGAAGCAACAATACTTTGTATACCATATCTGCAGCGCAACAAGAAGTGCTACAACTTTCAAATCACCACAAAAATTTCAGTTATGCTTACTGTACTGGATAGATGACAATAATAGCTTTAGATTATCATACGTCTCTTTCATGTTCACACCATGCCCTACAGGTATTGATGGACACATATTTCCATTGTGTAATAGAACTGCTTTAAGGCTTAAACTCGATGAATCAATGAACAGTCGCCATTCTTGCGGATCATATTGACAACTTAGTGGGTCAAACAATCAACATCTTTGTAGAAACATAAAGTATCGTTTTTATCAAAAAACTTGTTCAAATTGTCATGTCGCTTGTGAAATACAGAAACTTTAGTTCCTTGTGCCAGCAGATTCCTTCCCTGAAGCCAAGAGCCCAGCAATTCTGCTTGATTCTTTGATAAATGTAGGTCACTGACCAGGTCATTAGCTCAGGTTGAGTTATCAAGTGAGACTTACAGCAATGCAGTGGTTGGAAATCAAGATCAATGGAGTCTTCTGTTTCCTCTGTCACAGTCTCGTCAACGTCGTCGATGGTCCAAATAGCTGGTGGGTTTGGCACAGGAAAACTGTAGTCATATGGTAGTGGTCCCAGTGCCGATGGAAGATTAGGAAAAATCATGTTGATCAGTGTCTTTAGTATACTCGGCTGACCTTCCACACGATGTCAGCCAATCCGCTTTATGGCCCATTCCACATAAAGTGCATACGTCATTACAATCTTCAGTTGACAATCTCCATCTGGCGAATGTATTGGAACTAGAACGGATAGGTTTTAGAGTGGTTTTCTTTCATAATCGTTTAGATTAATTATTTTAAAAATGTTTGTTTTTAATAGTGTAAGGTTGATATCGTTTAAACTGAATTTAAGTACATTTGTTATTATTTATATTGTAATTCGATCTCTTTGCTCTGCAGCGGCTACTCATACTTTTAAATTTAATAAATATCTGTCTTTTTCGAGTTGCTTTTTAACATTTCATTGAACTTAACTTTAGTTTTAGCAATATTTTACCAGTGCTGAAGTTAGCCAGAGCGAACTAGTTTCTTAGTCAATACTCACCTCAGGCACCATTTTGTTTAGGTAAGTTTGAAGTTAAAAAACGCTCGTATTCGATTTTGTCATGTTCCCTTGGATTACTATGCTGCAGTTTTAACCACTTGCATTTCGGTTTCACTTACCATTCAGCCGAAGTTTTTCAATTTACACTTGATGCTATAGAAATTTAGGAATAAAACAAGATTAGTGTCGTTTAAAACAATTTGAGCCACCAAAAATGTCGCGCAAATGCCTGCAAGAACTGGACAAGACAAAAATGTAGTCATTAACGCCATCATGGGATAAATATACGCCATATACACCCCTATAATTCTGGACAAGATTTTAATAATGATTCTCTTAAGTGAAAGCATCAAGACATGTGCTTGTAAGTTCTCGTGGAGATTTTAGACAAATAAACAAAGGTTTATTTAGGCCATAGAACTCTTTATGAATATACTGATAAAATGAAAATAAAGTTACCTTGCCTGCAACTTAAATTATTATATTTCGCTTAATTATCTAAACTCAAAAACCCAAATCCGTCCTCCATTGTCCCGTTCGCTGTCAGCCACAAAAAGTCGATTATTTGTCTGATCCAGAAGAATCCTCCATGGACGTCGTAATCCATGTTTCGCTCCTGCGAGAATTTCTCCCTTAAATTCCAAATCTGAATTGAATAACAAAACTCGACTGTTCCCTGAATCAGCAACCATCAAGAATCCATTTCCATCTATGGCCAAATGTACTGGACAATCCATTTGTCCGTTGGTCGATCCACTTTTACCACCGAATGACTTCTGAAGTTTTCCATCTCCATCCACTACACATACTCCATGCATATCATCATCATAACTGCGATGACTGACTACGAAATGACCATTGCTTAGTCTGATAGCATGCATTGGACTACGAATATCTGGGTCTGACCTAATTGGCCAACGAAAACCTTTGTCTGATGATAGATTTATTTCGCGGATCAATTGTCCATCTGATGAATATTCATTCAATTTATTTTTATTGTAAACAGTAAGAATGACATTAGATTCATCTGTAAGAGACAGACCCCATCCCCAATCGTCTCCTGTTGACCATTTATTTATTAATTTTCCATTTGGATCAACTCTCAAGATTTCACTCGAGGGACCATAAGATCCTTTGTAATCGAAGATGTAGAGACATTTGTTTCTGTTGCAGGATCCTATGTCTTGTGGACAAATCACTTCCTTCAAATTCCACCGACAACTGAGACTCATTTTCATCGAATCGTAAACTTCAACTTCTGAATTCATTTGATTCACAACAAACAATTCTTTGTCTAAGATCGTCATTCCACGGATCCACTTATTTTTCTGCTTTGCGGCTTTTGTTCTGATCGTCTGAACTAAGACTGGTTCCAATTTGTATCGAAGTTCGGCTGAAATTAGAAACAAATTGAGTAGTTTCCTATAAAATCTTAAGAGTCATTAAACTTTATCACTCCTCAAATAACCTGAAGAGTCGACGACGACTACTACGATGATAACTGGTGATTAGACGCAAATTCTGGCAAAAGACGAGACATACAAATTTAGAGAATCATAGAGCGACCGAGAGACACAACAACCGATACACCTAGACTATTGCATAGAGACAGGCAGAAAGACATAAAGAGCCCCCTATGTGCGTCAAGTGCATTGCCTAGGCCGTCGAATCACAGCGAAGTATGGAACGCCTATTCCTTAAAAATGTATCATCGTTCATAACTGAGTAGAACTGATTAATAAGATAACATGATAATAATTTCTTTCCTCTTGATTATAGAAAAATTGTGCAATTATTTAGTCTGAAAATTCCATATACCGGCTATAATGTTAAGTGGATTTTTTTGAACACACGATGAAAAAATTATTATTAGACTTTAAAGAGTGCTGCAATTGAAAAAACCTTCAATCTAATGAATGGCGCCCAATAGTCGTTGCGTGAAAACTAAAGTCAACATCACCTGTATAATCAATAAATAAGATATATCACCGTAATCTTGTGAAAAACTACGCTTTTCTATTACAAATTTCGATCGTTATTGATTATTTTGTTCATAAAGCTTTTGATGTATCTCGTTTTGTCGCGTTATACAAACATATTCAGACAATGTTGCACCAATGTGTATGTGGTGGCCGGAATATGGCTGCCTCATCCCAAAGCCTAATATGCAAAACTTGTAGACTTTGCATCATAAAATATGACATAATCATCATTTAAATTGCAGAACTTTAAATGGCAAAAAATCGGATTCCATGGTAAAATGCAGAACCTCTATTGACCGTTTTAATTTGAAGACTTAAACAGCTACCGATTAATCTGTGCATTTCTTGTATTTGGGTGATGAGCTGTTCCTTCTCTGCTATCCATGCATTTCTCTCTTTTTCTTGTTCATGTTCGATGCCCACAATCTTGGTTCTACAATCTGTACCAGCAATCAAAAGCATGTCTTAAAAGTAAACAAAATACCTATTGATAATTAAAATTCATCGGAAGAGGCCATTTATCTAGCGCTTCTGGCCAAGCTGTTTCTTTATACGCTGGCCTGTAACCCACACTGGTTAAAGAGTATGTCAAGACGCCTCTGTGAGTGAGGATGCCGGTTCGCATGTGGATATTGGCTATATTTCAGAGATTTTAATCTCCGACTAGTACGGTCCCTACATGAGGATCTCAAATGGTGTTGCGCTTTTCAAACCTGCAGCGGTGTAAGGTCTCACCCGATAAATTCATTGATAAATGAGCAGGGTCGAAGTCATAAGGTCGCTATAGAAAAACAAGTAACTTGACTTTTGCATTTTTACTTATTTTTTGGTGCTGTAGCAGTGCATAATCTACGATGAAAGATCGATGCAATTAACAATGGAAGAGTATGTACGTTTTATTTAGGTTTAAAAATATTACATATTATTAGAATATATAAGGACATAGTCAACAATCTAAGGATGGTAATCCAGTCGGAAGACGAACGTAAGGAAAATGTGTATCCTAGTTGAAGAATGATATTCATACCACCTCTTTTATGAGGTACACTTCAAATAATGACAAATCTAGCACCCAAACTAGACAAAGGCTCGAACTTGATTGCTTTACAAATTTACGTCTATGGGAACCATACCAAGTTGCATTCAAGAATAGAATTAATTCACATATGGAGAGAATTGTCAATGAAAAATCCATTCATGAAACTGTTGACTAAACGGTGAACTTAGTGTAACACTCCTGCGCAGAGAAATATATCGAATATTTGTTCAAAGAAAACTTTCAAAGCATTCGACTTTGTAGACTCTCCCATTTAATCGTGCTGCAATAATAATCCAGTTAATTACGTCACAAACTCAGATTCATGTATGGAACACCATTTACAGAACATCCGTATGACAGAACGTTTTGTAAAAAGTAAAGAAATTAACTGAAGAAAAATTGCATTATTTAACCATTGGAATTTTAACAGTGACTTCGTTATTTTTAGATTTTTAATTTTAAACAGCATCACATTATAACGCATCTTACGTCGGGAACCTAGAAGATGGTATCACAAGACTAATAAGAAATAAGTTTTTGGATTCTGGAGTCTTGGGCAACGTCATAAGGCAACGATCTTAGAGCGTATTCTCAAAAAGATCTTTTAATCAGATCTTTGTGTCGGTCGCAATTTGCAAGTATAATAACTAGGTGCAAAGGTCTTAAATGTAAGCTTGAGCCATCCTTTTCGTCAACAGCAGGTGTACATGAATACGTTTGCTGTTTGTAAGTCACTTTCAATACAAACTTATGAAAGATACGCTTTGCAATGGCCGCCTTTTGCCGCTGTTCGAGAAGCCAAGCGGAATATTTTGTGCGCTTCGCAGGGGCATCGCACAAAATTCTTGTATGATTCAACAATTAAAAATTCTACTTCCTATTCAAAATTTCTGTCAAACTTCAGATTGGACAGAGTGATGAGTGGCGTGAAGCAAGATAGATAAGCCCTATTATTGCATAGCGAGCAAAGGTTGTTGTGACAGATAGACAACAATTTATAATGAATTTCAATATAAACAGGACTGAATTGCACTTGAAAAACAAAAATATTAAACCCGAATACTTTTATAGGCACAATTATTGAACATCCACGCTAGTAATAAAATTGGGTTTGAAAATTGATCTGAAGATCTAAAAAATTATTCAAAGTGTCCTAAATCATATGCGAATTAGAAGCGTTTGAAGAAGCACTCCTTCAAATCGGCTGTCAGAATAATGCTAGCGATGAAGCACCAAATATGGCAGGATAATACATCCCACTGAGCCAAATGAGCCTAGGAATAGAAATTTCATTGATACATCGATGTTACAATGTGATTTACCTGTCTTTGTCTTCTCGCAATCTTCAATCGCTTGTTCTTTGCTCTTCATCAAAATTTTCATCGCGTTTCGCTCAGTGTCCAATTCTTGCCTCAAGTTGATGTTTTCAACTTGAAGTGTCTTGCTTGTAGATTTATCGCATTCCAGTTCTTGTCCAAGTTTATCGTCATTGGCTTGAAGAGTTCTGTTCTTCATTTTCTCTGTATGCCTAAGTTTCTGAGCTATTGTCCGCTCAGTCACACTTGCTTTCTTTGGCCTTGAGTTGCATTCTTCTGAAATGTAATCGATAATTTATACCTAATAGCAGGGATGGCAGTAATTTTATTGATTTAATTGAAATTATGTAATTTCAGTTACAATTGTAATTGGTAATTTGTATTTTGCTACTCTGTATCAAAGTAATTTATAATTTGCAATTGAATTACATTTTTCCGTGTAGTTTGAAATTTCAAAATACTTACCGTAAAAACAAATTACTTTCGTATACTCGTGTTCAAATTCTTTGTGTGTCAAAAGTTCATCTTACTTATTTTATAAATAAGAGGTGGGCCTAGAGAATGCAATCCTTTCTACAGTCACTACACTCATCCATATTTTAAATTACGTTTGCTACCTCCAAAGTTTGAAGACCGGTGAAAACAAATACAGGACTTGCAGGTAACAATGTCTAGAATTGTCGCCAGTAATTAACAAAACAATAGGCCTATTAGGGGTAGGGAAAAGGTGAGGAAGATGAAAAATTCTTTGGTTTTAGCTGTGAAAAGTATACAGGGCTACAAATTCTGCAACAAGAAACAAAAACAAAATAGGAATATTGCAGTACCTCGTAGATTACCGAAAGATTAATTATGCTTCTTAGCTATCAAACGGTACAGAAATTATTTGTGCAATTCACTGCCCTTCCTTCGTCTCCACCGGTGGAAAAACTCTAGTTTTGGAGATATGATTGTAAGGCCCAACAGACGCCGTTTGTCACATAAACAGATTTAAGAGCTGTAGCTTCTTAAACAAAATTAACAGTTTTAGACAGTGTAAAAAGGTGTAAAGAAAGTACATGTTTCCTGTTTCAAGTTCATGAAATTGCTGCAAGTTGTAATTTTAGTATTTTGAAATTACACAATTTGTAATTTGTATTTTCAATCGAAATTCTAAAGTAAATTGTAAGTGATAATTGAGTTACATTTTACTGTGTAATTTGCCCATCCCTGCCTAATAATTATCTTCGATTTCCGTTTTTAAAACTATAATATGGCAATCTCATTGCATAACACCCAAAACCAACTGCTAGCAAACTAATCTGTTTGCAAAGGATTAACTTACAGCATTTCCCTAATTTGCTTTGATGCCAAAGCCATCACTGTAACAGAAGCGCATCGTACTTCTTAACAAAAAAAGGAATGCATATTGTGTGTTGCAAAAGAAGCCACTTACCTTCAATCTCCCCAATCAGGTTGTCATCTTCCAAAAACTTCTCGAACTCCGATTTCGTGAAGCAGAGCTTAAAGGGCAGAATTTCTTCTTCAGTTAGAGACTGACACCGTTGTTGCAATTCGACTGCCATAATGGATAAGTCTGTAACTGCCCGACATATATCGCTTGCTGATCCTTTAGCCATTATTTTCTGGCAATAAGAACTGTAACTATGTAAGCACAATAGTTGTGTCTCAATGCCATCTGCTTCCATTTGGATTTCTTTCAATTTGCTTTGTCTTATTGAGGAGAGACTTTGCAAAAGAGAATTTGCCTTTGTATCTGCAAACCGTTTCACCTCATCTCTTCTGTTTATAACATCCAATTCCAACCTCTCCATTTTCTCCTGCATATCCTCTTTTTCCTTGATGAGTTCATTTTTCTTCTTCTCAGTTTGAGAGCTGCACTGAATTATAGTTTCAATGTTGTTTTCTATCTGCTTACGAAAGCCGTCTACAAATTTGTTAACATGAGAACCTTCATGATTTTTATGGTCGTCGATGAAGCAGATGGCACATACAACTGTTTTGCAATTAGCGCAGAACACATCTAGAATTCTTTGTTCATGAAGATCACAAACACTTGGTGCTAGACTGGCCATCACATTTTGGTTACCTTCATGTTCAGAAATTGGCATCAATTTATGATTCTTTGTTATCTTTAATTTTCTGTGATGTCTGCAGCATTCTTCGCACAAATTCTGCTTGCATTCAAAACAATACATAGCAACTGTAGGTATGTCCGTTCCCGCTTTCTCATTATCCTCCAGACATGCGTCGCATAAAGGTGTTGATGATGAGGATGGGTCCGAAACATTTGCTACTTGTATCAGCTTCTCAATGAAAAAATTATTAGGTAGTGCACGAAACCCTTCTTCAGGAATCTTGAACAGTCGTCTACAGATTGGACAAGGCATCTCATCACCCGGTCCTTTGTTTGTGCTAAGCCCGGTCTCTTGGAGACATTTCATGCAGAATGTATGAATGCATGGTAAGGCTTTTGGATCGGTGTAGACATTGGTACATATGCAACAACTAAGTGTGTCGTCGAGTTCTTGTATTTTTATTTCAGTAGTTTTGGAATCTCCGGCAGCCATTTTTTCCGAATTTTAAGGTCGATAACTCGCTTTCAATTTCACTATTCGATTCGCTCGGTTGTTGCTATGAATTAGAATTGTGATCGTATTCTCGAGATTTATTCAACGCCCGAACAGATGTCATGGGTGCTAACTCACTCGCGTGCGTTTTGATAGAAAACAAAATAGGTAAGTAAGGAATAATCAGGTTCGCTTCGAACTTCAGATCCAACTGTGAAACAGGAAGGTAATTAGGCGCATAGCTCACTCATTTCTGTACTATTTATAAGGTTGTGTCTAAAATAGAGTCCAAAGATAAGAGATATCTTATTGGATATACGTTATTATATACCTAAAACACATGCATGAGCAGTAGATAACCCTGATAAGAGTAAATCGATGTGCTCAATCAATTTACCTAATGTCAAAAACATTATAAAATAGCAGCTCAGGAATTGACATTACATTGACTTTTATGTGTAATTGTGATTGATTCATTTCCATTTGCGACCACAATATCATAATATCCTGGCACATACGTTGAACTTGTAACTTTGGGTATTAGTAAACATGCAGAATTTATTTAGCGCATATTGTGAGTCAGCAGTCCAATCCAAACGCCATAAATAAAAATGTGTTGCGCACTCTTTTCATCAGGCCTGGGGTAGAAATTATTTCATTCCGAAACCCCAGGTTGTCGCAATGAACTTAAGCACCGATATCTGCGTCCTATCTGGTAACGTCCGATTTCTTTATTGCTTAACTTCTTAATGCCATTTGACGTGGCAGTGGGATAAATCACTACATTATTTCTCGTGTTGTTGATTTTTGAACGGCTTCATTGTAAATTTAATTATAACTTCAAGCAGAAAGGCAAAACCTCAAATCGTCCAAAAAAACTCCATAAACTTAACATTTTTTCTCCGATTCAACTGTAACTGGAACTAATTCAAATTTCTTTGATCTAATCACTTCCATAGTCCCATTATCATAATTGGCAAAGCATCAAACGATGGTTGCTTCATACAAACATGATTTTACTGCGGTTTTGCTTCATACAAAACCGTAATAAAAAATCATATTTGTATGAGAAACCAGTTCAATTTCCTTTTTATCTCTGACATCAGAATTCTTTTACTGTGGGTTTTCGGCATCAGCAACACGCTTGAGGAGTTTCTCTTGAAGATTCTAGCGTAAACTTTTCGATTACAAATGCAACAACATCAGTCTCATGATAACTTCATGTCATCATGTCTCCTCGTTTGCTGTTGATATGGATAGTAGAGAAAGACTGGCAACGAGGGGACAACTGGGTTAGGGGAGAAGTAGAGCCAAATCAAGCAACGACAAAAATGTTCAGGGCCAAATGAAGAAGTCGTGATGTCCCGATCGAACTGTTGCTTTTGCGCCATATCCCTTCCAAATAAATGTAAATGTAGGAATGGAGAGAAGAAAAGCAGTTCCTTGAGCTAATCTGGGAGGCAAACATGATTTGTGGGGTAGAGTTGCCGGTTGTGGGACCCTGTACCCGACTGGTTAGAGCGCTCGGCTTGTTTTATTAACACAGATCCCAATACAGAAAACAAACGTTCACAAGGGACCGTAGTGACCGTGGATGCAAAAAATTTTCTAGCTGCTTAGCCAGGACAGGGCATTTGTTCGCCTGTAGCTTCCACCACTGTAATGGATCAAAATCTTTCTCAATTTGTTTATCAAGTCTGCATCGCTCAACAACTGTTTTCGTGGAAGAGGAACGAGAGATCAGTGGCTCATCTTTAGAGTCTGATGACAGGTCGTGCATTTGCATTTTCTTTCGGCGTTGTTCTTCTCTTGTGTGTTCAACCGTATCATGTTGGTCAGAATTTTCCAGAAGAACTTGCAGCTCTTGCCAAACCTCGTCTCTTTTGTCCTTTCGCAAGCATCTAAGGTATTTAAAACGCCGGTCCAGACCAGTCGCAATCCTCTACCACGATATGTCGAAGTTCAGTTTGGGTTGATTGAGATCCGCTATAAACGCATTTTGGAATGTACGATGCTGGCACGGTCATCATCATGTACTGCCATTTTCAATTCAAGATGGCAGAGGGTTGGCAGGATTGTTCAGCAGGAAACAAATTGTTCTCCGCCCAATAATTCTGTAGCGTGGCGACAAGGATCGAGAACCTTTTCTATCAGAAGCAGTTTCTCCCAGTCTGTCTCAGTTGGTAAAATGAGGCTGTGTTTGTAGCCTGGTTGTGCCTGCCTGCATGCCTGCCTGCGTCTTGGCCTGGAACCGAATTTGACCCTTACTGTCTATCAATTTGTTTTTACTGAGCGTCTGTGAATAAACTGGTTTCTGGGACCTAGCTCTCTTTGGGCGCTGTAGAAATCTCGAGTTTACGATTACGATTACAAAACACATAGCCACTTAGTACCCTTTGGGCATGCATATGAACCAAATCAAATTACTTCAGGAGGTTTATTCTAACTCTAAGATCTATGTTAAGATGACTGGCAACCTTAACCCGCTTCTCATTCATTCCACTAAAGTCGTAGACCAATCTTAATAATCCAGTTAATAATTTAGCCGTGCAGTAATATGGATAAGTTCATGATCTTAATTAAAAGAAAAACGACGGAGTTGTTGTCTATCTGCCTGAATCTTGGATCTTGACTTGGAACCGAACCCTCTTGCCTCTCGAGTTTGTTTTGACTGAACGCCTGTGTATAAATTGATTCCCGCGACTTCGCTTTCGTTGGTGTCTGTAGAAATCTCGAGTTTACGATTATGCAGCAATTATTAATGCAATACATGAAGGCATTTAGCGGAATTAGTTTAAATTAAAATTGAAGACACCGATGAGTCGACGACATGTAACAATACTGGATATGGCAGCAGGGCATGAAAAGAGTAAATATTACTGTGGATACTAGACAGATCGCTCATAGTCATAAAGTGTTTGATATTAGAGCTCATTCTTTGTATCTCTCTGGTAGACAATATAATTGTACAATCATTTCTAAAGGCCACACAAAACGTCTAGCTCTGGGACATTCGTCTATCTAAAGCCACAGTATTAACGACACTGCTGAATGGTTCAGCAAACTGGCCAGTGATGGCGGCAAACAAGAAAATAGTGGAGTCAGGTAAAGGAGAGGATTCAGGTACCGATCTGTGGGAGAGAAGTGTTTTCAGTTTGAGTGAAATACCCATGATCAATTCCTTTGCGTTTTTGTTCTTTAGTTTGAAATCAACAAGTATCCTATTTGTATCCTCGGTTGTGTTGTCTTTGAGCTTGATCCTATGCAGGGCTTCTCTCGTCAATGTCCTACTGGCCACTAACTTATCTAACAGTCCGAAATCCGGATCAATCCGATCCACCAGAAACTCCCTATGCTTCTCGAATCTGTCCTCCATTATTTTCTACCTTTCTGACTACTCTTGTTTTGGAAGACATTACAGAATAACAATAAAGTGGCTGTGTGGGTTTACGGCGATATTGGATCCGACACAGAGATACTGCTGCTCATACTATTCTAGTTATTAATCTTATGCCCTTGTCATAACGCTAAAGGCACCAATCAATGGTCGCTTCAAGTTAAACCGCAACCAGAACTCGTAACAATTGGGGAATGCCTGTCTAAATCTAATAGGATGAAGGTGTTCCGCCCACAAATTATGTGGCCAATAGCCCAACAATTCGATAAAGATATCTGCTTCTAATATATGTGATTCTAGTATCCTATCCATTATTCAGCATATCCTTAAGTCTAGATATTGTACGCAACACGCATAGGAAGTTTGAAGCATATATGCCTACTGCCAATTTTATTACATGTATTCTCTGGAGAGTGTTGTACGGACGTTAAGAAAAAATAGATGTCCGTAAATCTAATGTCAAGATGCCCTTTAGTCGATTGTCGAATAAATCCATCATATGAAAAATAAGCATCATTTTAATATCAAATACAGTTACCTTACCACGTGTCACGATGGGCTTATGCAGAATGATGACCGCAAGTTACAACCATTAACTGCAACCGTCATTGAAAACAAAACAATTTGCAGGCGGTTATGGCGGGTCTAGAGACCCATGTCCTACGGCCTATGAGGCTTGGGCCCAATCAATCAAGGATTCTAATTAACTAGGCCTACTTGGAGTAATACGACAAGCCCAGCTGGGAGAGCTGCCGTTTCCTCAACATGTTTGCCAGCCGTATTTATGGAAAGCTTTTTCCTCCAGTCACTAGACAGGAACGCGTGAGTTAGGTGACCCCCAGTTTGATGTAATCTAATACGCCCTTGCAGCAAGTCGCCCTGCCGAATTTACCTGTCTGGGTTGTCTCCCATAGCCCTCTTCATCTCCCGAGGTCATCCACAAGGAAATGTGGGCCAGGCTTATTCAGTGGCGGCCTGTACTCGCCTTATCACACCTCCATCATTGGATATCTGTAGCATTTTTCATAGTGTGACAACACAACTCACCACCCCATCGCACCCAGGTAGCACAAAGGCGCCTTCACATAGCCTACGCTTTACCCAATATGTCCTAAATAAGCTAGCTGGTTATATGGATAGAACTACTTGTGTCGATCCCCATGGAACGAGGAATATAACACTCCGTATTTACAATATATAGGTTGGAGACTACCATGATTGTGCCCCCAATATTTCTGATTTTCTAAAGCACTTTTGTAAAAAAAAAACATTCACACAGTAAATAATAAAAACAACAGCAAAAATCGAATCCAACAGATGAAGAAATGGTGTCCTAATGCTAAGAAAGCAAACAGCAGCCATAAGCATATCACCAGAAAGATGGCCCAAACACTGAAAAAGCACAATGTTGCATTGTCGAAGTGCATACAAAAGCCACAACTTCAAATCGGTTTTTGGAACGAAGATTTCTGCTGCCAGCCAATCTTGGAACTGGACAGTGAAGTGGGCAGAAGAATTCCCAAATCGCATCGCCACATTCCGATGTTGTGTTACTATTGTGTGATACATGCAGTGATATTACAGTTCTATGAAATTTAATTCCTATTTTGAATTCTAATTCAGTTCAGTGTCAATTTTCAATTCCAATTCCATTCCCATTCTTTAAATAATTCCTATTTCAGCTCTAATTCCAGTTCTGAAATAAATGGTCGAATTTGAGCTTCGATCAACAACCCTAGCAGTTGCACGCGCTAAAGCTACTCAAGTGTCCAAAGAGGAAGGCAGGTGGTTTTCAAAGATTGGCACTACAGTACATGTATTCAACCTTATTGCTGATTTATGTGCTCGTGAATGGTTATCTATGATCTGGGATCAATGCAGCGGTGGAACTGCAACCCAGTGCGTCCACGGGTGGCGGATAGTGGAATAGCCTCCAGTACGAGGACAAAGATCTTTTAGTTTGAGAAGATCTTTGCTAGGAGTGAAGTTTTGATGACTGCATGCACAGAAGGCAATGCGCGGGCAATTTCGAACAAGCTTGGAATGTGCTCGTATGATGCACGTGAAAAAGGAGCGGACAGAGTGAGCCGAATAGACACAATAAATTCTTGTTATAAAGCCTATGTTTGTCCACCTAACAAAGTCTTGTTACAAAGCCAGTGTTTGTCTACCAATAAATTCTTATCATAAAGCCTATGTTTGTCCACCAATAAAGTCTTGTTACCGTGGGGTAAAAGTAATGTAAATGTAAATCTCCAAATTTTTTCTCAGCGCCACATAAACGCCAGCTGACCAGCTTATTCACCGGCGCTATATGAAATAAAATCCGCAAGAGCCAGGTTTTTTGTTTAGTTCTGGTGCCAGGTAAGAACAGAGGAGGGGTTAAATCAGGGAGACAACATGGTGCCACGATAGAAATCGTCGATTAGATTATGCAGGAGCGGAAGCAGGATAAGTTGACTTGGAAAGTTCGGTTTTCAGGCATTGACTGAAAAGCCGAAGGAGATCGTGCAGGCGGAGGTGTGCTCGCATTGATAGGCGAACAAGGAGGGATGAGTGGGAAAAGGCGAAACTAGGTCGTAGATTAGATCAGAGTTTCTCAAACTATATGGCGCCAAATTTTGATAGTGAAACATATTTTCGTCTAAATTACAGCGCACTTTTCCATATTTATACAATTATAATTTGTAAAAACTTTCATCATCCTAATATTTATGTAACATGGGCTATATTGGAATAGAATTTGAATATAGACACTGTAGTTCAAACTGTAAAATAATATAAATTTACGGTTAATTACACGAGAGTCCAGCATTAAGAACACAGGTGTGGCGCCACAGAAATTTGCATTGCCAAGTGTGTCACAGCATAAAAACCTTTGAGAATCACTGGTTTAGAGGTCAGGCGTTTGTACAGCTGTGTTGAAACCGCGCCTGGCCTGATGACAGAACCTATCCCTTAAGCAAATAAAAGATATAGAATTTTGATTCATATTGCATGTTGGCCTTAGTAGTCCTGCTTGACAATAGTTGACAACTCGTCAAGCGTTTGAAAGGAAATCCAATGGGATGAGTGTCTTTGGCTACGATTATTTCGCTTGATCCGGGTCTAAATTCTGACCATTCCGTAGCGCCTTCCCAAATCCCTGAGCGGAATTAACCACGCTAGCAGCAAGCATATATGCCACTTACCGCCTCTTGGGTATATGAACCGAATAAAATTATATAAGGAGGGTTGTTTTAACTATAAGATCTCTGCTAAGATGACTGCCAATAGTTAGCCCGTTTCTTAATTATAATCATTCCACTAAAGGCGGAATCCAATCTTATTTATCCAGTTATAAGTTAAGCAGTGAACATTGGACAAGCTGACAACCTGAATTAAATGGACAGCGACGGAGTTGTTGATATTAATGCCGATAGACGGAGACCCGAAGCGGACATTGAGCGGCGTTAGTTTTAATTAGGAGAGACGCTGATGGTGTTGACGACATGGAATGATGACATTAGAACATGGATACAGTAAACATTACTTTGGATGCTGGATAGAACTCTCATAGAAATAAAGTGTCTGAGTGCAGAGCTAATTTTATGTATGTTTTGCCAGACAATATAATTGTAGAATCATTTCGAAAGCCAAATAAAACGGCTACTATAGGTCATTCGCCTATATGAAGCTAAAGTATTAAGCACACTGCTATATGTATCTGAAACCTGGTCAATGATGGTGGCAAACAAGAAAGACTAAAAGACTGGAAACAGCACATCATAGACGGCTGACGAGAATTCTTCACATTTCATTGCGTGATAGCTTAAGATATCTAATTGCGCTCCTGCACCATCTCATCAGCACAGTCACCGACGATTTCTACCCTAGTACCATGTTGTCTCCCTGGCTTGTAAAAGGTTTAAGAGAAAGGACAACACAAGAGGACATTGAGAATATCGTCCGAAAGAGAAGACTGAAGTGGATGGGATGTGGTGCCAACCAAACGATGAATCAGATCCGTAAAAGGAAAAGGAATGAAAGACCAAAAAACTAATGTACGGAGACCATCAGAGACGATGTGAGATGTCGTGAGATGAGGCAAGAAGACTGACTATGAACACAGATGAGTGAAAAATCTGCATTGCCCAAAATGTAGACCTGCAGAAGAATGAATGACTAAGTACAAAGTATAGGCCAAAGTCACTTTGTTTAATCATTAGACAATTTTATGTCTACGAGCGTCTTTAGTGTCTATGCATTACCGAATTTAAGCGAGCACAAGGCTATGCGGTTATGGCAGAGTCAATTTTCAAGTAAATCCTGAATATACTATATAGGCTGGTTGTACTGTATGTAGGTTGTTGCTATCAACTTTGAGTGCACTCGCAGGAAATGCCAGACTCTGGTAAGGTTACTGCATTTTTTCATGTCGTCCGTCAATAGCATACACTAAGCTAGGGGCCGGTGTTTAAGGTTTAGTTAGATATAGGCCTAGGTTTAGTAGAACACTTCATGTTCGAGTCCATTAGAGATTCTAATCGAACAGAAATCTTGAAATATCGTTTTGTCTTGCACGGAATTTTGAACCTTAACCTTTGGGTTTATAAAACATTGTGTATAAAGGTTTTGGGGCAAAATTGGACCAGATAGTTTCCATTTTGTCCCAATACCATATCGCTTGACCTCAAGTCACTGTAGCCTATCATGAATCATTCGATAAAATAAGCCAAAATTATAACTCAACTTTAAAAAAAATATATAAAAGTATATATAAAAAATATATATCAAAGTGTAATATTACCGTTTCTGATTACTCTTAATCGTTACCCTGTACTATTAAGCTGTGTAAGTTGTTTTCTTTACAAACTGCGCACCACGAACGGCGACGAGCCAATTTTCTCAACTAACCATAGAGATTGTGAATATTTATGAGACTGCTCATGCGAGCTGAAATTTATGCGGTGGAGTTCAGAGTTGTTGGTGAGCATCTGGCAGAAAGCCTCTTACACTTTCGGTTTCATATATCACGGCTTATTTTCTGGGCTGAGCTTGATACGGTTGAAGGTCTCGCAGCTCGATCTATGTCCAACATGACTATGGACAGAACCCGCTCCGAGCTCAATAATTTCAAGAGCATAGTTTATTGGTTTTCCACTCGACTGGTGTGTGAATGGAACCTTGACATCTCCAATGCTGTGTTTGTAGCCGTCAGCTTTAGGGCCTACAAAGTGACATTTTCCAGTAGTCCGAGCTGTATTTGGCCAGATGTGGTATGTTGGGAATTGGTTCGACACTCCCAGTAGATGCTATCGATGGAAGAGCAGAGCTTAGAAAATTCTGGAAGAGCAAAGTCGCTGGTGAATGCGCGTCTGATGAGAACAATGTTGTCCCTTATGCATTCGATAAATTTCTCTTTTTAGCGATTCCACCCTTTAGGGTCATTTCGTGTCTTAGCTTGTCGAATGATTTAACGGTTGTATATATATATATATACTGTAACCGGCCGATCTAACCCAGCTCATCATCAGTCTTCTGTATCTCGAGTTCATCAATATGCTGAAGACGTCGAGCTGAACCTAGCATGCCATGCATCCATCTATGATAGAGATAGAAAGTGCGCTATATGAATTGTGTGATTCACAGCAGTTGGCTCGCTTCTAGACAAAGACACTGGTAATAGATACCAACCATAGACTGAGTCAGCCCCTGGCCGGTATAGCAGAGAGCTAACATAGCGCCTAGCACTCTCCATCCGGGACCTTACAAGTAACTCACGTGGAGGTAGGCAGGGAATCACGTGAAAGTTACCTTAGACAACAAAGACAGTCTCTGACGAATTCCTAGAATCAGAATCAGAGATGCACGTGAACGCTGACGTAAGCAGGCAAGAAGACTGAGATCTGAGACGTATGTCTGCCCAGAGTCCATACAAAGGTTGTAGGATTCTAGTAGAAAGTAGCTCGAGAAGCGCGCACTAAAGGCAGTTGGAAGAGAAGATCGGAAGAGATCAGACGCAGACGATTCTGCCGGGAGATGGAAGACGGCGAGGAGGAAGAGGACAAGGACCAACTGAGACTATGCGTAGAACTTAGTCAATGTGAATGTATTAAGAATTAAATTAGCTTAAGACGTCCGATGTCAATTCTCACGCAATCTCTGTACAATCGTGTTATCTGAACGTAAGTGTATTAAACAATCATTTTATAATAATCAATTGTCTCACTATTCGTTCTCTGTTAAGATATTTGTGTAGCGCCTCTGCAGGGTACAACCATCTCGAACCATCAACTTCTAATACGCCAACCTTCACATTCATTGCATCAGTAAAGGACGCACAATTAATGAGCTTAGTTCATCCCCACTAATAGAGTACCTAATCGGACTATTAGGCCACATAGGCCTAGGTCATACATCTGACGCACTCGATTGTGTGTCAGAAGCACAGAATATCGTTGCTGAAGGGCAAACACGGATGTCATCAAATCGGCTGAGGCTGAATTCGAATAAAACGCACTACGTGCGATTTGGCACACGACGATCGGAGGAAAGATGGACAATGAGACGATAGCGATCGAGTTCCAAGACTGGGTACAACAACGTGTCGTACGCGACCTCGGCGTTCTTCTGCCCGAGAACTTAGTTATGGAGGATCGCGTTAACTCTTTTGCAGGTTGTGCTGTTATCAAGTACGTCTGATCGGGGTAACACGTCGAACTGTATCTTTAAACGCAGTTGTGACCCTGGTCCATTCGTTCATGTTTACGCGCTTGGACTATTACAATGCTATTCTTGCAGGCCCATCAACCTATACCTATTACTTCTCCGCCTTCCCGTCATCTCATCCCAAAAAATTTCGGTTTCGAATTATAGCCATTGCTGCCCCACCCCTCTGAAAAAGCTCCCACCAGAATTACGATAATTATCTGACCTATCACACGAACTCAACACTTCTCCTTTTGCAATTTCAGCACAGATCTTTCACTCAAAGCTAAAAACATTCCTCCTCCGCAGATCCTATCCTCTCCATT